>CM070550.1:7198423-8398423 GCA_036346405.1 Phyllostachys edulis | reverse complement strand
GAGCTGTACAAAGGGGGCGTCTGCACCCCTTCCTCCGATGCATATCCCAACAAGAAGGTTAAGGCCTCCTAAGCGAGATCCACGGGGGGACCTGTGGTGCCCATCAGGCCCCCCGGAGCCTCGTGGCGAGGACCTTCCACTGGGGCCTATATTGGCCAACCGCGCTACGAGACGCCTAGAACCTCGTACAACATTGCCAAGGCTGTCAATGGGCGAGCCATAACCCGAAGGCACCCGCAGTTCCACTGCAGCCACTGCCCCCCAGTCTGGCCCTTTGCACGGTGGGGGCTCAACATCATCGGCCCCTTCCCGACGGTGAAGGGCAACTTCCGCTTCGCATTTGTTGCCATCGAGTACTTCTCTAGGTGGGTAGAGGCCGAACCGGTCGGCAAGATAAGAGCCGCCACGGCCCAGCGGTTCGCATGGAGGAACATTATCTGTAGGTACAGGGTGCCACGTGACATCGTCACCAACAATGGCACCCAGCTTGACTCCATAGCCTTTAAAGCATTTTGCCAAGGTTTGGGAACCACCGTATGCTTCGCATCGGTGGGGCATCCCGAGTCCAACGGGGTGGTCGAGAGAGCCAATGGCAACTTACTAGTAGGCCTCAACAAACACCTCGTGGGATCACCGAAGGGGCTCTGGCCCGAAGAGCTCCAGAAGGCCCTGTAGGCGCTTCGCACAACACCAACCAGGGCCACAGGTTTCTCTCCTTTCAAGCTCCTGTTCGGTGACGAGGCAATGACCCCAGGCGAACTCACAGTAAGGTCCCTCCGGGCAACGCAAGATGTCAACCTTGAAAGCCAGGAAACCTCAACCGACCTAATCGAGGAAAATCGCATACAAGCCATCTCAACCATGGCAAAATAAGCCAAAGGAGTGACAAGGGCATACAACAAAAAGGTCAGGATTCGCACCTTGGTGCCAGGCGATATGGCCCTCAAGCAAGCCTCTAATCCCACAGTGATAGGCAAGCTCGAATCCAAATGAGAAGGTCCCTATATCATCACCCGAAGCACAAGGGCAGGATCATACTACATCGCCACACCAGAAGGGCAGCAACTCGACCATACGTGGAACGCCTAGAGCCTCTGCAAGTTCTACCCCTAGAAAACCTTGTAATAAACCCCACGCTGCCGCACTGCCACCCCACTCCTATTTAGCCCCGCATCGTGGGGCTGCATAAACACATGTATGCTTACTTTTGGGCGTTTTGTCCCCACGTAATGAACAAAACGCGGACCACCCAACAAACTTGACGTGCAGACACTGCGCATGGCCTATGGCCCCAGTGCACACCGACGCCCTCCGCAGGCGCGAGTGTATAAACAAACACCGCGTATGGCCTTCGGCCCCGGTGCACACCGACGCCCTCCGCAAGCGCGAGTGTATAAACAAACACCGCGCATGGCCTTCGGCCCCGGTGCACACCGACGCCCTCCGCAGGTGCGAGTGTATAAACAAACACCGCGCATGGCCTTCGGCCCTGGTGCACACCGACGCCCTCCGCAGGCGCGAGTGTATAAACAAACACCGCGCATGGCCTTCGGCCCCGGTGCACACCGACGCCCTCCGCAGGCGCGAGTGTATCTCGGTGCACACCGACGCCCTCCGCAGGCGCGAATGTATAAACAAACACTGCACCTGACCTTCGGCCCCGATGCACACCGACGCCCTCCGCAGGCGCGAGTGTATAAACAAACACCACGCATGGCCTTTGGCCCCGGTGCACACCGATGCCCTCCGCAGGCGCGAGTGTATAAACAAACACCGCGCATGGCCTTCGGCCCCGGGGCCTACCGACGCCCTCCGCAGGCGCGAGTGTATAAACAAACATCGCGCATGGCCTTCGGCCCCGATGCACACCGACGCCCTTCGCAGGCGCGAGTGTATAAACAAACACCGCGCATGGCCTTCGGCCCTGGTGCACACCGACGCCCTCCGCAGATGTGAGTGTATAAACAAACACCGCGCATGGCCTTCGGCCCCAGTGCCCGCCGATGCCCCCCGCAAGCAACGGGATGCAGACGAAAACGCCACTCAGCACTAACCCCGGCACGACACTTGGTCCCGAGACCAAAGCGTGCCAGGGGGACGGCGTCGACCTTCGCCCCCCCTCGCAGAACAATAAAAGGTCAGGGCCCCCCGGAGCCCTATCTAAAAAAGTATGAGGAACGACGCGAGACTTCGGCTCCCCCTCGCAAAATAAAAAAAATCAGGGCTCCCCGTAGCCCTATTTAAAAAAGTATGGGGAATGGCGCGAGGCTTCGCCCCCTCGCAAAACAATAAAAGATCAGGGCTCCCCGGAGCCCTATCTAAAAAAGTATGTGGGATGGCGCAAGGCTTCACCTCCCCCTCACAAAAAAGAAAAAGATCAGGGCTCCTCAAAGCCCTATCTAAAAGAGTATGGGGGACGGCGCGAGGCTTCGCCTCCCCCTCGCAGAACAATAAAAGGCCAGGGCTCCCCGGAGCCCTATCTGAAAAAGTATGGGGGACAGCACGAGGCTTCGCCTCCCCCTCGCAAAAAATAAAAGGTCAGGGCTCCCCAGAACCCTATCTAAAAAAAGTATAGGGGACGGCGTGAGGCTTCGCCTCCCCCTCGCAAAAAAAAAGATCAGGGCTCCTCGGAACCCTATCTAAAAGAGTATGGGGGACGGCGTGAGGCTTCACCTCCCCCTCCCAAACAATAAGATATCAGGGCTCCCTGGAGCCCTATATAAAAAAAGTATGGGGGACGGTGCAAGGCTTCGCCTCCCCCTCGCAAAAAAAATAAAAGATCAGGGCTCCCCGGAGCCCTATCTAAAAGAGTACGGGGGACGGCGTGAGGCTTGGCCTCCCCCTCGCAAACAATAAGATATCAGGGCTCCCCGGAGTTCTATGTAAAAAAAGTATGGGGGATGGCACGAGGCGAAAAAGAGAGAGAAAAGAACGGCTCAGCATGCAGGCCAACAACAAAGGACCTTAGAGACATTTCGTTTACCGCAACAGTCACGCCATACTTATGAAACACTCAGTACAACAGGTACATACGTTACAAGGGCAAGCCCCAGAGAAAAAACACGAGTGGTAACAAACAATATGACGCAATCGCAACCACGTCACACAGTACCGTTCAGTACAGCGAGGTCGCCACACACCTACAGGACGAAGTCCCACACCTCTGTGCGCGTCGCCCAGTCCAACAGTTCTTCATCCGATGCCCTGGTAGCCAGCAGCTCAGCATATTCTCTCTCCCCGGCTAAATCCTCTAGCGTGTCGGATGAGCTTGTCGAAGCCTCCAGTGTAAGAGGGGGTTAGCCTTCTTCCATCGTTGCCACTTGGCGCCATGACATATGACGCTCCGGTAACAGATCCTTAGAGGCCACTTCAACAAAACCCCACGCTCATCCTTCGACGCTCGCGTAGGGACAGTAGTCTTGGTCCTTCGCCCCATGGGCGGACGGAGACCCCTTCGCGCGGCGCGCTTAAATAGGCATCGTTCTCCCTGTACAGACCACGAGGCCCAAGTTTAAACAGTAATTGAAGCCAGGACGAAGCACGCAATCGCGGCTGAAAACATTCCATTCAAAAGCGGAGGTTGTTACACAAAAAAGAGGCTTTTCCTCCCCCCCCCAAAAGAGAGCCCCAAGCGGAGCGAGGGGCATACAAAGTAAGAAACGTAGGCATCTACTGGCGACAATATAAAGAGTTTGACCCGCTTCGGGCAAGCAGAGGGTCACACCTTGTCTCCGTGAGTGGACCCCTGCTTGCCGCCGCCCGCGCCTCCCGCTGAAGCCCCCATTGGCGCTTTCCCCTTCGCTTGCTGCGCTTGCACCGCCCGGAAAGACTCTGTCGTGTCTCTGTGACTATGCGGACCCCAGAAGTCCTCCAACAGGACTTTGCTCACCTTATGTGTCCGGTGCTGTGAATTGGCAACCTCCTCGGCGGTGGCTACGGCAACGGACCGAGTGGCAAGGGTGTCCATGTGCGTGCATCCAGCCTTATCGAGGGAGGCTAGGGTTGCCGACCAAGCCACCTTCACGCAATGGTCGCCATATGCGCGGACCGTAGGCAAGCACACCTCCCTGGCACGCCGAAGGCGCTCGAGGGTGATGTCCATCTCCGCCGGCCGAGGGCGCCTTGGAGGGGTATTGGGACCCAAAAATGCAATTCTGAACCCTTTGTATATAATGCACTAGTCCAAGATCACGCTAGTGCACATAGTGTCAACATAGATGAATATCGATCCACACAAGACGATTAACAACATAAACGAGTAATTTGATTAACAAATAATGGTTTTGACCATATAGTCGAGTTTACACTTATTAAGCCACGCAGGGCTGACAAAGAATTAAATAGCAGGAGAACATATAACTTTAGTGGAATCCCATCAATTCGCCACAGGCAATCGACTGGGATCAAGACCCTACGATCAAGCACCTTCGTTGAACTCCTCCTCGAAAGAAGGCGATGAATCCTCCTCTTCTGTTGATTTGATTTAGCAAGCATGAGAACACAACCGTACTCGCAAGTCATACCACAGAATATATTTATACATGATGGCTTATTTCAAAGGAATGGCTTCTGTGGTTCTTTTGCAGAAATGAAATATTTGCAATTTGAATATGAATAATAGATTGAAAGCATAAAGTAAAACAAATAACAATATTAATTTAACAGTTTGATTTCACAAAGACACATAACCTAAACAAATTATTCACACATCCATATGACTTAGATCACATAGCTCCCTTCCCAATATTTTTATGAAAAACTACCCCTCGTGTGAAATCCCCGAGCATGTCCATGACCGTGGACGCGGTTATTCGAATAGATTAATTGACACTTTGCAGAGGTTGTACACTTTACCCACACGGTACAACTAGTGTAGCTAGCACTAATCATAACAAAACATTTTAGAAACTTTATCTCAGGCATTGATACTTCCAGTGTGCTTAACTGTCATACCAAACTATACACAGTGATTGGTACGACACACACCGTTGGATAGGGAAGCGGCTAACCGTCCCGCGATGTAAGTACTTGGTACCACACCTCCACCCATGCAACACAGCCTAACCTACTACCTGAGTAACAATGTCAAGAATCCATAACTTACTAAGTTAGGCCCGTCCCATCAGGCATGTGGTCGTACAGTAAGACTCAGTTCAATGGCGCACGAAGTTGTCCTTAATTGACCAAGGCAAGACTTCCAATTTAACTACAAATTCCTATGCACACAGTTTATCATTCCTGTGCACACAGCTCCACCCAAAGTAGCACACAGTACCACTTACCTCCGTCTAAATCCTTTTATGCCCTGTTGGTTAAGTGCAACACATGCTATCAACAAGTAATAGCACATAGTACACACAGTTTTATCACTTAGTTCCATAATCACTTAGTCAAGTTTACAATTGCAACTTATATGAAATGATGACTCGTGGCATGGCTAAGCAGACTAATCGTATCTAACCAACCCACGTTGGTGCTATGATAATACCAACTAAATAAACCAATCTAGGGTGACAAAGATTAAGACACAACAATAGACAAGTGTGGATATAACAAATAGAATTAATAACTAAACCCAAAAGAATTTAAATAAATACCTAAAGTAAATGCAATAATTTGAATCAAAGTATTTGGTATAACTTGCCTTGGAATAGGTCTAGGTACTGATCTTGCTCTTGAGGTGCTCCTCCTTCTTCAAAACTTCCCGAAGTATCAACGTCTACTCGCAAACGAAGCAAATAAACAAAACAAATAAATAATAGAGGCAAAACAAACTCTAAAAATTAAATAAAAATCTCAAATAAATAGATCTTGAATTTAGAAATTTGAATGGGCTCAATCGGAGTTCGGATGTAAAAGATATGGGCTTTGGAAGTTTAAATCTAAAAGAAACCCTAATTTTGGATTATTCCGAATTTCCAAATTATTTCTTAATAGAAAAAATCGGATTATTGCGCAACGATGACGTCCGCAAAGGATTTTTCGTAATAAGATAAATAAAAATAAATTCTGACATGTGGGACCCACATGTCAGTGACTTGGTTCACAGTAGACCAAGTGCATCGAATCGATGGATCTAAAGTCAGTGGATCGCCACGCTCAGGCCGACGAGCAAAGGAGATGCTGATTTGGTGACACACGTGGATGACACGTCAGCTCATGACGTCAGATCGGCGGCGACGGCTTCGGACTCGGCCGACAACGGCGACCGGCGGCGCGGGGATGGCAGTGGATGCACGCACTGGGTAGAGGGCTATTGCAGACCTGGCGAGCTAACTCCGGGTGGTCAGGGCTGCTTGTGGTGGCCGGCGACGAGCTTTTGGCGGCGAAGGCAAATGGTTGTTGTCGGAACCAGTCTCTGGTGAGGTATTGGCGTCGGGGAAAGGCGCTGAAGGTGGCTCCGATGACAAGGAAGGCAACGGTGCACTCCACGGGAGCAATGCGTCACCGGCGGCGGCGGAATTGAAGAAAAACCGACGGCGGTGAAAAACCCTAGAGCTGGAATTGCGACGGCACTGAAGCTTCCGAGGCGCAATCGATCGGGGGTTCAGGATGAGGAGACACGGGCGAACCCTAGGGTTATATATAGGGTCTCGAGAGAGGCTAGGGAGGCTTACGGCGGTAGAACCCTAAAAAGAGTTCGAAACCAACCGAAGCGAAATACTAAGTTCTAAGGGGATACGAACTCTGATTTTACCGGATTCGGGTGCGGGGCAGAGAAAGCTTCTAGATGGAAGGGTTTGTGCACAAAATCCGGGTCGTATCGACTATTGTCGGACGAAGCTTCAGTGGCCTTCAATGGCGGATGAAGCGGGCGCGGCAGGGACTCCGTGAGGAAGACGGAGACGCGGAGATGAAGGCTCACGCGGCCCCACCCGGTAGAAAGAGAAGAACGCATGGGCCCACGCGTCAACGGAATGCGACGCACGCGCGCGTGGCTTGGCGGGCTGGTGAATGCGCGAATGGGCCGCAAAGCGGGCCTCGTGTTCAAAAGGAGATCTGGGCCGAAGGAATTCAGCCCGAAACTATTCTGAGATTTTAAATAGCTTTTCCATTTTATAAAATACCAGAAATTCCAAATGGCAATAGAAAACAACAAATGAACTTGGAAAAATTCTAGAAAATATATTCAAGCACATAAAACCCAAATAAAATAGTTTTGACCATTGTTCATGTTGACTTTAATCATATTAAATTATTTTGATATCCAAAGCCTAATATTAAGCTTTTGAATTAAAATCAAATAAATCCAAATGGTGAATTTTCCCCCTACTAACTATTCAAAGGATTTTTAAAGCTCAGAAAATTGGAATGTTACAAGGGGGCACCGCGCCGAGCTGCAACACGGCTCCCTCAAGAGCTTCCATGGCCTCCCAGGCGGCGAGCCCCATGGAGTTTGACAATTCGCGCTCCGTCTGAATCTCCTCCTCAAGGAGCGCCTGCGCACCTCACAAGGTCTCCAAATCACCTTGAAGGCTGGTGTGCTCTGCTTCGAGGCCCGCCACCTGAGCTTCCAGGGCCTTCAACCTCATAGCAAGAGAATCACGCTCACCACTGAGCACCTGGTTTTAGGCATGCTCGGCGTCCACCCGACTCTGAATCTCGGCGAAGCATCGGGAAATATCGCCATCCAGCGCTCACGAAAGCATCACGGTCTGCACAACAGGGGGTCACCAATGAAGAACAAACAAAGTAGCAAACCGAGCCACAGGGTACAAACCAACCTTCACAGTGTTCGCCTCAACGCTCCGGAGCATGTCCTTCAGGGGCATCTTCCGGAAGAGCTCTCCAAGGAGGGGTGAGGCAGAAATGAAGTCTCCAACCGCCTCGCAAACCTCATCAGCACCTTCGCTGATCTTGAAGTCCGCGCGGCACATCGGGCCCAAGTCCACCACGCTCGCGGCAACCGCAGCAGGCGTCGGCGAGCGCGGAGCACCGGAACCCACTAAGCTAGATGCCGCACCATCAGCCTCGCCCTCCGCAGCCACCGGAGCCTCCTCGTTAACCACTTCTGCACAGAAACAGATATTACACCCGCACGTTGACGTGATGAAGACGGAGTAACGCGCTTACCATTAGCGATCGCGAGGTGGGGGGGGTCCACAGCGACATCAATGCGCCACGGAGTAGGGGCGGTATCCATAGTGACATCGATACCCCCGGCTGTAGGATCAAGGATAACCGACTAGAGGGGGGTGAATAGGAGGTTTTTAAACTTTTTAATTATTTAACAATTTAAGCCAATTAACTTAGTCTAAATAAGTTACACTTCTAGCTAGGCACTTTAATCACAATAATCAAGCTAGAAATATAAATACAGAAATGTAAAGACTAGGAGTAACCACAATGAGACAACGATGTTTTCCCATTGTATCGAAGACTTGCCGGTCTTCACTAGTCCACGTTGAGGAAGCTTGACAACTCAAGCCGGCTCCACGAATTAAGCCTTCCCTCGATCACTATGGTTATTCTTCCTCCGCTCCGGAGATGGTGAACACCAAACCACTCACAAACTTGCACCGGATCTCTTCACAATCTTCTTGAAGAGATCACCGTGCTCCACCGCCAAGGCCGTCTAGGAGTTCGGTAAAACTCCAAGAGTAACAAACCAAGACCTTCGCTTGACGATGCTCAAGTACAATAAGGATCAACTAGGATGTTTTGATGCACTTGAATGAACTCAACTACCAAACAATGAATGCACAAGACAATTTGGGTGTTGAGTGAATGCACTTGGCTCCCAAGGCTCTAAGGATGTTAAATGTTCACTAGCAACTCGTCCAAGGGCAGTTGGGGGGAGGGGTATTTATAGCCACCACCAACACTTATGACCGTTGGGGACCAAATCCCCAACTTTCAGCCAGATTCAGTACAACCGGTGTTTAGGATGTGGTTGAACCAAGACTTGTGTCGAACTCGTAATGGCTAGAACAGAGCCATTTATTACTCGACATAGCCGTTGGATTTTCCCGCTCGCATACAACCGCCAACTAAAACTCTAAGATATCAATCGATCGCTTCGGTTGAACCGCATTGAAGCACCAGACAACCGATCGTAGGGTTTCCAAATCATTTGAAATGACAAGCTCTCTCGAAAATATGAATCGCCTTATAAGAATCCAGATAACCGCAGCCATGTTCAACCGCTTCCCAAATGTGGTTCAACCGAAAATCACAGAGAGCTCGGTCGAAATTACATCTGCTTACGGTTTTCTTGAACCGCCATATAAAATTGGTTCAAATTAAAATCGATGCACCGATTCTCGCCATGTTCAACCGAAAACCAAGGCGCCTCGAGCCGTAATGCACTTGTTCTGCTTTTTATTCAACCGCCAACTAATTTTTGAACGACCGCAATGCGGTTGCACCGCCCAAGAGTCGGCCGCATCGCATTAGCGCCGCTTGGATTCACCTTTACAAAATTCGGTACTACCGCCAAGTAAATCTCGGTCATATCAAGACGAGCGGTACAACCACAAGAATAATCTGCAGATACCGATTTTAGACAAAAGTGCTCAAGGCTTTCAAATTAAAAGAGAATTCAAATGCATGCATGATCTTAAATTGATCCATATGGCACAAAAACATGCTATCAAGCTACTAGCCAAGATCCTTCTTAATAGTACGGCAATTAACCTATAATCCGGTCTTCCAACCAAACTCTTAAGACCGGTAAAATACAAAAAGGATCCTAGACTACTTGTACCTTGTCTTTAAGCCAAGTAGATCATCATGTAGTCCTTTAGCATGCATCTTTTATGTCATCAAATTCACCAATGGGACTTAACTTTGTAAATACTCAATAAACACGTTAATCCCATATTCACATATTATCATTAATTACCAAAATAATTTTTAGGGGCCTAGATGCTTTCACCGGCGTAAACACGCGACAGGGTGTCATCGCTGAAGGACTCGTCAATGACGAGGCGCGTCACGCCGAACGCACCTATCGCCTCGACCACCTCCGCCTCGGGGCGCCCAACCGCATCCTCCGTAGCGGCTTCCTCATGAGAAATGACGCGCTCATCCGAGGACGAGTTGCTCGACATGGAGCACTCCACCCGCTACATGTCGTCCGCAACCTCTTAGCGGGCCGATCCCCATCCTCTGCAGTACCGGAGGGGCCGTCGGCATCGCGAGGACCGGCAACGCTTAATGAGACCGCCGCAATCGGCCCCATCCCGCCGACCTCAACCGCGCGGGTGCGCTTCCTTTTTCTCGCATCTGGGCCCGCACGCTAAGCAAGGCGAATCGACGAGGCATACGCTGGTTCAAATTAATCCTCTGACCACTCAGATGCGCCGCATGCTCTTCGCCCATTTACGAGCCCCAAGAGCACCTCCGTGGCACGGGCCACCTTGGAAATAGGCAAAACTGCCGGGGCATCACCAACACACCAGTAAAAAAACAGTACATATAAAAAATGAAAAGAGAGCAAAGACAAAAAAAAACAAGTTCTGCACCTTCGCGCCCCTTAACAGTAAGCGTTGGGCGCCCGGACTTCGAAGCGCCGACCTCCACACTCCACTCCTTCGCCAGAGGCCAGATGCCAAAGGCACAGAACTCCTCCACCAGGTCTCGGGTGGAGAGCCGCTTCGTCACGTCGAGCAAAAGAACAAGAAGGGCCTCCTCCCTCGCAGAAAGAACAATCTCGGTGCTAGCGATAAGTCGTATCAGCCCGCCCCGAGATTGTAAACCATCCGTCGCCAGGGACGTGTGGTAGAACCACAGCCGGGTCCAATCCGTGTCCCAACGGTTCCGCGCCGCCGGGGTAGGCAAGTACATCTGGCACCGGGTCTTTGGCTGGAAGTTCACGCTGCCAAAGTTTAGCGTCTTGCCAGTGCTTTTCTTCTTATTCGGTTGACAACGCCCGTCGTGAAGGTAAGCAAATAGACTCCCCTCGCCGCTCGCTTCAGCCGCTCGCAGCATCCACTCAAAAAAAACCCCAGCTTCACAATAGAATTCGGCGTCAGCTCTACCCCGTAAAGCTGAAGCACCACCGAGGTCAGCTCGACACATGGAAACCAGAGACCAGCGTCAAAGAAAGCAACGAAGACCACCACCTCGTCTTTCCAAGGGACTAGGATGGTCTCCGTCCCAGGGACACAGACCTTCTCGAGACACTCCACCTTGCCCTCATCAACAAGGGTCCGGAGAACCACGTCCGTCACGATGGACCTCCCAAGGTCACTCATATACAAGACCTCCTCGGCACCCTCCTTAGTCCGCTTCATCATAGCCGAAGCCTCATGCAAGGCCCTCGCAAACAGAACAGGCACCGCAAGAACAAGCGCCAACAATTGGAACCAAAACAAACTAATGACGATAAGTAGGAAGGTGGGGCGTGACCACATATTTATAGGCCAGGCTAACTGGCAGGTCGAAGACAAAGAGCCACAGGCCACTCAGCACGTGCCACATGGAGCCAGCCTGCAACATGCCTAACACCATTACGGAGCGCACCACCCAACGCTGGCGCACGGAACCCTAAAGGGCGCAAAACGGCGCCTTCATACAAAAAAAATAGATCCTCTGAACCGACCCGCTTTGCAAACCCTTCCAAAAACGCACCTAGCTGCCGAGAGGGGCGGTGTGCTGGACCTCGGGAGAATGGCGCAGCCACCATGGCGGCAGACCTCGACAAGTGAAGGGCTTGTCGTAGGGGCGGCCCACCGGCCCCACGATCCAAGCGAAGCACCCCCCGAAGGGGTCCCCGAGTCCTCCAAAGGCGCCCCTCTGAAGGGGTCCCCGAGGCCCTGAAGGCGCTCCTCCGAAGGGGTCCCGGAGGCTCCCCGAGGGTGGCCGCCGGAGGGGCCTCACGGCCATCCCCGCAGGGGCGCAAGGGCAACAGGACAGGTGGACCGGGCGCACTCCCTGGGTAGACCAGGATTAGAAGGGTCCATCATGCGCCGGAGGCTACGCTTAGGCCAGGAAAAACCCCTACAACCCATACGGTTGTTGTACCTTCTTAGGGGTGCATGTGTAATTTCAGATACCATGTCGGAAGGCTATAAATAGCCACCTCCCCCATGTAATAAGGCAGACCCGATTTTTGGGACAATTAACATGCATCTACTCCGCATAGCCAGTACCCCTCTCCGAGGACCCTTCGGCCCCTCGCCCTGATGCCGGGGGTCCCCACTTTCTACTGTCTAGTCTTTTTCACTACGACATTGCCATTCAGAAGTTAAAACTTCCATGTCTTTTTCCTTGCTACATGTTTGACTAAACAACCATGCAAAATAAATTTAGTATATCAAACATATTCAGATGACGAAAACAGACAATTATATGTTAAACATATTCAGATGACTAAACAACCATGCAATCCTCATGTATCAAGCAGCCTGGAAGCACATTACTCCATAGCAATCCTTATGTATCAAGTAGCCTGGAAGCACATTACTCCATAGCAATCCTGGACTCTTGTCATTCCAAAACCTTACATACATCAAGCAAGCCATAATTCAAAAGTTGAAACATTTATCATATTTATTGCACGGGTGGCATGATCAACTGTTGAAACCCTGGCACTTGCATGCGACAGATGTAGTCACACCAAGAGTGATTCAGAACAAACACACTATGGAGCAAGCATGGGATCGGGCACATGACAAATGAACAGCACCACACCGGTCATGTCTTCTCGGATCAGGAAAAGGAAAGGGTGATCGGCGACAAAATCCATGGGCCGTATTCGTAGTGACCTAAGTGAAATCACTGCAGCAGATGCCGCGGCAACCTCAGTTCCTTCCTCATTCACTCTGACAAACGACTTGTGGAAAATTGATGAAACATACAGGCTCTGTCCCATCGGTGAGTCGACCATCTCTGAAAGATCTACTTCTGCACTGAATGGCAGCTGGAGCCGCAAACCTTTGAGTAGATCAGATGCTTCAAATCCAAATGATATCTTGAACTTGGGGAGCTTGAATTGCCCGACTGCAACCTTCTGCGTTGGGATATGCTTCTCCAGGAACTCTGGTTCAGAGCTCTACTTTTCAGCCAAGCTCTAGAGACAATCTTGTGCATCTAGAAGAAGTATGTACATGGAGAACTACCTCTTGTCCGCACCTTGCTGGTAAGGCAGCTTAAGTACCTTCAAGTTGTCGTACGACGAAATATATTACTTATTTGTACTGGACATGAATGGTGCTTGAACTGAGCTCCCATCAAGAAGGTGGGACTCGCCGTCTTTGGTCTTGGATGCATCAAACTTCTCAGTCCAAGCTCCTTTAAAATAAAGTGCATTACCAAAAACCAGTATGGTCAACAGACCCTGGAAGGAGAAGTTCTTTGATGAGACCTGATGTGACTTTCTCTACCCATGAGTTCACTTGACCAGTAACTTCAATAGCCTGGACTGACAGAAAATACATCAGTACAATGAATGTCAAAAGCATAGCACATAATCTAGCTGCAATTTCAAAAATGATCAAAACAGATAAAGGATAAGATTATGTAATGAAAATGAGTATAACATTAGATATTGGTGTGCCACCAAACTAAGATAGACCAGAAACAAGCTGATCAAACAAAACAAATTCATGGCAACCAATGAGCTGAACAAACAAAAGAGCACCGACTTAGCATACGATATATCACATTGATGGTGTTTGATACATGCCCTCACAATTTAATTGCAAACAAAGTAGAAAATTTTGATTAGCTCACTTCCAAATACATCTCACTTCCTGATGTAGTGATATTCCTCTTTGCATGTCTGGATGCCTCTCCATGGAGTGAGAAGATGCAGCAAAAAAGTTAAAGCTATTGCTTCTCTTGGAGTCAAAAAATGATTTCTTGTCAGAGTCCACAAAGTCAGCACCAAAGTTACCCGAACCACTTTCTGGTCCAAAGAATTTTCCTCACCAATAGAGCAATTATTTTGCCTAGATATAAAAAGTGGGCAAACCTTGCTGAAAAGAGGAAAACAATATCATGTCAGCAAGGATTTTATATGTTGATGAGATATAGAGATGTTGCCTTTTCCCAGACATAGTACCTCTGGGACTGTCTCGTGCTCCAAAGAGGAACTCACGCCATATACGTGAACATGAAGCCTAATACATCACATATGTAAATATATCGGACATGCAACCAAATCAGATAACCAATAGAAAGCTCATGTCGCTACTCATGTCATCACGAATCTTAACAAGCATAACGTGCGTAATATATTTGCACATAGTTTGCATAAAATGGCATGCGAAGGATAGATCCCGCAAGTGCAAGGTGCTATACCTATCATGCTATGCTCGACGAAGTTAGAGATACTCCGAAATCCAACAACAGAGTGATTCTCAACAAAAAAAAATAACCATATTTACAAGAGAAGAATTAAACTTACAGTTGAAACTACAGTTAGAGGCTCATACTATTTAACTGTCAGGATTTGCTAATTGAATATGTTGATGTGGCATGCTAACTTCAAGGGCAGGCTTGCGATAATAGATTAAGGGCACTGATTGGATATTACCCCAAAGCCGGATACATGAAGGGCTGGTGCAGATAGCATAGGAACTGCAATATTGAGGAGTTGTAAAATGTATATGTAACAAGAAGAAACTTAAGTTCCACAAAATTCAGAGCCAAATGCACAAATTATTATTTGCAAACTGCTCTACCAAATGATCTATCTAGACCAATAAAAAACAATATAACAATAACAACTCAAATAGTTGTAATCTTGGTAACAAGGAACACTATTAGTCTCTATACATCACTATCATACCCTGAATTTTACTTCCATAAACTAATGAAAATCGTTAACAATTCTCTATGCTCCAGAGTTTAGACAACACTCTGAATTTTTAGAAGCAAGAAAGATTATAAAATATTATTTTACATGAATTAGACAGCACGCATAAGGGTAAGGTTTATCAAGGACCACATAATCAGTCATAAAAGAGTAGCCATTCATTTAATCATTCCAACCAATAAGATCAGAGCAACAAATAAGTAGTAATAGAGCAAAGAAGTATAACCCCAAGGAAGCCGATAGCTCATCTGATGGAGCTGTATGTGGATCGAGACCACTAGGTAGATAAGCACCGCATATTGCATCATATGGACTACTGTAGCCATCCTTCTTTTCTCCATCTATAATAACCTACACATTAAAAGGCAGACATGTAAATCCTTATCTAAGCATTAAAATTCAGGTGACATTACATAATATCACTTAGTATAAAAAAAGTATTCCTTTTTTTAGGTAATGAAATTCAACAAGTGAACATGCAACAAGGGGCAAATAGCATAATATCACTAACATATGAAGCTAGCATGTGAAAGATGTAGCATTAAATTAGTAATAAACATGCTCTAAATAAGATCAAAATTTTCAAATTTGAATCTTGCCCAGTGAGGTTGTCATTAAGGATCTCAAACGTATATATACAGAAAAAAAAGGAAAACCACTAAATAGCCAAGACGATAGAACTTACTCGTCAGATTAGAACAACTCCGCAGCGCTTTTATAGCTTTTGACCGCTTTTGAGACGTTACGAGGTAGTTGCTATCGGCCAACAAAGTATGAATCTTTCAATTACAGGGGAAATACGCATACAAACGATGAATAATAAACGAGGTCTTGCTACACAGATCAAACAAGAAAAATAAAAGAAGAGGCATGTTAAGACTCACAAGACCCATCTGGCTTTGCTTTCATGGCATTGGTGTGCATCATCAACTAATCGACTTGCTTTTTTGAGTGACAATGGGAAACAAGATATATGCAGGATCGAGAAGTTGTTACGCAAGGATCAAAGAACTCGCACGGCAAAATCTCGTCGAGACTTGGTAACTATTCATCGATCGATAACCGTAAATCTCGGTGAAAAACCGTCGAAAATTCACAAACCAAATTTTGAACCCCGGTTTCTGGAAACCGGTAACCGAAAAAACCAGTTGAAAAAACCGGATGCACAAATAAACATTGATGAAGTGATCATTCTATATTAATTCAAGCATATTTAGCTCATGCAATACGTATTCTAGCACAAAAAGACCTAAACCAACCTAGGAATGGCATTATGTAGTCAAAACTTCAAATTCAAGTTTGAAAGTTTTCGGCTGGTATTTTTTCTCCCGGACCGCAGAATCCTAAGATTCGCCAAGAATCGAGCGATTTTTTCCCGTTACGGGTGAATTTGCTTTTAACCAAAGGGAAACACTGAGAAAGAAATATTTGTACCGTGACAAAAGCCAAATTCAACAAAGCAGTTCTTGCCCTGAGATCAATCGATGCCTGCTCAACCTTCTTCTTTGTGAAAACATCAATAACCAAATCTCAACATTGCCTAAATGGCAACTGGTAACAACATAACATCCATTAAGGGTAAAAGAGATTAACCTATCACATTTCGCCTCGTCAATTCACTAGGTCGATCCCTCAGCTCCTTGATATCCTGAGCTCTGCTCACACTCCAACTCCTCTGTTCATCCGCTTTCCTCTGTCAAAATACAAAAAACAAGTCAAAGCTATAATATTTCTACACAATTCCCCAACCAAACACCAAAATGCTACCACAATTCTAACATAAGTAATCGGGTTATTATCATTCTACATTCAGGTGTACACTACACCTCTTGACCCAACAGGTTATTTACCCATGCAATATAGAATTTAACCAGGTAATAGATTCCAAGACTGACACAAAAACACGTGGAAACTACCAACCGAAAGTCCGAAATCCAAATTAGTTACTGAATTGGAGGAGGGGGCTCATGGGTGGTGGTGAGACCGACCAACCTTGGCCTCGAGGCATGCGACAATGCGGGAGTGGAGGGAGTCGCGGAGGTTCCTCATCATGCACAGCCTCGCGTGGTACTCGCCTAGCTTGCAGGAACCAAAGCCAAAATCCAACAATGGGATCAACAAGTCGACTGATTGCCAAATGACGTAAGGGATCGATAGACCTCTAGTTGGGGAATCGGGCGGTTGGTGGTGACGGAGGAGCATGTCGGTGGCCAACCCATGGGGAGGATATCAGGCAACATGGTTCTCCCAAGAGAAGCAAGCATCTCAGATCTTGGCAGTCATCCCATGGCGACGGCGGCTAGGTCGGATTGGGCTTAGGCACCAATCGGGAGGAGCCTCCTCCCTTGCTTGGTGGTCAACCCTTGGCGGGCCCCTCGCCTCACCTCCTCCCGTCCTCCTCTCCTCCTTCTCGGGATGGAGGTGACTCCCGCCTCCCGGCCTCCCTCCTCGACAAACGGGCTTCGGCTCAGGCCTTGACACCAGTGTGCGGTGCGATGCAGCGCGAGCGAGGGCAGGGGAGGAAGAGAGGGCGGTGGCGAGGAGGTGGGTGACGCGGGCGAGGCAACGGTTGGAGAGGAGGAGGCGGGCGGAGGTTTCTGCGAGGGGTGCAAGGGGAACGGGGGAGCAAAAAACGCAAGGCGAAACCGGTTTTAGTTGTACATGGGTGTCGAACCGCGCATGCGAGAAAGATCAATGGCTCACACGGCACGAAAGAGAATGGATCCAACGGCTCAAGTTACACGAAGGAGGACGGACGACCACCAACTTCTTCTTTTAAGTAGTAGAGATACTTCAGCCTTAAGGATATACAATGAGATGTTTTTTCACATAATATCTACACACTAATCACTACCAGAGCTAGATGACTAACTAGACTCCAGTTAGTTCAGAAACAATGCTTCACATCATGGCCTCATGGAGTATAGGAACTACTACTATGCAAATGATCCAGATTTGATTGGCTTTATGCAATATAGTATACAGATGGTTTGAATGCAAATCCGAGATGCAGAGATGCACATGGCTCCGGGATCCAGCATAACATGGTCTAGATGCACAACTTTTCCTCCATTGCAAGTTGGCAAAAATAACTGGTTCCTATGCAGGTGATGTGACCCACTAAACTAGTATCTGAAGACGATGCATCCAAGCATACGGAGATTCAGGACTTGTTTGGTTGCTTCACATACGTTGCCACAATTTTGTGCCAGAAGGTGCCACACATTTTGTGGCCAACAAATTGTTGGCCACAAAGTGTGGCAACATTTGGCAAAAAAAATTTTTGTGTCAATAGCATGTGGGGTGTAGGGGTAAGAAAGTGTGGCATGCCACTAGTTTGGTGAATAACCAAACACCAACCTAACAAAGTCAAAGCTGTCTAACTAAAGTGTGGTACTGAACCAAACAGGCCCTCAGTTTCTGCTGCTATTTTTAATTACCAGCTGAGCCAGAGTCTATTAATCAATGATTATACTCATTGTTTTCAGCGAATTTTGTCATAGTGGTGGTTAATTTATACTATGAGTTCACAAACAAAACAAGATCACAAACACTTAAAGCTTATCTCCAAGAAAAAAACATTCTAAACAAACCAGTGGAAGCAATTACTTCTTTAGAGACAGCAATATGTAGACGCACATGTCATGGTATATTAAGTCACTTTTTTTTGGCAACAAATTCTTAATGGAACTTCCAGACAAAATCGGACAAAAAAGATATGACAATTTCTCCTCTCCGAGTCGATATGCAACAAGAACTATTTCTACAGAAGATCAACTTCCACAGAGAAGCATCTAAACATAAAACACACCGAAATCTATCGTGACTTACACTAACAGATGATCATGGAAACCTGACAAGCCTTGAGCATAATAGTGTAATCAGTAGAATTGCATAAATACATATTTACATTATTCATACTGCAAATAAAGAGAACTGCACCTGTGCCAATGAAAGTTCCCACACAAACACCAACATAATATAGCCCTTGAAGGTGTGACCAACTCGGTGCAATGGCCCATCGAGCAGTGCTCAAGCACCATTGACAGGCGTCAGTCGGTGGTGTTTGTCGAAGGCGTTCATTGGCAAAGCAAATTCCAGGGGAATGATAGACACAATTCAACCCTTGACAGTTGACACATAATTTTGAAGTAAACTTGACGGATCAAGCAACATCATGAGGAAATAAACGAGCAGCGCTCCTCCGGAACCACCATCAGATTTTGGTGATCTTGTCAGCTTTCACGAGAGGATTCTGTTTGGCTATCAGCTCCCTGCCGGCCTGCTTGTAATCGAATGTGCATTCGTGCGAATCTGCATAACGGTGCATTGAGCAGAAGGTACCTCCACAGCGGCACTTGAATCCTGTCAACCCGACCTTCTTCCAGCACGACAAGCACCGGTTACTGGGCGGCTTTGGTGCCTCCTCCTCCACTACTTGCTTCCCATCCGCGACTGACGCAGACCCTCCATCCGTGATTTCTGCCCCCAAAGGGGTGGAAGACGATGCAACAACAGCTTTCTTCTCCACCGCAGTGGCTACTGTCCTGGCCTTAACAGTGTCTCTGTAACACTTTGAGCACATATTTTCGGTCATCCGGCTGCCAAAGAAGCCACAGTTATTAATGCACAATATCGGGGCCTCAGGTGTGTGGACACCAGTCTCCTCTGCCTCCTTTTTCCAGCTCTCTTGTGCCATTCTACAGAAGACCAATTGCACCTTCATTAGCAAGAACCAACAATCATTAATCAAGAAACTCCAAAGATAATTTAACACGGCTACTGCACAAAATGTAAAGAAGGTAGGTGGAACTAGGTAAGAGTCAGATGGCCATCACAAATATTTTTCCTGCAACTGTGGAACATAACATGATTACATGACAGAACTGACCTGACCATTACAAGAACACATTCCAACCTACAGCACAAATTTAGTTGTCTGTTCCTGTCAATCAGGTTGTAAGGTCATAAAGAATAGTGATGATAAAGCTCCACAGCATCCGATCAACTGAGCTCGATAACACAATAGAAGCTGTCTTGACTATGACAAGAACTCATCCCAACCTACAGCACCAATTTAGTTGTCCATTCCTCTCATTCGGATTGGAGGTTGAGAGAGGCACTGGATACCATCAAATAAGCACCATATTTGTGGACAGATAACCCCCTTAGCACTTAGCAGTTAACACCCCATTCACACAATCAAACCTCAGCACGGACTTGTTCATTACCATTGGCCTGATTGGGCTACTCCCCTTTGTAATAGATATTCCCTAGTGATTTAAATATTGCCTCAAACAAGCATATATATGTGGCAGAGAATCTAAAAATGTGCATTTTTCGGATAGCTTGTATGGAGAAAAGAGTCTGAGACCAGCCCAGCAAACTGGACAAATGTCATCGCTGTGGGGTAAACCAAGACTAGGGAATGAGGCAACCAAGTCTACATTTCTTACCCTGATATGGTGTATTATCATCTCATCAAGAAACCTTGTGCAATTGTCCCGTAATCACATCATCATCGGTGGTCAATTGCCATGTTCGTCAAGCAACACAAAGGTGAATTTCCATGCTCATAGAGAAGCTTTAAACTTCTCGCCTTCGCCATCTTGGCATCATCCTATCTTCCTTGAGTAAAGGAAGAGGTTCTATCCACAGCAGCGAGGTGATAAACGAATCACCTTGCTACGCTGGTTAAGAAACCTCCGCAAGGCCACACGGCAGAAGCTAAGCATACCGTGTAATCCATGGTTGCATGAAGTCCCCTATCTGAAAACTAATCCTTTATAGGTAAATTAATCCTTTGTCTTCGGTTTTGCCAAAGTCAAAGGCAATCAATCATCCATGTTCAAAATCGCAACAAACTCAAACATGCTAATCCCTTATCAAGCACCAGACGCACCAAACTATCGATCCAACGAACCAACCAATCCTAGATCGATCGCAGCCAAGAACGACGTATCAAACATTTGAGCAAAATTCTATATAAAAAAAAGAGCAGACGTAGAACAACCAAACCAACAGCCAAATTAAAGCTGCAGAAATCAACACACGGTTTCAGATCGAGCCGTACTTGCGAAGATTGCCCGGGGACTCGAACGATCGATCGGTCAGATCGGCGGGCGAGACGGCCGGACGGCACGGGGATTGGCTTCTCGTCCTTCTCCTCCCCTCTCCACCTGTTCTTCCAGGAGAGAATTTAGTTTCTTTTTTTCTGTCTCCCTCCTTTGGCTGCGGGATGGCGGCGGGTTACTTATAAAGGCCAGGAGACTTTCCCGAGTTCGACTACGACTTTTCTTTTCGGCTTTAAAAAATTTGGTTCATTTAAGTTGGTGATTAGGGGTGGCTGGGTTGGGTTAAATTAAGTGGGAATGGTATAATCCGGTGGGGATTAGGAGCGGGATACTTCTAGACGCGTAGATTCATTCACGAGGGCGACTCCTGTGGTCCCTGCGCGCCGGGCCCACAGACGTGTGGGCCCCACTGCAGCCGGCGCACAAGTGCACGACAGAGCGTGATTACAAGTATACAAATGCGGAGATTTACGGTGTACTTAGAACATAGTAATTTTGCTGTATTATCTTAGAAATTTTACATAAAATAGTCCAATTCACACCGGGCGCAAGCACGATACCGTTAAGAAATCGGATTCAAACCAGATAGTCCTGACACAAGTAGACTCCTTATCCATCCTCTAGCCTATAAATAGGAGATGCTATTTATTGTAAACGATTGATGAAGGAATAAAGAGAAGATAATCTATTATTCTACTCTTGTGTTCTTGTATTGTTCTTACGATTATATATTTGTCTATAAGATAATCGTTCGGACTGAACTCGTTAGCGATGGTTCTTAACATATTCATATACATGGCGAGAAATTGAATAGAGGGTTAACGTGCCCGAGCCGAGGAGTTTGCTGTTGCTTGAACGTTGGTTTGCCTGTGCGAAGATTCGGGCACGACAATCCATACAGGGTTCACTGTCTCCAACGAAAACGAAAGCATAACGTGCCGATGCTAAAACCGCGGAGGCAGCGGCGCAATCTCCATCGGTGCCGGGCCGCGATCCGTGGAGCCGGCAACTCACATGAAAGAGAGAAACGACATCGGAAACGAGCTGTTCTTTCATAGGTTAACACATTGCAGAAATCATACATCGACAGCGAGAGTTAATGCCGCCACCGCAAACTAGCTGGTGCTGTACTCATGTCACGACTAGGATTTGCGAAATTAATACAAGAACAAAAAGAAAATTCCTCGAACTGTTGTTGATATCTATTCGATCGTCCTGGTGGATGCATGGGTTGCTTGCTGATCTTGGTAGGAAGTGAAGCGGAGGCTCAAATCTTGGCGATCTTGGCGGCAACGACGAGCGGGTTCTGCCTGGCGATCTGATCGCGCCCGGCGCTCTTGTAGTCGAAGCCGCAGCCGTGCGCGTCCGAGTAGCGGTGCACGCCGCAGAAGGTGCCCCCGCACCGGCACCGGAACCCCGTCAGCCCCACCTTCCTCCGGCACGTCGCGCACCGGTTAGCCGCCGCCGGTGGCTTCGAGGTAGCCGGCTGCTGCACGGTCGTCACGGACAACGACGACGGCATCTCTAGTGCAGCAGCGTCAAAGGACGACGCGGCGGCGACGCACGTCTTGGCCTTCTTCTCCGGCGGTGCGCTGGAACAAGCAGAGGTGCAGACGCTCGCCATGCAATTGGCCTTCTTCTCCAGGGTGGCCGTGGTGCCGGCGGTGGAGAGGAGGTGCTCCCGGTAGCACCTGGAGCACATGTTGTTGGTCGCGGCGCTGCCGAAGAAGCCGCAGCCGCTCACGCACATGGCGGCGCCGGCTGTCTCGCTCTCGGAGCACTTCCGCTTCAGCGCCATTGCTAGCGTCCGATGTGCTGTAGCTAGGTGATCGAATACGTTCTTGATCCTGCGAGAGACACCGAGCCGCGGAAGGGCGACGTGCAGGTTAGTGTCGTGAGACGCTGGTGTCGTATGCGTTTGGGCCTGGGTTGTTGGTGCGGTGCGGTGCGGTGCGTTTTAAGGCCGGGCGAGACGGAATGCACGACGGAGGCGGTTTATTCCGAGTCCTATTCGCGCTCGGATTCCTGAACGCGGACTAACAACGTCTGCAAGGAATGGCCCTGCATGCTTCGACTGGAATCAAACACCATGAATTCAGCCTCAGGTTCCCAAAAAAAGATGAGGACCATGGGTTCGATTTGTATATGCAGATCATCACGTACGTACGTAAAATAACCTTGTGTCGTAGTAAGAAAAGCTAGATAGCAGAAAAGAGGACCCGGTGTCTGTACGAGGGACTAAGGGATCATCGAAGAGGGGATTGATTGTCTGAAGAAGCGGATGTGTATTAATTGTCCCAAAAATCGGATCTGATTATTACATAGGGAAGATAACTATTTATAGCTTTCCAACAAGGTATACGAGATTACAGTTCTACCCCTAAAAATGTCTTACATTTGTAAGGGTTACAGGGGCTTTTCTTTCCCTATGTGTCGCCTTCGGCTTATGGTGGACCTTCGTAGTCATGGTCCACCCGGTTGGTGCGCTTGGTCCACCGATGCTCTTTGCGGCATTCGTCACGTCCGAGGTGTCTCTGGACCGATGGCCTCGGGCACCTTCCGGGACCCCCGAGGTGACTCCTAGGGCACTTTTGGCTCCCAGGGTTGTGGCGCCTCGGCGGCTCTTCGGACGCGTGCGCACTACCTTTGGAGTCTCTCCGAAGGTATGCCCGGTATCCGGGGGGACCTCTCGAAGGCATTCCTAGCGCCCTTTGAGGGGCCCAGTCCATGCTTTTGGCTGCAGGCCTTCGGTCAAGGCCTTGCGGTCTTCGCCGGGTCGTGGGGCGGTGGGACCGCCCCTACGACAAGCCCCTCATAGTCGAGGTCCTGTTTTGTCATAGCTGAAACCACGTTCTTTTCCTGGAGGGTCTAGGCACACCATCCCCTTCGGCCTAGCGAAGCATACTTTGTGTGATCCTGTTGGACATAAACCAGGACTTTGAAGTCTATTGTAATGCTTCGTGCCAAGGCCTTGGCTGCGTACCTATGCAAGGGGGGAAAGTTGTAGCTTATGTATCCAGACAACTCCATCCTCGCGAAGACAACTATCTAACTCATAATTTAGAGTTAGCAACAGTGGTGCATGCCCTAAAGATTTGCCGGCATTACTTCATTGAAAATCATTGTGATGTATACATGGACCATAAAAGTCTCAAGTACATTTTCACGCAAGCGGATCTCAACCTCCAACAAAGAAAATTGTTAGAGCTAATAAAATATTACAATTTGGATGTTCATTATCATCCTGAAAAGGCTAATGTAATTGCCAATGCATTAAGCCATAAGTCCTACTGCAGTAATGTCATGATTCAAGGACATCAACCCGAGCTCTACGAGGAATTTGAGGCACTAAACCTTGGGTTAATAGAACAAGGCACCATAGCCACTGTGGAAGTGCATCTCACTCTAGAAGAGCAAATCAAGATTGCTCAAGAAGGACACCCTAGAGTCCAGAGATTCAAGCATCCCATGGCCGCAGGAAAAGCCTCTAAGATGATCAAAGATCAGCAAAGAGTCCTATGGTATGAAAAATATCTCTTTGTTCTCCACTAGAAGGAACTCAATGATTTGATATCGAAGAAGCGCATGACTTAGCTTATACAATCGCATCCAAATAAAGACCGACGAGGATATAATAATCCTCATTTTATCTTTTATCTATAATTTTATTATAGATAAATATGACGCCATATGGTCCTGAATATACCCCTTAAATGTTATAAGGAAGAGCCTCATCGGGTGGTCGTAAGTTCTTCTCGACCACCCCCATAGTCGTAAGTTATGCTACGACTACCCCATAGTCGTAAGTCTTGCTACGACTACCTCATAGTCGTAGGTTCTTCTACGACTAGGTCACCATTTACCACCTTATGATCAATTAAACCTACTGCATAAGTGGGCCCAATTGATTAAGGGATTCAAACAATATTATACGTTGTTACTCGCCAAGTAATAGCACGTAATGCTCCATTATCTCGGTATATAGTCATTAGGCGACGTGGAGGAGTTAATACGCCGTGATTACTACTAACATGCGCCTTCACATGGATGTAATGAGGCGCCGCTTCACTGAAGAAACCGCCGCCCTTCACGTACTATATAAAGGCGGCAATCAGAGAAGGAAAGGCGAATCGAATTGGGCCATCAGGAAGACAGTTTAGCACTATCATCTGTAATAGTCTTAGCTTTTTCTCCTGATTGTTCAGAATACACTCAATACCATACACACACAGGAGTAGGGTTATTATTCTCTCCGGAGAAGGCCTGAACCTGTATAAAAATCCCCGTGTCAATCTCTCTGCGTGATTCCATTCTAAGAGACCCCCCGAATCAAACAATCTTTACGTAAGTTCGGTTCTAAAACACCGACAAGCACCAAGATGTATCAAGACATGAAGATTCTATATTGGTGGCCGCGAATCAAAAGAGACATCACCGAGTTTGTAGCTTGTTGTGATGTATGCCAGCGAATCAAAGCCGAACATCAGAGACCAGCAAGATTGCTTCAACCGCTACAGGTCCTCAGTGGAAGTGGGAAGAAATTGGAATGGATTTCATTACAGGTTTGCCTCGAACCAAGTCTGGATGTGACTCAGTATGGGTCATAGTTAATAGATTGACAAAAGTCGTCTATTTCATCCCAGTAAAGACAACCTATAAGGGAGATAGATTAGCCGAGTTATATATGGCTCGTGTTGTATGCTTGAATGGGATACACAAGAAGATAATCTCGGATCGAGGTTCTCAGTTCACCTCGCGTTTCTGGGCTAGTTTGCATGACTCCCTTGGAACACACCTTGTTTTCAACATAGTGGATCACCCTTAGACCGATGGTCAAATCAAAAGAATAAATCTGATTCTAGAAGACATATTTCGAGCTTGTGCTTTGGAATTTACCATAGACTGAGAGAAATATCTACCGTATGCCGAGTTCGCATACAATAACAGTTTTCAGTTAAGTCTGAAAATGTCACCGTTTGAAGCATTCTATGGAAGAAAATGCAGAACTCCGCTACATTTGTCATAATCAGGAGAAGGATATATCTTCGGACTAGACACCCTCAAGCAAGCAGAAGGGAAAGTTCGACTAATTAGAGACCGCCTTCAAGCAGCTCATTCCAGACAAAGGAGTTATGCTGACAACCGTCAAAGGGAATTAACTTTTGAAGTTGGGGATAATGTGTATCTCAAAGTATCACCGCTTCATGGAACTCAAAGATTTAAAGTAAAAGACAAACTTGCACTAAGATACATAGGCTCGTTTCTAATCACCGTCAAGCATGGAGAAGTCGCCTATCAACTAGAGTTACCAGAAAATTTGTCAGACGTTCACAACGTGTTTCACGTCTCTCAGCTCAAGAAATGTCTCAGAGTGCCTGAATAGCAGACTCCAGTCGAAGCCATCCCCCTTCAAAAAGATCTGACTTATACAGAGCACCCGATCAAGATTCTCGACGTCGTGGAGAAGCAAACCAGACGCCAGATCATCCGCCTTTGCAAGGTTCAATGGAGCAATCACTCGGCAAGAGAAGCCACCTGAGAGCATAAAGATTAGCTGAAGTTGGACTTCCCGTCTCTGTTCCCAGAGCAGCTCGAATCTCGGGGTCAAGATTCCGTTTAATGTGGGTAGGTTCGTAACATTCCTATTTTCGGTTTGTGAATAGTATATGAAGTTGTCACCTGAGTTCAAAGCTCCAATTCAAAAATTTCAAGTTTTAAACTTCAATCCCGATTTCGAACTTCGGTTTCGAATTTCTCTTTGGGCTCAGCCCACTTCTCCTCTCCCTTGGGCCTGGCCCTTTTCCCTCCTTTGGCCCAGCCACCGAGACCCCACACCTCCTCGCCACCAGACCGCCCAGAGCATGCCCCACGACCTTTCAAGACGCTTAGCGCCTGCAGACCACCGCCATCTGCCACTCCATCCTGTCGCCGAGCGACTTCGCAACCCCCACCAACCGCCACCCTCGTCA
This sequence comes from Phyllostachys edulis, assembly GCA_036346405.1. Taxonomy (NCBI): domain Eukaryota; kingdom Viridiplantae; phylum Streptophyta; class Magnoliopsida; order Poales; family Poaceae; genus Phyllostachys; species Phyllostachys edulis. The sequence goes on along the minus strand of CM070550.1, from coordinate 8,371,616 downwards.
ACGAGCGCCTCGCCCTGTCACCTCCCCATCGCTCCCCCAACTGCTCCCATCGACGCCCATGCCACCTCGGGACACCATGCCGCCCCCGAGCTCCAACGGCTCTCCCCTCCTCTCCATCGGCTACAAAGGAGCCTCGAGCCCCCCACTCGCCTCCCCACCTCACCCTCCTCTCTCTCATAAGTCTACCCGAAGAAAAACCTCCGAGCTCCAAGTCGACCGCGCCACCCCACCGATGTTTCACCTCTCCAGTGGTTCCCTCTCCACGCCCTTTGCGTCACATCGTGTTCTAGCTTTCCCTAAAGCTTTCCCCTCTCCTAATTGTGTCATTGGTCCAGCAGGAGTGGCGGATTTCGCCTCCTTCCTCGGCTCCGACCACAACGCCTTCCTCCACCGTTCTCCTTCCCCTGTTCACCGCTGGAGCTCATCTCGGTCTTGGTGAGTCCCCCTAGCTCAGCTCTAGCTCATGCTCTCACCGTTTCATGTCATGAATCGCCAGGGTGTCGTTTGTCCTTAAAGCTGTGCGCCACGGCCGCGTCGCCACTCAGACGACTCTCCGACATCGCCACCACCGTCACCAGCTCTGCCTCAGTGAAGGAAACCCATTTTGGCCCTCTCCCCACACCACCGCTCCTCCCTGCGCCGGTGATGAGCCATTGTCCTCTCGGTTCCTCCTCTGCTTTTGTCGGAAGTCCGCATCACTCAGGCGATTTAAACCAAGTGAATCTCGATCGGGAGTTAAAAGGCTAAGCCTCATTTAGCTGAGTTAATGACCCAATTAACTACCACCTGGTCTCACTGCCATGTGGGCCCGTTGAAACAATAATGGCCTTCTTTAATCCCTCAGTTTTTCGTGTGAAGCCGACAGCGAGCCCGGCCTCATTTTTCCACGCGTCTTGCCGTGGTTTGGACCGAGCACCCGTGCGTGTGTGCCTCTGGATTGCAGGCCCGATCAATCAGTGGTCGAGTCTCTCTCCTCCTTTGTCTTTTTCTGATTTTAATTCATTTGTTAAACTTCAAAAATTCCGATCTCCCTCATTTTAACTCTAAAAATTATGAAACTTGTTCCTAAAAATTTGTAAATTCAAAACCTACCTCTTGGCTCTAGTTTTGTTCGGTTTTGAGTTTATTTGTAAATTCTTTAGTATTTATTTATTCTTTTTTATTTGTTGTTCTTTTTTCCGATACGTTCGTCCGAGTAGAATTCAGAGACGCAGGAGATCTCCAGTTTAATCAAGCACAAGACTACCAAGACTCTCTTACCTTTAATCCAGGTGAGTCGATACTTTGATTATTTTTAGCCTACATTTTATGCAAATTATATTCTTTTAAATTACCAAAATTTCATGCTTTAATTCCTTAAGCAAATATATATTAAATCTTAAGGTAGTTAAACATTCATTTGATGATTAATTAATTATTATACCATCTTTGGCAATTGAATCCATTTTTCCATTTTACCCTAGTAACTATGTGGTAATTACTAGTTATAAGTTGTTCTTAAGCGACATGCTAGTCTTGCTTAAGAACCAGGGCATTGAAATGCCCAAATCATCATCTCTTAAATCAAAAAATGATTTTGGGCAGTCATTGGAGGTACATGACTGAAGTATTTGAGATAATTTGGTTTTACTCCTCAAAACCCTAATAAACTGTTATTACCATATCTGGGCGGATGGTATGATGGTGGGTGCTGACGTAGCACGAGAATGTGTGGAATATGGTATGAACCGCCCGGATCGCTTAAGGACTTAATCTTGGCATGACCTCCCTTGTAAAACATGTACAACCATAAGTCTATAAAGTACAACTTGGCTTAGTAAATTTATTAAACTCTGAATGTCATCTCGCTGGAGGGGTAACGGGAAAGTGCAAGCACTAGATACGTCCGGCTTGAATGAGACACCGATGCAAGATGAAGTTGCCAGTCGTGCTAGACGTTGTGGGTAATCCGGCTACGCTAGTCGCTGAGGTGAACACCCTGCACACCTTATGGGTGTAACCCATATGGGTGAGATGACGGGAGGGGCGAGATATTTTGAAAGGTTACTGTGATGGTCTCTCAACCACATGACTAAGGAATCATGAGGGGCAACGAGTTGATTATCTCTTGTGGGTATAGTGTACAACCTCTACAGAGTATAAACTGTTTAAACAACGGTGCGTACGGTCAAAGGCTGACATGTGAACTTGCTAGAGTTAGTTCTATTTCAAAAACCTTTATGGATGGGATAAAAATTTGTTGGGCTGATGTAACCCTGATTTTGAATTTTACCTGAGTCGTCATGCTCAGTGTTGTTAAATGGTGGACGTAACCACAATCAAAATAAGCATAGGTGGAAGTAACATTCGTTGTATTTAATATTGCACAATTATTCTCTTTTATAAAATGCAATTTGGTTAAAATGCTAAGTGATAGGAATTACTAATATTGATAATTGAAAACATTGCTTTAACAACTAAAAGAACCCGAGCCATCCTTGTTAAGCCTTGCATATATATTATTGCATATTGTGTGTTGGCTCGCGAGCACGGAAGTTGTGCTCATTCTCGCTCTTTCCCCCAACCCTTCAGACCGTGCAGATCATAAAGATCATGCATACTATAAGGACCCGGAAGCCGATGGACAAGGCAATGATGAAGAATAGTCTAGTTCTATTAGTCTAGGTCTTGCCTCAGTCTAACTGGCTCGTTTGGTACTTGCGTACAACCGATATTATCCAAATCCTTGGTTAATATCAGTCGTACACAGGTTACCCAATTCGCTTGCCTATAGAGAGATGTGCTCTACCCCTTTTGCTTCCGCTGTAGTTTCCGCTGCTTTTATGTAATGTAATCAGTTTGGCCTGTTCGGCCCTTATTGTAAAATTCGACCCGACGCGGTCTCTGTCACTCTGATGTTTGTAATATATTGAAGGGTTAGTTCCTTATTTGCCATTGGAAGTTGGCGAGCTCCCCAAAATGCCATCGCAAAATTTCTCTTCCCTCCATTGCCACTCGATCTCAACTTCTATCCCCATTTTGCCATTCCCGTGAGTTGAACGTTGACTTGACCATGAAAAAGGCGATTTTGCCCCTAAGTGTCTTGAGATCTTTAGGGAATTGTTTGACATAGTAATATAGTTCCAAAAATTATGAAATTTTTAGGGAAAGTTTATAACATAGTTTAGATTATTGTGTAATTTTTATAGGTTTTTATTTGCAAAAAAAATTTCTCTAAAAAGCTTTCAATTCTCTGTTTGATGCAACCGAAACTTGAAAGATTTTTAGAGAAAAACATGTTACAAATAAAACCCTATAAAAATTACACAATAATCTACACTATGTCAAAAACTGTCCCTAAAAATTTTATAATTTTTGGAACTATATTACTATGTCAAACAATTCCCTAAAAATCTCAGTACACTTAGGGGCAAAATCGTCTTTTTGCGGTCAAGTCAACAGCCTAGTCAACGGTCAACTCATGGGAATGGTAAAATGGGGATAGAAGTTGAGTTCGAGTGGCAATGGAGGGAAGAGAAATTTTGCGATGGCATTTTGGGGAACTCGCCAACTTCCAATTGCAAATAAGGAATTAACTCTATATTGAATGGTTTAATTCACATCATGTATGAAATGATTCAGCAATGTGTCTGTGAGTATTACCTACTGATCCAGGGAATAGCACAGTGTTTTCACAGAGAATTTGGATTTACGAAATTTGGGTCTGACAATCACCTCATCCTCGCGCAAAGGGTTGCCAATCACGGAAAGAGTATCAGCAAGGGCCTTCATCTTGTGGAAGTAGTCGGACATCGAGAGATCATTCTTATTCAGATTAGTGAGTTGCGTGCGTATTTGAACAACACGAGCTCTTGATCGGGATGCGAACATGCGGTCAAGTGCTAACCATGCCTCGTGTGTCGTCGAAGTAGTCATGACATGTGCAAGATACTCTTCTGACAAAGAAGAGAGGATACTGTTGAGAACAAACTAGTCCAGTTGAAACCAAGTCGTGTACACGGGATTTGGGATTGATGATGTCCTTCCATCGCTCGACGTCTGAGTGATCAGCAGCGAGGGGCACGCAGTTGTGCCATCCACATACCCGATGAGTTGAAAACTTCTCAGGCACGAGAGAAACTGAGCCATCCACAACAAATAGTTTTCACGCCCTAGCTTAACATTGACAACATGGCTAATAGCCGGAGTAGCGATTGCGCCATAGGAGAGAGTTGTGGAGGAAGAAGATGCCATGGTGGCTGGAGTCATAGATAGGTTTGTGGAGGAGGAAGATGAGAAGGATGGTGGAGAAAGGCTCATGAACCCTAAATGGGCTCTGATACCATATAAAATAGTATTTGGCACAATGAACCTTCTCAGGGTTCGGCTTTCTATTATATACACGTACATGAGGATTACAACCGAAACAGAATCACAATCAAATCAACCGAATTGGAGAAATCAAGGAAGACTAGTTACAGACGACAATATCTACTCTAGCCATATACGCTACAAGATATGATATCTCTGTTTTACAAGTATCTATATTTGTTAGGAAAACGCTTCGGCTCAGCCGTCCGGACGCCCAAAAAAATCGTACGCTCATTCCTATGTTAAGCCCAGGTGACCAGGTTCCCAATTTAGGCCCAAGTCTATCCAACCTAGTGCAGCCCATCACAGGAATCAGGAGACCGGTCGCCTCCATCCACAGTACCGAATAAATAAAAAGCCCATCAATTGAACGAATCGGAGAGTTGTTTCCCACCTCGAAAATCAAGTGTTGATGGTTTCCTGCTCCAGCCCATCCTGAACAACAAATGCAAATGTAGCAGCTGTGGCTATTATAAGTCTGACATGGGTCATTATTAGTATGAGGGCAACATTTTTTTATATTGAATCACGCGTATATAACTCATCTGAACTACAACAGTGGTTGTGAATATGTGAAAGATTAGCTCAAAAGTGATTTTTTTTTCAGATGCTTTGTTTTTTTATTTGTAATGTTGCAACCGTTGTCCGAAGATGTTACAACCATTATCCTAGGATGTTGCAATCGTTGTCCGGGCCGGGGATGTTACAAGTGTTGCATCTATAGAAAAAAAATATTGTATTTGTAGAAAAAAATGTTGCATACTGTTCACGTCGATGTTGCATTTTTTACAACGCGTTTTTTTTTTCAAATGCTTTGTTTTTTATTTGTGATGTTGCAACCGTTGTCCGTAGATGTTTGCAACCATTGTCCTAGGATGTTGCAACCGTTGTCCAGGGATGTTGCAACTGTTGTCCGGGGATGTCACAACCATTGTTCTAGGATGTTGCAACCGTTGTCTGGGGATGTTGCAACCGTTGTCCGGGGATGTTACTGAAGGACCGGAAAGGCGACTAGAGGGGGGGTGAATAGGAGCACCGAATCTTTTTCGCAAAGAATGGATTCAACTTATAAATCACTCCAATAGCTATGAGAGCTATGAAGATCAATGATTAAGCACAGAGGAAGTCTTATGTTGAATCCACTCTCACCCCCAAAGCTCAAAGAAACAAAAACGAGGAAGAGCCGAACAAATCGTAACAATCGGTACAACCACAGTAAATGGCGGTTGTACCGTAGTCCCAGATAACCGCAGTAAACGGCCGGTTGTACCGCAGATCCAGACAACCGCAGATGTTAAGCCTTGTTCATCCGATTGTCCCGAACAGCAAAATCCGCCGGTTTCAAAACGAAAATCAACGTAACTTTTGATCTACGCGCCAAACTTGACCAAATTTGGAACACACCTTCCTAAGGATGTTAGGAACCTATTCCAAGAAACGATTGAGTAGATCCATCCACAAAATCTCAGGAATCAACCAAAAACGGAAGAACGAAGAACAGAGACAACCCAAAACTGAAATCTTAGATTTAAACCAAGTTTGCTCTTCGGGAAATCGATCAAATGATCTTGTGGCACTAACCCATCATAGAACAACTCGTTTTGAGGCTTCCCAACAAGAAACAACAAGAGACTCACAAAATCAAGAAATCATCAAATGGGAGTCACGAAGAACGGAACAAGAGTTCGAGAGACAAACTTCAGATTTCATTCATTGAATCAAAAGCTTAAAAACACATAGATACATCCCCATACGCATGGACATTAGAACCAGAGGGATGATTACATGTAAGCTCAATCCATCTCCTCACTCTCACAACTCAAGAACCAACACTCATCCATTCTAGAGGGAGATGAACACAAAACCAAGAAGGGACAAGCAGGAGCACTCCTCCGCCTACACCTCCACACTCAACAACTAAAGAGCAAAAGAGAAACAACCTCACAAAGCCTCTTTTGACTCTAAAACCCTAATTCCACCTAAGTGCTCCAGAGGGCATGCAGCCCTCCTCTCCTTTTATAGCGCTGGCTAACGGGTCTCCGCCTCACACGCCCGCTATGTCCAACTGAGCTCGCCCGCCAGTGCGGCCTTGCGACTTCCGATTCGCCTCTTCGCAGACCTTCCGAAGCTTCAGCGCCCTTGTCTCAAGACGCCGCAACCACCTCGAGTCCACGCTGTCTTCGACACATCCCGACTGCTCGACCTCGGCGCACTGCGCTTAGTCCATCCACCGTGTCTCGCCACGACTCCACTCGACATCCTGCAGCCCACACGCATAAGAAACACGAAACCGGAACAAGTTCTTCACAACTTGACCTAACGTTAGCTCAAACATGCAATATGCAACACATATGCATGAACACACTTGGATATGACCTATCCCAAAACTCAAATCACCAAAATGGCGAACCTCACAATACAATCGGTACAACCGCCATGTTACCAATGGATCAACCGCACTCGGTCAGATCGCCTCAATACTCGCGGTCGTTCCGATTTCCAATGAAGACCGAACTCGAAAAACAACTTCTCCGAATTCTTCAACCGCCATTTACCAATCGGTATAACCGCCTCATGGATCGTCATCGCCCATAACACGCCGGTCGTTCGATTATCCCGACAACTCGATTGACTTCACAAAACGCGTGAACTGCAAGAACGACAAGGTCCGACCACACAAACCAAACTCGATCGACCTAAAACCTTTGTCAATTACTCATCACTCACACGGACGACCTCCACATGGTCTCTCAATCTCCCCTTGATGAGTATATTGACAAACTCAAAAAGAGCAAAGTTGAGTTTGAGTTTGAAGAATCCAACATGGTCCAAAGAAGAAGAGTGAAACTAATGACCATGTCGATGTATGAACACTAGAGCAACAACCGAAAGAGCAAATTGATCTCCAAAGCTCTAAACTGCTCCCAACAGACTTTTTTCTTCTTTATTCTCCCCTTTTGGCAATAAACGCATCAAGATGCAATAGAGAGAATATGACATGTTAATGGATGAAAAATGGTCAAGTTTGTTTATTTAAGCATTTTGAGCCATGAGAATTATCCATAATGACCAACATGTAATACACCAAGCCATAACTTAATAAAAAGGCTATCTAGATCATGACAAGATATGTATAAGCTAGCTAGAACACATAGATGACAATCTGAAAATGAGGTACATTATGTGAGCAAGTCAAGTCATCAATGAGCAAAGTCTCGCTAGAGATATCCAAGGATGATGCAGCCATGTCAATAAGCTAAGCGGAACTAAGAAGCTTAAATTGAGACCAAATAGAGTGCTATGCTCAAGATTGAAACATTGGTTAAAGTACATGATACTTTTGTGGCTTTAAGCACATTGAACACATGAAACATATTTTCTTTTGAAATTCATGGTGGTTTCCAACCAGATTTTTGTTTTATCATGTGCTAGGTCTCAAGCCTTATGCGACTACTCCAAGCGAGAAGCTTAAGAAGATAGTCTAGGTCACCCAAAACTCCCCTAAGTTCATGCCAAGTGCAATGGCAAGCCGCCTCATAGGAGAGAATTGGTGAGATCGGTTTTTCGCACACAAAAGAGATCTTTTGCCTTTTAACAAGTTGTACTAACTCATGTATCATCAAGAGACTAAAACAAATTTCAATCTAAGGCTCAATATAGATTCATCACTCTACCCAAATTTATTTGACATGGCATGAATCATAAAAGGATAGCTCAAGAAAGACTAATCTCGAGTGCTAACATGACAAGTTTTAGTTTAAGTTGAGCAATTTTAATTAACTTATCATGGCAAAAGCTAGGCTACACATATGAAGTCATGATAAATCTAGCAAATAAGCACAAGTCATGGCAAGGTGTAAAGCATTGTAAACATGTCATAGCAGGATAATAATCAAGGCTCAATGTAGTTATATTACAATGCGAGAATGCTAGAAATGCGTAAGATCCAGCTCCCTCAACATTAGATGCAACTTTTAGTTCAAGTTGAGTTAACTCAATATTAAGCTCCGAAGCTCCCAAAAGAACTCCCTTGAACCAAAACAATAAATCGAGAAGTCGGCAAAGAAAACATAAAAGCAAAGTCCTTAAAGCATAGATAAGATATAGAGAATACTATGGCTCAGATCGACTCTCATCTACCCCATATGACTCTAGGACTATCAACCGCCTTGCTAACACACTAAGGAGCAAACACGTTCCTGCCTACCCAAGGGTGGCCCAACCCTTGCTAGAACCTATAAGAAGTGAGTAAGCTCAACCTAGTGAGAAGAGACACTAATAAGCAAGATCCTAGAATCACAAGATAAGAGCAGTAAATCTAAACAACTAGACAAAAGAAGCACTCTAATCTATGCTAGGAGGACTAATCCCAAATGCACCCAAAATGCAATGCAACAAAGAAGGAGCAAGAGCATAAATAATATAGTAGAGCAAGAAACCCAAAGCTCCCCCTCACTATAGTCCATAAGGACAGACCACCCCAAGCTCTCCCCGCAGAGCTGAAAACCTCGAACTATCCAATGGCTTGGTGAAAATGTCAGCCAACTGGTGGTCACTTCCACAAACCGGAGCACTATGTCGCCTTCTCTACATGGTCTCTAAGGAAGTGGAAGCGGATATCGATGTGCTTGGTCCGGAATGTCGACCGGGTTCTTGGCAATGTTAATCGCAGAAGTGTTATCACAAAAGAGTGGAACACTGTCGATAACTAACCCAAAGTCCCGCAGGGTCGAAGCCATCCAGAGCACTTGACTACAAAGAATCGGCCGCAAAGAACGCATTTCGGCCTCTGCGGTGGATCAGGTAACACTGCATCGCTTCCTTGAAGACCAGAAACAAGAGAAGTGCCAAGAAATTGGCAAAGGTGCGAAGTGCTCTTCCTATCTATCCTACTGACCAAATAAGTCGCATCCGAAAAGGCTCTCAAGGAAAGACAGATGAGGAAGAGTACCAGATACCATAGTCAATGGTAGCTCAAGGTACGGAAGATGCGCTTCACCACCGGGCGGTGAGATACGCGAGGAGAAGCTCGAATCGAGCACACGTACACACGGAGAAGTGTATGTCCGGTCTCGAGGCGATGAGGTAAAGAAGGAGCCGATCATACTTCAACTCCTTCGATCAACTCGCTCGCCATCCTCATCTGGGTCAAGATAGGTCAGAGAAGCCATGGGAGTCGACACAGCTTACCATCACTCATGTCGAGCGTTTGGAGATCACGAGTATACTTGCCTGATGCAAGAAAGTACCTCCCGAGTCCGCTTGATCTGAAACCAAGGAAGAAGCTCAACTCGCCCATCATGCTCATCTCAAACTCGAGCTCATAACATCGGAGAACCGAGAAACAAGAGTATGAGAAGAGCCACCAAAGATGATATCATCCACATAAATCGACGAGTAGAAAGTCACCGCCATGCTCGCGAAAGAACAAGGTCTTGTCAACTTTACCCATTTCAAACCCATGACTCAACAAGTAGGACTTAAGCCTCTCATACCAAGCTCGGGAGCCTCGCTAAGTCCATACAAACATGGAAAGCTTGAAGACATGGTTAGGTATTTGGGGTTCTCAAACTGAGGTCGTTGACGAGACTTCCTCCTCAATAAGGCCATTGAGGAAGGCACTCTTCACGTCCATCTGGTAAAGCTTGAAACCCTTAGAAGCCGCAAAGGCAAGCGAGATTCTAATGGCTTCAAGTCGAGCTCTGAGGGCAAGGTCTCCTCAAGTCTAGACCTCAACACAGGAAAACCCCGAGCTACCAATCTAGCCTTGTTTGGATGATTACCCCATCCTCACTCTGCTTGTTCTTGAACACCCACTTTGTTCCAATGATATTGTGGCCTCGTGGGGGCTCAACAAGCGACCAGACCTTGTTTCTCTCAAAGTTCTCTAATTCCTCATGCATGGCATTGACCCAAGACTCATCAGAAAGGGCGTGACAAACATCCTTGGGCTCAAAGGAGGCAACAAAGGCGTAATGGAGATGAAATGAGAAAAGCTGACTTAGAGCGTGTGACACGCCAAAAAGGTCTCCAATCATCTGCCCTGAAGGATGACTTTTCTGGATATGTCGGGGAGGTCCTGGATGAGAAGAAGAAGTAGCCTCTACCTCGTGTGCAGACGAGGCAGGGACAGAGCCACTAGCTCCAGAGGAAGCAGAAGGCAAGGGCTGATCACCTCGAGGTGCGGTGGAAGACGGCACCTCAAGGAGTGGATGAGGGCGGGATCGTAGACAACCGTCATCTCCATCGCCCTCATCATCCACAAAGATGGTCTCGGATCGCTCTAAAGAACTCGAGATATCTGGCCTAGTCCCCTGACCGCCTCGTCGAAGGTCACCTCGCAGTCTCTACCATTTTGCTAGACTCGCAGCCTGCACTTATAAGCCCGCCAAGAAGTCGAGTAGCCTAGAAAGATACCGCCACAGAACGTGACTCGAACTTGTCTAGGTTCCCGCACTTCAAGATAAAGCACTTGCAACCAAACACACGAAAATGAGAGACGCTGGGCTTTCGCCTCGTATCTCAAATCATAAGAAGTGCGGTGCAAGATTGCCCAAGAAAACTCGATTCAAACATGGCACGCAATGCAATGGCTTCACCAAAAACTTCCTGTGTAGAGTACTCATCAAGCATCGCCCGGCCATCTCAACTAAGGTACGGTTCTTCCTCTCCACAACGCCATTTTGCCGAGGGCGATGGAGAAGAGAACCGGTGCTCTACACTGCCTCACCGCAGAAACTCTCAAAATAGGAATTCTTGAACTCCGTACCATTGTCATCATGGATCGCTCGTAAGGCACCCGGAGCTCAACAGACATGACCTACTAAAAGACCTCGGAAATGTGTAAATGTCTCTGCCCTTCGAGGCTAAGAAAACACCCAAGAGTACCTCGAGAAGTCATCGACCACAACAAGAACATACCACTTCCTCCTCCTGATCAAGACTTTCAGCCGGTCCAACTGTGTCCATGTGGAGCAATTGTCCGTGCATCGGTCATAGTAATCGTGGACCGAGGATGAGAAGCGGCAACCATCTTGCCGTCTTGGCATGGAGTGCAAACAAGATCTTTGACCATCTTGAGTTTGGCGGACCACTTAATGAGATCATGGTCGCTAACTTTCGGGTCAAATGGTCAAATCCAATATGACCAAGTCTCCTATGCCGAAGGAGATCGCGGGACTCGTAGCAACCAAACACCGAGAGGATCACCAAGAATCGGAAAAATCAGCACGAAAGATCCTCCCATAACGAGAAATCCCGCAAACCGGACTACCCAAGAGTCAAGAATTTTGCAAGCGTTTTCTTGAAGCTCACCTTGAAACCGCTCATCGGTAAGTCGAGAAACGAAAAGCAAATTGTACCGCACTTACTAACCAAGGCAACATCCTTAAGAAAAAAGAAGCATTAATACGCACAAGACCTTTGGCGATGACGCCGCCGGACGAAGCGTGATCCGAAGGTGATCGCCTCATCACCGAGCGCGGGCTAGGAGGAGAACCAACGGAGTCTCCGGTCATATATGACGAGAACAACCGAGTCTACAAGCCAAACCTTCTCCTTCCCTACCCGCTAACTGAGTCAAACAGAGTAAAGTCTCAAGATCGGGATAAATCAACAATGATTTTGGCACCTAATATCAATAACACGCCGAGCGATGAAGTAGTCAAGCACGATCGACCTCTATCTACCCTCGCTCTCAGAACTCAAAGCGTAAGGTCTAAGAGTAGACCCGGTCATTCTTTGGGTCCGATCCGCTACGGAGCGAAGTCGAGCACACCGCAACAGATCGAACACGCCATGGTAGCTATCTCGATGGGGAAAACGAGATCTACCCTCGGGGCGGCGGAAGTCACGATCGAAAGCAAAGATGAGGATGAAAACTAGAAAACTCGGAAAACCAAGTCCTCGATCTTGCACAAACCCATCGAAGAAACAAGCCTAGACCTCGTGTTGGTCTTAGGTGCACTCAAGGTCCAGGGCCAACCACGAATGCGCCTAAGAGACTCAACATGGTCTCTACGCGATCTTGGCGCTGAAGCATCGATCGATCGTGTGTCCATCCTTCCGGCGAAGGTGCGGTGATACTTCACCTTCCGAGAGGTAGAAGCGACATGTGAAATTACCTTCTTGTCAAAATCCCTGGACATAGCCCGCCGACTTGAAATGGACTTTCTCGGTCCCGGCTCGGTCTCGATCACACACAGTGCTATGGGTCCGAGCACGGCGGTGGATGCTTCCTCATGTCCTCAAAGAGGTCATATCCTAGACCCCGATTAAATCTGCAAATCTTAGATTGGTCTAGAATAAGATTGAGCTTCTTCTTGCCTCCTACAAATCTCTCGAGAGTGTTCATAAGGTCTTCGACACTCCCGAAAGAGAGAGGTGCAAGAAGAGCAGGGGAAGAAGAGACAAGCAGAAGGTAAGGGAGCAAAAGAAGAACCAAAGACGAGAGGGAAGAATGGCTTGTGCAAGCACACCGACTCAAGGGACAGATCCCATCGCTAGCCAGCTTGATTCACGCTGCTAAGCGCCTCATCCTTACCCCGAGGCTTCTCCCTTCTCCACAATCATATTGCAAGCACAATGTGGCTTCTCTAGAAGGTCCTTAGTTAGCTTCACACATTTCTCATCCAAAGCAATCAAGTCGATTTTAGTTTGTTACACTTAATGCATGGTGAGCTAACAGGTCCTTAGAAGCAAACCGAGCCAACTTCCTTTCATGATCAATCATATCTTGAAATCTGTTTGGAGACGACCTCAAGTTCAAGTGAGCTTAACTTAGGACAGTTCAAGCATGAAACAATCGGCTCAAGTAAAGAAGCTTGTAGTTCACAATTTTATGATCTGCCTGCTTTAAGTTCATCTTCAAGTTATTGCAATTTTCACAAGACTCAGGCGGATCAAGGAGCATAGCATAAGATCCTCTAGCAAAGAATGTCCTTACCCTCACATGAGGTGGGAGAAGTAGTCTCATCAAGAATAAGTAGGGTATGACCATCCTACTCAACTCTAACTCAAAGAAGCGCACTAACATTCTCCACCTTAACACTATCAAGTTTGGAGGACACACTATCATGTGAGGTCCTTAACTTCTCCATATCAACCAAAGAAAGCGAGCATGTATCACAATCATCACTAGAAGGGCGGATGTAAGAGCAATAATCTCTAGTGACACTATCTATTTCCTTCTCTAACTCAAAGACACCTAGCCTTAGCTTTAGCATGAAAACCTCCTAGCTTAAGAAAAGCATGATTGAGCTGTTCAGAGGTGGGATCTACCTCGTCCGAGTCGGATCTGACTCACTCACTCGTCACCGAAGTTCGCCCTCGAGGGCCATGAAGCACATGCCGGGAGAAGTCGTCGCCGCCATCCTTGGGCTCTTGGTCACCCGTCCCGTCATCGTCGCTCCATCCCTCCACCTCGCCGAGGTCGAGGTCGTCCAAGGCGGTGAGGACGCGGTGGAAGAGCTTCTTTTGCTTCTTATGTTCGAACTTCTTCTTGTTTGGCGCTCGAGCTGGAGGCTTCTTGTTGCAGTTCTTGTCGGTGTAGTCGTTTTGCCCGAGCCGCCAGAGTCGTTCTTGCCCTTCTCCGGCTTTGGGCGGTTGCCGAATGTGGTTGGGGCCACCACACTCGAAGCAAATCACGTGTCCTCCTCTTTCTCGTCCCTCCTCCTCTTGTAAGCATGAGAAAACTTCCGAGCTAGGAGGGCACCGCTCATCCTCGAGTTGCTCTAACCGATCATCGATTCGTCCAGAGAGCGACAAGGAGAAACCACACAACGAATCGAAGAAGAGAACCGAACCCGAATCGATCGGTGACCAAGGCCATCGATCGTGACTTCGACCTCGAGACAACGCTAATCTCGTGAGTCTTGAGGCGTGAGTACAGCGCATCAAGAGTCAAGGTCGAGAGGTCTGTCGTGTCTTTGATGGTGGTCACTTTCATCTCCCAAACACGCAGACGAGTCTGTGAGCATCGGACGAGCATTGTCCGAAGTCGGGTATGTGAGACCGACCGCTCGGAGGTTGCTCAAGATCTTGTGAAAACGCATGAAGCACTCATCTAGGGACTCACCAAAGAAGCATCTCAAATTTGTTGTATTCTCGTTTGAACCGGGTCCTGCCGAACCGCCTTGATCTGGGTGGTGCCCTCATGGTATCGCCGAGGGTCACCCGGATATCGTAGGTGGACGACAGTGAGATATCTTGATCAAACTCGCTCGACTCAAACCACGGATGATGATGTTCCTTGCCTTTGCATTCGCCTCAACATCAACCATGTTCCGGCATTGATGTTCTCATCGGCAGAACAATGAATCGAACCTTGACCTTTCGCCAGATGGCATACCCACGGCTCGATGTATGTCTCCATTCGGCTCTTCGGAAGGGTAATCGATGCCATCGAAAACAAAGCGCTTGGTCGAGTACTTGTCCATCGCCATGGCTCTTGAGACCGGTTAAGATCTATTGAAAAGAGCTAACCGCTCGATACCAATTGAAGGACCTGAAAGGCGACTAGAGGGGGTGAATAGGAGCACCGAATCTTTTTCGCAAAGAATGGATTCAACTTATAAATCACTCCAATAGCTATGAGAGCTATGAAGATCAATGATTAAGCACGAGGAAGTCTTATGTTGAATCCACTCACCCCCAAAGCTCAAAGAAACAAAAACGAGGAAGAGCCGAACAAATCGTAACAATCGGTACAACCACAGTAAATGGCGGTTGTACCATGATCAGCCCAAGACAAATCAAGTAGCGGCGGTTGTACCGCAGTCCCAAGACTAACCGCAGATGTTAAGCCTTGTTCATCCGATTGTCCCGAACAGCAAAATCCGCTCGGGTTTCAAAACGAAAATCAACGTAACTTTTGATCTACGCGGCCAAACTTGACCAAATTTGGAACACACCTTCCTAAGGATGTTAGGAACCTATTCCAAGAAAAGATTGAGTAGATCCATCCACAAAATCTCAGGAATCAACCAAAACAGGAAGAACGAAGAACAGAGACAACCCAAAACTGAAATCTTAGATTTAAACCAAGTTTGCTCTTGAAATCGATCAAATGATCTTGTGGCACTAACCCATCATAGAACAACTCGTTTTGAGGCTTCCCAACAAGAAACAACAAGAGACTCACAAAATCAAGAAATCATCAAATGGGAGTCACGAAGAACGGAACAAGAGTTCGAGAGACAAACTTGATTTCATTCATTGAATCAAAAGCGAAAAACACATAGATACATCCCCATACGCATGGACATTAGAACCAGAGGGATGATTACATGTAAGCTCAATCCATCTCCTCACTCTCACAACTCAAGAACCAACACTCATCCATTCTAGAGGGAGATGAACACAAAACCAAGAAGGGACAAGCAGGGAGCACTCCTCTGCCTACACCTCCACACTCAACAACTAAAGAGCAAAAGAGAAACAACCTCACAAAGCCTCTTTTGACTCTAAAACCCTAATTCCACCCAAGTGCTCCAGAGGGCATGCAGCCCTCCTCTCCTTTTATAGCGCTGGCTAACGGGTCTCCGCCTGCACGCCCGCTATGTCCAACGGAGCCCGCCCGCTTGTGCGGCCTTGCGAATTTCCGATTCGCCCTTCGCACCTTCCGAAGCTTCAAGCTCCTTGTCTCGCCGCGCCGCAACCACCTCGAGTCCACGCGTCTTGACACATCCCGACCGTTCGACCTCGGCGCCACTGCGCTTAGTCCAGATCCACCGTGTCTCGCCACGACTCCACTCGACATCCTGCAGCCACACGCATAAGAAACACGAAACCGGAACAAGTTCTTCACAACTTGACCTAACGTTAGCTCAAACATGCAATATGCAACACATATGCATGAACACACTTGGATATGACCTATCCCAAAACTCAAATCACCAAAATGGCGAACCTCACAATACAATCGGTACAACCGCCATGTTACCAGCGGATCAACCGCGACTCGGTCGTCTCGCTCCAATACTGCGGTCGTTCCGATTTCCAATGAAGACCGAACTCGAAAAACAACTTCTCCGAATTCTTCAACCGCCATTTACCAATCGGTATAACCGCCATGCGTCGTATCGCCCATAACACGCCGGTCGTTCGATTATCCCGACAATACGATTGACTTCACAAAACGCGTGAACTGCGCAGAACGACAAGGTCCGACCACACAAACCAAACTCGATGACCTAAAACCTTTGTCAATTACTCATCACTCACACGGGACGACCTCCACATGGTCTCTCAGTTACAACCGTTGTCCGGGGATGTCACAACCATTGTCCTAGGATGTTGCAACCGTTGTCTGGGGATGTTACAACCGTTGTCCGGGGATGTCACAACCATTGTCCTAGGATGTTGCAACCGTTGTCTGGGGATGTTGCAACCGTTATCCGGGGATGTTGCAATCGTTATCCAGAGATAACATGTGACTAATTGCAACCATTGTTTTTTGATTTGTGATGTTGCATCCGTTGTCCGGGGATGTTGCAACCATTGTCCAAGGATGTTGCAACCGTTGTCCGGGGATGTTGCAACCGTGTCCGGGGGATGTTGCAACCGTTATTCGGGGATGTTGCAACCGTTATCCGGTGATGTTGCAACCGTTGCTGGGGGATGTTGCAACCGTTGTCCTAAGATATTGCAACCGTTGTCCGGAGATGTTGCAACCGTTGTCCGGGGATGTTGCAACCGTTGTCCTAGGATGTTGCAACTGTTGTCCAAAGATAATATGTGAGTAATTGCAACCATTGTTTTTTGATTTGTGATGTTGCATCCGTTGTCCGGGGATGTTGCAACCATTGTCCTTGGATGTTGCAACCGTTGTCCGGGGATGTTGCAACCGTTTCCGGAGGATGTTGCAACCGTTGTTCAGGGATGTTGCAACCGTTGTCCGGTGATGTTGCAACCATGTCCGGGGGATGTTGCAACTGTTGTCCGGGGATGTTGCAACCGTTGTCCGGGGATGTTGCAACCGTTGTCCTAGGATGTTGCAACCGTTGTCCGGGGATGTTGCATCTGTAGAAAAAAATATTGCATCTATAGGAAAAAAATGATGCATACTGTTTACGGCGATGTTGTAATTTTGTATCACCCAAAAAGCTTGGATAATCCTCTTCTGATTATGCAACATTTTTTTTCTAGTATCACCCATAAAGTTTAGATATTCCTCGCGACTGCAAACTCCACTACATTTAGTTCCCGGTCGGTCTTTCAATCCAAACCGTACGTCCTTAGTTCCCATCGATCGAGCAAGCTTATGTATGCATGTTGGTCTCAACAGTTGATACGATTCTTGAATTCAGCCAATTACATCACTTAGCCCACTCGAATCGGATCCTCGATACATGCTACTTTCATAGTATTGGGTTGTCTTGCTGGGCCGCTTGCTCACTTGACTTCTTTGAAATGCACGGCCCAAAAAAAAAGATGATCAAGTTCAGCCAAAAGACCGCACCGACGTTCGATCCAAATGCCCGGATCGGAAGTACGAGCCCTAATGCTTCCCTATTTGTTAACATACCTGGGTCATTCGATCAAAACGGATCGCATGGTCGGTCCCTATCTCGTCGAGATTTGATTCTACAGTATACCGTGCGCTAGTCGCACTCTACCCAAAAAGATCGTCCACTTCTCGAACGCGTATTATTACAACTTTTTGAAGGAATGGCTGTCGAATCAAACACTTATGTTCAGGATTTCCTGAGCACGCGTTCACCGTGTACGTACTAGTGCCTAGTACACACGTGATATGTCATCATCGTATACGTAAAATAACATTGTAAAAAGGATTGCTTCAAATACTGACTTGAATTGCGTAAATTGAAGGAAAGATTAAGGCCCCGGACTGAACAACTGGACCGGAGCAGATGAGCAGAGTATACATCTTTGTTTATTCGTACTAGTGAATTGGTCTGAAGTTTGAACTAAGGGTTCAGGGACACTCTTGAAACTTTCCAGGTGTGTGTGCATGGCAGACGGCAGTGAGCGGGCCGCCGCGACCGCGACGTGATCGATAGCTAATCACTGAACGTTGACGGTGAGCTTCATGCCGGCTTGGCAGTGTCCCTCGACGCCGCAGATGAAGAACCACTGTCCGGCCTTCGTCAGCGCCACCTTGTCGTCCCCCGAGCTCAGCGTCGGCGCGTTGCTCGGCACGAAGCACGCCTCCAAGCTCCGTTCATCCACCAGCACGACATTGTGCTCGCCCTCCGCGTACAAGAACTCTGCACGCGAATCAATATTCAATCGCTCGTATACACACGACATAACGATCAAGCCAACAGTTGCAGTGGATCATATACTATATGTTAACGTCGTGGCATTGCCATCGCTACGTACCGAGCGTGTCGCCGACTTTGAAATTCTTGCCCTTGGCCCAAGCACTGTAGTCGATCCCGGTGTCCCATCCGTTGTCATCACCGACCCTGTACGAGGCTGCGGATGCGGTTGCCGGGAGTAAAGCGGCCACGGCGACGATGGCCACGACGGCGGCGACGGCGAGTGCCATCTTACGAGGAGCCATTGTGCTTTGGTGTTTCAGCTCCTGTGTCTGCCGTGCTTATGGTTATGCTATGGGAGCTACGAGTTCATGTATATATAGGTAGATATCGCGTGGCTTCTGGCTAGTTTGGAACAAGACGTCCGGTTTGCGGTGCCATCGATGCCCGAGCCGGCCGGTGGATTCTGGCTAGTTTGGAACAAGACGTCCGGTGTGCGGTGCCATCGATGCAGAAGCGCCGCTTCAACGCGAGGCGATTCGTTGTATCTAGTGTGGGTAACAGCGCCCGCCGGCGTGTTGTTTGGCTTCGGTTTGACGAGCTCAATATCAACTGGACTAGAGTTGATCGATTCAGACGTGAGAAATTGAGAATACGCTGGGTTTTTGATCCATCTGGGCCGGTTTCGCGTGCGGCGCCCGTGCTGTCGCGAAAAACGTCGTGAACTCCAACCGCGCCGTGCCAATTGGGCCGCGCGCCGTGCACTCGTGCAATTTTTCGGGCAGTGGACGGTGTTGGTGGGGGGGAAGATCTGGACTGCGCGCTCCGTAAGAGTTTTAAGCACGGTTGGCCTTGTGATTAATAAAATTGGCTCCTCGTGGCTATAATGAAAAAAAAATGGCACCATCACCGTCCCAGAGGCCGGACTTTCTCCAGCGCACCACGTGTGAAATCCGGTCTTAGGGGCACGGTTTTGACGATTTGGCGAGTGTCGTGCCCACAGGCACAACGCATTCCACCGGTGTGATTTACGATACGTAATATAACAAACAGATCGCACTATACAGTCTATATTTCGATTAATTTACTATACATGACTATTAAAATAGGATTATTTCATTAGTTACCACTAATTAAATAGGACTAAATTAATTAAGACTAATTTTTGCCACTAATTAACTATGACAAAATAATTAAGACGTATTAACTACAACTAAATAAATATGATTAATTAATTAATTAGCAATAAATTCATTATGAGTAATTCATTAGACCTAATTAATTACCACTAATTAACTATGTGTCATTAATTAATCTTAATTAATTACGAGTAATTAATTTAAAAACAAGGAGAAATTCAAAGAAACAAATGCTCTCGGTTGAGTTTTTTAAAGTATTAAATAGTGTCAAGCATGGTGCACAAGCATTCTCACGGTCGCGGCTAGTGATGGTGTACTACTGCCCTCTGTCGCCGGCTCGTGTGGCGAATCGTTGCTACCTTAAGGAGGTTGTGTTGTGTCGCGCCATGATTTCATTTGATAAAATTGTGAATTTTTTTTGGTAAATGCGATAATACATTTGAAGCTGCGAGTGCGAGGTAAAATTCCAAGAAAAAAAGTGTCAAATAGTATCAAAATTCATTTTTTAACCTCATTATCAGTCGGTCAAGGGGCACGACACTCACTAAATCGCCAAAACCGTGCCCCTGGAGACCGGATTTGCCAAAACCGTGCCCCTAGGGGCCGGATTTCACACTTGGCACGTCAGGGAAGTCCGCCCCCGAGCACGATAGAGGTGACATTTTTGGCATTATGGTCTGGAGGGAGCCAAATTTTGTTTATCACAATGCCAATAGTGTCAAATCGGCCAAAAACTCGCCCGGTAAGACTGTGAGAGGGTGTGGGCTGCACAAGGGAACTCAAGGGAAATTGGCCATCCTTAATTATACACCTGTGATCAACTTGCTAAAACGGCATTTAAATGGGAATGGTAGTAGTTACAACTGAATACCACATATCAAACTCATGATAATCTCCTTAATTACGCTGAAACAAGGATTTTGTTTTTTAAACGGCGTATATAGAAGCAGACTTCCGAAATCTCTGCAGGTACGGAATGATCTGGGGGGCACATGGATCAATGGTTCACCAACACTTCAACTGCAGATGAAAATTAAGAAACGCTTGCCGGTGAAGCGCCGGCTGCTGGTAGCCAGCCATCCCTCTTGGTCTTGGGCCTCTTGCAGTGGTGTAGCTGGCCTATGGTCACGACTTGGGCGTCCAACCGTGGAGTTTAAATTGTGCACCGTCTCATACTGTAGAAACAGTCGTGGAGCCGTTGATTCACGTGGCATTTTGATCCTAAACCTCAGGCCATTGTCTCGGAGGACCGAGGCCCAGCTCCACCTATGCCTCTTGGTGATGACAAACACAGATGTTGAGGCGGCCGTCGGAACGCCCAGACCTCAATGTGATCACCCGCCACGAAGCCGCAACACCCAACAAATTGCATGTACCCATGCCGTTGATCACCGTGCCGTCGCTGCGGTGAAACTTACTCAGCCTCATCTTTGACACGGTACTAGTACAAGCAAATGTGTCTTTTTTTATTCCCAATAAGCCTCTTTCTTCCGTAAAAGGGATGAATGACTATTTATAGTGTTTCATCAAATGTATGGAAGATTACAATACTACCGCCTAAAAGGACCCTATGACTATAGCCATAGCGGCTTCGGGGTCTTTGCACCCTTCTAAACGTAGCCTTGGTGCATAGTAGACTTTTATGGACCCCGTCCACCACGCCTTTACTCCTGGTCCACATGTCCGTACGAGGTCCCTGACGAGAAAGCTTTATAGACCCCTTCGCTCTAGGGTGTGTTGCACCATTTATCCAAGGCTGTCGTGCTAGCCTTTCGGTGCCCTTCGCTCTACACGAAGGAGTGCCTGGTACTCTTCAACTGGATCGAGGGGTCCTCTTGCTTTGTAGTCTTGGTCAGGTCAGTAGGGCCGGTAGACTGCTCCGGCACGCTTATACAAGAGGAGGAAAAGAAGGCAGACGGGAAGCACTTTTCCTTAAAGAAAGCAATTCTGAGATGCAACGGGACTGAAAAACCTTCAATGCCTTGTTTAGTTTGGCCATAATCATGGTTTATCCAAGTGGATGGATCAAGATTTTAGTTTAAATTTTCGGTCTATCCACCGATCCACATGGATCCCGGTGGAAATGAGCCAACCAGACAAAGCCCGATTGTATTTTGTAGAGAAAGGGCAACCGTATCTATGTATGTATGACGCGACACAAGCGCTCGTAAAATCTATGCCGGGTGGGACCAGTAACAAACTTCCTTTGTTAATTTAGACGAGAACCAATTTAACAAAACAAAGCTAGAGATTGTGTGCTGCGCAGATTTTGTGGTACACATGTAGGCCTCCTTTTAGATATAAAATTTTCAATAAATAATGTCGATGAGAATCGGTGAGGAGAAAAACCCTTGAAGCCAAGCCGAGAAATTATGGATACAGTGGTTTCCTGGGGAGTGTGAGGAAGTTTGAACAATACTAAAACATAAATAGAACCGATATTACTCGTATACTCGTGCCCTCCTTAAATAACAAATATGGTATTTGAGAAATACTTTCATATCTGATATCCATCGTCAGAACGTTCGTCACAATCAAGACGCAACAAGCACGTACAGTGATCGATGAGAAATCAAAGGAGCCATACATGCACGCATCATGCTTGACTTGAGCGTGCTTCCCCTCGGGTGCAGGAGCTGGAGTTAGGCATGCACCTTAGGCTGCCTCACCGTGACACGGGCACTCAGTGGCGGACCTACCGCCGGTGCAAGCCGGGGCGGCTGCCCCGGGTCTCCCGGCCGACGGACGTATGTGTTTTGATGAATGTTAGCTGCGCTTGAGCATGTGCTATATATATTACAATCAAAGAAAATAGAAAAGCTAGTATATCAAGAAGTATACTTATCAATTACCAGGTCCCCTGAACCAGTCTTGAGTGAACAGCACGTTCAGAGAACAGTGCGTCAGATGTGTACTCACAACAGGCATTCAACACCAACAGCAGAAGAAGAAATCAATAGGATATCACGCAAAATCAAAAATCAAATCCTGAATGCAAATATTCTGCGCTGGTAGCAATATATGAATTACCTCTTCAAGTACTTGCCCATTGGTTTGGTCATGTCACAGTATACACATCGCACACGCCAGAGTCCTCGCATGTCAAGGCTGCTGGGCCCGTGGGCCGAGATGCACCGAATGCAAGCTGCAGCCGGCCCAGTTGCAGCTCAAGCCAAATCCCTAATGAAATGCAAATGCACTAGTAACCCTAAATCCCTAATTTCCTAACCATTCCCCATTCATCCGACTCTAGGCTCTAGTTCCAAAGAATGGGTCGCGCGCTGCACACGACGCCGCGAACACCGAGGAGCGATGACAGGGCTGAGACGCGTGAGGCGTCGACTAGTCGACTACTGAGGCACGGCGCGGGGGCTATGATGCGAGAGAGTGCTGAGGCACGGCGCAGGTTAAGGCGAAGCACGTGCATGGGTTGAGACTCGGTGCGGCGCGGCGAGCCCACCGAACCAGTACAGTAGGTCAATTCTCACCCCGGATCTTCAAAATTCCTGGTTCCGCCACTGCGGGCACTGATTGATCTCTTCTGACGTATCTGCAGAAGCCGGAACCGACGAGGTTGGGTACGTCGGCATGGGACCCGGGCCGGAAAGGAGGCTCTTCCGGCGCATGTCGATGCGGAGCAAGTCCCGCCCATTGGTCGGAAAGATCACCTCCTCGTCCTCGTACCACTCACCCAGCACGAGGTAGACGACGCCGTCTTCCTGCGCGCTCAGGAGTCAGGACGGGGCCGGTGCATCGGGGGAGGTCGCTCAAGAAGCCCCGGCTGGCATCTCGGCGGGGTAGTGCGGCTCCTTGAGCTGGCACGGCCCGGCGCTGGACGACGAAGACGTCGACGAGGACGATGGCCACAGGGAGAGAACATCCCGCCGGAGGATCGTCGCCACCGTCGACGCCATGCACGGTCAGAGTTGCGCCCCATGGCAGGGGTTGCATAAGGGAGGCAGCAAGGGGACCATGGTGGCGTCGTACGTAGACGAGAAGGAAGCGGTCTGAGAGACCACCGGAGAAGGACGAATCCAGGACGATCGTGCTCTTGTCGACGGGCTGCCACCACGGAAGGTCAGGGTGGACAGGTCGGGGTCGAGAGTCAAAAGCCTCGCGTGCAGCAACAAATCGCCGTCGGCCCAGTACGCGAACGCCTGCTTGGTCAGTTAGCAGCGCAGGCTCCTAGCCATGCTGTGTACCTCGCCGTCGTCTTACTCGGTACGCACGACGCCATCCAGCTCGACACATGAATCAGTGATTCAGTATGCAGCAGCGGCAATCATCTAAGCATGACTCAATAGAACAGTGAACTGACAGAATCCAGGTTCAAACACTTTTTGTTTACTTTTAAAATAAAAGATGCACCCCAAACCATTATCCTTCATTGCAAAAGCCTTACAGATCTCAACCCCTAGGTACAATTCCTAGTGACAAGACAAAACACAAAAAATCTTGCCGGAACAAGAACTGAGCTCTCTATCTCCCACTAACCAAACTCCCATACTAAAGCAAAAGCGAAAATAGTACAGAGTACAAAGCCAAAAGAAGCCTAATTGGATCTTGAGTTGCCTCAGACTGCACCTTTCTGCAACCTACAAGCATTTGACTTACCAGAACTTGAATGCCTTCAACTGCAGCAGCTTTCTGCACCCTATAAACTCAACTGAATGAAGTAGCCTAAATTAACAGCCATTTGCAACCGTTGTCAGGATGGCATCTTTTGGGGCAGCACCATTTACAGCTACTGCCACCACACCATTTTGCTCTCCTACAACCCCAAGTTTCTGCAGTCCCTGCTTTCCATCGGTATCTTCATTTTCAGTGTTGTTGGCAGTAAGCAGCTTTCTATTCATGATCTGCAGGACCAATTGGTCAAGTAAGTTCACTAACTCCAGCATTTGTTCAAGTCATGTTTGGTAATCAGGCTAAACACTAAATTGACAAAAGGATGTCACGAAATTTACAAGGGCTAAGCTGACAAAAGGAAAACGGTGCAAATCCTTGCATTACTAGGAAATGCTAAAATGAATTGTCAACTACCAGATTGTGCTCTCATCAGCATAAGCTATTAACATTTTGCATGTTAATAGGCATTCATAGGGCATGTACTGGCAAAAGGAGCTAGCTCTCAGTAAAATGCACTTGTATCAAGGCAAAACCATTTAGCGATAAGAATTACAAGCAAGTAAATAATTAATAATATAAAAGTGGGCTCATCAGTCATCACATAAAGCAAGCTGGTAGCCATGTACCTTCCCCAGCAGATGCTGCCGCCTTGATTTCTTCTCCTGCATTATCTTCTCACGGTTATCATAAAAGCCAAAGTCATCCAAGATGGATGTCTTGCAGACATGATCCTTGAAAATCTTTAGCATCTGAAGGCCTTGTTCAAGCTTAACCTGTAGACACCACCAGAAGGGAAAACACATTGAGCACAGCATTCAAAGAGTTCAACATGCAAATTTGTTAAACAAATTGACAATTTTTTAATACATAGCAGTGTGCTTGATTACTTAATGTTTCCTGATGCAGGCATACTGATAAACGAGGCCATGATGTGTCACCAGAAACCATACAGAGGAAATTGGTAAATGATAAAATAATTTAAAGCCACTTTTCTCACCTCCTGCGTATCCCTGCTGTTAGTCACTGGTTTGTTTTCATTATACTCAAGAATAATGTGCTTCAATAAGTTGTTGGGAATGTCCTTTACAATGTGCCACTTGACAGGGAAACAACCGGTCCACTTGTCTTGCTGCCAGTATTCCACTGTCTTGATAAAATCAACCTGACCAACCATCTCAGCTAGACCAACAAACTGTCCGCTGGTGTTAACCTGAAAAATACAGGAAGACCAATAACATCAGCACCCAATCATAAAGGTTGTTCACAGAGAGAAAATAAGCCTGTTTAACAGAACACGATGGTTAAGGACTTACAGAGAAGAATAGGAATACAGGAGAATTACTCAAATTTCCCTTAGCCGCTTGATAAGCAGTGTCAAGCTTTTTATTTCCATTGGGGGTGCTTGCCCAAACATTGTACTTGATGCTCTTGTGAACATCATCCTCACTGTATGATTTAATAATAAAGAATTTGGCATCTGAGTAAGTTTCAACAAAGTCAGCCCGATTGTACTGATCCTGCACAACTGCATTAGAGTCAACACTAGAATGAAGCTCCTGTGCTTTCGCAGGTGTCACAGCAGCCTCTCCGAAGCCCTGTTGGTTTTTAAAGAGACCGCTTCTTGGTCCTCGCTTCAACTCATTCAAGCCATCAAGGTTTTCGCTGCCAAAACCATAAGATCCATAAGTTTTTCCTCTGGTCTTGTACTTTCCATTCGATAGCGCATTCCATCCACCATACAGACCGGGGCCATAGATGTGTGATCCATACCAAAAGCCCGGTCCATATGCATTTGCATTGTACAATGCACTACTAGAGTATATCGAACTCATGAATCCAGGTGATGGCAGCCCGATTGGTGAACTCTGCCCAAGCAAACCCTGCAAGAAATGTGTCCATGTTGAGATATAGGTTATCCCAATACATCAAATATATAAACTTGTGGATATGCAGAATATGTAAATTTCTCTTAAACCAACAGAATTCATCAAAGTGACATATGGCACGAACCAAAATCAATAAAGGATGAGTGCTTTGACAGGCCACAGCGAGTCATACGAGTAGGATCAAGTAGTAAATAACAATGCTCGTAATTACTGGAATTATATGGCACATGCATTTGCGCAATGATCAGAAAACATCACAAAAATGGGTTTTTTTTAATACAAGCATAAGCTCACCAACAAATGAGGAAGAGGTTGCAAATTCTCTTTCTTTGAATGTACCTTGCTTTTAGGATTAGAAGCAGTTGATGTAGGATTGCCACCAGAGTGTCTCTGCTGTTTTTCGGAAAAAGTACCGCCGCCAGACCATGGATAAGCTGCTTTGCCACCTTTATTCTGGTAACTACCCAAACACCCATTTGGTTTCAGAGGCAACGTCGCTTTCTTCAGACCTTTTACACCATCAATGCTGTTTGAACTGGCTTTGGAAACATCCACCAAGCCAGGCTGCTGATCAGCAGCTGCTGCGGTAGAAACTTCCTCTTGTGGTGAAGGAGCTGATTTGCTAGTTTTACACTTGTATGCTGGCTTACTGGCAGTAATCTGCGACTGGTTGTGCGTGGATGGGTACTGGTAATGCTGAGAGCCATAAATCTGACCATCATGTCCGGACGCAGCAACACCATATTGAGGATAGCAGTACATGTCCCCATAAGCACCCTGAAGAAACCAACAGAGAAAACCAATTCACCCAAATATACTTCCCAGCGATTACAATCTTCAAGATGCTTTACATGTGCTGGCTAACTTCAAAGGGTCGGCCAATGGATTGAACCAAGTAAGCCAAAGTGTCTGCACACTTTTTAAGGTAGGGGATGTAATACTCACAGGGGTAAGTGCCCCCGCTCCATCATGGCTCATGTACACGGAATAATCTCCCCAACCTGCAAAGAGAGTAAGGCATTAGTTAGAGTTCAAAGTAAATGCTCTAAATTTCATAATAACATGTAACCATAAAGTTGTTCTGCTATCACTAATTCACTGCAAATAGGCAGTAAAAGACTAAATGGTGCCTCAGTGCTTCACCTCCACAATAATAAGGGTAGGCACCACCATAATACATGCCGACATCCTTGTAATCCTGCAGCGCCGTAGCTGCCCACTGCTCCGCTGATGCCACCTGAGGGTTTGGACACGCCACCACGCCATTTAACGCACCATTCTGCGCTGCCGAGACCTGCAACGTGATTCGAATTTAGTCACTGAAATGACACTATAGTGTCACAAGTGATTCAACAAGATTGTACGAAGGGCGGTCAATATATACCTTCTCCTTCGCCTCTTTGGCCTCACCGGCATCGATTTTGGGATCCAGGGACAGCTCCTGCAGCAAATCCGTAGCCCCTGCAGCAAGACCGGTTAAGGGAAACTGATCCAGACGATTCCAAACACGCACCACAAGATCACGCACTTGGCATAAAATTCTAAGCCATGGTGCTAAAACTATAAGCGAGAAACAACAAAAACAGGACACCACACGCTCTGCTTGTAATTTTAAACCTCATCCAATCGAGGAAAGACGAAAGCACCCAACAAAACCTCATAATTCTCACGGCTAAACCCATTTCTGATCCTCCAAAACACCATCGAATCGCGTAGAAGGAAGAAAACGAACTAAGCACCGGGAGATCCAAACACTGGATAAATCCCCGCCGAAAAACCTCGAAAAAAAACTCTCCAAAACACGCAAACAAATCGGGAAGAGAGCAGAACGGTGAGAGTGGTTGAGGATACGGTCGGCGTCCATGGAGACGATCGGCGGGCGCGGGGGGTGGCGGCGCGGGGCCAAAAACCCAGAGAAACCCTAGCGAGGCGAGGAGGCCGGGTGGTAACTGGTAAGTGGGAGCGAGGGGAGAAGGCGCCGCTCCGCAACGTGGGAAAAACAAAACGGAGAGCGAGGGAATCGAGTGGAGAGAGAGACAGAGATGGGATTGGTACTTTGGTGCCTTTTTTTAGTACACGTGTCTCTTTATACATATGTAGATACGTTATTAACATATATCCAATCTAGAGTCATAGTTAAATCTTATAGAACACGAATATATACTTTGACCACTGAACACATTCACATATGTATTATTCTGAATCCATCCGATACCAAAGATCAAACTCCGGACAGGTTGCTCATACACCTGACCTAGCAAGCCAACCGAACAGACGCTCGGTCCTCTAGTTTGGTGTCTTTAGTGCTTCCCTCCCTTCCCGTTCGGTTTTTTCTCTTTTAAAGTTGGTGATTTTTGCGGGCCTGGGCTATTTTGGAGGACGAAAGGTGGCGTGCGTCTCCGGGTAGGATCGGAGCCGGGCACGTTTGGAGTAGTGGTGACTGGTGATGTACAAAACAGCGCCAATCTTTTTCCCCTGTTTATGTCATAATCGCAAGACGATTACGTGATTTGCTAATTAGTTTAGCCTTTGTTTAGAACACGAGAATTTTGCAATTTTGCAGGAATCAGTACAATTTTCAAAATTCCTACCAAATTCCTCTATCCAAAACAGATTGCTTGGTGGGTGCATCTTCAAGGGGGCCGTATCAGGTGCACATGAGTGTATCTGTGCACATATGCACATGGATGATCCTGGCCCTCCATCGCGAAATGAACGGCACCAAGCGAGCGAGCGACGCGAGCGAGGGGATTTTGCGGTTCCCCCCCACCCGAGCAAGCAAATCTCTCGCCCAAATCCTCCGCTTCGCCGCCACAGACCGAAGCGCCTCCCGCCCCCTCCACCCGAGCCCCTCACGCCCCTACGCCACCCCAAAGACCGCCTCCCGCCTGAGCCTCCTCCTCCTCCTCGGCGCCTCTATCATGCGTCCTTGCATTCGTCCTCCTCCTCGGCGGCCACCTCCCCTTCACCTCCTCCCTCGCCGACCCACCGCGGGTGCCATGGCTCGTGGCCAAGTGCACAGCTATCGCGTTTACGCCACGCCACCTCCTCCTCCAGCCGAAGCGGCAGTGCTAGGGTTCGCCACCACAAGAGTGCTCGCTATTGACGAGCCGGGCCTCGGCGGCGACCTCCACCACGATCCTCTACGGCTCCGGCTACATCAGCTACGCCGCGCTCCATCACGGCAGCGTCCCGTGCTCCTACCGCGGCACTAGCTACTACAACTGCCGCCCCGGCACCCAGGCCAAGTTTTCTGGTGGTTTTTTCAGATGTATGGCATTCATGTATGAATTTGTGGTCGCCGGATGGACGAGGGCGGCGGCGCGGCAGCCGGATGGGCCAAGCACTAACCCTTGCTCGGATTTGTGAATTGGTTGGAAGGACAATGATTTTGTGAATTGTATAAACTCTTTGGCATTTTGCTTCTATTGTGCAGTGTTTTCAGGTTTTAGCTGTAGATAGAGGAATTTTGGAATTTGGAACAATGGGCTTACAGAGCAAGCTGTTAATACAGAGCATCGCTATGGAATGTGTTCAGATGTTGTAAATGGATATTTTCTTTGTCAGAAGCTTTAGAAATGTTAATGTAATACTGTACTGTTGTTTGAGAGCTATGAATGGAATGGAATTGAATTGATGCATGAACAATATTCTTGGTTTGCATTCTTAATATTATTGTTTCAATCTGCATTATACGAATTAGAGGAAGAAAACTGAGGGTCCAAATATCACTATCGAAATATCTAAGTGCAGGGGTTGGGGACAAATCCATCAAGTGATGCTAACCTTCAAATGTGTTAGATTCATGGCTTGTCGACATGATACTATTGTGATAGCAATGAGATCTTGTTAGCAATGTTAGGTTTTGTAGCAATGTCAAAGTTCCTTTCAAACTGCCCATTGATGATTGATGTTTCTTGTTACTTGGTCTATTTCTTGACAAATGGACTTCTCTTCTGCGACCAAAGAACTGAAGCGAAGTGATCTCGTGACGACAAGTTTTGCATTTTAAGGTTGCCAGGTATTATGGTCATTCTTGAGCCTGACGTTTTGTCTTCATTTTATCAGAAGTGATGGAACCAATGAGAGCTGCTATAACTTGATTACAACTCAATAATTTCATACAACATTTTTTGCAAAGCTGCTGCCATTTTTGCAAGCTAACATTACTACTGATGCACTCAAAATTGCTAGCATGATGATTGACAGGAAAGCCTGTGCAAATTTCAGAAAACATAATCCATTACCATCCATAACATAATTCATTCCCATCCAGCATTCCCCTGCCCCCCTGCACTCCTACACAGCCGCAAGAATGATTGATTGGTTGGGGCCAATCCAATGTGTGTGCAGTTACTCCAAAGAAGAAATGGGGCAAAACAATTTTGCCGTTTTTGATGCTCCCCGTCCATCACTCACTGTCTCACAACCTTATTTCTTCACAAGCTCTCTTTTTTTCTTCCTTGGTGAGATGATTAGATGAGATCAGACATATAAGGATGCATCCAAATCCTGTCATGAACAATGAGTCTGAAAGATACAACACATGAGGAGATTGTATCTCATGTTTCTGCATCATCTCTCATCTCAATCAACATGCACACATTAGTCCAAACTCCTGATATGTAGATAATTGATTTTTAGAACCTCTGATCCATAGCAACTCAATGCTCAGCACATCAAGCACTACATGCTACACTTAAAGCCAGAGACACTACCCAAGAAAAAGGGGAAAAATTAAGTCCAGGAAAATAAAAATAAAAACTGAAAATTGAGTTCACTTCACCTATGATGCATGCCCTCCTCATCTCATGCTTGCTCCCCTACCTTATGACAAAACAAACACCAAAAAGAAAGGGAAAAAAGATGATAATAACCTTGAGTTTTTTTTAGTTCTCTTCTCTCTGCTTCGATGGAACAGTGGAATGGCAATGCGGTTTGCTACGCTAGTACAAGAACCATTCAGTGAATATCAGGATTACAAAAGCATTTTGGACGGCACTCAGACAACACCCCAAACATTTGATGTGCACTCATATTAGAATAGCATGATATCATAATAGCATTTCGGACAGCACTCAAACAACACCCTATGCATTTCAGAGCGCCTTCAGACAGCATTTCATATAGCATTTCAGACAACATTTCAGTACATTACAAAGCACTACATTTTACCTAGTCTAGTGCAAAAGAGGTATTACACAAAATTTCTTGAAACCAAAATTACATAATCTGGCGTCAAGAGTAGCTGCTGTAGTGCTACCAAAATTACATAATCTGGCATCAAGAGTAGCTGCTGTAGTGCTACCAAAATTACAACAAACTACATGATAGAACCAATCTTCATGGTTTTCTAGAGGGGAGCCATGAAGATCTTGTTACACAGAAACAAACCCACAAATTCATCAAGCAGTCTCACACCACCAAATTTATAGTGACACACAAAATCCACAATAGGAAAGTCTATATTCTGATAATCGTGAAAGGCATGGTCATATGCCTAGTGTGCTTTATCTTTGAACACATCAAGACTGACTTCACTAGCATCAGTAGCTTGCAGTTCCACCAGAATGCCATCGAGCTCCCTCTTGAATCTGTCATTCGAGCTCGCGTACAGCGTCTTGCTCCTTATCTTTGCACTATCTGGTTATCCATCTTGTAAGTTATGAAATGGTGCAGCCTCTTGGACTTCAGTTGGATGAACTTCAATTTGCACTCATCATTCACTGCAACTCCTGATGCTGCGTTTGCCTCTTGGACTTCAGTTGGAAGAAATTTGTGAATTCTCGTAGTTACACAGGTAACAACAACCTTGACTCTCTGTTCGAACAACAACAAAAACTCATGTAAACTTGGGGAATTCAAGGGATGCAGTTGCACTTACTTCTTCAGATGGGAAGCGGTATTGAAGGAGGCGGCGGTAGAGGGACTCACTGGAGGAGACAAGATCTGAGGCAACTCATTTGGAGGGAGGCGCGAGAAGGAAGTCAGTCAAAGAAAGCAGGGGCGACGCCGAGAAGGGCCAACATGGAGAGAGGCGACAGTGGAGAGTCGTGAAAGCAGGAGGAAAGTCGCCGAAAGCAGGCGACGCCGAGAAGGGCCAGCAGGCGAGGCCGCCGCCGAGGCGAGCAGGGGCTAACGCAGAGGATAGCGCCAACCCTAGCACGCACGAGGAGAGTCATGGGGCATGGGGTATTGTGGGTGGACTCGAAGTCGCCGACAGTGGCGGCGCCAGAAAGAGCCAAGACGGAGGG
This sequence comes from Phyllostachys edulis, assembly GCA_036346405.1. NCBI lineage: Eukaryota > Viridiplantae > Streptophyta > Magnoliopsida > Poales > Poaceae > Phyllostachys > Phyllostachys edulis. Next base: position 8,339,136 of record CM070550.1, on the reverse strand, counting down.
CGGCTTGGGCATGAGGCGAAGCAGTGGTGGAATCTTGACGGTGGAATGCGCGCCGACTCTGGAGGAGGTGGCGCGGCGAAGCAAACGAGAGAAAGAAGGGGCTACGCAGGGGGTTTTTCGCAAATTACACAGAAGTGGGAGGTGGGGAGATCTTGGGCACCGATTTATGAAGGGGAAAGTGTAAAGATTGAGCGTTCGTGTCATACATAAATTCTACGCAATTCGTGATAGGCACAGACGCACAGTAAAATATTCTCCTCGTTCTTAAATATACGACGTTTGACTAAGCGTGCAGTCAAACTTATCTAACTTTGACTAATAATATATAAAAAACTATTTAGATTGATCATGAGTGAATAGCATCATTAGATTTGTCATGATAAATATTTTCATAATATAATAATTTTGTAATTTTTTACTAACAAAAGTAATAGTCAAAGTTATATAAATTTAACTGCATGTTTGGTTAAACGTCATGTATTTAAGAACGGAGGGAGTAATGGAAAGTACGAAACAAAAGAAACTCAATTTCAAATCCTCTGGAACAACTCCCAAGTTACTTCTTGCAAAACCAGTACAGATCTCCACTCCTAGGTACATTTCCTAAAGATGAAAGATAAGAAAACACATCTCACCGGAACAAGCACAGCTGATATGATATCTATCTCCTACCAACCAAACTCAACTTCCAAATGCAATCGAAGGAGAAAATAGTACAGGGGGAATTCACAAGAACCCTAATCATATCCTGAATCGCCTCAGACTTTCAACTTTCTGCAAATACAACCATTGAAAGAAACATCTACCAAGCCCAACAGAATCTGGAACGCCTTGAACGGTTGAACTGCACCAGCCTTCTCAAAACCTATAAGCTGTCACCTTACACAAAGCTCAAATGGCTGAATTAACGGAAAAAATCAACAGCCATTTGCAACACCCAAGCCTTCGGCTGTTGGGTTAGCATCTTTTGGGGCAACGCCATTTACAGCGACCGCCTCCACACCAGTTTCATTTTCAATCACAGAATCCCTATCTCCTACAACATCAAGTTTTTGCAATCCCTGCTTTCCATTGCCGGCTTCATTTTCAGTACTGCCAACAGTAGGCAGCTTTGCATTCATGATCTGCAGGGCCAATAACAGCACTTCAAATAAGTTAACAAAATAATTTCACAACGCCAGCCTTTCTTAAAGTCAAAACTCGATTGGTAATCACGGGAACACTAAAATGGAAAAAGGGTGTCATGCAACTCACCAACGGGGGAAAATGCAAATTCTTACATTTTACATGGAAAATGGCTAAAAAGAATTCTCAAATCTCAACTACCAGCTTGTATTCACTATTCACACCACAAAACTAGGAACATACAAAATGGCATACTTAAGACATAAACTAACACAAAGAGCTAGTTTTAAGTAGGTCTAATTTCTAAGAGGCTCACACCAAGTTAGACTGCCAGTAAATGCACATGCTGATGGTTCTTTACCTTCTTCAGTGGATGCTGCCGCTGTGATTTCTTCTCTTGCATTATCTTCTCACGGTCATTATAAAAGCCAAAGTCATCCAAGATGGATGTTTTGCAGACATGGTCCTTGAAAATCTTCAGCATCTGAAGACCTTGATCAAGCTTAACCTGCAGCCACCACAAGAAGGTATGGGAAAAACCATTGAGGGCAGGATTAAAAGAGTTAAAAATGCAAAGTTGTTGAACATATTATTTAACAATTTAATGCATAGCAGTGTGCCTGATAGGCTTCCTGATGCGGAAAAAATCTGCTATGGTGTAGAGCACCATGAAACTTACAGAAAATGAAATTGTGTTAAAAATGGAAGAATTGAAAGCCACTATTCTCACCTCCTGCGTATCTCTGCTGTTTGTCACTGGTTTGTTTTCATTATACTCGAGAATGATGTGCTTCAACAAGTTGTTGGGAATATCCTTCACAATGTGCCACTTGACAGGGAAACAACCAGTCCACTTGTCTTGCTGCCAGTATCCGACTGTCTTGCTAAAATCAACCTGACCCACCATCTCAGCAAGACCAACAAACTGCCCACTGGTGTTAACCTGAAAAAACAACATCAGAACCCAACTATACACTGTTGAGAGCAGACAGATGAGCCTTTTTAAAAGAACCCAAGCATTAAAAACTTACAGAGAAGAACAGGAATACAGGAGAATTGCTCGATTTCTCCTTAGCCTCTAGATAAGCTGTGTCAAGCTTTTTATTTCCATTGGGTGTGCTTGCCCAGACATTGTACTTGATGCTCTTGTGAACATCATCCTCACTGTACGATTTAATAATAAAGAATTTGGCATCTGTGTAAGTTTCAAGAAAGTCAGACCGATTGTACTGATCCTGCACAACTGCATTAGACCCATCACTGGCAGGAACATCCTGTCCTTTCGCAGGTGTCGCAACAGCTGCTCCAAAGCCCTGTGGGTTTTTTGAGAGTCCACTTCTTGGCCCTCTCTTCAACTCATTCAAGCCATCCAGGTTTTCGTTGCCAAAACCATAAGATCCATAAGTTTTCCCTCGGGGCTTGTATTTTCCATCCGACAGTGCATTCCACCCACCATACAGTCCAGGCCCATAGATGTGTGATCCATACCACAAGCCAGGTCCATAGGCATTCCCATCGTACATTCCATTAGCAGAGTACATTGAGCCCATCGGTGAGTTATGTCCATGCAAACCCTACAAGAAATGCGTCCATTTTGAGACATGGGTAATCCCAATATAGAAAAGCTATGAACTAAAATAGATTCAGAATATGTAAAATTCACGTTGACCAAACAGACTAGTCATGGTGTGACATTACACATATAACACGAAACCAATTACCATTGTCATGGCAAGAACCAAACTCGATAAAGAACATGTGTTCGGCAAGCAAAAGTGAAGCATAGGAGTATGTGCAAACAATAAACAACAATGTTCACACAATTGCTAAAATTCTGTTGCACAAGCTTTTGAGCAATGACCAATAAATAACACAACAATAGGTTTATTGGAAACAAGAGCAAGCTCACCGTCAGATGAGGACGAGGTTGCATATTCTGATTCTTTGATTGTCCCTGGTTTTTAGGATTCAAAGCAGTTGAAGTAGGATTGCCACTAGAAAGCCCCTGCTGTTTCCCCGAAAAGGTCTGACCACCATACCACGGATAAGCTGGTCTGGTACTTTGATTCTGGTAGCTACCCAAACACCCACTTGGTTTCAGTGGCAAAGTTGTCGTCTTCAGACCTTTTACATCATCAATGCTGTTTGGAGTGGCTTTGGAAGCATCCACCACGGCAGGAAGCGAATCAGCAGCAGTGGAAACCTCCTCTTCTTTTGGAGCTAATTTGTCAGTTCTAGACTTGTATGGTTGCTTACTAGCAGGAATCTGAGGCTGGTGGTACGTAGATGGGTACTGATACTGCTGAGATCCATATATATGACCATCATGTCCAGGTGTTGCAACACCATATTGAGGATAGCAGTACATGTCCCCATAAGCACCCTGAAGAAACGTCAACAGATTAAACCAGTTCATCCAAATACACTCCATATGAATAAAAATCTTTAATATGCTACACAGTATACATTTGTCTGATAACTTTGAAGTGTTAACTGACTGAACCAAGCACAATTGTCTGAAAAAGTTGTGAAGTAGGGGATGTAATACTCACAGCAGTAGGTGTCTCCACTCCATCATGGCTCAAGTACATGGGATAATCACCCCAACCTACAAAGCAAAAATATATGTATGTATATATATATATATATATATCATAAGAGTTCAATGTAAATGCTCTAAACTTCGTATCATGATGTAATTTATATAATTCCACTGCTAAGCGACAAATCCTATGCATTCATTGGAGTTCAAAGTAAATGCTCCAAACTTCGCAACGGGATGTAATTTACATAATTGCCCTGCTATTATTAACTCACTAAAAACGTACAGTACATGTTAAAATGGTGTATTAGTGTTTCACCTCCGCAATAGTAAGCAGCAGGGTAGCCGCCATAATACATGCCCGCATCCTTGTAATCCTGTGGCGCTGGAGTTGTCCACTGCTTCATTGGAGCCACTGGTAGGTTTGGAGTCGCCGCCACGCCATTCAACTTACCGTCCAGCCCTACCGACACCTGCAAAGTAATAGCGGTTAAAGGTCGTTTCAACCACTAGCATCACACGGTGATTCGATAAGATGGTACGGAGAGAGGTGGATCATACCTTCTCCTTCGCCACCGGGGCCTCGATGGCTTCGCTCTTGGGATCCAGGGTCAGCTTCTGAAGCAAATCCGTGGCCTCTGGAGCAAGACCAGTTAAGGTTAACTGGTCCATTCACTGACAAGCGTGGGAACTAAGATTCCAACCAAGAAATGCACGGTCAAACGCAGAGACCACGAGATCAGATCACGTTCCTGACAAGAAATTACAAGTCTGCGAGGAAAAAAGTAGGAGCATGAAACTAAAAAAACAAAAACAAAAACAAAAGCAGAACGCCGCACGCTCTGTAATTCTATACCTCGTCTAATCGAGGAAACACAAAATCACCCAAAAACCAAAAATTCTCAAGAGCAAACCCGCTTGGCATCCTCTGAAGCACCAACGTTGGTGTTCTGGAGCGAACTAATCAAACTTAACACCGGGAGATCCGATCAGCCGTCAAACACCAACCGGAAAACTAAAAAAAACTAAAAACAAATCACCAAAAAAAAGCAAGCGAAACGATGAACCAGGAGTGCGGCATAGTGGTTAAGGATACGGTCGGCAGCGGCCATGGCGGCGATCCGGAGGGCGCGGGGCGGTGGCGGCGCGGGAGAAAAACCCTAGGAGAAACCCTAACGAGGCGACACGGTTGGTAAGTGAGAGAACAGAAGAGAGAGAGAGAGAGAGAGAGAGAGAGAGAAGAGAGAGGAGCGGGTTAAATATTTCGGCGAGGGGTTTGGATTTTGCCTCGTTTTCTCTCCCCCCTACTAATGACTTGGTGGGCCTTGGCGGCCTTTTCGAGGAGGTTAAACAGGAGCCCACCATTGCACATGTTTGGATCAAATGGCAATTGATTTTTTTTAATAATTTATTTTTTATTAGAATTACAGAAATAATCACTTATCGCTTCACGGTTGGGTGATTTGGGCAAATCGCCCAACTAGTGAGCGACAGATGTCCAAATCGTTTAACTGTGAAGTGACTGACCCTTTCGCCTAATAGTCATCGAATGGTTGGGCGACTCGGTCCTAGTCGTCGTACGATGGAGCGACTAGGACACCTCTCGCTCACCCATTGGACCCTAGTTGTCCAACCATTGGGTGACTTGGGGTGCTTATATACCGCGCGTGCGGCCGCCATGAACAGTCGCCATTTGAGAAAGCGACGGTCGAGAGTGGAAGAAAGAAGAGAGAGAAGAGAGGGAGAGGGAAAGAGAAGAGAAGAAGAGGGAGAGGTTGGGAAAAAGTTTCTTCGCATCGACGACGACGACGGTGAGTCTCTAGCATTATTTTGTATGCGTGTATTTTAAAAACCATAGTAGGTTAGCAAGCAACATCATGTGTATTGACATATTGTTAGCAAATGAAATAATAGTAGGTTAATTTAAAAAATCTTAGTTTGGAGATAAAATGATTAATACAATTAGTTTGGAAGTTTGTATGGAGGAAAAATTTGTCGGAGAACGATAACGTGTTACTTTTCTATTATATAAACATGTCGATAATCCGTGCATTCGCAAATGCTAGTTTATAGAATGTTAAATACATGTATTTATTTGCACAATAAAGAATTGATAATATTTTATTTATAGTTTTGGTTGGATTAAGGAATTATAAAATACTAAGACAAAAATCACAGATACATGGTTCCAAACCCATAGGATTCCAAAACATGTGAAATTTTGATATTTTTTCCTGAAAGCTTCACCCATTATAAATATGCATAGTAATGATGATGTTTTAAGTATTTCGTAATCCATAGCAGTTTGTACAGGTGTTAACATAATATAGCCTTTTGTAGGAAAAATTGTGGGTTTACTACTTGGGTTTCATGAAATTGTATATTTATTACCACTTTGTTTGAGCAAAGTGTTTTGGTGCCACTAAGAACATACCAAATATAATTTATTTGCCATTGGAATATAATTTAAATGCTCAATTAACATTAATGCTTTTAATTTCTTTGTTATTTATTTTATAACTGACATACCTATGTAATATCTCGTTTAATTAGGACCTGTGTTCGAGCAAAGTGTTTTGGTGCCACTAAGAACATACCAAATATGATTTATTTGCCATTGGAATATAATTTAAAAGCTCATTTAACATTAATGCCTTTTAATTTCTTTGTTATTTATTTTATAATTGACAAACCTATGTAATACCTCGTTTATTTTATAATTGACAGGGTCCATGCATATTGTTAATAGTTGTAAATAGTGTAGTCTTAGGTTTGCCTATGAAATCATGGTAGGTTATGATAAAAAAAATCAATAGACTTAAGCAAGAATGCAACTTAATTTGCAGAATTTATGGAGCTACACTATAAGTAATTGAATCCACTAATTGTGTCGTAATTACTAACTGGAAATTGATTTGCAGGTATGGCTCACGACCCTGGTGGTTTGAACTGGCATTTCGGCCTGCTAGACCGGTTGGTCGACGCGAGGCACCGCGTGAGCCGTCGTGTCCCGCATCCGGTTCGTACGATGACGCAGCTGACTTGGGGGTGGTTCATACGCGGACACCCTGACGGGCTTAGAGACTGGACCCACACTAAGTAGACAAGTTTGTCTGCAAGCTGTGCCACTTGTTTTGTGTCATATGTCCGCTATGTAGTTACTTCTTCATGCTTTGCAGGCTGAGCCGTGCCGACCTTCTACCTCTCGCGCGGATGGTGGAGGCCACCGAAGAGGATGGCGCTCTGGTTGAGGACGATAGGGAGGTCCAGGCCGGTTCGGAGCGGCCACGACGGTTCCTGTTCGACCGGTCGCTCCTGACAGCCTTGGTAGACCGGTGGTGGCCCGAGACGCACACCTTCCACCTCCTATTTGTGGAGATGGCCTCTACTCTGCAGGATGTCGTGATGCTGCTTAGCCTGCCTATCGTGGGAGCCCCTGCATTCCCGCTGGACGCGCCTGTCAACTAACGTGATGCCCTACTAGGTAGGTTTCAGGGGGTTCCTATGGCGGAGGCCACGCCACCGTACTACGACTTCTCAAAGCGACAGCGGTATGGCCTGCCCCTGCGGTGGCTTTCGCAGTTCCGGGTACGTATGCTACCTATTTTCCATGTTTAGCGGTGCACTATCCTAGCCATATGACGGGCTTACTAATTATTCATTTGTACGTAGGTCGAGCGAATGGTCCCGCAGCACACCGCTAACCAGGTGTCGCGGCACCTCGAGGTGTACCTATTGTGGCTCTTCGATTGGGTACTATTTACTAGCAGTCACGGTGACTCCGTCGACGCCCGTCTCATGGGGTATGCGAGGGCCATCGCCAATGGCGAGGACCTGCAGATTAGCTGGGGATCAGCCGTACTGCCGTGACGTACCGCGGCATGTGCGATGCGTGCTGTAGGACGAAGCCGACATCTATCCTCACAAGCTACCCTCTTCTGCTGCATCTGTGGTCATTCGAGCGCTTCTCTCTCGGACAGCCCATGCTGGTAGACTCTATTCCGTACGGCGAGGACATGTACCATGGGGACGTGGTGGACCGGCCGACCGTAGGGTCCCTTTGGTGCTGTAGATGGGTACATATTTCCCTATATCTTTACTTCAGTCGCATTACATGTCATCCTTTGTAACCACTGTTCTGGCTCGCAGGCACAGTATGCACACGTGCAGGTCACACGTGTGTACGAGCACTTCGTGGAGCAGCTGGACCGCCTCACCGCTGATGATGTGCGCTAGGAGCCATACTCTGATCAGGAGATGGAGGACCGTGCTCCCGGGGGGCTGTCCTCACTATGCTGGCGCGATCGGGCGTACTGGCAGACGCAAAAGAAGCTCGTCTTTGACGTATTCATCGAGGACTATGTGATGCATAGGGTGATGTGTCAGTTTGGCCTCCGCTAGGTTGTTCCAGTTCCCGTCGGGATGAGGGTGCCTGACTCGACCCACGCGTGAGTTACACACAACACATGTTTGTATATGTTTTTGGCAGTTCTGTTACGACGGCTTCTAATTGCAGTGGTACGTTTCACAAGCATAGTAGGAGGGGTGGCACCAGGACACAGTGGTCGGTGAAGATGGAGCCGTGGGTGGCACAGTGGGTGAACACCGACAAGGATTGCGTGCAGGAGGACGGCCCGTACGACAAGTACCTTCACTGGTACGCCCCGCAGACACGCATCAGGCTGGTGCATGTCGTCGACCCCCTCGCATACTAGCACCGACTGACGCGTACCCTGTACACTTTCGTGCGGAACTTGCACCTCGCGGTACGTACTATCATGTTTTGAAATGTTTGAGTACGGTTGCCTCAATTATAGCTTTCATGTACTCCTTGCAGACGGACATCAACGTCGGGATTGCCAGGGACTCCCAGTCGATCATGGACAGGCTCGGCATTGGTGCAGAGGTGACGCGCGACGAGCTAGTGCAGTTTGTCCGTCGGGCCTACAATGCGGCGAGGCGTTGAGTGACCCTGATGTCGTGCAGGACGGTCCAGAAGGTGGCCACGTCGGAGCATACATCGAGGCCAACACGTCCTACAACCCAGTCAAGAGGCTCAGGAAGGGCAAGTCCACGTGCCCCGCCTGCACCTGCACCTTGTCAGGCTGGAGGGTCTAGGTGGGCACGTGGTTACGCACCGCTACAGCCACAACCACCGTTGTCATTCCAAGACACCTACCTGAGAGCGCCAGGGTAGTATCCTTTCTTCCCCAACCCGTATGGATAGTACGACGTGTTTGACCCTTTCACGCGCATGGCCCATGACTAAGGTAAGTTTTCTCTCTTCAGATTTGTGATCGTCGATATATTGTAGAGATTAATATTATTTGTCATGCAGGTTTTCTGCTCCAGTCGGGAGTTGAGCTCTCCCTGCACGAGGACGTGGACGCCTTCTTCGCGGATCCACCCAGGGAGGTCAGCAGAGCAGCTGAGCCCGCACCCGTCGAGGTTCTTTTCGGGTCGTAGCTTAGCAGGCTCCCAGTGGGCATGCATGCACAGGTGGAGTCGACCCCCGAGGCCTTGGGAGCACGGATCGCCAGGCTCTTGAGTGCCTTTCCTGTCAGGCCCGACCCCAAGACCCAGCCCGGAAGCCCAGCGGCGCATTAGTGGGCGTGGACCGGGTGTGGGACGTGGCGACAACGGAGGAGGTGCTGCGGGTGGCTAGTAGGGGGTGAATAGGAGGTTTTTAAATATTTTAACAATTTAACAATTTAGTCAATTAATAACTTAGTCTAAACAAGTTATACTTCTAGTTAGGCAAATTAATCATAATAAACAAGCTAGAAATATAAATACGGAAAGTAAAGACTAGAGATAACCACAAAGACACGACGATATTTTTCCCGTGGTATCGAAGACTTGCCGGTCTTCACTAGTCCACGTTGAGGAAGCTTGACGTCTCAAGCCGGCTCCACGAATTAAGCCTTCCCTCAAATCACTATGGTTGTTTTTCCTCCGCTCTGCAGACGGTGAACATCGAACCACTCACAAGCTTGCACCGGGCCTCTTCACAATCTTCTTTGAAGAGATCACCGTGCTCTACCACCAATCGTCTAGGAGTGCGGCAACACTCCAAGAGTAATAGACCAAGATCTTCACTTGATGGCACTCAAGTGCACATGGATCAACTAGGAGAATGAATGCACTTGAATGTATCTCAACAAGCTCACAATGAATGCACAAGAGTGTTTTGAGTGTTGAGTGAATGCAAGGGCTCTCAAGGCTCTATGAATGTCAAATAGGCACTAGCAGCCTTGACTTGAGCAGTTGGGGGGGTATTTAAAGCCCCCACAAACAATTATGACCGTTGGAGTCGAAACCCAAAGAATTCAAGCAAAATCGAACGATCATAGTACAATTTGCAGACGACCATACTTCGGATCGAGCACGACCAATGGCTAGAACAAGCACTAAAAAGGAAATACTAGCCGTTGGATACTCGATCGAACGACCGCAGTAAACGCAGCGATGACGTCCGATTGCCCTTGGTCGTCTGCTTTCTTGAGCGGTACGACCGTTTGTAGGGTTTCACGATTGGCTTAAGATTTGCAATAGTTCTGGAATTTTTGTACCACCATATAAAAATCGGAATGACCGTAGGCCGGTACGACCGTTCCCTAAGTGCGGAACGTCCGATTTCCAGATTGAGTTTTTGAGCAAATTTGCACTTGTTCTGCTTTTTATTGAACCGCCTCACAAATATCGAACGATCAAGACAACGGCCGATTAGCCACGAGCGACGACCGATTTCCATGAGAGATTCGAGGCAATTTGCAACGCTTCGTTTTATTGAACCGCCAACTAAAATGCGGAATGATCGATCTTGATGCAGACGGTCAAGGACCCGGTCGTTCGCTTGAACACTTAATTGGTTGTTCCTTCAAAATGCGGTACTCTCGCCAAGTAAAGTCGGTCATATCAAGCACTAAGCGATGACGACCGCTGAAGTATAATCACAGGTACTACCGATTTTGGACAAAAGCACTTAGAACTTTTCAATTTAATTTCAAGTTTAAATTCAAATGCATGAATGATCCTAAATTGATCCATATGGCACAAGAACATGCTATCAAGCTACTAGCCATGATCCCTCTTAATAGTACGGCGTTTATCCTATAATCCGGTCTTTCATCCAAAACTCCTAGACCGGTAAAATAGAAAAAGAGATTCTAGACTACTTGTACCTTGTCTTTGAGCCAAAAGATCCTCGTGTAGTCCATTTTGCATGCCACTTTGCATCAATACGTTCACCGATGGGATTTAACCTTGCAAATACTCAATAAACATGTTAATCCCATATTCACATATTGTCATTAATTACCAAAACAATTTTTAGGAGCCTAGATGCTTTCACTCCTGGATTAGAGGCTACGGTGGCGTTGGGGGTTTATCTTATTATCGAGTGAGAAGTAGTCTTTTCAGTACTAAAATTTGCCACTCAAGTTTGATGAATTATTTTAATAAAAAGAGATGATCTAGAAAATGTGATAACGAACAGAGATGAGTCATCTAGTGAGTTTTTTGCTATTAATGCTTATTGAGTACACTAGTACTCAACCTTGCTATTATCCTCCTTTGTTAGATCCTGGTCTGACGGGAACTATCCCGAGTGGGACGAAGGACACGCAGGTGCTGATGAGACCGCAGGAGACGAGGGTGCTTACTATGAAGAGCAGTGCGAGGTGGACAACCTATTCGGCGCGTGAGATGAGTAGACGACCAGCGGAGCATGACAGACAAGCGAGGGGACTTAGTCCCATTTTGTAGTTGTAAATTTCTACTTGTAATAAAGACCATAGCCTTGTGTGGCTAACTACTGTAATAAAAAGTAATGTTTCTATCTTATTGTTCTGCCGTGCTAACTTTGGTAAGGCTTGCTATTCGTCGGAGCGGTGTTCTACCGGACGAATAGTAATCCGTATGCCTAAGTGTGATTATCCTCTGGGGTAATGACACGGGGCGCCACATTGTACCTAGGTATTTTCATGTGTTAGTGTGTATGCTTAATATATAAGACACGATGGTTATTGGTAAAACAGTAACTCCCAGCTCCCAAGTGTTCTAGATTTTACATGTTCGACAACTCTATATGTAATCTACCTACATAATGATCATATTAGTCTAAAGATTTTCCTATTGCTCTTGGTTAGGTGTTGCCATCTACCTAGATGGTGCTGATGCCCAGTCTATCCTGTTCGGATTTGATATACCGCCTCAAATTGATCTAGAGGTATGCTCCTTTGCCTTTATATGTTTGACTACATGTTTGATTAGGTCAATTTACCAGATATAATAATGTTTGCAACTTACCTTTGCAGGTGCTCCCCCTCTTGGATTAGATATTACTGCAAAATTGGAGCTATTCCTGCTGAGTAGGTTTGAGCCACAAGAATCCGATGCATTAAGCACGATGTACCCATTAAGCACAATCCATCTAGTTTCTGAGATGTTCTTGGGTGCATTGACCACATGCATTGGATCTTCCCGTAAATTGACCCTTATTCAATTAATGTCTGCTTCGGTTCTTGAAATTGCTGGAGAACTATCTGATATGTCCATAAATCAATGATGTGTTGCAGACCCATCAGCTGCAAATTGGATACAACTCATTTATTTTATGTAACATCAATGTTTTTCATGATTAGGAAAAGTGATGTAAAGAACAATATAGGGTGGATAAAAAAAATCTGTGGACAAAGGTGGGCATGAGCTTTGTTATGTGGGAATTTGCCTGGTATGCAAGATGAATCACAATAACACCTATTGTTTCTTTCTTTGTCATGTACTTACGAGGCATATGTGGTTTAAGTTGTATACATAACTTTCTTGATGATGTAGTGGTATCTACTATTTCTATATTTCCTATGCAATACACACACACACACACACACACACACACACACACACACACACACACACACACACACACATATATATATATGAGTTAATATGTTATGATACCAGCAAGCTATCATGTTTGCTTTGTGCTTGGTTCGTTTGTACCTTACTGAGTGTGGTTTGTAGACTTTTTTTTTTGTGAAATCTGTAACAACTCATTTTGTCTGATTGAGTTGCATTGTGCAGAACCTTTCAATTCAAAGAGGTTTGGCCAAATGTATGGCCCTTCAACATGGGCGCGACATCGGTTGAAGATTGTAATCTTGCTTTATAAATGAAGCCTACTTGTGTTGGTCTAGCATTTGCATGATCTCAACATGTGCATAGTAGGCTTTATGTGTTGTTTCATGGCGTCGTATCAGCTGCTTATTTGAGAAGTGTTATATCAATGTTGTAAAAAACATTTTTTGTTAGCCTTTTATATGTAGTCTGTAGGAGACATGGAGTTTCTATGTATGCTACTTAGTTTATGTAAGATTGCCTCATAGAGTTTGCCTCAGTCCGTTCTTCCAAATCCGTTGCCCCATTAAAGCACCATATAAATGTATTAGATATGATTTATGTGGTTTTAGCTGGGAAGTGTGAACATCTGTCACTTATTATTCGAATGATGTCGTATTCTACTTTTCGCACGGGATTATACGAGCGCAGTGTAGCGCGCCTCCCTACCTAGTTCTTTAAAAAGATCTTGCCGATAGAGTACCTTGCTCTGCAGTTCAAGGGCCTTAGGTGAGTAATCATCCTTGAAATGAATTAATTGTGTACTAACATCTGGTCGCTATGTGAAATACTATTGCATCTTCATGTATGCAGATGTGGATTGAGCCAACTTTTATTCCTAACCCGTTCAGTCAGCTCAAGAAGCTATTTATTGCAATCGTGCCAATGAATTGGGATATATCATGGATTCTCCTCCTACTTGAGTCATTCCATGTTCATGTATGTCATTTCTTGATCAAATAACATAATAACATACATAAAGAAAATTATGTAAAAAATAACATAATAACCTTGTCTTGTTTTTACATGTACGCTTTAGTCTTGAAAGGTTTGCATAACCAATTTTGAAATCTGAATACGGATTGATAACGGCTCAGAAAAGACGCTTGTTGGGTGAGATGTACGAGAGGAACATTGTCAGTACCATTATCTGAAGGAACACATGGTCATCGTCTTCGACGGAGAAGGGTGGCCTTGTCAAGCAGATCATGCAGGCGTCATCGATGGTGAGGCACGTGCATCTGCTCGACGAACATGTAGTTGAAGACGACGAGAGGTGGGCTTGGGGCCTAGAGATAGTCCACATCGGCGGGAGTGGCACGAGTGCGAGAGATCGGAGGTGTTTGATGACCTTAAGGGCTTGTTTGGAAGAAGGGGGTGGAAAACCAAAGACAAAATCTCCGTGGGGGATTTTAATGGCATATGGAATCCCTCAACACAAAGGGAAAATCTTTCCGTCCGGGAATAAAATCTCTGTTGCCGTTTAGGAACAACAGGGATAAAAACCCCCGCCATGAAAAAAAAATCATAAAATTCAGAAACAACACACAACTAAACAAATCAAAGAGTCTTACACGAATAGCAGCATAATCAGAGTCATATAAGGCGGCTTAACATGACCAACACTTGAACATTTCTCCCGACTCCACACTATCTAGCAAAATAACAGCAGACACACGACGGTACCCAATGATGGTAAGGGTGCACAAGCAATTCATAATTTCATATATGGGATGACAAAATAACAGCAGACACACTTGAACATTTCTCCCGACTCCACACTATCTAACAAATTTGTTACTGTTCTCTGGAAACCTCCTTTCTTCAGCTGAAAGTTCACCCACCTTAGTAGTATTTTTTCAGGAGATAGGCTCATAAGCTTCTCCATCCCTTGCAATAATCATTCAAAGCATTGACAGTGAGTTATTTTCCCATAACACATAGATCAAAATAGTCTACACTATGTATTAGAATGAATATAAGTTATGAACTACCTTGCTGTCTCCAACCAGTTCAACTAGCCGAGGTGTGCTCTTGAGTTTACATCTCGCCAATAGTTGTATCTGGTAATCATTGTGACAATATGTTATCACACGCTTCATACATGAAACAAACACAACGTTACACGCACACATGGACAAATGTAGCTCCTCTGCTTTAGGAAATAGTAACATAAGACAAGAACTTACCTTCATAATTTGAGATATCAACCCTAGGATAAGATGAGGAATTAAAGAGCTTAATTACGCAAGTACATAAGAGAAAGTTTTCATAAGCTCACCAAAAGGCTTATATGAATGCTACATAAAAAGAGTGAAAATAGAAAACTACCAACAAAACACATACTAGAATTCAAGATCGAGCTTAAATATGAACGATGGCGCTTAAGTAGATATGCAAAAGGAAAAGAGAGGTACCATCGTGATAATTTACAAACATATCACAAATAACTTTTATGACAACAATAGAGAACACAAAGGTATGAGCCGATGTTTCAAACCTACAAAGAGAATCTAGTGGTGAATTCAAGGACACCTCGGGACTAATTGTGCGACCCAAATTATCGGTGTACATAGTTCACTCAAGCAAATTTCGACTATCTTGATCACATGCATAATAAAAAGGCACATGTAAACAATCAAACCAACCATATGTTACCACCCCAACTTTAATAGAAATGATCGTGCCATGGTGTCCCAATGACAACAACCGGAAGTACATATATAAAACTTAAAAAACAAAGAGAGAACCAACACGAGAATGCTTTGCGATCTCACATATTCACATGGACTTCACTCCCATGTATCATCAACAACCTCCGAATGAACACCCAAGTACCCAACAGAAGTAACAAACCTGAAACATTCAATTTTACTCTTAATCTCATACTATCATAAATATGTAATGCGATGCTCACACAAATAAGCAAGAAATTGAATAAAAAGCAGGAGAGTCCTACCTCCCTCGGCTAGGTCCTCGTCCGATGTTGACGACGGTCTGCGGCCTGATGGCCTTGGCGAGCCGAGGCAGAGCGTATGGTTCTCGTTCTTCTCCCACAAAGTTGAGCGGACTCTTGGTGTTGATGGCGCTTTGTCGATCGTCCCCAAGACACCCAAGTTGACGAGCTTCTTTGGATCAAACGACCGAAAAGGAAGCGCACCGGATCACAAATCATTGGATCCAAAGTAAGTAGAAACCCAAATGATCAGGAACGCACCATAGGAGCACGCCGTCCTTGGTGAGGTGGAAGAGGTGATCGGTGGCCGGATCGACGGGGAGCGCATTCTTGAGGAGCGGATCCTCGGCGAGGTAAGTGTTGATGTGTCCCACGTAGGAGGCCTTCTCGGACTCGCCGATGGTGTGCAGCAGCGTGGTGGTGGCCGTCGTGATGAACACGGCGGCGGAGGAGGAGGACCGCGCGGTGTCGCCCGCCTTCTTCCCGCCTCCTCCTGCACCCTTGACCTTGAGCCATGGGAGGCGGTCAGGGAGGAGGACCGGACTCGGGAGCGAGACGAGGAGAAATTCCCCGCCTCTTGAGGCGTTGTTTTTCTCCCCCGTGGAAGGAACGGGATTTGGCCGGGAAAGCGATCTCGCGTGAACATCCAAACAACCCACCGACTTGACCCGGGGAATATTTACACGCGGGTTTGCTTCACAGGGATTATATCGGGATCCCCAAACCAATCCCGGGCCTCCCAAACAAGCCCTAAGGATGGGATTCGCTTGCAGTCTTTTAAAATAATTTTAGAACAACTTGTTGTGAGACTCTAGAGAGTTTCTTGTGCTGGTAGCCTCGCATGTAGCTGTTGGCCCTTGTCCATGTAACAATGCCTATAAATATTGGCTTAAATTAACAGTGTAAATTATATGGTATCTGTATCTTGTGCTTTGCTTTACTTTGCTTGATTTTGCAAAGTATGTAGCTAGCTGTTCAGATTCCATGTTTGTTCAGGAACCAATGTGTCCACTTGATGAGATCATGAGATTACCATTTGCACGGTTGCACCACCTAAAATATCTTGAGAAACCTTGCGATTCACTGTGGTTGTCTACTTGACCGGCCTCAGTTCCCGTCCCCAATCGATTAAGCTGATCCACGAAACATGCCACGAACACACGCAATGCAGGTTCAACACCGATCTATACGTGCACAGTGTTTAGGAATAAGTCCATTTTGCACGTATGAATTTTGCAAAAAGTTCATGTAACATCATCAACTATAAAACTGACTATTTAACCCCCTCAAATTTATAAAATCGGATCAATTTACACCCTAAACGGTTTTGGAGAGTGATTTTGCTGAAATGAGCCAACTCGAAATGGTTTTTGCCATTTTAGTAGTCATGTCATCAAAGTTTGCTGACGCGGATCCAAATGAGAGAAGAGATGGTGACAAGAAGAAGGAAGATAAAGTATACAAACAGAGAGTAAGAAAGATGTCAACGATGTGGATGCCAACATCTTTGAATTAGATCCTCGTTACCAAAATTTGATGATACAGCTGCCACTACGGCGAAAACCACCTTATGTGTGATCCACATCATCAAGACCGCCCTAAAAAAAGCTTGGGTTTGTAAATTGACCCGGTTTTATAAATTTAGGGTGTTTAATAAATAGTTTTGTAGCTGAGGGTGATAAAATGATTTTTTTGCAAAATTAAGAGCTGTAAAATAGACTTATTTCTAGTATTTAACACTACCCTAAACGTTTGCCATGAATTCAATTCATCTTCCCTTTTCCAAAAGTTCTTCACATGTTGCTACAAGTACAAGCATATCTAATCTTCTCTCGCGTCAAATTTAAACTTTGAAAAACTCACGAAGTGCACAGAAGGCACCAAACTAATTAAAGCGGTCCACTAGATACGGCTCTCTCTATTAAATTGAGACCGCCACCCCGGGCCCACCTGTCGGCCACCTGACAGGCCCTCGGCCCCACCCCCAGGTTTCTGCCACCTGCACAGCTGCTGCTGCGGCACACCGAGCAGTCGAGCACCACTCTACTCTCCCCCCGCAACCCACCACGACAAACACGAGAAGAGAACGCTCCACAATTTCTGCCGACTCTCGGTCGCCTCGCCTCCCTCCCCCACGCCCGCACTGCGCTGCTCCCGAGGCGCCGTCGCCGATCTCCGCTCCGGACGCCGCCACCGCGCCGATGTAAGCCTCCCTTCGCCGCTCCCTCGCTCCATTTCCCCCGATTTTTTTTTATCCGCACGCGGCGGGGGCTCCGTCGAGCCTGGCTCGGTTCCCGCACGATCGGATTGCGCAGCGAGCTTCCTTTCGCACGTGGACGCGATCCGACGGGGTTCCACCGGCCCGATTCGGTCTCCGGTGGCCGATTCGGGCCCGAGAGTGCTTCGGTCTCGAGGATACGATGCTCGTCTCGCGGCGTCTTATCGCGGGTCTAGGAGGAAGGCGTGGTTTGCGTGGGATTGGGGTTTCGTGGCGGATTGTGATTGAGATTAGGGGTGATTTGGCGCCCGATTGGTGGTAATCTAGCGGTAAAGGTGAGATTTTTTTCCTGGGTGGAGATCCCCCGGGGAAGCATCGGGTGATGGAGATGCCCCGCCTCCTTTTGTGCCGATGGCGGCATTCGATTCCGCTTAAAGGACTGGGGTGCTAGGAAAGCAGGCTGCCTCTTTAAGGTGCCTCGCGATGGCGATGAAGGCCCCAGCTTGATTCCTCCCTCACTTTTGTCTACCTGAACTGGCCATGTTTGATTGCTATGACATGGTGAAGGAACAAGTTTTGAGCTGCAATTTTGATGTGCATGGTGATCGTCTGTTGTGGTTTTTCCTTGACCGGTGATTTATTGTTTTCGTTGGGTGTTTTTGCATGCGGAGACTGGGAGGAGCACCGAGGGGTGTATCGCCAGACCGAGTTGCATGGGGGGATAATGCCAGAGCTTCGAAGTGGTGTTCGGAGAGCTCGCCTGAGGTCCAAAAAGGTTGACAACGTCCAGGCCGCAGATCCAGTTGTGAGCCCGGTGTTGCCAGCTCCACGGGGGAGGGCTGGACGGCGTGGTGGTGGTGCGGCTGGCAGAGGCAACAACAAGGCAGCTGCTGAGGCAAGAGGAAGGCCAGCTTCCAGGCCTAGAGAGGCAGTTGCAGGCAGATCCCTGGAGGACCTTGGGTTGATCAAGGTAGCTGACGGAGCTGCCAACTTGAGAATGGATGGTGAAAGTCCGGACAAAGATGAAGCTACGACAACACCAGTGCCTGAGAGGGTACGACTTCCAATTTTTCCTGTGCTCTTCTTTTATTCTTTACATAGACTGTCATGTTTTTACACTGATTGATCAACCAGGTATTTCTTTCCATTCCTTTGCATAGGCTGTTATTTGTTATGTTATTTGCTCAAGTTGTTTACTTGGTTTGGTAGTTTTTCTACCATCATATTGACAATGCATTATTATTCATTAATTTTACCTTTGTTCTTCTGTTGTATCATGCGTTCTTATTTCCTTTAGTAGTTAACATGCTTTTTTTTTGCTGTTTTTGTTTAGTTTCATGTGGAATATAGCACTTAGTATTAGTTACTGGTTATTATATATTAGACACAAGACGTGTGTTTCCCATAAAGCAAAGCGTGAAATCAAAGTTAGAAACTATTATGATGTAATAACTAATAATGAATGATGATTCATCTGAATGTTGAAGAGGAACATAGAGTCTGACTTTGTTCTGCATAAGGGATTGTGTTTATAGCTTTATATTTGCATGAGAGAAGTCAAGTCCGAGTGGCTTGATTATAGTAGTTTTGTTTTGTACCAGGAAGCAAACATGTAATGAGAGAGTAAAATATAGACTAGACGGACCTAAAAAAAATTACTTTATGTTGTTTATTCCTACGTATTTGGTTTTGTTCTCTGTTATACTTGAGGGATCACTAAAATAATTCCTCACTCCTCTCTTCAACATGTAAAATCGGACGAGGTTTGCTATTTCAGCAGCAAATCCTAATCCTGTTCTGTGTTATCTCTTTGGGGAAAACAGTGGCTGTTCATCTTTCACTGGACATTGCTATATGTAGCAGAGTGAACCACATTTCCTGATTTTCCAAAATCGATGAGACTTTGCAGGCAAGTTCAGTGAGTGGTACATTTTTAGGAATGGGGACTAAAGTTACAACCCGTTTGTTTTTTGGCATAAAGTTCCATCACCAAAATAGGTTTCTCGTCTTCTTTAGTTATGCTTAGTTTGTCTCTCTCATGGTGATATTATTACTGATCTACCAATAACATTTTACATGGTAGAGTTTTACTGCTATGAAAGTATGAATTAAACTCATAAAATTCTAATTATTATCTTACTATTGCAGGTTCAAGTAGGTAATTCCCCAGAATATATAACTGACAGGAAGCTAGGTAAAGGTGGATTTGGTCAGGTCTATGTTGGCAGAAGAGTATCTGGCGGTGCTTCTCGCACGGGTCCAGATGCATGCGAGGTTTCATTTCTTACCTGCCTTAGTTGGACTCAGATGTTCTGTTTGTTGATTTATTCAAATCTTCTCTGGATTAATATCCTGTAGGTTGCACTAAAATTTGAGCATCGGAGCAGCAAAGGATGTAACTATGGCCCCCCATATGAATGGCAGGTTTATCAGTAAGCACTTTACACAATCATCCTTTTTTAGTTTATGTTATTCTCTGTGGAGTATGACCCGTTAACCTTTTGTGACCAGCACTCTGAATGGTTGTTATGGCACACCATCAGTCCACTACAAGGGTCGTCAGGGAGACTACTACATTCTTGTGAGTTGAACTCTAGTTATGTACACCAAAATGTCTCTGTACTCGACAAGATTTTTTTTATTCAACCAGCATTCCAAAATTTCAGGTAATGGATATGCTTGGTCCTAGCCTCTGGGATGTTTGGAATTCAGTAGGACAGGCGTAAGTATCTTATTAATCTTTTCACCTTGTCCGCCTGTTTTTCGTACTCCTTACTGAAGTATCAACATCCCCAACAGGATGTCTCCTCATATGGTTGCTTGCATTGCTGTTGAGGCCATATCAATTCTTGAGAAGCTTCACTCCAAAGGGTAATCTAAAGCCATTTGTCTGTGATAAGTGATAAATGACAATTATCCTGAGATGCATGGATTTTCCCATAATTTTGTCATTCATCGATGTTAACACTTCCTATCATTGTCAGCTTTGTACATGGTGATGTGAAACCAGAGAACTTTTTGCTAGGTCATCCTGGATCAGCTGATGAGAAGAAGCTTTTCCTGATTGATCTTGGTTTAGGTATGTTATTGTTTAAGATACTTTCACCTGTATATAAAAATATTCAATCTCATGTTCTCAACCCACTGTAGCCCTCATTTATAGGCATTGTCCACTTAATAGAATGGCGATAGCTCGATGCATTTTATGCCCCACTGACCATTTTACGCTGTTCTGTTAATGTTGAAATTATGCAGCATCCAAGTGGAAAGAAACATCATCTGGTCCGCATGTTGATTATGATCAGAAGCCAGACATCTTTAGGTTGGTTAGATCTTGTGGGCATGCTACTATACTAGCTTCTTTCTGTACAAAATTATGGCACAACTTACCTATTTCCTTTTTACATTTTGCAGGGGGACAATTAGATATGCTAGTGTCCATGCCCATTTAGGTCGTACAGGTAGTAGGCGGGATGATTTGGAGTCACTAGCATACACCCTTATTTTTTTAATAAGAGGAAGATTACCTTGGCAAGGCTATCAGGTGGCCTTAAATTTGCTCAACAGAGTTTGACTAATATATTCTATTCACGTTCGAACCTATTTCAGTGTTAATGGCTTAATAATGCAGGGAGATAACAAGAGCTTTCTTGTTTGTAAGAAGAAAATGACTACTTCTCCAGAGATGCTGTGTTGCTTCTGTCCAGCTCCATTCAAACATTTTCTTGAGATGGTCACTAATATGAAATTCGATGAAGAGCCAAATTACCCAAAACTTATTTCTCTCTTTGATGGTTTGATCGAAGGGCCTGCTTCAAGACCCATCAGAATTGATGGAGCTCTAAAGGTCTGTACTGCGGTACGCTGGTACCAACAACCTGTATCTATACTCTCTAGTTTAATTTGCTTGTGTTAAATTTGGTCATGCATCTATTGTGCAAACTATAGGTTGGGCAAAAACGTGGAAGAATGCCTGTAAATCTTGAAGAAGATGAACAGCCTAAGAAGAAAGTCAGATTGGGGTGCCCAGCAACTCAATGGATTTCAGTTTATAATGCTAGACGGCCCATGAAGCAGAGGTAATTGCCCTTTAAAATGTAAATGGTGCAAAGTACTTCCTTTGTACATTTGTTTGCCCAAACATTGTTTTTTTTGTTTGAATTGTTATTCCCTTGCCCTTTTAAAAATGGTCTGTTCTAGTGCTTCAACTGCCAACTGAGCATGCAATGCTACCCAGGGGCCAACAAATGCATTCTTCTACTGGCGTGTTGACTGTGTTCTGTTTCCCTGATATCAGGACCTGATGAGTCATAAGCCTTTTTATCACGACAATGTTATGAAAATTGACTTAAGTTATGTCCTGTACATATTATCGACCAAACTTACCCTTGTTACAAGTATTGTTTTTTCCCCGAAAAAGGAGGTTGTTACACCCCTGGTTCACATCTTTTAAAAATAGAAACTAGCAGTCTTACAAACATAGAAAAACAAGAGAACTATAGTTGGCACATGGTCTTCACAGGGTCTTCATACCTCAGATCAAGGATCAGATGACTCTACACCTTTAAGCGTTAGATGGCTCTAAATAGCTGGATTAAGCTGGAGTTCCAGTTACTATCTTGTGGTGATTGATGTTTGGAATTTGGGATAATTCTTGGTGTGAACTCCCCTTTTAAGTGTCATCCATCTTGGTCGTGACCCTAACTGTACCTGATATTTTGGCGAAAGCAGCAATCGGAAACTATACTATTATTCATGTTTGTAACTAAACCCTTCATGCTAGTTCTAGGATGGAAGTGTTTGGTTTGTGCTTCTTACAACTTAAGCTTGTGTAGCTCCTGTTTCTTTGGGTGTGCTTGCTTGTTGAGTTTGAGATATTTGAAGCTCGCCTAGTTCCTCAGCTATTGATAAATATTTTTACCTCTTTGGCTCTTTCCTAAATTAAATATGATATTTATTGATGTAACTGCAAAAAAATATTGCTTCCTTCTTTTCAGATATCACTATAATGTAGCTGATTCAAGGCTCCATCAGCATATAGAAAAAGGTAATGAAGATGGTTTGTACATAAGTTGTGTGGCTTCTTCAGAAAATTTTTGGGCTCTCATCATGGATGCTGGGACCGGCTTTTCTTCTCAAGTTTATGAGCTTTCCCAAGTGTTCCTGCACAAGGTGCACTATGCTCTCTCTCTGCGTGGGTGGGTGGGTTGGGGGGTGGATCTAGAATCCTGACTCCCATCTTGTTTGTATATAGGATTGGATTATGGAGCAGTGGGAGAAGAATTTTTATATAACAGCAATAGCTGGAGCAACCAATGGGAGCTCATTGGTTGTAATGTCTAAAGGTATGAAATTACCTGTTCTCAACTGACAACTGTTCTTGCTGGCCTGTTGTCATTCGTTGAAGCTATCCCTAATGCCATGCATGCTAGACTTAGTGATGCTATCATGAAGGCTCAACTGTAACACTTTGTAGGTAAAAGTCATCCTGTGGACACTGATCATTTCAGATTTTTCCAGGACAGCCATTGGTGTTGCTTGCATAACCATGATGTGCCTGTTTATGTTTGGTTGTACTCTCTTATATTGGATTCCATATTGAAATTTAAAAGTTATGGGTGCTGGGCAAGTAACATAGTTGATTTCATTTTATCATCTTTTCCCTTTTTACCGTGATGTTTACCTTAGGTTTGCAAGTATGCAAGTTTGAAGGTACAGTATAAGCATGACATGGACTGCATGAGTGCATCTCATATATGGTCTCATCAGCCCATGGTTGTCGGAATTGGTGCGTAGAGGTTGCCATAACATTGTTGGTACACAATACATAATGTGTCTTGGGAGTATCTATTACATGCTAATGTTGATTTGCCATTGGTCATAGTTCTCATAAAGTAGTGATGAATGGACCGTGTTACCAGTTTTCTGTTTTTGAATATGTACATAACTTTTGGACAGTATGCTAATTTAATAAATTGTCAACGTCTGTCTACTGTCTGCAACCCCCGTGTTTCTTGTTAACTGTTGGTGTCTTTCTTTTCATAAGATATCCTTCAAATCTGATCTGTGTTATCATTACAGGAACTCCTTACACACAGCAGTCATACAAAGTCAGTGAATCTTTTCCTTATAAGTGGATTAATAAAAAGTGGAAAGAAGGTTTTCATGTAACATCTATGGCTACTGCTGGAAATCGTTGGGGGGTAGTCATGTCAAGGAACGCGGGCTATTTAGAGCAGGTTAGAATATTTGTCTGTTCTTGTTTTTTGCAGTACATCATTTGGAAAAATCCTTTTCCTTTTCATGAATTTGGTGGTCCCTCATATGTTAACTAACTTAATCTTTGCTAAACTTGTAAAAATGATCTACATTAAATTATTGCACATGTGTCTGCGTTTTAATTCTGTAGTTTGGAGGCGTGCAAGCTTATCCCTTCCGTTTTCAACATTTCATGGATTCACATCTCACAACCAGCAATTTGAGTTTGCGGTAAATTACCTGCCTGTAAACATATGTTGCTGCAAGAATGGGCAGCATTTGTGCTTGAACAGATACAAGCTGCTATTGGGATTCTTCATGCACTAGTCTGTTCAGTTAACCTTAGAGAACTGGTGCTGTGCACAGTTTTTATCCAAAAAAAAATCAGTAACTGTGTAGAGTTGTACACGTCTAAATTTTTCTTACATATTATGTAAATGTTCTAAGGTGATCAATGTGGTGTGGCTAGTGATGAACCTGAATCTATCTTGAAATCTGCAGGTTGTGGAGTTGGATTTTTTGTATCCAAGTGAAGGAATCCATCGGCGATGGGAGACTGGTTTCAGAATAACATCAACTGCAGCTACACCCGACCAAGCTGCTTTTATCTTGAGCATACCAAGGAGGAAGCCAATGGACGAGACACAAGAGACCCTTCGAACTTCTGCCTTTCCTAGCAACCATGTAAAGGTACATTTGTTGCAGTCTTGCCTAACTCAGTGACGTACAAAATCAGATTTCATGCGTCCAGGGAGTTCACTTTTGTAACATCTTGGTTTATATGCGTCAACCTAACCTTGGAGCTAATTTTTTTAGGAAAAATGGTCAAAGAACCTATATATTGCCTCAATCTGCTATGGGCAAACCGTGTGTTGACGGTTGTATTCAAGCCCAAGTTGTAGTCACTTGAGTTTCGAGTGGGAGCCAGAAGCCCAGAAGCTAGAGTTGTGAGATGGAACAAGCTTGCCTTGATGATTTGAGTGCAAATGGCTGGCACTGGCCTCTTGCAGTATCCTATTCTAATTGTAAAGAATCATGGGCGATGTTTTATCAGATGTGGACCTTGCCCATGGGCTGATATCATATTTGTCAAATGTGTTGTTCTTTGTTTATCATCTCTATTAGCAATCAAGATTTGGCTGCTGTATATGCCTTTTCTTCTCAACGCCCTGTAGCCAGGATGGAACCCCTACTTGTTCAACAGCTCGACTCCAAGAGGGGCATGCATAATTTGAGCTCAAAAGTTTACCTGAAATGAGGCAAATTAAGTTGCTATTGTGGGTTGCACTAGCAGCAGACCAGCAGCTAAAACATTTTGCTACGAGACTAGATTCATGTGCGCCCAAATAGAAATTATTGGCACGCTGCATTTCTCCAAGGGCAGAGATCGCCAATCGAAGCAGAACTCAGATGTTTGGATGGACTCCAGGACTCCAGGTCATACAAGATCATTGCGCCGATCTTGTTTGCCATCGAATCCGATTCCTTAGCTGTCGGGACTAAGGAGTCAGAATCACAAGGTCCATGAACGGCGGCGAGGGGAGGAGGTCCCAGGACCAGTCCTCTCGGCGGCGGCTGTCGTCGAAGGCCAGGGATCAAGCACGGCGTGCCGAGTGCGCGGGGGGACACGCCGATGAGGTAGAGCCTGCCGCCGACCTCGGCCCATGCGGGGTCGCCCTGCTGGCTGTGGCGCAAGTCTGGCCCGGCGCGCACGGCCGACGTGCGCCGGTGCTTGTTGACGCCGACGATCTTCTCGACGTCGGCGCCGAGGGGGAAGAACTCCGTGCTGTCGTCGAAGCGCGCGACCAAGGGCCTGGTGTCGATCTTGCGCAGATCGACCTGATATCGCGCAGCGTTATCGCGGTCGTCGACGAGCAGATGGAGGAACCTTCTTATTCGCATGCTCGATCGAGGTCGTGCGCAGATCGACCTGATCTCGCTTAATTAGTTCGCGTACAGAATGTACGTGTACCTGCAGTGTGTTTGGATGAACTCGCACAGTGGTAGGCCTCGCGACCCACTGCTACCAATGGAGAATCGAGAGAGCATTGCAACCGCACGTACAAGCTGACAAGCTACTAACAACGGCACACGTGCGACCGAGCATTGGGAGCACCTAATCTCTGGTCGTCTATGGCGGATGGAACTCGTCTGCACAACAATTATTTGCCCATCGATCGTCCATGGTTAAGTGAAGGTTTTCTCTTATCTGGGATCGTGGTCAGTAAAACCCACCCATAACCAATTTCGGCGTTGACCAGCACAGGCATGTATAATGATGTGATAACCGTTGTTTATATATATCGTGATCTACGCTATGTATGAATCTTAAAGACAAAGTTGTCTATACGAGACCCTACAATTTTTAATTTTGCTTGGAAAAAATATTTGTTATAGACAACAACTCATACAATAGTATGTTATGTTGTCTATAAGAGTCTTATAAACCGTCTGTTGCACGCCAGACGGTTTTTTTATCTCTCATCTTTCTCTCTCATCCACATCATCAGAAACTTTACATGACAAGAATTATATACAGCTGAAATCACCCTATTGTACATGCCCTAATTAAGTGAAGGGGAACTTTCCGGGTCTATTTATCACTTTATCGTGAAGAGTTTCGTCGTGGTTTTGACTTCGCCCTGGTCTGGCGTATCGAGAACCCGAACCACAGACTGTACGTAGCCGGCGACCTAGTACGCGCGCGCGGCCCAGTCGCCTTCCCTTGCGCCACATGGTACGAGCCGCGCGCCCGTGTCGAAGCCTCGAAGGCGTTACTTGCTGTGGCGCAGGTCGGGCCAGGCGCGCACGGCCGACGTACGTGTGGGTGTCGTAGATGACGGTGTGGCGCCGGTGCTTTGTTGACGCCGACGACTTCGTCGCTGAGGGGTGAGAACTCCGCGCTGCCGGGTGCCGGCTCGAAGCGCGCGGCAGGGGAGCGGGGCGCATCGCCGTCGGTACGTGTTCTCCCTCTCCGCGTCCGCGATCAGATCAATTCCGCCGCGCGGTATGGGTAATGTGTAGGTGCTGTCGTGCACGGTGCACCTGGCCTGGCTAGGTTGCACGCACGCACGCACGCGGAGATCGAACGGCCAGGATACGCATGCAGTTACAAGTCTACCGATGGAGTCGATCAGTGTGTTTGGATGATGATATATATCATCGTGCCTATAGATCTTGTGTAGTACTTATGGACTCAAAAGTGCTCATCTCATGTTACGAACTCCAGGTCGAGTCCAATGCGCTTCTGGCTCCATGCTCACTTATTTTTAGCAAGTTTAGGGACCGACTATTGGTGGCGACTGAAAATTTGTAATGTTTCGGTCGTTTTTTCTGTCCCTTGGATGCACATCCAACGGTGGGCTGTTATTTTTACGTTGGGCTATGTGGCTGTGTTCTTTTTAGTTGGACTGAGTTGTGTTGTTCTTAACGGGTCCGTGGTTTTTAAATTTTGACCCATTAAGCAAGTTGGTCTCATTGTGTTGTTTTGTTTGTCTTTGGGCTGAGCTGACAGCAAGCTCACATTTTCAAAATCTCTGTTGCTAACGGGCTGAATTGCATTTTGAAAATGCTAACTGGTTACTTCATTCCATCAAAGGACTACCCACTAAAAAAGGAACTGATACAAACACAAGAAAAACTTCAAGGCTACACAAGTCACGGCTAAACAAATTTTGACCATTAAGCAAATTAGTCTCATTATGTTGTTTTGTATGTCTTTGGGCTGAGCTGACAGCAAGCTCACATTTTCAAAATCTCTATTGCTAATGGGCTGAATTGCATCTTGAAAATGCTAACTGGTTACTTCATTTCATCAAAGGACTACCCACTAAAAAAGGAACTACTGATACACACACAAGAAAAACTTCAAGGCTACACGAGTCACGGCTGAACAAATTCATGCAAAACAATCAAATGACATTAGAGAACGCCACCAGAGAAAAGAAAGGTAACTTTACATGACAGAACATCTGATACCAAGAAAAACTACAAATAAATGTTTGAGTGCCTTGTAAGTAAAAAAAAGTACATATTAAATGGTAAAAATAAAAAATTGCTACAGGTTGCACCCTTTAGATGTTGTACTACTAATGAGCCCTCACTTTGAGGAGTTTTGGACATGTTAAAACGTTGTTCAACTATCAGCCAACATAATTTCCTTCCACCTACAGAAAGATCTAATCTTTGAGGTCCTTGCAAGCCAATTTTAGATGGCAAGAATGCACATCACATGTAGCATCACAACACAAAAAAGTTGCCTGAGCTAAGGCATCCAATTTTGGCTCATTTTGTAAGGACTAAAGGCGTGAAAGGATGATGACCATTGATCAAAATTAGGCGGATTGAAGTCACAATCTTACAGACTAGATGATGTAAGGACTAAAAGAGTGAAATTTAGAAAATAGAAAAAAATTATAAGTTAGACATAAATATATTAGGCTCAATAAACCACTGCAGAGACAAAAACAAAGTAGAAGGTAAAACAAGGAACTATAGAATTCTCACTAGCCATAGCTAGAAATAATTGAGATATAAGTTTGAAATTTCTAAATAAGCAATTTGAACTTAAAAAGAAAAATGTGTTCTTGTGGAACTAACAAATGAAAAAAAAACTTAATTGTGATACCAACTAGTCGTGTTCAACTTCCCTTCAGATCCTTTGTTCAAGAAAACTTAGGCTTGGTGATGACATAAACCAATCAGAAACAGAAGACAAATAAAAAAGACTTAATCTAAGCAAGACAAAGATAAATTCTTAGGTTAGGTGAACTCTGCAAAAGACAGATATAAAAAAGGTTATTCTAAGCTAGTCAAAGATAAATTCTTAGGCTAGGTGAACCCCTATAAAAGACATATACAAAAGGTGAACCTAGTTCTGCAATTTTTCTTAAAAAAAGACTATGATTATTCTAAGCTAGACAAAAGGCAATATGATTATTTACACAAATTTCTACTGAAATCACATATTACCTAGCTTTACAATTTAACCTAACTCATTGTGTAACTTTTTGTATGGCAGGTATTTCACAAGTATATGGCATCACAAGATAAAGAAGAAGAAATAATAAAACTGAAAAAGGACAAATTCATCTTTGCTTAATATAAATGACAATTTACATGTCAGGAACAGTCCTACTTGTACAGCTCAATATCTAATAAAAAAATTAGAATCAATTAGTAGTTACATATCCAGTGAACTAAAATTGCAACAATCCAAACTCTGAAAGTTTTAGTGAAATGGCGTGCAAGTTGATGCCGTTAGCCTAGGTTGGGCTATTAGCCCGTAAACAATGGGGTTGGGCTATGTTTTCTGGTTCGATTCTTTGATGTCTTTTCAATTTGTGTTCAGTTGATTTGCTATCATGTACACATTGGTAAGCCTGTTTAAGCTCACTGTGTTGTACCTGAGAGTAATTTTTCTCAGTCCATTACGGATTAGTGTGGGTTAGTCTTGGCCTGAATAAAGGAGAAAAACTATGCAGACTAATTTTGAGCCTACCACGATTGTTTTCCCTCTATCTTTAAGTACACATGTACCTTAGTGAACCCATGATTGTTTTCCCTCTATCTTTAAGTACACATGTACCTCAGTGAACCCATCTCCAAAAGAAAGAACACAAGAGGGAGAAAGAAATAACTTTCAAAAAAGGGAGAAAGAAATATAATAAGCCAAGGCAAGGAAAAAAGCTAACCCACATAAAGAAAACTCAAATGTTAGGGATAGCAAGAACTAGCAGAAAATATTGGCACTGAATTAACTACATAGCCGAGATATATAAGCCACTAAAATTAGACCTTAAAAATAGCACATAAGCAAAGACAACATGGGTGGCATCTTTGAGCTTGGAATATTGTGCAAGCATGATAACATGTCTGAACTTATTTTGATTAATATGGGGTCATATTGAAACATCAGTACCCTTCTATATTGAAATTGTGGTACCCTACCATAGAACAAAATAAAAAACCGAACAAACAAAAAATATTCTAAGAAAGCATGAATGTCATTATGAATGCAAGCAACATTTTAGAGGAACATTCTCCTGTGTTTTCACACATGCCAATACAAGACCAGGTATATTCTAATACATGTACAAATCTGTAATAGTTACATTCCCATTATTATAAAGATTTGGATGCCTACATGATTAACTTCTTACAAATGAGAAGATGAAAAATATTTGGATGCCTACATGATTAACTAACAAAAAAGAAGTTGCTAGCTATATACTACAAACTTGAACCAAATAATCTATCACTACAATTCTAGAACAAAAAAATAGAGCAAACCAGAGCATAGCACCAGTAGCATCAATCATTTGCAAAAAAACTAGATTAGTACTCCCCTAGGCCAACGCACACTAACTGACATAGATATATATATTTATTTTTACACTAGACAAAAAACAAACTGGGGATTGATGAAACCCCCATAAATGTAGACATATATTTATTTTTATGCTAGACAAAAAAAAACTAGAGACCGGTAAAATGCTACAAAGACATAGACAATTTTGTGTTCTTATGTTAGACAGAAAACAAACTAGGGATTGGTGAACCCCAACATAGACATAGACAAATAATTTTGAACATTAGATCAAAACTATTCACTGAAAATTTTTAGAGACTTGTGCGGTTGGAAGCTTTAGTCTATTGGGAATAAAAGAGCTAAAATTTACACCAATGATGATTACTGAGTCTCAAATAAATTTCAAATTACTATCAAGTAAAATTGCAAGTGAAATCAATGTAAATTGCACAAAACTTAACATTGTCACAATAATTCAAATGTAGTGCAGTTTTTGAGCTTCCAAATACTTTTGTGCAAGTGGTGAACAGAAACACAGATAGCAAACAAAAAACTATTCTAACCTAGACAAAAATAGACGATATCACTTTAACCTAGATAAACATCAAATCATAACATGTCACATATACTATATCAATCTATGGTTAAAACTTGATTAGAAATACTAAACTATTGAACTAGAAATAACAACTTACAAAATCATATTATTGAAATTGCTCAATATGCTACAGTGAAATTTAATAAAATTGTCATGCAAACAAATGACCGAATATTTAATGAAAAACTGTAGCATATATATAAGTTACACGCTATTTGTACTAAAGTTGCAGCATAAGAATAACTGAAAATTTAATGAAAATGGTATGCAAGTTGACACTAAAATGCTTATTCATTTAACAAACCTCATGATGATTAGAAAATAATTGCATGGACAAAATAAAATAGCAAGTCATTAAACTCCGGACAACGAAAATAAGATATTAACCTATCCTAGATTCATTAAGAAAATGCAAATAAAAAATTAATAGGTGCTAAGACTCTCTTATTTTTAGGAAATAAGTATTTTACAAATGATTTCGTTCTATAAATACTAAACAAATTTAAGTTGCACACTAGATGCTCTAAAATTGCATAATACAAAACACTAAAAATTTAATAGAAAAGGAGAGCAAGTTACATACAAGACATGTACAAGTTATAGAAACAATAACCTAAAAATAGTAGAATACCTAAGACTTAAATTTATTTGTGATGGA
The DNA here is from genome assembly GCA_036346405.1 of Phyllostachys edulis. Classification (NCBI taxonomy): domain Eukaryota; kingdom Viridiplantae; phylum Streptophyta; class Magnoliopsida; order Poales; family Poaceae; genus Phyllostachys; species Phyllostachys edulis. Next base: position 8,307,573 of record CM070550.1, on the reverse strand, counting down.
ATTGTAGTAAAGTTGCAGAACTACTAAAAATGAAACTTTAATAAGAATGGAATGCAATTTTATATACCTTAGGTGTTTTAGTCCAATAAAAAAAAACAGAACTGAATTTGTATATAAATTTTCCAACAATCACATGCCCTTTTTAGCTAGGAAACATATTTGTAGAAGATATTAATATGTATGCAAAAATGCTAGATCCTGCATATGAATATTGGGCACAAGAACAACAACTACAAGAGGTACAAACAAACAAAATCCATGCTACATACAAAGTTACATATATCCAAGTAATACATGGCTCTTGAATACATCTCAAAGGGTTGGCAGCTCGGCACCAATAACTAACAAATTATACCTAAGGACTAAACTACCCAGATATTCACCAAAAATAAGATTTGGATGACTACATGACTAACTTATTACATAAGCAGATGAAAAATCTCGCCAACCATATATCTAAAAGAATACACTACTAAAAAAACTCAGAAGAAGAACCAGGCATAAAAAAAGTTAAATAATGTGAGGTGTGGATGCAAACTTTATTCAAAAAAAAATCTAGCATCAACCTGACAAGTATATGGAGATGATTGAGATGAACATTGGATATAAACATATTTTTAGGCATTGATAGATGAACCAAGGATTTGCATCAGCAATAGACTATCAGGAACATTGGATAAATGATTGAGATGAACATTGAATGCTACAGGAACATGGGTCAAAAACAACAAAAAGACATAGACTATAATGATAATTGGGAGTGCTAGCAGGGGACAATCAGATAATAAAATTTGCATTCAGCAATAGACTACCATGAATTGATTAAAAAACTTAAGGATATTTAGTAATAAAATTTGCATTCAGTAAGAGAGGTCAGTACCATCATGTATACATAACAACTAGACCAAGGATTTCACATTAACACATCAGTTCTAACTAAAAGATATGAATAGAAACTGAATCCACCTAACATTTGAATACTATGGGGAGCATAGCACAAACTAGGGGGAGAACAGTACAAACACACACAGAAAAAAAAAGAGTCCATGCCACCTTGACCTCTCTCTTTCAAACATAGCACAAACAAACACAAGCAGATAAGGGAGTATAGCATGCAACAAGGGATTTGACCACTGAAAGAAATGTAAAACTAGATAACAAAAATAATTTAAGTTGACCACTGAATTAACATATTGGCTGCAAAAACATGGTTGATGATGCTTGTTTTGCAATAGAAAATGGTTCTCTAAAAAATGGCATAGAACCAGTAACAAGATACAAATAAAAAAATGGAAATTTTGAATGTGAAAATCAACATTTAGTCTATATCAATATTTTTGAGACAATTGACTTGAGCTAATGTGAAGACCCAACATTCCTGGTGTGCGAGTTTCAGCTAAGAAACAAAGAAAGCTAGCTACAAAAATATTCAAGGCATGCTGTTGCTAACTGCTAGATGATGCTTTCATATAAATCACATATCTCATAAGGCAGATAAATCGAATCCATAACTAAAAATCATAAGGAGTACTTGGCTAAAAAGAGATGAACAAGAACATGGAGACAGAAAAGATAACAAGTAGAAAAAAAAATCTAGATAGCAGTACACAGATAGCAACTTCTAGTCACATAATGGACCTGCACAGCAGAACATAGGTAATATCTAGTTACAAACTAGCTGTCGGTACTCACTATACAGTTTTGATGCAAATTGGTGAGGGTTTAGTTATATAATAAGAGCTACAATTCAGATTGCAAAAACTGCAGGGAAGAAGTTGCTATCTATATATCACAAACTTGTACCAAATAATCTATCACTACAATTCTAGAACAACCAAACAGAGCAAACCACTGCAAACAACCGGCAGAGCATAGCACCGACAGCATCGATCATTTCCAAAAAACTAGATTAGTACTTCCCTAGGCCAACACACACTAACTGATCACATCCATGGACACCACTGCCTCATGCAAAACATAGATCTGAACCTAAAACGCAAACACACTTACAAAAGTAAGTCATTAACACTAATTTCACAAAATAACCCCAACCAATCGAACATTTGGATACTAAATCAAAGAACTAAAATACTTACAGAGGCAATTGCATGAACCCCTTCCCAAAGGGGAACTCACCAAATACGTACAGAGGCAATTACATAAAAATTGAAGAAACCCTGAGCGCATATTTTCACTACCAAACAACCCAATCTCACAACAAGGGGACAAATTCACAAACCCTAGAAACCAAAATTAAAACTAATTTGAAGGAACATGACTAAAGTTCTGAAAAGCCAGAGCAAAATACACATCAAAAAGCAAGGACTTTCACAAATCTGAAGGAAAAATCATAGAGCAAAATAGATAATACCTCTCAAATGAGACACTTGCACACCAAAAATCGGGGAGGACGGCAATCCACCAAGCTCTAATCACCAGAAATCAGTGTTGCTCACCTGCAACTAGCCGCTTTCGCCAATCTGAAGGCAAAATCGCCGAGCAAAATAGATTTTGCTCACCGCTCGTCGGTCGTAGCTCACTGCTTCACATGAGAGAGATAACGCCGCTCACCGCTTCCTGCTCGTTGGTCAACACAACAGAGAGGATGCCGCTCGCCGCAAGCAACTGGTCCCAGAGGCAAGAGAGGATGCCGCTGAAGGATCTAGACCTACCATTATGTGTTAATGGGTTTTTGGTGATTAATGCCAAATCTCATTGTGAGACTAACACTTTTATTGATATACATATTGTGTAGTCTTATTTGGATATAAAGGTGAAAATCATGAAGGCATGCATGTGATTAATGACAAATCCAATTCATTAGATAAACAAAAGGAAAATCCAAACAGGTATGCATTTATAATGATAAATCTATTTGTAAGACTAACTCTTCTATTTGCCTTATCTCTTGATTAGTCTCGTTTGGATATCAAGAACAAAAGAGGTATGCATTCGATTTCATAGTTCTTATATTGTTGCATTCCTTGGATCCAAAATATAGGTTGAACCCCACCAAAGATTAACCTAAATATGTGCATATGTTTCCATTACATATTCATGTATGCACATATATAGGGGAGTTCATTCTATATTTTGAGGTTTCATTAGTATTGATCCATATTCCTGCTTTCCACATATATTTGGGATCTTTACTTTGAAACATATCCTTTGAATATATTTAACTTGCATAGTTAATATATTCATATGAGTATATGAGACTTGTGTAGTTCATATATCCTTTGAATATATTTAACTTGTATAGTTAATATATTCATGTGTGTATATAAGACTTGTGTAGTCTAAATATACTTATATGTGAGTATAACATAACTTATGTAGTTCATGTGTACTCACATATCCTTGAATATATTTAACTTGTGTAGTTAATATATTCATGTGTGTATATAAGACTTGTGTAGTCTAAATACACTTATATGTGAGTATAACATAACTTGTGTAGTTCATGTGTACTCACATATCCTTGAATATATTTAACTTGTGTAGTTAATATATTCATGTGTGTATATAAGACTTGTGTAGTCTAAATACACTTATATGTGAGTATAACATAACTTGTGTAGTTCATGTGTACTCACATATCCTTGAATATATTTAACTTGTGTAGTTAATATATTCATGTGTGTATATAAGACTTGTGTAGTCTAAATATACTTATATGTGAGTATAACATAACTTGTGCATTTATGTGTACCACATATCATTGAATATATATAACTTGTGTAGTTAATATATTCTTGTGTGTATATAAGACATGTGTGCTCATATATCCTTTAAGTATATATAACTTGTGTAGTTATATATATTCATATGAATATATACAACTTGTGTAGTGTGTATATACTCATACCAATCTACATTCAATTATTTGTTATTGAAGTGGTTATCATCAATTACCAAAGAGGGAAAGATTGTGGTATCTTGTCCCACCATTATGAGTTAATGGTATGATGTGGTAATTAATGATAATCATATTGTGGAACTAACATTTTTCATGAGTTGGATGAATATGTTATGTTCCATAGTGATGAAGACTTGGGATGACATCATGTGTTGATGGTCATTAAGTCAAGATGAGTTCCATCATGTGTTGATGGAAGTCAAGTAAAGGAAATCATCGTGTGTCGATGATGTTCAAGAAGAGAAGATGATCATGTGTTGATCATCAAGTCAAGTGAAGGCCCATCATGTGTTGATGGAGGCCAAGTGAAGAGTGCATCATGTGTTGATGCATATCAAGACTCGGGATGGAGGATGTCATCATGTGTTGATGAGCATCAAGTCAAGATCCCGAAGTGAAGCTTCATCATGCGTTGATGAAGGTCAAGTGAAGAACTCATCATGTGTTGATGAGTATTCAAGTTAAGGACCCGGACTTGAAGTGAAGATGTACGTCATCAAGTTTCAAGTGGTTGCGCAAGGCAAAGGTATGACTAGCTAGGGCTAAGGATGTGTTCCTAGTCTTTTACCCATCTCGGTGTTTGGTTGGGAGACCAGATTGCTAGTATAGGTTGCCGTACTATTAAGAGGGGTCTTTGACTAGTAGCTTGAGTTAGTCATGTATTGATAGCTCATTTTGTTTACTCTAGCTCATCTTAACATGTTGCCAATATTTGCGAATGTGTTTTGCAAATAGTTGTGGCTCATGGATAATCCTTGTAGCATGTGACTTTGATTTACGAATGTGTTTTGCAAACGGTGTAAGTCCATGTACCTTATTCCTTGTAGTGTGATTCTATAAGTTGGCAAATGTGTTTTGCAACTTGTTGAGAATCTCACGTAAATCCTTGTTTGCATCGCGTGTCAATTTGGTGGCAAATGTGTTTTGCTAACTAAGTTGAAGCGGAGTGCAATTTGTGGTATGATTCTAAAAGTTGGCAAATGTGTTTTGCAACTTGTTGAGAATCTTGCCTTTGAACCCTTGTTTGCATTTTATATCATTTGCAAATGTGTTTTGCAAAGTTGAGATTGAAAAGGAAATGCAAGTCATTGTTTTCTCGGGAAATCGGTTGTACCGACGTGTATTGGGCGGTTCAACATACTGCTGGTTCAACCGGATTTTTGTTGCGGTTTGACCGAAAATCGGTTGTTCCGATTTCCAGTTGGCGGTTCAAGAAAACCAGAACCGATGTCATTTCGACTTGGAGCTCTCTTGAGAATCGGTTGAACCGCATTTGTAAAACGGTTGAACCGCGATGCGGTTGTACCGATTTTTCTATGGCGGTTCATATTTTCCAGAGAGCATGTCGTTTCAAAGAGATTTGAAACCCTGCGATCGGTTGTACAGCAGCACAATGCGGTTCAACCGGCGGCGGTTATAACGAATGTGTGTTGGTGGTTGTATCAACCGATTCAACGGCTAGTTTTATAACCGTTGAAGGAGTGCGGTTGTACCGATTCCTAGTTGGCGGTTAAACCGCGCCTGCTGATTTTTCTGCAGACTTTTCTACAACGGCTAGTTTTTGTGTGTGGGCTATAAATACCCACCTTGGCAGTGTGTGGGAGGGCTGCTGGTGTTCCCATTCATACTATTGAGCTAATGCAAGCTCTCTACTCTCATTTGTGCATGTGTTGCACTTAGTGAGCTTGAGAGGCAAACCCTAAGTGCATGTGTTGCCTTAGGTAGTGGATTGTGTATCCACTTAGCTTTGACACTTGATTAGTTCAAGTGAGAGTTGTAGACTTGTTACTCTTGGTGTTTGGTTGACACCTAGACTGGCTGGTGGCGTCGTGGCGCCGTGAGCTTCTCAAAGAAGATTGTGAGAAGACCCAAGCGGTTTGTGAGTGGTGTGGTGCTCGCCATCTCTGGAGTGGAGGAAAGAGCAACCCTAGTGGAGCGACGTGTTGGTTCGGTTTGGAACCGGTCTAAGTGGTTGGACTTACCTCGGAGACGGGTGCTCAATTCGTGGAGCCGATCCAATTAGTTTGGGCTTGCCTCAACGTGGATTGGGGAGACCAAGAAGTCTCCGAACATCACCAGAAAAACATCGCCGTGTCAAATTGTGGTTTGCATTCTTGTGCTTTACATTGTGCAATTTATATTACTTTTATTAAATTGCTTATTCATTGTGGATGAATGATTGCCTAGCTTTGTGCTATTTACATTGATTAAATTGAATAGCTTATAAGTCTTTGTTTAATTGCTATCTTTATCAATAAACTTGTATTGTTGGTGCACGTAAGTGAACCTAGTTGATTTAGGTTTTAATTGTGTAAAACCGTATTTGTATTAACTTCCGCATTAGAAATCGGTTTTAGCCAAAAGTTTTTTAAAACGCCTATTCACCCCCCTCTAGTCGGCCTCCTCGATCTTATAGCCGCTCGTCAACGGAACGAACCACCAAGTAGCCTCCTCCCTTCCTCCCCTTGGATTCGGTTCTTCTCCTACCGCCTCGGTTTCTCCTCTCTCTCTCTCTCTCTTGTACCAATGGATACAGGAGGGCGTGCGTATCGATGAATACAAAATAAAATTTTGAAACCAGATGCAATTTCTCTGCCTAACGGGTTTGAAAGTTAGCGGATCAGATTCGCAAACACTCAACAACAATAGCGAGCCTGAGATGAGAACTCACAGTGCACGAATCTTAACACAAAATCGGACGGCGGGAAAATCGACTGAAAGATAGCAAATTTTCAGACGACGAAAAGATAGCAATTCCCTTTTAGCAAATATGGCCACCTTCCGAACCACGGAAAGAGCATTAGACGAAATGTGTCAGGTTAGGTGTGCTACACGTTTTTTATGCGCACTCACCTAATTAGGTGACACATGTCGCCTCTTGGGCCTATAGCGGTGGGAGCTATTTTTGTAAATTTGATTGAGAGGAGGAGCTACTTCTGTCAAAATGAGCGAATAGGGGGGATAGACGCGGGAAGGTCTCAGGCTTGCACTTCGCAACACTTTTACACTCACATTGTCACGCTCACGCACAAGGCTCATCGGCAAACACGACACTTGTCACTGTCAGCGAGTCACTGTAACAGGACACGTGTTGCGCGATCGTTGGGTACACCTACTCTTGTGGATCACCACTCGAAGTTTACTTGTGCGCGTTTGGTAAAGAAAACTCAGTCCGGCCGGTGAGCCCGACTTCTTTCCCACCCCGCTCCCTTTGCATGTGCATGACGGTGGGGGCGGCCGATATAACATTCGCGGTGCACGGTCCGCGAGGCCGGCCGGCTGGTCGCCCTCGGAAAAAAAAAGCAGCTCACTCCGGCCTTGAGAAGCGAATCTAGGATTCTGCATGCCTTTCCCAAAAGCCGTGATGATGATGATTGGAACGTGCATGTGCTTACCCTACTCTACTCCTGTAACGCGACAATCCGTCATCAGCTTCCAGCTTTTCTAACCAACAAATTAAAGTGCTCTGCCTAACGATAACATCGGGTTTGCTATTTTCTTTATCTCTCGGTCACCTATAATTGTACAGTACTAAATTTAAAATTATATTATCAAATGATGTTTAATTTTAGTATAGCTTTATTGTAATTTTATTGTTCTATTTTTTTTTTGTATTTGTATGGTTCACCTAGATTTCTTTTTGTCTAGTTTAGATTTTTTTGTTCTTTCTATTTTGTAGAGTTCACCAAATTTATTTATTTATTGTCTAGGTTTATATTGATGAGAGAGAGAAAATCTGGCCATAGAATGTTGATTGGACGGTGAAAAAAAGGTGATTGATAGATAAAAAAGAATCAGACAACTGACAACTGATACCTAGACTGCATGTTTGCAGAGATAAAACGACCGAGTCCTGCTTTGTTAATTCGTAAGCGTAGCAGTGCTTGTTTGGCAAAAACGTACATTCTAGCGTTTAAGAAGCGTACAAAAAGTGGCATGCTCTTTTCCGTGGATGGCCGGCTAGCACGATTCCCGATTCTGCGTACGTGGACCAATGGGAAGACGCTGATTGTTCTAGCCATTTGCATGCATGGAAGAGCAGCAAATTATAAGCTGTCTTGGGGGGAGCACGAGCTAGCCCATTTTCTTACTGCCAAATGAACGCCTCGAAGCAAGATCCTAGCTAGGCTCGCCAGCCGGTGCAAACCATGGGTCAAAGAGTAAACCAACTAGACGCTCTGGGAAGTCGATTGATAGGTTAGAAAAGAAGCAAACGAAATCATCCCTTCAAGCCCGCGAACTTGGCGGCAATGCTGTGTATGACCGAGGCAGGGGTCTAGGTCCAAACGACGCGGCTCCATGGCTGTCGCGCAGACACGCGTGCGTGCGTGCGTCCAGCAGCCACCGCCTAGTAGCACTGCAGACCATCCATGCATGCCATGATCGATATTGTTGGCGAATTAACCAGCGCAACAGTATCAGAGCATCTCCAGTGCAGTGGCGGATGTAGAAATTAGATGATAAAGATGCACACTTCACACTCATAATTCTATAGTTTGTACAATGATTTTATAACATATCATAAATCCAACACATAAGTTCCAAATCTGTCAAAAGTACAATACAAATAGTTCAGATAGGGTTTTACATAAATAGAAAATTACAAAATATGTAGCTATGCAAAGAAAATTATAATACCACTTTACGCGTTTTCATGCCTTGAAAACGCGTCATTACATCATCTTCATTAACCTTAAAAAAAATTTCACTCTCAATAAATGTGACTAAACAATCATTCAAGAATTGATCGCCCATACTATTTTTTGACTTATTCTTCATAAGACTCATAGCGGAAAATACTCTTTCAACGCTCGCCGCCGCCACCCAACTTGTAAACTTCATGCTTTTTTGTTTCAACAGGCTTAATAGAAAGGTCACCAAGATTATTGAGGTCCTTAAACCTATCATCTGTTCGCATGCCATCAATGAAGTTATCAAGTTGGAAAGGGAGTCTCATCAAATCTATACTTGAAAACTCATTGGAATAAAATTTTGTAAGGTTAAGCACTTTCTCCTTATCAAAGGCTTCAAATGAGTTGCGAGGATTCAAGGCAAACATGCACATAAGCAACTCCATATTAACTTTGTCAAACCGATTGTCAAGCTCTTGAAGAACATTATCAATGATGCCAAGATATACTTTCTATTTGAAATGATCATCATTTCTTTGTTTGGGAAAAATCGCTTTGATCTTCCAAAAGACACATATTTCTTATTAGGCTCGGGAACTTTAATGCGATGTTTCATACAAAATGATGTAAGTTTTTCTTGAAGAAAATCTTTCCAGCCATGACTTCTCATATGTTGCAATCTGTCCTTAGCCAAATTAACAAGTGTCATAGCATTAATAATATCTTGGTCCCTCTTTTGCAAAGATTGACATAAATCATCTGTGTACCCAAGTATGACTAGCATCAAGTTTGCCATGAAAACAAAATCAAATGACTCAAAGGCTGCCACCATAGCATGGACTTTTCCCCCATTCATTCTTTAGGGAGGGATCTTTTCCAATCTTTATGAGTACTTTGCGAATTGTAGAATACAAACCGATAATGTGCAAAATAGTTTTGTAATGAGAACCCCAACGCGTGTCACCGGGCCTAGCCAACCCCATCTCTTGATTCAACCCTCGTCCACTTTCAATTTCACCAGAATCTAGCGCTTCCAAAACTTCCTGAGCTCTAGTGTTTCGAAGCATTTCATGGCGCTTACAAGAAACTCCAATAACATTCAGCAAATTTGATAGTTGATCAAAAAACCAAACATAGTTTGCATTGCCCTTAGCAACAGCCACAAGAACTAATTGGAGCTGATGTGCAAAACAATGGATGTAATAAGCAGAAGGAGACTCGTTCATAATCAAAGTTTTCAGCTCTTTAATCTCGCCTTTTATGTTACTAGCCCCTTCATATCCTTGCCCACGGACTTGAGTAAGACTAAAAGAGTGATCAATAAGTAAAGACTCAATTGCATCCTTAAGTGACAAAGAAGTGGTATCAGCTACATGAACTACTCCAAGGAGCCGCTCACATACCCTTCCTAGTTTATCAACATAACACAAGAAAAGAGCTAGTTGTTCTTTTTGGGATACATCACTTGACTCATCAACTAGAATTGCAAAGTGGTCATCACCAATATCTTTAATTATTTGTCTAGTAGTTTCCTTGGCACAACAGTTAATAATTTCTTTTTGTATGGGATGGGAAGTCAGGATGCAATTTCCAGGAGCATTTTTCAAAACAACCTTCTTAACTTCTTCATTATTTTCTGCAAGCCATTTGAAAAGCTCAAGGAAGTTTTCTTTGTTACTAGATTGTTCACTTTCATTATGTCCACAGAATGCCAACCTTGACGCAAAATAAACCTCAAGCATCTAAGTGAATAAGATAACCTTGTCTTGTAAAGACGATTGTCTTCTTTAGTTCGCTTCACAATAACATGAGCAACTGAAGTTTTTGGTTTCACAAAGAAATTAAATTTCTCTTAAGCTTGATTATGGATACTTCTTATACCACCCACATGTTTGTCAAGTGCATCATATTTATTCCAATTTCTCCAATCACCTTTAACAAAGCTATCACCCCCACAATTTTCTCCTTGAACAGATAACAGACAAAGCAAAATGCAGCATCCTTTTCGACACTATATTCAATCCAATGGTACTTATCAAGCCAATTAAGACTGAAGTGACGTCTTTTACCCGATATTTCCCTGATAGGAAAATCATGTGTATAAGGTTGACATGGCCCTTTCATAATATATCCTCTTCGAACTGCATCTTGATCATTGACATCATAGCTCGTGATGGGTGTCCTTTTCCCTGGATCATGTGAAAGAAGCTCAACATCATAAATGTTTTCCTCACTACTAGGAAGTGTATTTGAAGCTCCTGCACTTCTCGGCTAGGGTTGAGGTTGGTCATTGACAGCAACCACAACATCAATCACAGCATCAATATTCCCCGTCTGAGAAGAAGTTAATTAATTCCAACTTGCTTGAGTTCCTCTTCTACCTTCTTGAGTCTCCTCTACCCCCTGGACCCCTTCAGCCGGTGATGAAGAAGATGAAATATTCTTTGCCTTCACTTCGCGATCCTGAAAAAAAAGAAAGGATGAGTCTCTATTCCTCTTCATGTCTTTATAATCTACATTGACATATCATAATAAGATTTTCAAATTAGTAAATTACTAGTTTACTACATTATCTAAATAGCTATGCAACCTATGGTCTGATGTTCTATCAACTATCAAGACAACTAGACAAACATACAGCATACCATATGGTTTAATGGTCTATCAACTATCAACTATCAAGACAACTAGACAAACGTACTAAGAAAAGATCAAAAGAGGCTCCAACTCAAAGTCTGAAGTCTCCAAGTCCAAGTCAATACTCAATAGTCTTATAGTCATGAAGTCGAGCAAGCAGAAGCAAGTAAGGTAGTGAGCAACCAACGCCCAACGACCATTCTAAGAACCGCTCCAGCGGACCAGCTCAAATGAAGGCGCCCGGCCCAGTGATCGAGCGTTTAGCCAAGAAGGCGGCCTCCTCACGCGTCGTCGTCGTTGCCCTTCCACACAGTCTTGTTGACGCGGCGCCGGCAACATCCTAGCGCTGCTCCCGTGACCGGCCTCCCACACCTGTTGCCCTTCTTCCCTTCCGGTTCCCAAATCAGGGTCTGGGGACTAGGGAGTGCTAGTGGGGAGGAGAGATTAGGGTTGGGGATTGGGGAATGGGGAGATCAGGAGACTAGGAGAGGACTTGGACTGACTGGGCCTGGTGATTTAGCTATTGGGTTGGGTTGAAACATGAACTGCCGAATATACGATCTCTGCTGCTTTTTTGAAATTTTGGGGGTGCCGGTGCATACCCGACACCCCTACTGGCTCCGCCCCTGCTCTAGTGTTGGGAGGTGTGCTTAGCAAAAGAAAACCGTTTTTTCATATCTACTCATCTGGACGTTGGTTTCAAAAAAAAGAAAAGAAAGGAGAACTGAGCGTAGCTCAGTTGGCACGAGGGGCCGTCGACCCCTGCCTGCTCATGTTCGAGCGTTGCTCAGCATGCGTGCTCACCCCTCTTTAATGCAGCCAGAGATCCTGGCCACGAAAAGAAAGAAAGAAACCCATCTACATGTTGGTTGCTGGTCCAATTGCCTTGCTAGTTGCTCCAATTGCCCAACAATGAGGCTCATCTACATGCTGCATGCACGGCTGTGTGCCCGTGTTGGATACAAGTTGGCCCCGGTCGAAGTCTCAGGTAATTCGCAACGGGCCAAACATGCACCCATACGCGTGATGATCGATCGTTAGCAACTTCACAAAACATAGTGTTGGAAGCAGGCTCACAAAATATAGTGTTGTAGCTACAGACTAGACAGTGGAGAAGGAGACCCCTGGGTTCCCTACAATGCGAAGGGAAAAACTCTGAATGTCCTCAAAGACGAGAAACAGTATTGAAGTGAGTAAATGTGCCTTTTTGTATTCCAATTGTCCTCTTGTCCCTAGCCATAAGGGGAAGGGGGATATTTATAGTGTTACATTAGGAGTATAAGAGATTACAATTCTACCCCTAAAAAGGTCATATGACTATAGGGGCTTTAGGGTCTTTGCACCTCCCTAGACATAGCCTTTGGTGCACGGGGGGCCTTCATGGAACTGGTTCACCACGCCTGTACTTCCGGTCAAACAAGCGGTCTTGACTCCCTTCGCTCCATGCGAGACAGGCCCGGAGCGAATGCTCCTTGAATCCCCTCCACACCGTATGAGGTGGTTTGGAGCGAGGGCTCCTTGGTACTTCGCTCTAGGGGGTGTTGCACTATTCAGTTAAGGCTATATTTGGGGCCTTTTTGTACCCTTCGCGCTATGCGAAGAGGTACTTGGTACCCCTCGATTAAACTGAGGTGTACCCCTAACTCGGTATCTTCGCCAAGTCACTAAGGCCGGCCACCCCCCACAACACCTAGTGATCGAATTTATATTAGACACGCATGTGACGCATTCATGGTGCTACAACGATGGTATGCGAGTGCCACGTATGGCCAGCTTGGATAGGGCATGCATGTAGGGAGTAGGGATCGATAGACACTACAAAACAGACTATACTGGACGTCTCATCATAGACGGTTCCTGTGGAACCGTTTGTATTGTAATTATCACAGATAATTTTTAATAAGAACCGTTTGTGATATGTAGCATGGCTAGAACCGTCTGTGATACATAATTATCACAGACGGTTCTTGTTAATAACTGTCTGTGAATCATCACAGACGGTTAAATACAAACGTCACGTGATGTCTTCAAATATCACAGACGGTTTGTATTTAAAACTGTTTGTGAATCATCACAAATAGTTTTTATCACAAACCGTCTGTGATTATAATCACATCAGAGACGGTTTTGCAGACAAAACCGTCTCTGATACTTTTGTTGGGCGGGGAAACGAAAATTTGGACTTAATGGGCGGGCTGCTGAAACTCGCTTTATATTAAAAGCCACACTTATCCACCGCACACCTCCATCTCCTCCTCTGCCATCTCTCCTCTCCCCAACCCTAACCCAGTGCCACCTCCTCGCCTTGACCTTGCGCATCGACCTCCCTCGACCTCATAGCCCATGGGTTCCCCCGACATCGTCGCCCCCGGCCTCCTACGACCTCGTCGCCTCCGGCCTCCTCCACCTCGTCGCCCTAGCCTCCCACGACCTTGTCGCCCCCGACCTCCTACGACCTCGTCACCTCCGGCCTCCTCCACCTCGCCCCGGCCTCGTCGTCGCCGACCTCCCCCAACCTTGTCGCCCCTAGCCTCCCTCGACATCGTCGCCCCCGGCCTCCACCTCAAATCGCGCACTGTCCGGTAGAACAACCATAACTTTTGCTTACGAATTCGGATTGTGACGTTCTTTGGCTCATTGGAAAGCTAACGAAAAGTTGCATCCAAAAATCCATAAGCCCATCTTTGATTTATTTAGAAAGGGCCTCCACACAGTGTCGGAAGTTGCAAATCCAAAAAAAAATATGAAAAACTCCAAAAAAAAAGGTCGTTTAGAGCTTCAAAACGGCATCCGAAGTTTCAGCATCTGTTTTCGCCGTTTGTTCGCCATCCAGTTTGTGTTTTCTTTCATTCCAAATTGTGTAATCAACCATATGCAGATACTCGGGTCCAACTGTCCAACAATTGATTGGTTTGGCTCAAAATTCGTTTTTTTGCAATATAAAAAAACTATCAAAATTCGCTTTTTACTAAAAACCGTCTGTGATTCTATTTTCAAAGACGGTTTTGAACAAGAACCGTCTGTGATAATTGATTATCACATACGGTTATTGTTTAGAATCGTCTGTAATAGATTTTTTCATAGACGATTCAAAAACTGTCTCTGATGACCCCATATCATCACAGACCCATAAAATCAGACGGTTCAAAAAACCGTCTGTGATGACGATTTTTACCATCCATGCTAAACTGCCAACCACGCGTGCATGCTTCCTCCCACCACTCTAGTGTATAGTATAGTATTGTATACTCATGTTGGGGACCCAAACTTGCTTGGGAACAATGCAGCAATATGTACATTATACGTACGCATGGTTTGTGGTGTAGTGTTTGGTTGATTTCTGGGTGTACGCGTGCACGTACGTGAAGACAAACGTGAAAAGACTAAGCTGGATGTGGGAAACCATGCTATCGGACACGTACATCCATAGGGCTGCATGCACGCGAAGCAGCAGCCATCTCCAATCTCCATTGCCCAACGGGGAAAGGGGAGTTGCTCAAACTTGCTTCCATCAAAATGAATGAATAAATAAAATATATAAAGCGTGCATGCTCGTGACTATAATTTTTAAGCTGTCTATGTATAAGTTGTTTTCTCTCTTGGAAAAAGGTATGCCTATATTAAGAATTTTCTCTTCTATTATCTAAAAAAATGTAGCCATGGATACAAGTCGATCGTGTGAATCATACTCCTTTCTTCCTCGTCTCAATAAGCTGCAGCTCAGCTCACCGTTGTCGCCACCGTCTCCCACCACACAAAACTCTAACTTGATTCTTGGGTCTATCACCGATCACGCTCCTCCCGGTCGAGCAGCTAGAAGCGCCACTATCGCCGCCCACTCTCATTCTATGGTCCAGGCTCCGGTGAACCCTGGAACTCTAACCGCCCATCACCGCATTCGCGAATCGCGAGCACGAGTAGTTACAAAAACATCATGCATTTCAATTCAATGGCGGAATGAATGATCCGTGCGTTGTTAGTTGTTACCCGCCACGTGAGATTAAGGGCTTGTTTGGCAAATAGGGAAGAATTTCCATGTGGAACTAAATACCCACTGCGATTTGGTTGTGCACCACATCCCCGTAGGGAATCAACCCACGGGAGAATTGAGCCCTTGCTGCCTTTGGGAAGGGCAGGGCAAGATATCTCAAAAAACAAGGCAACAAAATCTCATATAAGAAAGATAGGAGTGTCAAGCTCATTGCCGCCACCTCCTTCCTCTCGTCGCCTTCCCGCGTCGAGGAGCTCCAAAGACGCCATCCACCTCCCGTACCGAGCAAAACCAGATGTAGAGCCCCACCGTCGTCGGCCAGGGTGGATGCTGCGCGCGGACGTCGAGGCGAGCCGTCCGGGAACGGATGGTGGGATGCGGCGGAGCAGAGGCGGTGACACAATAGCAAGGTGCGACATCGTCGACACTGATTCTCACTGGGCTCCACATACGCGGCAATTGTGCAGAGCAGTGGAGAAAGATAGCAAAGGCGGAGGCGGGCCTCCGGCGGTCCACTGGCGCTGATGAAAAAGGGGCAACGCAGAGAGGGACGAGCGCAGACAGGAGATGCGCTTAGAGGACTGCGAGGAGAGGGGCGAGCGAGGGGACCTGCGTAGAGAGGGGCAAGTCGCAGAGGAGGCGGCGTCGCGCGAGTTGGGGAAATTTAGAAACGAGCGAGCGAGAGAGAGAGGACGGGGAAAAAGAAATCGAGTCAGAGGCGAATTTTGATCCCTAGCCCATCCAAACGCAATTTTAGTGAGGCCAGGAATGCCACCCATGTGTGTTTTCTTCCCCGTGGATTGGGCCGGGACCTCGGCCGATTCTAGCCCCATCCAAACAAGCCCTAATTGATTATATAATTTGCGTGGTGAAAACTACTATTCCCGTGAAAACACGGACACCCACTTCACAAACCGTACGTACTGCTCACTCTTGAGGTCACGACAAAACATTCGTAGATTTCGGTGGAATCCCAGGAGAAAACCTATGAACAGTAACAATGTGCAGCTCTCTCTCTCAAAATTGCTATCCTACAAGCGTGCGTTGCAACGCATGCCTGGCACAACCCACCCAAACGAAGCAAGGCCTTGCTCCTTCTCCTGTGCACAGTGCGCTTGTCGGTGTGGTCGCCGCTTCTCCCTCCCACGCCACACGTCCCTCGCCTCCACCTCTCTCCCTCGCCGCCATGGGCTCGACTCCCGTGCTATGCGCCCCTCACCTCTACTACTTCATTCCGATATCCCTCTATCTTAGTGATGAGAATGTACTCAGAACCATTATCTTCCTCTATTTCTACATGAAAACCATTATTTCAGATATGTTTGAAACATAGTAGAGTTCTAGTTGAGTACAGGAACAATAATGCATTCTTAATGATTATTTCCGTTCCCATTAGTAAGACTATCGTGGTTTTTTTTCAGTACCCACAATATTACCACAGTTGCCAGCTATGATAATAATATTGTCAGTCTTAAAATTGAAGGTCTGGAAATACTTCATATCCACGTCCAGGGTTCTCATTAAGTAGTTGCTCTTGTCAATTGCTAATTCATCAAATTTCCTTTCTACGATGTCAGTCATGTTGCCTATAGCAGTGTATAGCAACATATATAATTACCATAAGGTAATGAATAGGTACATCATGCACCGCATGAGTCAAACCATGTGTTACAACAATAAAACGACTTGCGTGTGTAGTATATATATCAAATTTACGAATTTCTAGTAATTTTGTACTAATTTTCTAGGCATAGAACAATTACTATACTCAGAAATTAATACAAAAAACATTTTCTGGTATTAAAATAAATCGCAAGAGCCTTAAATAAAAGAACAATAAAACTTCCAAGGTTTTATTTGCAAAATTGCACCGAGTGGAAGCCCTCATACTTTATTCCAAAAGTTCAAGGGTCCTTTTCGGTCCATACAGACCCAATTTTAATGAACTAAGGATTTGTACTTAATTTCGAAAAAGCCCAAGTGCTTTTACGCAAAAGAGCCAAGGCCGATAGGATCCCATCCCGACCGGACCTTGTGGGCCAGAACCAATGGCCCAAATAAGTCCTTTGTGTGGCCTACTTATCCAGCTTACTAGGGTTTCTCCTAACCCTAGCGTGGCTCGGCCCGAGCGCACACACGCGTGGAGTCGGGCTTGAGGCGGCACACGTGAGCGGTGCGGCGACGGCGGCAGCCCACGGTCGTCTACACGCTAGATTGATCCCAGACTAATGCGGCGGCTGTGTACACCTAGTGCCCCACCTCATCCTTGCCATGGACGATGGTGGCGGCGTCGACGACCGCTCTGTCCACGCCGGGACAGAGCCAGAACCCCTAGCCACGTCTGCACGCACATGGAGAGGTGGTGCCACGCGGAGGCTGCCTCGGCCCGATGTTGTCGCCGAGGCAGTGATACGGGTACAGAAGTGAACGATGGCGACCATGGCGCAGAGGCATTGAGGTCTTCCCATCTCTCTTCTTCTTCGATGGGCCGACGCGAAGGCGATAGACACAGAGGAGTATGGTGGCGATAGCGGGCACAACGCGGAGGCATCGATTTGGCCGATGACGTGCGACACGGAGGTTGCACACGGCACACCTCACTCAACGGTGAGGTTCTTGCCCTATGGAGCCCGACGGCGAAAGCGAAGGTGAGTGACGGTGAGCCCGATCCTGGTCGGTGGTGCGGCACGAAGGCAACACCCTAGCCGATCGAGATTGCAAGATCGATCCGGCATTGATGCACCGTGGAGGAGGTGCCCGATGCTTTGTTCACGGTGGTGCCATGCAAGAGGAGGCGTGCTGCTGTTGCTTAGACGGTGGTTGCAGGCTGCACGTTTGCGGAGGCGGACGATCGGACAGCCCGTCGACGACAATTGGCGAAGGTTTGTGAAGGCGTACTCGAGCCAATCTCGATGGAGTCCAGTAGCATGTGCGCGGAGGTGCACGACCTGTCGACCGGTGGCGTGTCGCGGAGCCGGTGCCCGGTCGGTAGTGGCGACAGCATGCCAACACGTAGACGAAGGGATACTGTCGGTGCGGCTAAGGGAAGGCATGGTCGACGCACACAAAGAGGCATGCATCTGATTGACCAGTAGGATCAATGGCAATGAACAGTAGAATAAAAATGATCTACTAAAAAGATCATTACCATTAGAATTGAAAACTTAGATCAAAGCAACGTACGAGGAAACCTTAGCTTAGAGTGTTATCGTGCTGATAACGTTTTGTATAATCGAGATCGCGTTGCCGATGAACGAAGCTCCTTCTGCCCCATTTATATAGGAGAAGAAGGTCTCACTTCTTGTATGAATAAATAATGGCCCTGTTTGGTTCGACTTCGACTGTTTGCTCGGAAAAGTCGGAAGCAAAACCAAATAGCTGGCTTTTTCGGTGGCTTTCGTAGGAAGCTCGAAGCCATCTCAATGCGTCGAAACCGAAAGCTGGAAGCCAGTCGTGAGGGGCTTCCCGCCGCTTTCCACCCCCATCCAACTTTACCCCCGAAGTTGGGGGTAAATTACCCACTTTTGCCATCACCCAAAATCCCCCAACCCAGCCCGAAACCCTAGCCCCCGCACTCGCCCACCCGCCGCTACCTCTTCCTCCCCCGCGCCGAGCCCCTCTTCCTCCTCCCCCCACGCGGCGCTGGCACCCCACCTCCTCCCTCCTCCCCGGCTCCTCCTCCTCTTCCTCCACCAGATCTACGCCGGCGCCCCACCTCCTCCCAGATCCAGATCTGGATCTCCCTTGGCACCCTCCTCCACCCCCTCCTCCCCGGTGCACCTCCTCCACCTCCCTCCTCCCCAACGCACCTTCTTCCGCGGTGCCTCCTCACCCGATTCCCTCCTCCCCCGACTCCGTCCTTCCCCGATGCGGTAGCGCCTCCTCCTCGGGCTCCCTCCCTCGGCGCATCCTCCTCCGGCTCCATCCCCTACCGTCGGTGGCGGCCCAAACCCTAGCCACTATCGTCGTTCTTACTTTTGTATATGCTTGCTGTTCCTTTACTTCCCGATCAAAAATTGGATTTTGATCATGTATCCTCGTCACTGGTGATCTAGTGCTCAGATTGTTAGTTGCAAGGCTGAATTTGTACGTGTTGTTGAGAAGTGCTTGCTTGTTTGTTCTAGGGGCTTCTTGATCATGGTGAAGATTAGATATTTCCCATCAGATTGGGGTTTAGCTTATGCAGCTCAAATATGAAGCTTTTGGAATGCTAGTACCCTCATCACTAATGATCAAATATTTTTGTATTCTTTAGTATGTTGTGTTGTGTTTACTTCTATCATGAGCAAGAGGTTTGGTTTTAGGCACAAGCTGATATATGTAATTATGTTCTGTGTTTTGATCTCTTGCTATGGCATGCATGACAACTTGTTGTTGTTGATAGTTAATAATCAAATTATTTTATTGATATTAGATCAGTTAATATATCATCTTTGATTTACTACATGATTAGTTTGCTCTACAAAACATTATGAGAGCTAAATATACGACATGAATTTTATGCACCGAGTTTGCAAGTTCTTGTGCAATAATTAGTACCAATTTTTGTGAACTTCACTAGTTAGCATGCACTCATGTAAATAAGAATAAATTCAACCTCAGTAGTTTGTCAGCATGCATGTGGGTGCTGTTGTACTTTTAATGGTGCATACTTACATGGACCTTGATGCCCTAACCATAATTTTGAATTCTTCTCTACTACCTTACTAAGCTCAAGAAAAATATGGCCATTGTTTACACGTTGAGGCATACATATCCTTTTCACATGGGCCCCGATTCCCTGATTGTATCATTGTCTGATTACCTTGACTCTCACCCACTGAGATTGGTGAGTTTGGTGTGACATTGGATTTGCTTGTTTGCTGTATTATGAAATTGGCTATATTAATCTTTCTATTTTGCAAATCCAATTGCAATGCTGATCTAACATCATGTAACCGGAATCTTTGCTTTGCTCATTATGCTTTCTGAATCATATACAAAGGACTTTATATTGCTATTTACTAATTTGTATTCTTTTTGGTATATATTAAGATGCTTAGGTCAAATTGCTTTAGTAATTTGTATCCTTTTTAGCACATCTTTGCTTCTTAATGGTTGCTCTTTTTCCTTCTTTTTTTCTTTGTTACTTCTTTATTTTTTTGGGGTACGTGTGAGGGTGGGAGTGCCTAACACCGCTGATGTCGATCCCAAACCTGGAAAAAGTGGAGGGAACATGAATTATTCAAAGTTTGTAATAAAAAACAACATATCATCGTTAAATAATTATTTTGTTATAATAATTATTTGTTGCAATAATTATTGTTGTATTTATTTATGTAATAATTGGTTGTATTAAATGTTTATTAGTCGTTAACTACCGTTAGTTGTTGTCAAATGCCGTTAGTAATCGTCACTTGTCGTTAACTACCGTTAGTTGTCATCCAATGTCGTTAGTTATCGTCAATTATCGTCACTTGTCGTTAACTACCGTTAGTTGTAGTCAAATTCGGTATAATAATTGTTCTTAATAAATATTTGTTGTAATAAATGTTTATTAGTCGTCGTTAATAATCGTCAATTGTCGTTAGTTATTGTCAAACATTGTTAATTGCGTTAAACGACATCAAACAAGCCATTACTGTCCTCAAAGGCATTTAAGACATTTCTCATCTCGGAAGCTACAGCCAGCCTACCTAAAAGCTAGACAGCCAAACACCAAATCTTTCCTTGACCATTGATTCAAATTTCAAGAACTGCTCAAATTTCTGAAGACAGCCGAAGTCGCCGTAAAAGCCACAATCATTCCAAACAGGCCCAATGCGTGACTAATCTAACTAATGGATTTTGTGGACCAACAGTCCCAGAGAAACGGTTCCATATACAACAAAAGCAAACTATTTCTAGCTTTAATTGCTTTAACTACTGGCAACCCCCTGAGAAGACGCTGACCTCTTCAGTTAAAGTTAGTGACAATGATAGGTGAGTCCATGCACGACATGGACCACACGGAGCAATGGCAGGGGTATTGCAAATTGACGGTACCATCTGGCAAGAGAAGACCAAATGGAAGCGGGTACGTATCCACCCACGCGAGCAGGAAACGCAGCTAACTAATGGTGAGCAGGGAGTGGGGCCGAGGATAGGGCCCCATTGCCAGAGACACGTGGTAACTGCCTGTTGGGCCGTTTCCCAGGGTGTTGTTTCTCTCTTTGAGCCATTCCATTTGATGCATAGGCTTTCTTCGGTTAATTTGGTTTTTCTTTCCATAACCCACGATTTACCATTCTTTCATTGCCATTTTGGACCAAGTAAGTTCTTTCATAACCGCATTTTCCAAAGATCTAACATTTACATGTTCAAGGTAGAACTTATACATTTTAGTTCTAACTTTTCTTCAAAGTTGGTTGTGCATGTAAACACCGGGTTAAAATTTTGGATGATAATAAAGTTAGTAACCTACACAGATTTAGCTCCAAAGTACAGGAAAGAACCTGGCTCGTATTTCACTACATCAGATCAGGTACATTATAAACTTATTATAGGGCCTAGAAATCGCGAGCTCCCCACGTTTCCTGGCCAATATCTTCTACTAGCGCTTCAACACGTGCCGTCTTGGCCTCCAACACGCGCCTCCGCCTCGTTAAGTTCTTATTTGCCAAAGGTACATAAGCATGGAAACGCCTTTCTTCCTGCTTATCTGCTTTAATTTAGAGTTGTAATATTTAATATGGAAATAGAGCCTAATCAAAACATCAAAGATCATATATACCATATAGCAAATCTATCAATTTGGCTATGCCGCTTGTTCTCACAAAATCTTTGGCAAAGCTGTAGATGGCATATAGCTAACGCACGCGATTATTTGAAGCAGACACATGTTTCTTCCCTGTATTGTCATTTGTGCTCCCTGTGTTGCACCGAAATAGCGACTAGAGGGGGTGAATAGTGTTGAGCAACCGTCGCTGGCGAGTCCAGTCCGATCGATCACCTCATAGACGAAGTAGAATCGCACATACAAAGTACATAAAATAAATGAATACACAGAGATATGGGGGCTCTTTCTCTTCTTTATTACTTCTTTTTAGCAGCTCTTTACAATGATTAGCACCCCCTATTTATAAACTAAAAGACCCTGCTAGGGTTTTAGATAGGATGCCCACCCCATGGGCCGGCTGCTGGGCCAAGTCCATAGCTTCCCAACACTTTCTCTCGGGCACCCATCCTCACATGTTTATATCTCGTTAAAACTCCACAAAAACCTAGTGGAAAAATTGGAGAAAGAGTACATGATACACGTTCTGCTGCGTTGCACGAATTGCCTCGTTAAAAACCTTAGCCGAGAAACTTGAGGAAAACTCGTCAAGGGAAAAAGAGTACAATCCACCCAATTTCATTTAATCTTCAGAATTTATTCTTTGGGTACTCGATCTTCACGATCAAATTTCAATAATGAGTTTGTGAAGATTCTCCCCCTGAATTTTGCACTTCTCTAAGTCTCATCATTCCAATTCCACGTATGCATCTTTCAAAGCTAGTCGCTGGAAGTAACTTAGTGAATAAATCTACAAGATTTTCACATGACTTATTATGTAGTACTTTAATTCCGTTCATCCTTTGCAATTCATGAGCATAGAAGAACTTGAGGTTGATATGCTTTGTGAGATGACCCTTCACATAACACACCTGCACTTGTGCAACACAAATTGCATTATCTTCATAGATAATAGTGAGAGTTGGCGTGGTATTTAATCCACATGATTGCTGGATGTGGTGAATCATGAGCCGAAGCCAAGCATATTCTTGTGAGGTCTCGTATAGTGTCACTACTACAGAAAAGACCTTCATAGACGGTTCAAAAACGTTATCACAGATGGTTTCGTGAGCCGTCTGAGTTTATGGGTCAATAATGACATGATCATCACAGACGGTTTTCGAACCGTCTATGAAAAAGCTATCACAGACGGTTCTTATTCAGAACCGCCTGTAATAGTCTATTTTCACAGGCGGTTCTTATTCAGAGCCGTCTGTGATAATTTTTTCTATTGCAAAAAAAATCAAACCAATCAATTGCTAGACAGTAGCTTCCATATGCAACCTCTAGCAAGACAACTAAAATCCAATTAAAATTATGATGGCAAACACATTACAGGAAAGGAAAACTAAAATGTTTCAAAATGTCCCCTCCGAATGGGAAAAAAGAATAAAAATACAAAGTTAAACTAGCTAGAAACCATCTATGCCTCCAAGCTCCTGAAGAACTCATCGGCTTCTTGAATTGTCTTGTGAGCTCCTCTCTATACCTCACCAGCATATCACAAAATATTCTTGCATGTCGTCGAGTTCGACTCAAGCTCGCTCGAGAAGGAGAGATGATCGAAACCTCCAATGTGTGCTCGACCTTAGGTAACACAAAATTAAGATAATTTTCATTACAACAAACAACCAACAAATTGTGTGTGTTACGGGATGTACACGCATTTTTCGACTACCTACCTCAGAGAGGCATAAGGAGCTCCTCCATGACCGCATCCTCCCGATCGCCGCCGTTGGCCAGTGTCTCTCATTGAACCGCGACGGGAATCGAGGGTGGTCGCCGGAGCTCGGTGTGGGGAGGGGAGAGGGAGAGACTGATGTAAAATAAGGCTGGGGTGGCTATAATATATAAGGATAGCGCTAAAACATTTTGCCTCCTGCGCGCGCGTTCAAAATTTTTCGTACTCCCGCGCTGCGAATCATAGACGGTTTCATACAAAAACCGTCTGTGATGACATATCACAGACGGTTCTTAATACAAACCGTCTATGATAAGTATCTTATCACAAACAGTTGATATTAAGAACCGTCTGTGATATATATCTTATCACAGACGGTTTGTATTAAAACTGTTTTTAATACTTACCACATACTGTTTTTAATACGAACCGTCTGTGATGAGGACGGGAAGTCACAGACGGTTCATGTTGAAAACCGTCTGTGAACATTCACAGACGGTTCTGAACAAGAACCGTCTATGATATTTAGTAGTATCACGAGCGGTTCTTGTTTAGAATCGTCAGGATACTTCACGATTTTCAACACGAACCGCTGCGTGATGAGGATGGGAAGTCACATACGGTTCGTGTTGAAAACCGTCAGGAAGTATCACGCGGTTCTTGTTGTAACCGCTCGTGATACTTCACGACGATTTCTTCACGTAACCGTCTGTGATATTACTTTTTCACGATTTGTTTTTAGCGCGACCAATAACATGAGCGGTTGCTAAACTAAAATCGTCTGTGATTGTATTTAATGCAGACGGTTTTGGTCAACCGTCTGTGATGAGGCATCCAGTATTAGACTTTTTGTAGTAGTGTGCTATGATTTTCGAGTGGTTTGTCGAAGTCGATACAAGACTTTGCTTAGACGATTTCCATGAAATTACAGTTCCACCACATAGGAATACATAGCCTGTTTGCGGCTTGGCTGTATGCGGGTCCGACAGATACCCGGCATCTGCATAGCCAATCATAGTAAAGTCTTGATTTTTTCTGTAGAATAGACCAAGGTCTTTGCTTCCTTAGATGTATCGAAAGATGTCTTTTATTCCCTGCCAATGCTTTTTAGTAGGTTCTACACTATACCTTGCTAATAGGTTCACGACAAATACAATGTCCAGTCTAGTACAGTTTTCTAAATACATGAGTGCTCCTATTGCACTTAAGTATGGGAATTCCAGTCCCAGGACTTCCTCCCCCTCTTCTCTAGGTCTGTACGGATCCTTGTCTTGCTACAAAGAACTCCCGGCCATTGGCACTTTCGAAGGGTATGCATTTTCAAAGTCGAACCTTTCTAACACCTTTTGAGTGTAGGCTGACTAATGCACTAATATCCCTTCAGGAACATGCTCAACCTGTAAGCCTAGGCAATATTTAGTTTTACCCAAATCTTTCATTTCGAACTTCGACTTCAGGAAGCCTAGGCAATATTTGGTTTTACCCAAATCTTTCATTTCAAACTTCGACTTCTGGTAAGTGCTTGTTTTCTTAATTTCTTCCAAGATTCCGATGATATTCAGATCATCTACATACACTGAGATTATACAAAATCCATTATGAGATCGTCGTATAAATATACAGGGACAATTCTCATTGTTCGTGTAGCGTTTCTTGCATAGAAAGTCGCTCAAGCGATTATACCACATCCTGTTTGATTGTTTAAGTCCGTATAGTGACTTTCTAAGTTTCACATTGTACATATTTATATTTGCTCTGTCTTGGTTCGGGACAGGATACCTTCAAGTACCTTCATATAAATGTCTGAATCCAAGTTTCCATAAAGGTATGTAGTTACCACATCATCAATTTTATTTCTAAATTCAAGTTCACTGCTATTGAGACTAAATATCTAAAGATAGTTCTGCTCATGACCGGGGAATATGCTTCTTCATTATCAACCCCTGGACGTTGAGTGAAACCTTGTGCAACGAGCCTTGCTTTATATCTTACAACTTCAATATTTTCATTTCTCTTTCGAATAAATACCCACTAATGCCCTACGGGGTGCACATGGGGAGACGTACGGTTTATAGGCCCAAACACATCTCTTTTATTCAGAGATAATAATTCAGTTTCTATTGCCTTCTTCCAATCTTCCTAATATGATCTTTTCTTACATTCAGTGAGCGATGCAGGTTCTTGATCAAGATCGATGATTGCCGTAATTTTCTTTGCAAAATAAATATCGACATTGGTTGTTGTCCTTTTTCATAGGTTCTCCTGTGGTCATATAGTTTATAACTATTTCTTTATTGCATGATTCTTCTAATGCTTGTACTTGCCCGCCGCTACTTCTAATTACGCGGGGGGGGGGGGCAAGACCTTTAGTTTTTCAGCTTTGATGTATGTGTCGACGATTGAGTCGCCGATCTTATGAAATAAAAGAGGAAAATGACGCGATATTTCCTGGGAGATAATGGGACTGCTCTTTATTGATATGAACTGGATTTACAGGGGGTGCTTTACGACCCGGATGGGGACTAATCCTAATTACACTGAATCTCACACCTGCTATGCTAATCAATTAGACTTAAAGCACGCATCTAAGGCTGATTGCGTTGCTCTAATATAATGTTGTTGTCTTGCTTGTCTTCCAGATCACCCTTTGTCTTTTGCGCTCCACCTTTAAATAACTTCCGAAGAGGTAGCAGTTACTCCTAAAGAAGGTGTCTCTGGTGAAGCGTCGGAGCGAGGCGTCAGTTGATAATGTGTCAACTGCTTTGCGGTTAAGTGTCTGTGAAACACCCAACCGTATGGTGGTTGTTGTCAGTGTCTTAGGATTATATAACATCACGTGCTTTGGAATATACAGAGCGTGTTTTATTCATCACACGGTTAAGATACCAGTTCGTAGCTCTTCCGAGCAGCTACCTAGGCACAGGACCTTATCCGACCAAGGTACCCATTCTGTAACCTCTGGAATTCTTACGACCAGTGAGGTCGTTAGCCTTAAGGGTTACGACCATGAAGACGTATGGTCTTTTATTATGTATTAAAATAATACATAGAGGTTTTAATCCTCGTCAGTATGCGCACACATTCATGCTGGTATCTCCCTCTGTGGGAATGTTCAAATCCGGTATACCATTTCCTGAAGGTTCTATATTGGTGCCAGGTCTCAACTGGCTCCCTTTCTAGTTCTGGGGAACTTCGGTGATCGACTGTGTCAAGTCATTCTTATCCTTTTTCCAGTGGCGGAGTCAGGATTTCGCCGATGGGGGTGCAAACTTTTTTTTTGCGATTACAAGGAAGACACATATACACACACCCCACCACACACAACTAGCGGATCTAGAAGAAAAACAACAGGGTGTCGTTATACATATCATCACATGTGTATATGGCTACGAGCTTATGTTACAGGGTGCTGTATACAGAGGTTTTGATAAGGTAAAATAAAATTGGACTCGGTGTCCTTACACCACTCAAGCCTCACTTGGATCCATCCATAACTAGTTGCTAGCATTACTTATTTTCTATTATCTCAGCCTCTAATTGTTGGTTTGCTCGTGATTCGAATATATATTCAAGCATAGCTATCTTTAAGAGACATTAGTCTAAGTCTAATGCCAACCACAATGAGATTCAGATGTTCAATTTCCACTTTCCGTGTTCATGCATTGATCTTTGACTATTCATACACTACCCACCTTCAAAGTCACCATTTGAATTTTGGGGTGCAACTGCACCCCATGCTCTCACGGGCTCATACTTAACGCTTTTTTCAACAAGCATCCTCGGTTACTTGGAATTCGAGGGACCAGAGTTCTCGTCCTTTTCTGAGGCCTTTGGATGGGATTAGCGATACCTTCAACTTTCTTCGGTATTTCAGCTCTCTCTGGTGCATTGCGTGCAGGCACATGCGACTTGGTCACGCTCTTCAAATCACTAAAGTGGTCAGGCAGTTGATTCGCTAATACTTGCAAATCAATTATCTTCTGGACTTGTCTATTTGCTTCACTAGTGCACAGGTCATATGCATGGATTCCCGTGGCTTGCCACGTTATTTTTCGATATTTTTCATCAAGGGGTTGATTTCCTCCCCCTAATGACGGGAAACTATCCTCATCAAATATACTTTCAGCGAATCGGGCAGTATGCAAATTTCCCGTCATAGGGTCCAAATACCTGATTATGGATGCTGTCCCATAACCAACGTATATCCCAGACTTTTGAAGAGGGGGCATTGTAGTACGCTATGGCGGGGGGTATAGGTACATAAACTTTGCACCCGAATTTGTGAAGATGAGAAATTTTCGGTGTCGATCCTTGCGCTAGTTGCATAGGTGAATGTATATTATATGCCGATGGTCTAAAGTTGATGAGAGTTGCTGCGTGCAGGACTGTGTGTCCCTAACATATAGTTGATAAATAACAACATGTAGGTGAATAGTATTTAGGAACCGTCGCTGGCGAGTCTAATCCGATCGATCACCTCGTAGACAAAGTAGGATCGCACATACAAAATACAGAAAATAAATGAACACACACATAGATATGGATGGATCTTTCTCTTATTTATTACTTCTTTTTAGCAGCTCTTTACAATGATTAGCACCCCCTATTTAGAGACTAAAAGACCCTGCTAGTGTTTTGGATGTGGCGCCCATCCCATGGGCTGGCTGCTGGGCCAAGCCCATGGTCTCCCAACAAATAGCAGCCACCTCCTTTTTACTTGCGGTATTCAGCTTTCTTTTCCACTCCAATAATTATAAAAGCTATGAAGATTTAAACCACAAGATCACAACGGAAGTCTTGCTTTCAAACCAAGAAACCCCAAGCTTGCAAAACCTTTGCTGGTCTGACAACCGAGCTAGGCCGGTCTAACTAGGCCAATCTGACCGCTGGTGAGTCCAGTCTGACCGTTGGTGAGGTCAACTTGACCGCACCGGTCTGACCGCTATGAGGCTGGTTTGATCGCCAGCTGAAAAACAACAGCTCGAAGGATCCACAAACAGACCTAACTTTTGATCCCATGATCCAAATCCTCTGAGATTTCAGACATAGCTCAACAAGAAGGTCAATAATCTATTTCAATCGACAATCGAGACGTCGTGACCAAGGTTCCATGAATTTCTTGATTGAGGTCAAGAAGCTCAAAACCAGGAAAAATCTAAACTTGATCCAAAAACTTGCTCGTGGGAGAAAGATGGTCAAGATGACCTTAGATCAGATCCCACAAGTCCTAGTATGCAAGATCATAGCAAAAGAACCAGTCAAAACTCTTAGAACACAAAAACCCCAAAATCACCTAAGAGAGAATAAGAACAAGACAGAACTCATATTGGGTCAAACTCGATTGGGTTGATCGGAGGTATTATATGTTTACAACCACTCCACCATAGAGGGCAAAAGCTAACTCATTAGCACCCAATTTCATAATCCATCTCTCTCAAACCCTAGCCTCCTTTGTTTTCTCTAGTTTCTCCGGATCACAAATTAGGGTTCTCAATGCTTGGTTATGCAAATATTGCACCAACCCTTATATAGTGGAGGTTAGGTCTAGAGAGAAAATCCTAACGAACACCCGTTAAGCTCACACACAAACTGATCTACACTCACGCATGCTTCTTAAAGCGGATGACGAACTTGGTCTCCCGAATTAGTCTATTCGTAATGTTCTTCTTATCTTGACCTAAACCGCATCTCCTTTGCGCTGTCATGCGTCATGACCGAATCCAATCATCGCGAAACAATCCCATGCTTCGCCACGTATATGTTCATCAATGGTTTTCCACATGCTGACAAGTATATCCCATCCGACTCCCACCGAAACCACCATAGCAGTTGCACCGACCCCAAGTCACTTGATACAACCCGTTGCACCGAACTCTCCGTTTGATTGTTCTTGTCCATCTTGCTCCATGCTTGAGTCCAACCACTTCACCCAACATCCTCGATAGTTCTGGATCTCAGCCCTCCTAGCCTAGTTTTGATCATTCTCGCTGTTGACCGTAGTTGACTCCAAGCGTCCCTGCACAATAATAGACCAAGAAATCGATTCTAGACACAAGTTTATCACAACTTGACCCACGTTAGCTAAAAACATATATCATACAACACTTACACACCGAATCCCATGACTTTAGCCAAATCAACAAGTTCATCAAGCCACTGTGCATGAACACGCCCTAGCTGGTCAGACTGTCGGCCCTTGGCCAGTCTGACCACCCTATGGCTGGTCTAACTGCCCACTGGTCAGACCGCCAACCAATGGCCGGTTAAACTGCTTCCCAAATCCTAAAAAACACCTTCTTTGGAAATTTTGGCAAAACTCTATCTAGTTTCGCGTCTAGTCTCTATTTTCAATGACACCTAGTGCAAACACACACTTAAACACTCTCACACAAGTGTTTGGTGTGCAAACCTCAAAAGCTCACATCGCTGGCCACGACCGGTCTAACCGCCACCCCTGGCCGACCAAACTGCCAGCCCCAACCGATTAAATAGACCGCCGGTTCCCTAACATTAAATTTGATAAATTGCTAAGCCGGGAGGTTTAATCTCTAAATACCTCAACACCGATACCAATTGTTCAACTCTAAGATTATAACCCTATCAGGAGTCTCCACACCCTGCACCCTGTTGCTTCACTCCTCCATGCTTTGCATCTTTTCCTCCACTCAAGTCTCAAGTACAGGGTTTGATGCAACAAACCCGACAATCGCAATTATTCAACGCTAAGATTATGACCCTACCTGTCTCCACACCCTGCACCCTGTTGCTTCACTCCCCTCGTTTTTTTTTAAAAAAAATTGGCTCTGTGATGTCACCTTAATTGCAAGACTAGCCCCTTTGACACTGAAATTCTAAAAGTAGTCTCCGCCCGAGCGCGAAAGCACCGGAGGTTGACACGTGGCGCTCACGACTCGAGTGCACGGAACCCCAAAGGTAACGATGCAAACTAGGTGACGCGAAACCAATGGGTCTGATCAAGCTATCGCGCCACCTGAGCACAGGAGCCAGGATGCATTCATGCATTAAAACCGACGCATGCATTCATGCATTGAATGGATTAAAAGAAAATGCCATTGAATGGATTAAAAAAACGATTCATGCTGCTACCCATGCATTCATGCATTGAATGGATTAAAAAAATGTGTTGTGCATTCATGCAAGCGTTAGTACCGCGCTCTGGTGTCGCGAAATGCTCCTGGCGTCTTTTCGCGTTCTGACGGTGCGGAAAGAGTCCGAGGCCCACCACCTTCTGTTGTCGCCACTAGTTTTCGCGTAAGGAGAATTGCCGCGTTGGTCATCGAGCTTCTGCGGTCCCTAAGCGTGGAAATAGACACATGTCGTGTTTAGGGTATTCCGCGCTCGGGAGGAGACCAAATTTGTAATATTAAGACAAAGAAGGCTACTCTTGAAATTCAGATGACGCAAGGGCCAAATGAAAAAAAAATCCCTTCCCCCATGCTTTGCATCTTTTCCTCCACTCAAGTACTCCCACCTGTATATATTAAGCTAAGCAGCTTGGATTTGAGCGAGAAGGCCGAGAACAGGGTTTGATTAGAAAAATAAAGCAGAGAGGCGGAGAGGGAGAGGGAGAGGGAGAGGGAGGCAGTGATGGATAAAACAGGCAGCAAAAGCAGAGAAGGCAGATCGGAAACCCGAGTCTCACACCTTAGCATAGCATTTCACTTTAGCATTGCACACCAGTACACCACCATGGTACCGTACATACCACTCTAGTCCGGCCAGTAGCCTTAACCCCTAGAGCCTAAAAGCCTAAGAAGCATTCAGGAGCAAGGTGGGGGGTGTGGTGGCCCTGGTGGGGTGTTCCGCCATACTGGTTGGTGTATAGGCTGTAGCGGCATTGCTTCCCGGAATCACCTCTCAGGAAAGAAAGATTTGGTGGGTTTTTGCTCGAAGTTGAGCTCGATTTGTGATCCCCGGTGAGGTTGGTGGCGGTAAGGCTCATTGCCTCTTGTTGGCGCTCAATTCGGTCCAAGATTTGAGGTCCCTGGATCAAAATCCGGAGTTGGAGCCAAATTGGTTCAAGATTTGAGGTTTCCTTTTGCAAGGCCACACCTTGCCGTGCTTGGAGGCAAAAGGAGCCTCCGGGGAGAAGGCAGCCGTGTCGATTCTTCTTTCTTCTGTTGCTTCAGGCAGGGTGCTATGATACAATGAGAGAAGAGAGCAACAAGAAGAGCAAGGTATGTGCATAGTTCGTGGTGTTCAGATCAAACTGGGCGTGTTGTTGTTTCGTTTGCTGTGAAGGATCAAGTTGGTGGTTATTTGGCTCTTAATATGTAGCTCTCATGGTCTAAATCCCTGGTGAGGAAGTGGTTCAACATCAAGACTAAGGCACAGGATTTCCATGCGGATTATTATGCTAGCCAAGGTAATGCCAGCGTTCCATTTTGATTCAAAGACGAGTACTTGATATATCTTTCTTTTTTCTTGTCATCACCAAAATTTTAATTTCAGCTCGTACGTATAGCAAATTGAAGGGTCCCAACTCTCAACCAACAACCTGCTCTTTTATTTCTGTTGCTTGTGTGTAGTTGGTTGTGCATACTGCTTGTCTGGTTTAGGAAGGTTTGTTGAATGCAATTTTGATCATCTCGTGCTTGTAGTTTTTCGTTTCCATCAGGCATTTCCAGTCCAAGTTCGTAGTTTTCATTCAAAGATACATTAGCACCGGACAGGTCCCAATCAAACGCCTTTTTTTTCCAGAGACACGGCTACATTTAAGTCTCAGTTCCTGGTCTTGATTCAATGGTGCACAAGTCCTTAGAATGTCCCAATCAAACATCCTTTCCTAAGTGGTGCAGATATTTGTCTGGTGCTGCTTGGAATTTTTGTATGCTTCTCATGTCAAGGCATTTTCACCAGTCTAAGCTTCTACTTTTGATTCCAAGATAGAGAACTACTGAAACGGTCTCAAACAAATATCTTTTCCTTACATTTGCTGTCTTTGTTTGGTTTGGGCTAAATTGTGTTGGTGATCCAGGAAGGGATGGTCATGGTGGTGAATGGAGGACCAGCTGCTCAGAGAAGGAGGCAGGCACAGCCAAGAAAAGCAGAACTGGTACAGTTAAAGACTTAAAGCATTTCGACCACATTTCTCTCTCTTCAGACATCAAAGATCGCAGCTACCTCTTTTTTTTCCTGGCCAGGAACTCTCTTTACCTGCTGACCACCTCTTTTGCCAAATTAATTTAAACAATACACCAAATACAGTTTTTCTCTGTGCTTTTATCAATTTATCTGATTGTTCCTTTGTTTGTTTCTGTTGTTCCTTATGGGCATATAGACCCGTCGTTGAAGCGGAATGTCGATCGCATTAGTCGAGGAAGGAATGACTTTGATGTGTCACGCCTGACAGAAGTTCAAGATTACAGGTACCCTTTGTTCACTGCATGTGCTTCTTTGCCTTTTAAGCTTAGCGGTCCAATGCGCAACTGTTTATCTGTGGAGACCAACTAATCTAATGTCTAGTAGTAATCCAGTAGATAGAATAAAGTTTGGTAAGTCAATCAACTGCCACTGTCAATAATGCTTTTAGGCAGTTCTTGCACTTTGACATCGCTGGTAGAATCTGGTGAATTATTATTTTTCTTCCTTATGCTTGTAGAATCTTTGCCTCAACGTGGAATGTTGGCGGTAAATCCCCATCAAGGGGATTAGATTTGGATGAGTGGCTCCATTCATCGCCTCCTGCTGATATCTATGTGCTAGGGTATGTGTTGTCCAAGGCCTTCATAATGCAAACCAAATTTAACTTAAAGAACAGTGCTATTGAGCTGTTTCCTCAAACTAATTTTTTTGATCTTTTGCAGATTTCAAGAAATTGTTCCTTTGAATGCTGGAAATGTTCTTGGTACTGAAGACAGCGTTCCAGCAAAGAAGTGGGTATCCCTTATTAGGAGGACATTGAACAAGAATCCTGGGCCTAGCAGTCATGGTGGCTATCACACACCATCCCCTGTTGCTGACCCGGTTGTGGAACTAGATGCTGATTTTGAGGGGTCATCAATAAGACATGATAGCTTTTCATTTTTCCACCGTCGATCATTCCATAACCTTAGTCGGAGTTTAAGAGTTGAAGGAAATTATATGTTTTCACAACCAAGATTGGACCGTAGGTTTAGTGTGTGTGACCCAGTTAGTTTGGGAGGCAGACCAAGTGATTTTGATGGAAATTTTCAGTGTGTGGGATCACCAGATGATGAATATATTGACGAGGATGCAAGTAATGGACCATATTTTTCACCGTTTCCATATGGCTACGGAGCATCAACACCCATGGAAGAGAACGATGATCAACCAAGTACTTCTAGGTATTTTTTTTCTTTTGATGATAATCCATGGAACTTTCACGTATGCTTGTTCTTTTACATAACTCTTTTATCTCCCTATTGGAATCTATTCTGAAGTCTTTTAAATATTCGTGCTCAACAGTACTAAGCTGACTACGATACTTATTCCTTTAAGTTCCTAAAAACAACTTCTGAAAATATTGTGTTTGTGCCAGGTATTGTTTGGTTGCCAGCAAGCAGATGGTTGGTATATTTCTCACAGTTTGGGTACGCAGCGAAATAAGAAATGATGTGAGAAACCTGAAAGTTTCTTGTGTGGGTAGAGGACTAATGGGTTATCTTGGAAATAAGGTAAAGTCTGTACATAAGTTGCACTGTTTTCATTTTAGTCCTGTTGGATGTAGATTTTTGTTTACCGTTACTATGGTATACATTTCTTATGGTCCTTTCCTTTTGCTGCAGGGTTCTATATCAATAAGCATGTCTTTGCATCATACAACCTTTTGTTTTATATGTTGTCATTTGACGTCTGGGGAAAAGGAGGGAGATGAACTGCGTAGAAATTCTGATGTTATGGAGATCTTAAGGAAGACAAGATTTCCCCGGGTTCGCGGCACTGGTGACGTTAAGTCACCCGAAACAATTTTTGAGCATGAGTACGAATTTATTTTCCTTCAACATATTAATCCAGAAGCAACAGAAAAGTTGGCATTAATTTAATATTCATTTGATTCTAATTGCAGTCGTATCATATGGCTTGGGGATTTGAATTACCGGATTTCCCTTTCATACTCCTCAGCGAAATCTCTCGTTGAAATGCATAATTGGAAGCAACTGTTGGAGAAAGATCAGGTAACTTGCACTGCTCTGTTATACGCTACAACATTAGTTTCAGGGCTGTGTTTGAATTACTTGTTTTGGAACAGCTTCGAATAGAGCGAAGATGTGGACGTGTTTTCCAGGGATGGAAAGAAGGAAGGATTTATTTTCCTCCAACATATAAATACTCATTCAACTCGGATCAGTATTCTGGTGATGGTGTGCGCCCCAAGGAAAAGAGGCGAACACCAGCATGGTAACTTCTTTAGTACTTGTATCTAACAACATACTGTCCTACTTTGTATTAGTTCTAAGGAACTTACCAAGGACCGTTTTCTTTTTTTCTTTTACCAAAGGTGTGATCGTATTTTGTGGTATGGTAACGGCCTCGTGCAGTTGTCTTATGTTCGCGGAGAGTCTCGCTTCTCTGACCACAGACCAGTGTGCAGTATTTTCATGGCGGAGGTTGAAATTATCCGTCAGAGGAGAAAAAACATGGGTTATTTCAGCTCTAGAGTTGAGGTGGAAGAACTTTTGCCATTTTCTTGCAGCTATGGAGACATAAAGTTCTACTAATTCGGCTCACAGCATGCTATGCGTAAATTTTCTGCTGTAAGTACGTGTAAGCTAACTGGTTTCTTCTCGGTTAAGAACATTCCTTCTGTTTACACATCTCTGTTGGTGATGCAGATTGGCAGGTTCTTGATGAACAATAACTAGGGTCCAAGATCTGTTAGATGATCAGATGTGAACCTGAAAATATTTTTTCCATCTGGTATTTTTTATTGTTAGCTTTCAAGATGCACACTGAACATTTGAGTAACTATTGCCAAGATCTGAAGCCTAGGACAGATGCTTGGGAAACACATTGTGCAAAAACTGACATAAAGGTAATAGATTTCTTGATCGTTGAGGAAAATCTAAAACTCTCGCATAGGCCTAACGTTTTCTCTGGTGTTGTAGCAGGATAGTTGGGCAATTTTGCAACTAACCATTTGCCTTCCAACGGCTCAGTTCATGGAAGTATCAGCCCACATCACTAACTATACAACTCAACCAGCCCTTGCCTTCCAGTTCATTTCCTCTTTTTGTTTAGAGACATCAATAAGCTTCGTTACTTTTTCTTCTCCCTTTGCCTTTGGAAACTTTGTAAGCTGACCAGTGTATCAGCATGAGGTGTAAAATCATTGAAAATCGGCAAAGGGGATGATACTTGAATTGAACTAATTCTGGATAATAATTCCCATTGTGAGGGAAGAATGATCGATTGATGTGACTTAAGAGGTTTGCAAAGTTATAATCACGTGCATACCTTTCTGTTGGTGTACTTGAGAAGCTAAATGATGCCTGCGTTGGCTGCACTCATTGCTGTAGCAAAAGGAAAGCTCGGTGCAATGTTTTTCTTGCATAGAGGGGCTTCTTGTTTCCTTGTTGGATTACATGGTGCAGTGGTACCCCTGCTCTGAACTTGATTGTTACTCAAATCCTCTGCTTGGCTGCATTTGCTGTTATCATGGCTTCTGCTTTAAAGAACGCTCCATCTTGTTATCAATATGCATGTATCCGATTGGTTCATCTTTTTTTTTTCCGAGGGAGAGAATGGGGAGAATGCCGGCAATTTATTGATTATAAAACATCAAAGAGTCTTCCAAATACACTCCGGTACACTATTGAAATAAAAGAGCTAACAGAATACTTATAAGATTTAGCCAAAGTATGTGCTGTCATATTCACCACACGACTAACATGTCGAAAAACAACCGAGGAAAAGCCCTTTGCTATAGACTTGATATCAGAGATAACCACCCTAACAGAGGATTGATCTCACATCAACAAATTCAACCGTTGCACCACAGACAAGCAGTCAGAAGCAAGGATAACATTTTGATATCCTTCATCACGGGCGAGGGCTGTAGCACAGCGAAACGCCAATACTTCTGCTAACTCCGGCGTAGTAATCCCATCAAGGCGCTTGTTGCAGGCAGCTAAGCATTCACCAATGTGGTTTCGGACTACCACGCCAACCCCCATCCGACGAGAAGCAAATAGTGCTGCATCGATATTAATAAGGACCGTACCTGCCGGCGGTGGAGTCCATTTAGGGACTGAAAGCAAAGACTCACTCCTATGACTTAGATCCGGATTGAAGATATGCAACAATATCAACTCAGCATAAGCATTAATTTTCGCAGCCACCCTTCGAGGATGCAACAAGCTTTCATCGTTGCGTGCACCATTACGGGCCTCCCAAATATACCACAGAGTAACAGCAAGAACCGTTGCCTCTCGACCCGAGTAACGTTCTAGGAAATCGAACAGTCACTGCTTTGCACAATTCAACGTCTTGCGGTAGAGATGAAATCCATATTCCAATTTCACTTCACGCCAAACTTTACGAGCAAATTGGCAAAATAGGAAGGAGTGTTCGATACGCTCCTCCCTCCCACAGAAGACACATGTATTATTCACTGGGATATGCCTTCGTTTCAGCTAGAAACCACACGGTAGGCAATCATGTGCGAAACGCCATAATAGAATTTTCATTTGTTCGATGCCTTTATAGCCCAAAGTGACTTCCAATGTTTTTCATTCGCACCGTACGCTGAGGAGAGACCATGCCCAGAGCTGCTTCGAGAGGAATAAAAGCCCTCTATCCGAGCTAAAAATTATACAGAACGGACCGTGTAAGATCCATGTCTTGTATGTGGTCATGAAGCAAAATCCTCACTGCCTTGCCCACTAATAGGCACTTGGATAATCTGATCAGCAACCACTTGAGGGAAGATAGAACGAACTAGGTCAACATCCTAAGAACCATGCTCCTCCTGTATAAGAAAATCAACTGTTTGATCCGTAGGTAGGGGCATCAACGGCTGAACCAGATTGGGTGCGCTGTAGGGAATCTAGTTATCAAATAAGATTTTATACTTTTACTATTGCCGACTCCCCATCGTACACCCTTCCGCATCAATTCCTTCCCAAAGCAGATACTCCTCCAAGTATAAGAAGAAGATCTTGGACGGGGGGCATCCCAAAAATCACAACTAGGAAAGTAACGACCCTTCAACACCTTAGCACAAAAGCGACTCTAGCTCCATCATTAGCCGCCGGCCGTGACGACTTAACATGGCTTAATTGAAGAGCACAAGATCACAAAAGCCCATGCCGCCCAAAGCTTTAGGTGTAGACAGCCAGTCCCATGATCGCCAATGCATTTTATTTTTACCGTCCTCAACACCCCACTAGTGATTAGCAATGGAGGTTTTTATTTTCTCACAT
This sequence comes from Phyllostachys edulis, assembly GCA_036346405.1. Lineage (NCBI taxonomy): Eukaryota > Viridiplantae > Streptophyta > Magnoliopsida > Poales > Poaceae > Phyllostachys > Phyllostachys edulis. Next base: position 8,269,516 of record CM070550.1, on the reverse strand, counting down.
GTCGAGACTGACAGCTGGAAACAACTCATAACATAAGTTAGAATAGCCTATATCACCGATTGTAACATGACTACTTTCCCCGCCCGTGACAACGGCCGGTCAGTCCATCCATTGACCCGCTTCCACACTCTATCAGGTAAGAAATGAAAAGAACTCGTTGGTGATCGACTCACCTTAGTCGGTATCCCAATGTAGGAATCCTGGAGGGCTTCATTATGAACATCCAGTTGAGCCATGACTCTTTGTTTGACACCATCATTGCAATGTAAGCCAAAAAAATAAGAGGATTTCTCTAAATTAACTTTCTGCCCAGAACCTTCATAGTACAAATGAAGCGCGGCTTTCAATGCATCAACACTCTTTGCATCACTCCGAGCAAATAAAATACTGTCGTCTGCAAATAAAAGATGTGATATGGGGGGCCAAGCTGACCGTTTTGAATACCATGTAGCTCACCACGACCCTCCTTGTGTTGCAATAGACAAGACTGACCTTCAGTGCACAAGTGAAACAAATATAGACTAATAGAGCCCCCTGCCTAATACCCTTGGATGGGACCACATGCATAGTCAACTCACCATTAACTCAAGACAAAGATAGCGTCATGACGCGTAACACACGCATGACGAATCCGATCCAAGTAGGAGTAAAACCCAGCCTATTTAGACAGCCATGTAGATAATTCCACTCTACACGATCATATGCCTTCATCGTATCATTCTTCAAAGCAAAATATGACATCTTCTATTGTTGTCTTCATATGGTGTGTAAACATTCGTAAGCGATAAGAGCATTGTCAGTAATAAGCCTTCCAGGGACAAAAGCACTCTGATACTCGGACACAATCGCAGTGTAAAAACTTTCATCATAGGCAAACCTTCGAAGCAATCTTATAGAGCACGTTGCACAAACTGATGGGACAGAAATTTTTTAGATGTTTAGGCATCGAAACCTTCGGGATAAGCACAATAACTGAATCACAGAAACCCTCTGGTATAACCACGCCCTCTAGAAAGCTTCTGACATCATGGCAAATTTCCTCATGAAAAACCCCCCAATGAGTTTGATAGAAAAGTGTCAGGAAACCGTCCGGACCTGGCGCTTTCGTAGGCCCCATCTGGAACAAAGCAGCCTTGATCTCATTATCTGTATAAGGTTTACATAACTCGGCATTTACCTCATCATCCACTTTACGAGGGATAGCCTCAAGAACTGCATCCACCGCATCACACGGTTTAGAGGAAAAGAGGTCTTCATAAAAACTCTGAACCATACCTTTAATGCCATCTTGATTTTCACATCTAGAGCCATCTTCCTGAAATAAGGGCCATGATTTTATTTGTGTGCCTCCTCGCCGAGGCCCTCGCATGGAAAAAGGCAGTATTTCGGTCTCCATCCCTGAGCCAGTCCACTCGAGATCGTTGCCTTGCCATAATTTCTCCCCTTTCAAAGAGCTCGTAGAGACGACGTTCAACCACACGTTCCTTCTGGATCACGACATCAGTCACATGCGCCAAGCATAAAGACTTGATACGTCGCTCAAGCTTTTGTATCTCCTTGTGCACCGAACCAAAGAACACTTTGCTCCATAGGCCAAGAGACCCAACTAGTTGGTGCAGTTTCGTCCAAGTAAACTGCAGCGAACGGGTGCCATCACTGCCTTCTACCCAGGCCTGCTCCATCACCTCCTTATAATCCGGTGCACGCAGCCACATAGCCTCAAAACGGAAAGCCTGTTGCACCATAGGGCGCTTAACTGCCCCACTCTGAGAGGACAAGGAGATGGAGATAGCAAAATGATCGGACGTTGACGTTATGACGTTCTCTACATGACAATCCTCAAACAAGCGAGAAAACTCACCATTTGCCACTGCCCGATCAAGCCGAACCTTGATATTAGAATCAACATTTTGCTTATTCGTCCACACGAATTTTGGTCTCAAAAAACCCAGGTCGATAAGCCTACAATCATCTAAGCAATCACGAAACATGGCCATCTGGGAATCAGACCTATCTCTGAAACCCAAGTGTTCCTCATGGCAAAGGGCCTCATTGAAATCGCCACAACAGATCCAAGGACCATTCCAGTGTGAATGCATGAACCTGAGAAAATCCCAAAATTCGCGCCTATGTTCTCTTCGAGATTCACCATAAACAAAGGTAGCACACCAAGTTGCACTGGACTCTGTTGACACAAGCACATCAATACAATGAGAATTAAAATATTTCAAGGAGACTGTATATGGCTGCATCCAAAATAGTGCAAGGCCGCTAGCCCGCCACTCAGGCCTACACAACTGACTGCAAAATAACTCGAGTAACCCAAAGACCACATGAAGTTTTGAGAATATGGATCCAGATGAACAAACTGCCAAAACAGACGTCAATCGGTCTCATATACTCGTATAGATTCTGCAACAGGACTACATACTTTCTGACAAGCCAAGGAGTGCCATCTAGAGCACGATCTTTATCACTGGGATGGGCAAAATAAGTGATAAATAAATTCTCCCCAACCGAACGAGCGTGGAGACCTTTAGGAATTCCCCAAGTCGGCCGCATTACACCCATAATGGTTTGGATATGGAGGATTGGCGGAGAAATCACCTTACCCACGACAGACCACTTCTCCGACGGTGCATCATCATCTTTATCATCACTCATGATCACCTTATCCTGCTTTCTGACCAAAAGATTCAGACCTCCCAACAGAGACGTGACTCCCTCTTCTTTCTGGCCCTCTTCCTCATCAATCTGGGATCGAGGTAACTTCCCAGATCCATGTTTATCTCGTGAGACACCAACCATAGTGAGAAACAAGACCCGAATACCACGACGTGAGATTCCGCAAAAATAACAGTCTCAACACTAGCAAACATCGGGCGGGAGAGATCGGACATGATACGCCTGCAAAAAAAACACACACACACACACACGAAAAAAGATTCCAATCCTAGGAGGTTCAAACCCTAGAGGGAAAACGAAGCGTCACAGCGAGGAGATCGGATAACCGAGCAGCAGAAGAAGCCAATGTTGTGTGCAATATATCTTCAAGCGCCTCCCGATCACATCATAGCAGCCAGTACCACCTCCAAGAAGCAGAGCATAGCAGCTAGTATCATCTCGGTAGAACTGAGCGGTAGAAAAAGTCGATGTTGTCGAAGCAGCGCTAGGTCCGCCCAGCGACGGCAACACCAGGCGAAGGCGGGGGATGTGGCGACGGCCCGGGCCAGAGGCTGCGACGCGGACCCGATCGTCTCTACTCAGACCGCAGATCGATTGGTGATGGAGAACGTCGACGCCTGGAAGCAGCATCGGGCGAGGAGCTGGATCGGTAGGGAGGATGCCCAGATCGGAGATGGTTCCGGCGACGTCGAGCGGATTAGCGGCGGCGGCGCGGGGAGGGGGGGGGACCCTAGATAGGTGGAGGCAGTGTCGAGGGGAGGTGGAGCGGAAGGGTCGGGGGGGGGGAGGTGGCGCTGGTTCCACGTGTGGGTGTGGCCGTAGGGAGGAGACGACGACGGCTGATCTGCGCGGTCGTGTTGCCGGGGGAGGAGGAGGCGTTGGATCCGTACGGGTGCGAGGCCGGCAGCAGCGGGGAGGTCTCTGTGGAGTTTCCTGGGAGGGGAGGCAACGGGAGAGAGGGTCGAGATAGGGCGCTGCCGCCAGTCAAATCTACGAGAGGGGACGAGGGCGGCGGCATGGGGCTAGGGGCACAATGATGGCGCAGGTTGGGGAAAAGACGACCGGATGGCGCGAGCGGAGGCTACGGCGTGGACCACTGGTGCACAGACGGATGAAGGTGTGGAGAGAGGAGGCAGTGCAGACAAAGGAACAACGTGACCGGAGGCGGCGCCTCCAATCGGAGATGGTGTGTTCCACGTAAGAGGAGAAGAGGAGAGAAGGAAGAAAAGAAGACAATGGCAAAAATGTCTAAAAGAGTAAAAAGAAAAAAAATCCGTCTAACTTTGTGACAAAAATAGTGACAAACGATATAAAACTAGTCAGTACGAGGCAAATGCTCAATTTCCCCCTTTAATTTGGTCCCTGGCTGGAGGGAGTCACGTGATGTGATCCACCTACCAGGGCACAGTGCACTTAATTCACATGATTTGGAATTAAGATCGGAGTTTTGACTGTTGACTGCTTGCTTGGTGCTGTTTCTCCCTTTTCTAGTGAAGACTGAAGAGTGAATTTGGTCGGCCAAGGACTTGTCATCTCCACCAACCAAGTGACAAGTGAAAAATACTTTGATCAAGATTTACCATGTGAAACTAATGGAAGGTGTGTTGTGAATTGGTAAACATTCCTGGTTCCACCTGGAAGGATGGTAGAAAGCAACAGAGATGCTGTGTAGCACTGGTAGTAAAGATAAAAAATAAAGCGCGTAAAAACGGAAAGCTGTTACTACTTGCAACATCCCAAGGACAGCATTGCTATCAGGAGATTATTACGCTGTCTTAAGCAGGGATAACACTACCGGTTCCAAATTTTAACCGGAGGTCATCCGTGAGACCTGTTACCGTTTTCTCTCCATAAATTCAAATTTGATTTTTGGTGAAAATTTTGTTTTTTCCTTTCATGAAAAAGTTATAAAAAATGGTAGAGACGAAGTACATACTGAAATACACATGAGATAGGTGAAATGTAGATGATACCTATACCCAAAAAAGCAAATTTGAACTCACATCGAGCAAAATCGATTTTTTTTGCCCGTTTGAAGTTATCTAGTTAGTACGTATCACAGACTGAATGGACCATATGACCGGAAGCTGAAGAAGTGAAGTGAAATCTCCCACCAGAAGCAAACATTTCCTGCCGGTGACTAGAAAGGATTGTACGTGATGACGTCATGGCATGGGCCTCCCATGCAGGCCCATGCGGCACGCGTGGCACGTGCCACGGTCTCCTGCCTTTTTTTCCCCTCCATCATCTGACCATCTCACGTACGCCCCTCGAGGTTGTGCAGAAATTTAACTCTGACAGATGCAGAGCAACAAACAACGGGCACGGACGGCGGTACGAATCTTGAGGCAGCCCTGGTGTCCGTGCTTGCCGTCCTGCAAATTCTTATGTCTTCACCTTTGCCTTGTTGCATAAAAACGGATCGGATAGTTTCCGATTGATCCGTATAAAAACGAATTTGGATTGTCTCGGATCAGATTTTTCTTAAATAATTTTCGGATCGAAATGAATTCGGATTTTTTTGTCGGAAACGAAAACGAATACGGTAGACATGCTATCCGACGGATACGGATATAAATACGGATTATTCGGATAAGACCATGTCCGGATATCCGGATTTCGGCCCAAAAGAGAACAGGATATTTTAATTGATTTCTAAATTTCAGAAAATATAACAAATCAAATAGCTTTTTAGAAAATAGCAAATAGAGTTAAAAAATTCTAGAAAAAATCATAGAAATTTCTTGAATTATTTTGAACTTAATAAAATTAATTCTAAGTTAAAGTTGGTTTTTATTTTTACACATAAATTATTTTTAATTTATGAAAAATAGGAAAAACCTTTTAAAATCCGAAAAATTCAAGAATGTTTTCTTTTTCACTTTAAATGCAATAAAATCTCAATAAATTTTATTTTGAACATTAAAACTAGAAAATTAAATAATTAACTTTATTTTATTATTATTTCTTTTTAACCAAGAAAACTCTTTTAAATATCGTAAAATACAATAAAATAATAACTTTATTAATTTTATTTTTGGTAACATACTTTGGGATGTTACACTATTTATGATAGATTAACCATTCAGCTTGATCGATGTTAATGTGAACTAAGTTTTATGTATGTGATGAACTAAGTGTAAATATGTGATGACTTGTGACTTTGTGAGTTATGACTTATGAGCTAAATATGGTAAACTAAGTGTTATGTTTGGGATGAACTAGTTAATGCAGTTTGCTAATGCCAATGTTATGTGTGGTTGCTGAAAATACGAACAATTCATGAATGTTTGCATCAAATAAAATAGTTATATATTTTCATTAATTTCTGATATACAATTTAAGAGGTTTCATATTCCGAAAAATATCCGCAACCGTATTCGTTTCAATTCGTATTCACTCTGTATTTGTATTCGATATTATTCGTATCTAAAATATTCGTATCCGTCTTAAGGTTTGAAAAAAAAATATGACATAGACATTATCCGTATCCGTTCACAGCTGCACCAGCATGTCTCGCCTTTCGTCTGTCTCCATCAATCGCTGCCCTGTAGCCTGTACCGTTCTGTCCTGCTCGCTGCTTGGCCGTACGTGTCTGCAGCTGCAAGCGATGGCTCTGAGCGGGCTTCCTCTCGATCGATCAGACCGAAAAATAAAAGTTAAAAAGTGATGGATTTGAGCTCGAGCTGAGAAAGCTAGACCAAGATTGATTTGATGGATGGATGGATGGATGGATGTGTATGCAGGTCAGCCCTTTGCATTGTTTGCTTTTTTTAAATGGTTTTAGGGTTTGGGGATTGCGGCGATATGGATGTTTAATGGGATTAGAGTTTGTAGCGGGATGATTAGAGTTTGCGCTGTCTAGGATTTTATGCCTAAGTTAGCACTTTTACGAATCTTAATTTTTTTTTTCACATTTTAGTTAGGGTTTTAACTGGCACTTCTCGAATTTGTAAGATAAACATTATAAAGGAAATTGGGCACGGAGGAAAAGATTTTTTGCGGCCGACACGGAGGCCACGAGAGGTCTCAAGAGGTCTCAAAGGACTTGGGAGGTCTCCGGAGGCCACGGAAGGTCAAGGAGGTCTCGGGAAGTCTCGTGACCTCCCGTGGCCTCCCGAGACCTCCTAGACGCCCCAAGACCCTTCGAGACCTCCCGAGACCTCTCGTGGCCTCCCGAGACCTCTCTTGATCTCCCGAGAGCTCGCTAGACCTCACGAGAATGCAAATGAAGGGCACTGGAGCGTTCACAGATTATGAAGATACCCTAAAACATCGAGGATTCCACTAGAAGAGGCATACTTGCAATATAGGCTAGCTTTGATGGTCGAATCGGAGGCATGAAACCAAAAGTACATTAGATGTAAGCACGCTACACGCGTGGTTACATGGCATGATGGTTCGCAAATTGCTTCACCATCGCCGCTACTACTACGACATTGTGACAGAATCATCCGAACCATGTAAGTATACATGCCTTTAGGGATAGTAAAACCAAGGCCATGGGGGACTACTACGTAATGGTACGACTCTCTGCGTTGGCCGGCCACTTTCCTTCCTTGCTAGGTCAGTTGAACGCTGCCACGGCCTCTTTGGCCTTGGCCGCCATTTCCCTCTTTCTCTCAAGGCCCCTCTTGCGAGCCTCGCGCTCCCTGCGCAGACGCCGAGATGAGCTTGTGTCTCCTGCGGATACGCTTCAGTTGTGCTTTCGTCGTTCTTGGCGTTACTCCTCCGGATCTCGCAGCCTCTTTTGTCATCCCACTCATCGAAGTCGAGAGACCATCGGTCATGTGGGTGGATCTCTTGGTCGATCCACTTGCGTAGCCGCATAGCGGATCCGGCGACTCTGGTAGACGGGAGAGGTCGTTAGTGCGAACTTTGAAAGAGAAAGAATAGGGAACACATCTGTAACTTTGTACTTACCGCCGATAATGCCGTGTCCCAACGTCGGTCGGGATAGTCACTGGAGTAGTTTGCGCAACCCCATGAACGCATGCCTAGGCTAATCGCGGTGCTTGGATTTGAAGAACTTGCATGGGTCTGCACCAACAGAGGGGTGTCTCCCCTGGCGGGTGTTGCGCGAACGCTCCGTGGAACGCGTCTCGAAGACGCCGATGTTACGGGGGCCTCCTTGCGAGACCTTCCACCAGCACGCTGCGTCTTTGTTCAACCCGAGCCGCAGCAGCCTTTTTGCTCGGTCTTCCGGCACCAGCAGCCCTTGCTAGTTCATGGATCCGATCCCATTGCCTCTGCTCTCGTCCATCCCGGCATGGTGAAGGAAGCTCGTGTAGTGTTGGGATTAGGCATGTAGTGTTCTCTCCTGCATCTCTTCCCGCTCCTTTTATAAGCGAAAGGGTTGGCATGGAGTGTTGTCCTTTGGTCTTCTCGCGAAAAAAAGCTCTCGATTAGGTCTTGTCCTTTGCAAAGTCGTCTCTTTTGGCATTATCACTCACGCAAGCTACCCTATGTGGTCTTGTCATCGCACAAAGCCGCCTGCCTGCCTAGTGTTGTCACTGCGCAGCGCGGTCGTCGCGGTCTTGTCATCGCGAAGGCCGCCGCCTGCCGTGGTCTTGTCACCGCAGATAATCTTGTACCTCTGTACTTTCCCTTATTTGCGTAAAGTCGCCCCACCGCCTGGTTTTGTCATCGCAAAGCCGCCCGTGTGGTCTTGTCGCCGCAAGGTCGCCTCGCCTGTGGTCTTGTCATCACAAGCAAAGTGGTAGCTTGGTCTTGTCATCGCAAGAAAGGTGCACCGCCTGCCTAGTGCGAAGGGTTGGCATGGAGTCTTGTGAGCGATCGGATACGCTATGGCGGCTTGCCAGTAATCAGAGGATGCAAGGATGCAAGGATGTGTCCATTAAACATAAACCCTAACTTTTGTAATGCAAGGATGCACGGTAGTTGAGCCATTCATGAAGGACTAGCATGCATAGTTAAATAGTACATGTTACAATCCGATTACATATGAAGTAGTAATTGGTAGCAACAAGACATAATAGTAGAACACACTAGAACTCAAGGTCGTTGCCTCCGCCGTCTGCCCCGACGCTGTAGCTGCTCCGAAGGGAATGTGAACCTGTCAGGGGAGTGGCGTTCCTCTCGAAAGTCATACTGGGACTGCTGCGTGGGAGGCGGTGTCACATACAACTCATTGTACGGAGCCGGGTGAGATTGGAGCATATCATCCACCCACTCGCCTGCTTAGTCGGAAGCGCAGATCGCGATCCTTGGCCTTCATAACGCACTGTATGTGTGGTTGTGCGACGATGATGCTCCGGCGCTTTATGCCGAAATAGTGCAGTCCTTCCTTCAAACGATCGCCAACCACGGGTTGCCCTCATATAGGTTTGATCGACGCCATGTGCGAACGCGGCAACGCCGCCTCGACGCTGCAGCGTCGTCGTCGCGAAGTTGCGCCATCTCCCGAGATATGTACAACGACAAGTTAGTGCGCAAATAAAACAGACGTACAAACAACAAAACAAAATCGCAACAAGTAGCATACATAGAAAACACACAAATGACAAGAACCATTATCCGGCACATTCCAACATATAGAACACGATAACATTTTGACAGATCACGTAATAACGCATTACAACATACATATAGCATACATAGCATACATATATGGCCGATCAAACTTCATCGCTACGGTCGTTGCTTGACCCGGCTCGTTTTCGACAGTGGCGAACGCGTGACCAAATGTCTTGCATTATCAGATCTCTGGCGCCTAGCCCGTTGCCACGCCGGCTATCATCCATGTCATTACGGATGCGTCGGATCGTCGCCTTCCACGGCCGACCTTCTTGAGTCGCTGTCAAGCACCCACTTCACGTGCCCTGTGCCAGAGGTCCTCGTAATGCATGTCCACCAGACGAATTGAACTCGGCACTCCAAGTGCCGTATAAGTGGTGAATGTCGAGAACTCGAGATGTATTGCATCGAAGATCGCCGCCATCATTACACAGACGCCAGCGTATACATGGGAGCAGGGCTTGTGAAGAAGCTGCGGCTTATTGCACGCACGCCGCTTCCCATCGACGAAAGAGACTTGTTTGCGATCACCCCTAGCTTGACCCGTGACATACTTACGCCTTTAGACGGATCTCAAACTTCTTCCCGATGCCATCCATGGTTCTAACGATTGGGAATGAGACTTTTGGATCTTCTTGTACATGTAGGCTGCGCCACCTCCGAAAATTGCTTGCCTTCGCCCATATGCTTCTTCGCCATCATGGCTCGTTTCACGGTACCCCACGGTGCGGTTCCAAATCTCCTCAACAATTGCGGTGATCGGGAGGATCGACACCCTTCAGACACCGCTGTACACGCCCGACATGTTGGTCGTCATGATTCCGCATCGTGCACCACCGTGTCATGTAGCAGAGACCATTTCTCTAAGTCGGGTGCGGCGAAGTTTACCCATCGTGTGAACTCCCCAACCGTGATGGAGCCTCCTCGCCGCTTCCCTCGCCTCCGCCCCTGCGAATTCCTTACATGCTTGGTAGTGGCCTCGCCCAACTGCTCCACACGCCATCGAACTTCCGCCTTTGGTTCTCGCATGCATAGCTTCTTGAAGGTCCTCATGAGGTCATGTTTGAACCTTGTGTGGAAGTTCGCCGAGATGCCTCATGCACCATCGGTTCGTCGAGTCGTTCCATCGAAGGGAGGTCAGGTGCCATTTTGCATCGTGGTAAACGCGCCAAGAACTCCAAAGATTGCGGTCCGAGATGACACACACACTGGCCGGTCTTGAACCACCGCCCGCTTCACGCTTACAAGGAACCACGACCAACTATCCGTGTTCTCGCTCTCAACAATCGCGAAGGCCACGGGAGTAATCGGTCGTCATAGCGTCGCTGCTATGCGCCGATGGTGCCCTTGTACTTGCTAAGGTGAGGAAGGTGCCGCCCATCGACAAAGACAGACGACAAGATTTGAACCCTCTCGCCGCTGGGGAAGGCCCGAAATACCTGTCAAGGATAAAATAATTCGCCCTTCAGAGGATGGACCCGTCCCAATTGTCAATGAATGTCCCGGTTCGTCTCGCAACTGATGGAGCAATCTTGGGACGAAAGTCAGACGCCTCTTCAGTATGTGCCAAACATACGCTCTAGGACCTTCGCTTTACGCCACACCTTGTCAGAGCTAACCGGGAAGCCCACCAGTATGACAACATCTCGCCAAAAGCGGTTTGGTGAGATGATACATCACCTACGACGAGGTGGCTTATCACCGCAATATATGACGATGTCAGTTGCGGTGCCTATGAAGTGGCTCTGCAAGCTCGCATGTGTGATCCTTCAAAGACCGCTATGCGGAATTCGTGGCGGCACTCCTCAACCATTGCGACGAACCTTGCCATGGCAAGATCCATCCACACACTTTACGACGTGCGTGTCGTGGTTGGACTTGTGCACCCGACACGTCGCTAATGTTGACGTGTCGGCAATGGCCTTCAGGCGCGCTCTTGTTGGGAAGCGCCGCCTAAGAGCAAAGTATCTTCATTGAACCCCCACTCCGCCTCCTCTCGCGGCGGCAGAACGAGGACGCCGCCGCGATGTCATCCAATCTAGACGAGACATACGCAACGTCGGTGGTCGTAACACCAAAAAAACACCTCCCGTAGCAACTTCTCCATCGACTCCTCCGTAACTAGCCGTATCCACGCCTCCTCCTCGCTTTCAACCCGCTTTCAAGAAGGTATTCGTGGCGATCAATACGGGTGCCCACCACCTTTCACGCCTTCGCTCGCCAAAGCCTCCGACGCCTCCTCAAGTCTCCATCACCCACTTTCTCACCCACATCTCCGCCAACAAAGCAGCTGTCAGATCAACTCCACCAGAACCACCCATGGCGGATGATTCTGTCCTCTCCACAAACTGGACATACACCATCGGCCTGGCGTATATTGCAGCGGCCGGGTTGCACACAACCTCCATGTACTTGGTCCACGGTTGCCATCGCCACCTTGATAAGTTGCCAAAAGGTCTGACCTTCAGCACCCACCACCGAGGCATACAATGCCTCGATGCGTAACTTCTTCGTTCTGGTGTCTCGATCGAACGCGGAACGGACACACCTCCTTAGCTCGCATAGACTCATGTCCTTTAGGCCTGGTGCCCGGATCTGCGTCCGGTCACAATTTGATTTCGTCCGCTCCGTCGGCTGTCACAGCGTCTGAGACCGTCGCCATAGAACACGAACAAGTCTTGAATCGACATGTTCAAATAAGACGGCGTTGGGTTCTACGCAAAACAACAAACATAAATAAATAAATACACTTGACTACGTGATGTTTGTATCAAATAACAGATTCGATTAATTTTCCCTGCATTAAGTCACATTTAGTGCAAGATACATGATTCAATTCTATGTATGGAGTTGTAAATAAAAAACAGACTTAAATGGGTAATCAAGTAACAATTTTTTAATATATTCGTAGTTTTGCTATGTGACTTCTTCATTATTGATTAATATCTTTGCTAATATCCACTAGGTTCAATGATTTTTCGCCCTAAAAATTATATGCTACCAACCGATAACACACACAACTTCGACAATACAATGCATGTGCCTACAAGCACTACCTCTTCTATTCCATACAACATCAACTATCTATGCCATAGTTACAGGTATCCTATTACTCACATTAGGCCTTTCTAGAGTGCTTCTCTATATTCTCTAGCGGTTCACTTCTTTCACCATTAGGCCAATAATTTTTTCCAGCTTTTTAAATGCATACATACATACATATGCACATGCGCTTTCTTTAAATGAGCTTGGACAATGAGTACTATGTACTACTAATCATTCCTGTTCTTCACCGTTGTTCTCTCAATCTCTACAAACCTATGATCTCATGTAAGTACTTTACCATGATATCTACTATATGAAGGAGTACTATATTTACGTGCTAATTAACTTACAATGATATCCACATAAACTAAACATTTACGCCAACTATGAACGCTAACTTAACACATTCTACATAATCAACAAGCCATTACGGTAATACAAAATAACTACGCTCGTGCATGTGTACTTACATGACCACTAAGCTAATTACTTGCTAATCAACTAGCTAAAACTATAGTCGCATGTATATAAAAATTACCTTTTCGTGATGCTCACAAGACGACCAACAACTTTTGCACTTCAAAACCCCCAAAATGCGATGAAAATCAGCCAAAATCCAACCTTTCTCTCCTTTGCGTCTCTCTCTCTCTCTCGCTCTCTTCTCGCCTCTTTGCTGGTGAAGAATGAGAACGAGTGAAAATTTTCACTGCTTTAAAGCCCGTGTGGAATCATCCCAGAAGACATGGGCGGAGTGTCTGTAGCACAAGATGGACGGGCGACGGCTGGCGTGGCGGGAGGAGCCTCATGGTCACGATCATGAAATGAAGCAATCAATCGATCATGAAATCACGAGCGCCAAGACTTTGAGGGAAATTCATGCGGTCTCAACATGAACTTGGGCCCTTCCTGCGGTCCCCGTGGAAGGTGCCTCGCCCACTGCTTCCGGCCTCCGCTCGATTCCGCGCCACATTGCCATCCGCGGACCTCACGCTACCTTCCGCTTCGCCAAGCGCAGGGGACACGTGTCACCCATCCGGAGGTTCATGATCGTTCGGGTCTATAAATGCAAATACGCCTATAATGAGGTCTATTTTGCAATTACTACGGTTATTCTGGTCGATTAAATTTTTTCTTTGCATTGCCTTGTTAATGATATATCAGATACGACTTGCATGGGTTGAAACTAGCGTGGATACCGAGTCGGCAAATCGTCATCCTCTTATCGAGTTTTTTTCATTACGTAGTTTAATTTAAAATTATTCTGTTTGTAGTTCGTAATTATTTTTAGAATTAAGTTAACGAGTTGAGCTGAGTCGAGCTAGAGCCAAATACAGTTTCATTAAAAATTAACTTATTTTAATGTTTAACCAATTAATTGATGTAACTAGCGTAATTTTGATCAAGGCAACAAATTCTACTAACGTGTTTTTTTTCACCCTTATAGCTAGTTTTGCTTCTCCTTGTATAGTTTAAACAAGTTAGCTAGACGAAGGTTTTGGGAATTAATTAGCTCCCTATTGTTTAATTACTAGTACCGTGTTCTCGCTGTGTGCCGTGCACGCGCGTTAGGTGAGGGGATGAATTACATTCTGAGTCAAAGTTGATATGCATTGTTGTGTGCTTGGACCGGCCGGCGATCACGAGTTATTTAACGCTCGAACAGAAGATGAGTATGCGCTAGCTACTACAACACCAGAAAATGTACTACAGAGATTTATTGGTAATCACTTGGCAGGAGTAGGGCTGGGCCCGGAAAAGCCCAGCCCTAAAAGCGGCCTGACCCAACATAGGCTAGGCTCAAAGCCCAAAATTGGTATTATTATAATTGTTTTCAGGATAAATATTAATAATTAATTCATTTCAAGAATGAAAATATTTAGGGCTTCAGTACAAAGAACAAGGCTGAGCCCAGCCCAAGCCCCATGAGTGTAGCCGAGCTCGGGCCGGGCTGCCCACACAGGGCTTGCCTAGGTGGTACTATGTAGTACCTCTAATTGCAAGGACAAGAAACAGAAGACTAAAACGATATGCCATTGTTACCCAAAAAATAAAAGGATAAGTGAGTAAATTTTCTGCGCGAAGTTACGTACGTACGTACAAAAGCGTCATCTGTACGTATGCACCCATAATTAGAGTCGATCGATCCAGAGGTAGCTTAATTGTGTCCCCATAAAAGGCAACAAAAACTCCAGTCTGCATACAGATACTGTTTCAAGATCAATGCGTGAATAACCTGACGCATAGCTGACATTAGGGGTGAAAAAAAGGCTCATTAATGGAGCTCGTTGGCTAGTAATTCAACTCGTTATTTGGTTAAATATTGAAATGGGTCAATTTCGAATGTTATAAAAATACTTTCAAATTATAAATAAAATAATATTAATCAAACTATGTAAATTTTAATAAAAGTTCAATAAGACATTACCTAGCTCGATTACCACCCTAGCTGACATACAAGCGAAATCCAACAGATACCTCGCGACAAGACCAATTAACCACTGGAGACCGATCGAGCAGCTGTTAATGCGTGCATGGATGGATACACGGGGAGTAGAAGGGCAAATATTTCTCTGGAACACGCCCCCCGTGAGGCACCCCTCTCTGGACCCTTGGATCAGGGGGAGGAGAAGAGTGGACGGTGGATGGGCGGAGCCTCACGGTGAGACCCCGCCTCATAGAATTTTTCTCCGAGTAGAAGAGAACAGCAGTAGACCAGTAGTGGCTGGCTAGCTAGGCCATAAGACTATAAGCGGCAATGTATCCCCCTCAATTGATCACGTACTCAGGCGATAAATCAAGCACGCACGGCACGAACCCATCAGTAGCGCGCGTCCGATCGAAGGTGCGCACGCTGCCGATTGGCCCGGAAATTTCACCGTGCCGCGCGCGCGTTACAAATTAAGCAATCCGTGCCAGGACGTGCAGCAAGGCTGAATATCGTACTGCACGTGACAGGAGTTACTTGGTTAGCATCACGGTTGGCAGGGTTCGAATTCTCTCTTATTAAATACGTTACGTGAGGAATAAGTCTTATCTCTCAAAACCACCATTTTCACAAACTACTTCACCTTGCCCAAACCTTGATAGAGAGAACCATTACTCGGTAGGTATTTGGTGGTAGTAGTAGTAGTTCGGTACTCTTCACTTTTCTCCGTTCTCTAAGAAAAGAAAGAGAACGGAAAGAAACTAGGGACAAAAGTGGCCGCGCACCTTATTAGGAAAAGGCCCAAAACTGAAGCCCCCAGGCCAATGCGATTGGGTTCAAACGAATCTTGGGCCTGTAGGCTCAATCCGTGTACTCCTGGGTCGTGCTGTCGTGCAGTGGGAGCTGTATCACTGCAGGGATCAGGGATGCATCTCCATCTCCATCTCCATCTCCACTCTCCTGCGGTGAAACTTCGGTACTGTTTTACCAGCTTTCACGTCTAATGGGCGCCCGACTTGTTCGTCGGCACGCTTAGATATACAGTTATGCACTTGCCACACGCTAGAAGTCCTTGAACGAATATATAGTAGTGCTCTGTTCTTGCAAGTCGATCGGACCGGACCTTTTTCTCCGGTGCATGCTTCTTCTTTTTTTCTTTTTGATAAAAAGGCGCGAAACATCCTGTTTGTATTAACAGAAACCAAGTTACAAAGTTTACCTGACCAACTGAAGGCGAAAAAACAAGGAAGTAACAGCAGCTATCCAAAGCAAAACATATATAAGAAACTCGGAACAGCTATTACAATTAGTAAAGAAACTGCCAGATGGAGCTCAGAACTTCTCTTTTACATTGTTTTATTAGCTTTATTAATTGGCTCAAAACGTTGATTAAATGGCATGCATACGTTAAACACATGAGAAAAACTATTAAATGGTATAGCATTTTCCCTCTTACCAACGGAATAGGTGGACATCGTCTGATCTAACTCCTGATGCACAGCTTGTTCGCCTCTAACACACACGGCTTTGACTCACGAAGCTTCATGTGATGAGAGGCTTCTCTCTAGCTCTCTCTTTGGGAACTAAAATTCCCCAATCCATCACACAAAAACACCAAATTAGTAGCAATGGTGGTCAGTGGCTACTAGATTGCCACTGACAAGTTGTCCGGTAGCCATCTCCCTCCTCTCATGGCTCTGGCTGAGCTTTACCATTATAGATCTGACTCTAACAAGTTCTTCCGTCTACTTCAAACCTACAATGTGCGCGGATGTGCATGGAGGAAACCACATTAGTGCCAGAGGCCACGTCTACAGGTGTCTGTGGAGATGGCCACGGTTGCGGGCATGCGTGCAGGTGTCCACGACAGTGGTGGAGATCGCAACTGCGGGAGCGACAAATCAAACCACGAGTAGCATCGGTCTGTCATGGGCGAGCGGGTGCGTGCGGAGGTGGGGAACGGCGGAGATGGAGGTCATGGATTGCAGGCTCTGTAAATCAGATCGCGGGAGCAACAAGCAGCGGGCAGGTGTGACAAGCTGGTGTAGGCAGCCACTATAGCTTGAAACTCTCTTGAAACCACGATTTTTGAAGTTTTATTGAAATTTGCTGAAACTTGTTTGAAACTAGCTCAATTTTTTAATGCTTTCGTGAAACTTCTCAGAAACTAGATTGATTTTTTGAAACTTCAGATAAACTTGCCTGAGACGTTTTTTGAAACTCGAATGGTTGCAGTGACGAAAATACTAAACAAAGATCACCTAACAATCACTCCCTAATCTTTGTGTACTTGCTTATTAAGTATACTCAGTTGTCAGTTGGACTCGACTTCAACTTGGCTCACACAATCACCCGGAGACGATGGCACAACTCAAACACGTCTTGGGCTCTTACTCATTGAGGTAGTTGGTTTCAGCTACGACTTGCCTAACTTTTACTCAACTTAGGACCAGAAACACATTTCCTCAACATGTCGGACTCAACTCCACGGTCTCGACTAAGGATAGCGAACACATCTTCTCAACGTTCCGGTCTCAACTCTTCGCACTCGACTCAGGACGGTGAACACATCTTCTCAACGTCCCGGACTCATCTCAGCTTCAAAACAATGCTGGTTCATCATCGCTGAGAGCTTCAGCAAGAAGCGCTCTCTCCTTCTTTGGCTTGCGGTATTCTGAAGCAAAGTGTCTAAAGTCTTGGCAATTATAGCATCTCACCTTTGTCTTGTCAAATTATCGATTCTTGCGACCTTGGCCACCACCACCGTCAGAGCCGCCGAAGGAGTCCTTGCCTTTGCCTTTCGACGATCAGGTCTCCCACTCGGCACGAGTTAACAGCAGGTGCCCATCTTCGCTACTGCCAGATCCCCAGATCTGTTCCTCGTGCGCCTTCAAGCGGCCGATCACCTCCTCAACCGTAATAACCTTGAGGTCGTTGAACTGCTCAATAGTGGAGACGATCTGTAAAAACTTTCCGAGGACTGCCCGAAGGAACTTTAGTGGAGACGATCTGTAAAAACTTTCCGAGGACTGCCCGAAGGAACTTTCTCACAACATAGCTCTCTTCCATCTTTTCACCCAAGACTTGGATTTGGTTGATAATAGTCGTCAACCTCACGACAAAGTCGTCAATCGACTCTGTCTCTTTCATGCTCATCCCTTCGAACTCGCTCTCGAGGGTCAGCACTCGTGCTTGCTTGACACGATCGGCGCCAAGATGCATCATTTTCAACGCCTCCCACACAGCTTTGGTCGTCTCCTTTTCGGCCAGTAGGAAGAGCGTTTCCTCTGGGATGCCTCCATAGATGGCCACCAAGACCATCTGATCCTTGCGCACATCGACGTTGCCATTCTCGACAGCGTCCTACAATCCTTGAGCACGCATGTACACCTTCATCTTAATTGCCTATACTGCATAATGGCTCTTCGTGAGCATTGAGTTTATTTGCAATATGAGTTTTCTCTTGAAGCTATTCCAACAATTGATATCAGAGCGTAGACGATTATCAGAGTGCAGGTGAGAACCGAGTCGCTGAAAAAATCGTCTCTCGGTGATTTCGTTTCACACTCGTCTCGCGCAGCGTTCCTGAGGTTTCCGCGTAGCGCGTACTCACGTTTCAGCTGTCCCAAGGCAACGATGCACGTCAATTCTTTGTGCCAGGAGAGAGACATGACAGCAGACGCACACCGAGGCGCGGGGAAAAGGAAGTCAAGCGAAGAGCAGAAGCATCGAGTTAGAGTATTTACATCAAGATGGACCCACGCCACCAAGATCGCCGTCATCCTAGAGGGAGCGGCTTCTTCGAGATGGCGTGCCTGCACGTGTCCGGCCGGTCGGAACGACGGGATCGCCAGCGCAAGCACGACAGGAGAATGGAGGAATGGGGTTGAGCGGAGGAAGGACATGAAGAGCTAGAAGAGGAGGAGGAGCATGGTGGGCAAAGGTCAAGAAGCTACAGGCAGGTGAGGGCCCACATTAGGGCGGGCTCGGTGATCGTGCTCCCATGGCGTGCAAGCGACGTTGATCGTCGAGAACAGCGAGAACCTCGCCGTCCTACGCTGCGTCCGCGCGCCAACCACGACGACAAGGTGTTCCTCGTGGGCGAGCAATACACGAAGCGGCTCGAGGCCGATTTAAGCGCTTAGCGTTGATCTTGGCCGGGAGGAGGTGGACAGATCATCGGCCATGGCAATGGAGGCCGTGTTCTCTTGTGACCAGCAGAGGCGCGGCGTCTCCTACATGTGAGCAAGCGGCCGGCCGCTCGGTCTTAGGCTACTCCCAGTGCTCCACCCTTCCTGGTATTTTAAGCCTACCATATAAGCAAAATGATGATGTGGCATCATAGTTAATGAAGAGAGAGGGTACTCTAGTATCTAATCTGGATACCGATTCGGTCTCAAAATCCAACGCATAAAATTTATTTTGATGGATCCCATGCATTGGGAAGATCATGCATGTATTGCTTTAGTACATGCCACAAATAGGCCACAATGCTCAAATACTAGTAAAGATCATGTATGTAATTAAATGAAACAGCCTAAGATACTACACCATAAGAAATCATACATTGGGAAGATAGTATTCTAACACTCGTCATGCACTAAAGAAACTGCACTAAGATACCGTCCATTGAAAGCAGTCTTAGTGGCTACGTGACGACGCCTCGTACGCTGCGCGTCGATCTGTTGATGGGAAGAGGAGATGAATAAGTAGCTTGTAGCTAGCACGCGCGCCCGTGTCGTGTGCGCGCAAGCACGGTACTACGACGTACGTGTAGGGCGGTTGTGTACGGGAATATGTACGGATCTACGTATGTACGTGAGTTTTCCGGTTAAAATAATGTTGTTGAGGTTTATAAGCATGGTATCAGCTCGTTCATGCGTGCGTGTTTACTAGCGTCACGTTGGCGTATACTCGTATATGTACATACAGATCTATCTACGCGGACGGACGGACATAAGCGCGATGTGGCAGGATCATCAGGGTGCATGTTGCTCCCAAGAAGTTCCCGATCAAGGTTGCCGATAAGAACGGGGTCAGGGTCTCAGGGGCTACGATAGGCGTGAAGAATAACGTCAGTGACGTCGTGATTAGTAGCTAATTGAGGCCAGCGGTGTTAATTAGTACAACTATATTTGTCGTATGGAGTGTGATCCTTGGCGTTTACCAATATCAGATGAGTTCCTACTCTATTTATGTCATCGTGACATCCTCGTTCCTCCGTTTGTTTGTGTTTGTTTCGGCATATTGTTCTTGGATAATTGATGAATTGCCACTCTACATAGTGTAATTCATCATTTGTCACTTCATAGAATGAGCACTCTATCGTATTCCACTTTAGACGATTTTACCTCTCTTCTTCCTCCTCTCTGTTACATACCGATCGATCGCTCAACAAAAGTAGCGAGAATTTGGTGGGAGGAAGGAGATATTCAGGCAGGGAAGGAAGAACTAGAACGAGGTATCGAAGAACGGGAAGGTAAACAGCATATTGTCTTCTAGTGTTTTCTCATTTCTTAACCCCTACTCCAAACCTCTCCGGTATATAACTGGATCCCATTACAATTGGACCTGTGGTCCCCCAAACAACTCACACCCAACTAAGGCTAAACTCACACCACCCATTCCTCGGATGAGAATCGGACGCTTGGCCTCCTGTTCCTTTTGGCGTCCTGTAGCTCATCATGGCAACGCCCAGGCGCAACAGAGGTTGTGACATTCCCTCTTCCTTCGGTGCCGGCTTGCCCCCAAGCTGGTAAATTCGGAAACCGAGCCTGCAGTTCTTCAAAATTTTCCCAAGTTGCATTCGCGGGTGACCCACCCAATCATTGTACTTGTACCTACGTACCAGGTGCCGCTCCCGATTGATGAAAGCGATGACCCAGAATGCGCTCCAGTAATCTGTTCTCCCCCGGATTTGGCAAAACCGGTTGTACCACTTCACTGGGCGGCAAGGCACTCTTCAATTGAGAAACATGTATCACAGGATGTATATTGCAGGTTGGCGGTAACTTCAACTTATACTCGGCTACACCCACCACCCGCTCGATCTGAAACGGACCAAAGTATCTAAAGGACAGCTTGTGGTTAGCACGGGTGGCCACTGAAGACTACACATAAGGTTGAAGTTTCAAGTACACCTTGTCTCCCACCTCAAACGTCCGCTCAGATCGTTAGGTATCTGCTTGAATCTTCATTCGTTGCCACGCTCGGTTCAGGTGTTGCCGCAAGAGGTTGCTCATCAATTTGCGATCCTGCAGCCAACTAGCCAATTCAGGAGACACACAGGACGAAGGATCCAGGATCCCAAAATGCCTCGACCCATGACCGTATAAAACCTCAAATGGAGACTTGCCCAGTGTCGAATGATAGGAGGTGTTATACCAAAATTCCACAAAAGCAAGCCAATCAGACCACTTGGTTGGACAGGAATGAACAAAACAACGCAAATAAGCTTCCAAACATTAATTTACCCGCTCGGTTTAGCCGTCAGTCTGAGGATGGTAGGACGAACTCATGCACAATTGAGTGTGAACTAACTGAAACAACTCCCTCCACGATATGCTGGTGAAAATACGGTCTCTGTCAAACACTATAGACCGGGGAAGTCCATGTAACTTGAAAACATTACTCAAATATGCTTGAGCCACTTGGAATGTTGTAAATGGATGTCACAGAGGTATGAAGTGGGCATAGTGAGAAAACTTATCTACCACCACCATTATACTATTATAAGATGATGATCTGGGCAATCCTTCAATAAAGTCCAACGACACCATCTGCCAGGCCTGCTCTGGAACGGGCAGGGGTTGCAATAAACCTGGGTATCTGACATGCTCCACTTTAGCCTATTTGCAAATTGAACACGCTGCCATAAAAGTCTGAATATCCTTTTTCATACTTGTGCAGGCAAACAACTTGCGCACACGACAATAAGTCACTTGAAAACCGTAATGGCCCCCGATAGCACTGGCATGCATGGAAGTGATAATCTTCTGTTGCACCGGCACATTATTACCAACCCAAATTCTACCATTCAAACGCAAAATGCCTTCATGTAACTGAAATTTGGGATGATGGACCCCTTCGACACTCAATTCTGATAACAGTCGTTGGGCATGTGGGTCACTATTATAGCCTTCAGTGACTTCCGACAACCATGTAGGTACACACATCGACACCACTGCTAGTTCTCCCTGCGCATGATCAGTTCGGCGAGACAATGCATTAGTCGCCCTGTTATCACTTCCTTTCTTATAGACCAAACGATATTGCAGGCCCAACAACTTGGTCATGGCCTTCTGTTGCCAAGGAGTGGTAACCATTGATCCTCCAAATGGACTAGACTCCGTTGATCAGTTTTAATAACAAACGTTGCATGCTGAAGGTATGATCGCCATTGATCTACTACCAAAATAATGGCTAAACTCTCCTTTCCATAAGTAGACAACCCTTGGGTACGAGGACCGAGTGCCTTACTCAAATAAGCCAGAGGATGCCCTTTTTAGTGTCTGTGGACACTCCTTCCTTACTGACAATGTGCCCCAAATAAGTTAGATGCTGCTGTGCAAAGGAGCATTTAGATCGTTTGATTTTTAAGTGATGTGTGTCCAGAATTTCGAAAACTCTTCTCAAAATTGCCACATGATCCTGTAGGGTTTGAGTATAGACCAAGATGTCATCTATAAAAACCAACACTCCCTTTCTCAGTAAAGTAGCCAGGATAGTGTTCATTAACCCCTGAAAAGTAGTTGGTGCACTCGTGAGGCCATAAGCCATAACCCGAAATTCAAAATGCCTGTGATGGGTCTTGAAAGCTATCTTGTGCTCACCCGCAGGTGTTACTCTGATCTGATGATATCCAGCTCTTAAATCAAGACTCGTAAACCACTGTGAACCAGATAATTCATCTAATAGCTCATCAATAATTGGTAATGGATAGCGATTCTTAACTGTCACTGCATTCAATTATCTGTAATCCACATAAAAACGCCATGTTAAATCCTTCTTACGCACCAACAAGACCGGGGAAGAGAACGAACTGGGTCTGTGTTGAATAATTCTTTGAGACAACATCTCGGCAACTTGTTTTTCAATTTCATCTTTCTGGACAGGATTATAACGATATGGCCGTAGGTTCATAGGCTTAACTCCAGGCAACAATGGTATGGAATGATCAAATTCCCTGTGTGGTGGCAGTCCTTGTGGCTCTTCAAGTAATTGCTCAAACTCGACTAACAAGGAACTAATCACTGGGGCAATTCCAATGCTCTCCCTCCATAGTGTAAACAACAGACAAAGCGGATGTTGGAACCTCTGGTACCAACTAGGGCCAAATCAAACAACACTGGGATGTGCTACCTCTAATGCTTTGTAAATATACTCTTCTTCCACCTGTCCAAAACGACAAGCTCTTTTTGAACCAATGAATATTCATCGGACTGTTGTGTTCCAGCCAATCCATACCCAATATGATATCTGTTGGGAGAATAATTCATCCCTCCTGGATATGGGGCCCGCTTTGCAGCAGACGCACGTACAGGTCCAAGAAATGCTGCTATACTCCTGAAAGACCGTAATACCCCTCGCTTGTACTCATAGGGTAGAAATCCCCAAAGGGGTATTTTGGTCATTTGTACAGGCTTGGGAGCCTATAAATACCCCTTGTACCTCTCTCATTTGGAGGGAGCTCTCTTGAGCAATATAAGAAGGCAAGTCATCTAGTGAGCCTCCGGGAGGAACCCTCGAACCCCCGCAGCCACTGACAGGAGTAGGGTGGTCCTCTCGGACCCCCGAACCTGTATAAACCCCCGTGTCACTTTCGTTCTCGTGGACGACGGCCCGTAGCACGGCCGACGTCCGCCCCTTCACTTGTGCTTGGTTTTTACACCATCAACATTGGCGCCGTCCGTGGGGACGAGGCTAATCGACAGAAGGCTATGGCTCCTACCAAGAAGTACTCCAAGTCTATGAGGCCTCCTCCAGCTCCAGAGCATAAGGAGCCCGCGGACGACTGGTCCGTTCTCTGAAAAAACCCAAGGCGCGGGTTACCTTCGGAGATCGGGGCTGTTCACCCCAGGGTAGACAACGTCCTACACATCCCTGGGCTGCCAAGCATTCCCACATCCATCACACCAATTAACGCGGTGTCTAGCCAAAGGCAAGAGGCCCGAAATATCCTCGAAGCTCTAAGGCCGTCCGTAGCTCCTAGGGAGCTCAACGCTGCTAATTGCAAAGCAATGGTGGAGGCAACTGCAAGGCAGATGGTGGACTACATGATGGCCGCATATCGTACTCCCAGTGGCCCCCAACACGTCTCTCCGCTCCCAGCACCACCTTCAGTTCAAGTGGCCTCTGATCCGGCCGCGTGGGGAGTTTTCCTCGGAGGGGGTGCAAGGGGGACATCCTTACAACCTCTGGATGGGGAGGAGTTCAACCCGTTCCATTACAGTTCATCCCGTCGCCTCAGCCTCCGAGGCCTGAGTTCATACCCTCTGCAACGGGCGCTCCAAGGCCCCCTCTTCAAGCTCCTCTGCCTGGGCAAATGCGCCTGCACCCGAAGATGGTAAACCAGCTCCCTCCAGTTAATGCAAGTCTCCACCCCCCAAGGTACCACGTGGCTAAGGGCAACAAGGGAGCCCGTAGGACCAAAAGTTGTTTCTCCCCCGGTGCCCCCTTCAGCACCTTCAGGCGTGCGAACCGTTCCACCCATCGTAGCTCAAGGGCACTCGCCAAGCCACAGGGATTCGCATCAAGGAGGCTGTGGCCAAGGCGGTCAGAAGAACATGTACTCTGCGGGCACTAGACGTGTCCCCGTGCCACCAATCGGGTCTGCTAGGGAGCGTGGTCGCCACCGCCGTGAAGAAATTGATGTTGAATCATTGATCTCCCGGTCGGATCAAGCTGCAAGTCGACGCGGGCGCTCTAACTCGCCAATGCGCTTGCACCATCGCCGCCACCGGCGGGTATCTAGCTCTTCTAGCTCAGGAGAGCCCCGCCACTATCGTCGTCGCCCGCCGATCACCATCACCTCGTAGCGCAAAGGGCGAGGGCATCCGGAAGATCGGAACCCTCTGCTTGAGACATCTTCAAAGCTCGTTTCAACAAAGTTCCGCCACCCAATCTCGGTAAAATCGATGGGGACTCGACCCCATGCAGTTCTTGGAAGTATACTCTATGGCTATTCGGGCTGGGGGAGGTGGAGAGGTGGAAATGTGCAACTGCCTCCCACTGTTCCTCTCCAGAATAGTGCGTTCTTGGTTCTTCAACCAGAAGAAAGGCTCCATCTACTCGTGGGACCAGCTGAGGGAAGAGTTCAACGCGAATTTCTAAGGAAGCTATAAGCGCCCCATGCTCCCCAACCAACTCTTTACTGTCAAGCAGCAGAAAGGTGAATCCACAAGAGAATTTCTTAAGCGCTTTTCTAAAGTACAAAGCCAAGTGGCAGATTCCCTAGACTCCACGGTTATAAATGTATGCAAGGAAGGGCTGCTCCTGGGAGAACTCAATCGCGCGCTGGGGAGAGATCCCCCGAGGGGCGACCCATGAGCTCTTGAGGTCATGGAAAAATCGCCGAGGAGAAGAAGACGACACAGCTAGAAGGATTTCTCCGCGGAGAAAGCATCTCCTCCAGGAAGAAGTCAAAAAGCTCCCCCAGGAGGAAAGGCAACGACCGGAGGGATCACTCTAGCAGGGAACGTGACTCCAAGATTCTTGTAAATGGACACTCCTTCAGCAGGCGCAGAGCAACAGCCAAGCATCTAGGCCCCTAAAAATTGTTTTGGTAATTAATGACAATATGTGAATATGGGATTAACATATTTATTGAGTATTTACAAGGTTAAATCTCATTGGTGAATGTGTTGATGCAAAGTGACATGCGAAATGGACTACGAGGATCTTTTGGCTCAAAGACAAGGTACAAGTAGTCTAGGATCTCTTTTCATTTTACTGGTCTAGGAGTTTGGATGAAAGACGGGATTATAGGATAAACACCGTACTATTAAGAGGATCATGGCTAGTAGGTTGATAGCATGTTCTTGTGCAATATGGATCAATTTAGGATCATGCATGCATTTGAATTTAAATTTGAAATAAAATTGAAAAGTTCTAAGTGTTTACATCCAAAATCGGTAATCTGTGATTATACTTCGATCGTCTTAGCTTAGTCTTATGATATGACCGGACTTTACTTGGCGGTAGTACGCATTTTGAAGAGAACAACCAAATAAATATTCAAAGCGGGCGACCGGCTCCTGAGCAGTCGTCTCGCATCATGATCATTCGCATTTTAGTTGGCGGTTCAATAAAACCAGAAGCGTTGTAAATCGCCTCAGAATCTCATGAAAAACGGTCGTACCGCTCATGGGCAACGGTCGTACCGTTGGGCGGTCGTTCCGAATTTTGTGAGGCGGTTCAATAAAAACAGAACAAGTGCAAATCTGCTCTAAAACTCAATCTGGAAATCGGACGTTCGCTCGTGAGAGCAGTCGTCTGCAAACTTCGGTCATTAGATGTTTTCTGGCGGTACAAAAATTCGAGAACCAATGCAAATCTTAAGCAAATCTCAAAACCCTCTGAGCGGTCGTCTGCTTCGTATAAGCAATCTGATCGGGAAATCGGACGTCTGGCGCATTTGCTGTGATCGTTCGACCGAGAATTCAACGGTACATGCATGATCTGGCGAAGGGCAAATTGGATTTCGTCTCCAACGGTCAAATACACCCCCACCTGCTCAAGTCAAGGCTGCTAGTGCCCATTTGACATTCATAGAGCCTTGAGAGCCCTTGCATTCGCTCAACACTCAAAAACACTCTTGTGCATTCATTGTGAGCTTGTTGAGATACATTCAAGTGCATTCATTCTCCTAGTTGATCCATGTGCACTTGAGTGCCGTCAAGTGAAGACTTTGGTCTATTACTCTTGGAGTGTTGCCGCACTCCTAGATGGTTGGCGGTGGAGCACGGTGATCTCTTCGAAGAAGATTGTGAAGAGGCCCGGTGCAAGCTTGTGAGTGGTTCGGTGTTCACCATCTCCGGAGTGGAGGAAGAACAACCATAGTGACTTGAGGAAAGGCTTAATTCATGGAGCCGGCTTGAGACGTCAAGCTCCCTCAACGTGGACTAGTGAAGACCAGCAAGTCTTCGATACCACGAGAAAAACATCGTCGTGTCCTTGTGGTTATCTCTAGTATTTACTTTCCATATTTATTTTTCTAGCTTGTTTATTGTGATTAATTTGCCTAGCTAGAAATATAACTTGTTTAGACTAAGTGATTAATTGTGTAATTTGTTAAATTGTTAAAAAGTTTACAAATCGCCTATTCACCCCCCCTCTAGTCGGTTATCCTTGATCCTACAGCAACTCCACCAGAGGACCCAAGAAGGAATCGAGACCAAAATCCCACTGGAAGGGACGTCCTGACGAAGGCCGCAATGAAAGGAGGAGCAACCCAAATCAAGGAGACGGACGCTGGTGTGCCTACCACAAGATGAATGGGCATGATACGAATGAGTGCCGTCATTACGCCGCTGAAGTAGCGAAGCTTCTCGAACACGGCCTCGGGCCGCGTCGAGCGTTGCCACCACATCCCACGGCTGCAGAGGCGATGCCCCTTCAGGAAATTCCACCACCCCAGGCACAGGCCCCTGGTGATCTACCCCTCGGGCAGCGCTTGCAAGATGCTAAGAATGAACTCCCCTTCCAAGCGCCGCAAAGACAAGTAAATGTCATAATAGGGGGCTCGGCCTCCGGGCATGCATCAAAACACCAACAGAAGGAGTACGTTCGAGAAATCAACGTCGTGGGGGTGGCTCCTCAAAGCGTCCCTCCCAAATGGGCAAGTATTTCTCTTAGCTTCATAGCTGATGATGCATAAGGCTTAAGGTTCCCTCATGATGACGCCCTCTTAGTAACTGCCACAATATCCAATTACGAGGTCTCCCGCATACTTGTCGACAGAGGAAGCTCTGCAGATATACTCTACCTACATGCGCTCAAGGAACTATGGGAGTCACCGGGGGGGGCTAACATCCTGGCATCCTGCTGCCATACGATCGCCCTCTCGCCGGCTTCATACCAGGAAAATCCATTCAACCCCTTGGGAGGATCGAACTCCTCATGACGTTGGATCACGGAGAATCACCGCCGCGGAAGCCGTCGGGTTCGGCGTCGTTGACATCGAGTCCCCATTCAATGCTATCATGGGAAGAGCAACTCTCAACCGCTTCTGTGCAGCGATACATCAAAACTACCTATGCTTAAAGATACCAGGCCCTCGCGGGGTCATCTCTGTGAGGGGTGATTAAGACTTAGCTTGCCGTCTGTACCTGGCGGCGCCTAACTCAACGACATCAACTTTCTCGAACCCAAGGAGTCAAAGGAGGAAATGCCCTTGCCTCTCTCACCAAGGCACACCAAGGATGTACTCCCTCCAGCGAGGTGCTCCCTTAAGCCTCATTCAGAGGAGGACCTACAGGAAGTACGACTCTTCGACCAGGGTGACCTGCGATCTCTTAGAATCAGGGTCGTTATCCCAGGAAAGATGAAGAAGGAGCTAATGGAGTTCTTAAAGTCCAACACTGGCATATTCGCTTGGACACCGTCAGACATGACACTTCTTTTGGACGTTCATGAGGGCCTCTGCACCTCCCACATCGTGCCAAGGGCAACCACAGCAAAAACATCTCACTAAGGCTTCTATCTGCTCACAATGGTGCAGGATGCCCTTGATGCGCTCAGGGAGCGTGAGGGATGCCAAAAGATGATAGCCAATCACAATGATCCTGCTAATCCCCTGTGCACCATACCAATCACCTGGCCTTTTGCCCGATGGGGAATGGACCTGCTCGGGCCATTCCCACAGGGCAAGGGGGGCTACAAGCATGTGGTAGCATCAGTGAATTATATCACCAAATGGGTAGAGGCGGAGCCCCTAGCCTCCATCACGCCTCACTCCATGATGGAGTTCCTTTGGAAGAATATCGTATGTCGCTTTAGTGTTCCTAAGGAACTCACAGTGGATAACGATACCCAATTCGACGCTCCAGCCTTTAGAGATTCCTGTAGCTCCATCGGGACCACCCTTCGCTTTGAAACGGTGGCTCGTCCAAAAACCAACAGGGCCGTGGGAAGAACCAATGGGCTAGTCCTGCAAAGAATACGTTGCTGCCTCAAAACAAGTGCACTCAAGCAGGGAACCCAGGCAGAGGGGCTTCCCGGCATCCTATGGGGCCTGTGCACGACCCCTAGCTGCTCCACCGGAACGACCCCGTTCTCACTCATGCACGGGGCTGAAGCTGTCCTCCCTGTCGAGATCCGTCACTGCTCTCTCCGATTGGAAATGCTCTCAGCACCACTACCTGCCCACTTCGCTCAAAACGAGGACAACAACAAGATTGAGGTGGACTTTACGAAGGAAATCCGCAAGTTTTACGCTTAAGACTCTATTGTATGCCCCCTGTGGCACCTATCGAGATGTAAACACCATCTTACTTAATGCAATGAAGATGTGAGGCTCCTACATGATTGCACCATTTATGCAATTATGGCCTGGATCGAGGGTAGTCCCATAACACGCTGTTGTTAAGGGATTGACCTGTTTTGTGAATGTCTTCTCAATTTTGTGCTCATTGACGATGACATCAAGTCCCCATCTCGCGAAGAGCCATACTGGTGGCAGAGGCTGGAGCGGGAGAGAGGGGGCCTTGAGTTGCTTGCTGGCCCACTGGCACCCTTGGCAGCATTGAACGAGGTCTTAGGCGTCTCGGAGCGCTGTGGGCCAGTAGAATCCTTGGAGAAATGCTTTGCCAACGATGCTTCGAGGTGCTTGATGTGCGCCACATAGTCCTTTGTGGATCTCTTTAAGGAAGACTTGGCCTTCTTCCTGAGATAGGCATCGTAAGTAAGGGGCGCAGACCGCCCCCTTGTAAAGCTGCCCGCCTAGGATATGGTAGTTTTTGGCTCTATGCCAGAGGCGCTTTGCTTCAGCTTCATCTTCTGGTTCTTCTCCAGCGAGGTATTTGATGATAACGTCTCGCCAGTCGGCCTCCGCCACTTGGAGCACGTTGCGTGACACCGTGCTCCGGACGAAGCCCCTTGTGCTTTGGGCGGAGCCCCGTGTTCTTCGGGCGCAGCCCCTTGTGCTTCGAGCGAAGCCGAAGGTTTCATCAGTACCTCATGAAAGACATCTAGCGAAGGGTGTTGGCTGGAGCTAGCCATTTTTGCCAGTCTGTCTACTTCTTCGTTGTCGCCGGGTATGGCTTGGTGTCGGTAGAGGAAGTGGGTTGATGCTTTGGACATGGCGAGATAACTTGCCATTTCGGATCTCTAGAGATGAGCGATTTGTCAAAGTGACCTGCTACTAGTCTGGAGTCGCTTTTGATGAGTATCGCTTTGCTCGGTGCCCTCGCCTTGCGGAGGCCCGATGAGTAGCGCCTCGTACTTAGAGGCATTGTTTGTTGTTGGGAAAGCGAGGCGGGTTTGAGTGGGCTCTGGTGTGCCGTCCGGCGACCAAAATAGCTCTGCTCGACTCGGCGCAACACCATGATCCGTCAATGTACATTGTCCACGGGTTTTCGATGTGAGTGAGGATGTGGTCTTCGCTATTTGGGGTCCACTCAGCAACAAAGTCTGCTAGAGCTTGTGATTTAATGGCTGTCCTGGCGACGAAGGTAATGTTGAAGGGTGCGAGCTCGACGGCCCACTTTCCTACTCGTCTTGTGGCGTCTTTACTTCGTAGCAACAAAGCCAGGGGGTAGGAAGTAGGGCGATGATCTTTGTCTTCTAGGAAGTAGTGGCGAGCTTCAGCGAGCCATGAGCAAAGCGTCATAAGCTTTTCGAGCTCGTGTATCGGGTTTTGCACCTTGGAGTGCTTGAGACATAATAGATGGCGTTGGCCATTGTCTTCTTGGATAAGGACTGCGCTTACTGCTGATGATGAGGCAGCGAGGTAGAGCAGGAGATCTGCTCCTTGCTTTGGGCAGGTAAGGCTTGGCAGCTGGGTCAAGTATTGTTTGAGTTCTTCAAATGCCTGTTGGCGATCTTGGTCCACCGAGCAGCTCCGTTCCGCGGAGTGTCTTGAAGAATGGAAGGGATTTCTCTACCGAGCAGGAAATAAAACGGCTAAGGGCTGCCAGCTGGCCTATAAGTTTTTGTACTTCGTGGGCATTGTGAGGTTGCTTCATCTCCTGGACGGCCCTTATCTTTTCGGGGTTGGCTTCGATGCCCCTCTCGGATACTAGAAATCCGAGAAGTTTTCCTGCTTTAACGTCGAAGGCACACTTCTCTGGGTTGAGCTTGATTCCATCCTTGCGAAGGTTTGCGAAGGTTTCTTGCAGGTCCTTCATGTGTTTATCTGCCAACCCACTTTTGACCATTATATCATCAGGCTTCTACGTTGCGACCAAGTTGTCCAGCTAGGACTCTGGAAATGAGGCGGGTGAAGGTCGCACCCGCATTCTTGAGTCCGAAGGGCATGCATGTATAGCAATATGTGCTTACGGGGGTGATGAATGCTGTCTTCGGTTCGTCTTCTTTGGCCATAAGTATTTGGTGGTATCCGGAGTAGGCGTCGAGGAAACTCATCAACCTGCAGCCCGAAGTGGCATCGACTAGCTAGTCAATGCGTGGCAGGGGGGAAATCATCTTTGGGGCATGCTTTGTTGAGCTCCGTGTAATCGGCCTTTATCGCCATTTTTCCTTCTTTTTGGGCGAGGGCGGGGTTCTTTGAGCCACTCGTGTATTTGATTTCACGAATGACCCCGGCGTTTAACAACTTGGTGATTTGTTTCTTCGCTGCTTCCAATCTTTCGGCGGACATGCGTCATGATTTTTGCTTCTTGGGTGGTGCATCACTTTGGAGGGCTAAGCGGTGCTCAATTGTTGCTCTTGCTATCTGGGGATGTCTTGGGGCCCCAGCGAAGCGTCCTTATTCTTGCGAAATACCTTGAGTATGGCGTTGTGTGTTTTGTTGTGGCTGGGCTCCCGGGAGATATCTGTCCGGGAGTCATCATCTAAGGGGACTCTCCGGAGCTTGCCATGGGGCTTCGGCTTTGGTGCCCACTTTGCCGAAGGCCTGGTTGACTGCTCGTTGTTGTCTTGCTCGACAGTGTGGACATGTCGGGCTGGTGACAGTAACTGGAGCTCGATTTGTCTTTCTAGGTCTTGATTTCCTCGCATGGTAATGACGCCTTCTAGTGCGGGAATTTTCATACATAGGTAGTTGTGGTGCGCAATGGCTCCGAAGGAGTTCAATCTTTGATACGCCAGGATGACGTTGTACTGGTACTGCATTTGGACAACATCGAGTGTGACGGCCTCGGTTCTAGTTGTGTAGCCATCGTAAAAGGTGACATTGAGGGTAATCTGGCCTAAGGTTGTTACAGGCTTCCCTCCGAAGTCTATCAATGGAATGCCTGGAGGTGACAAGCGATCCCGAGGGATCATCATTTTGTCGAAGGCGTCCACGAAGTCCGCTATGTTAGCGGAAATGACGAGGGGATATTGATGCGGAAAATACACTCCTTCAGTGTCTTCCGGGCCGAAATAAATTGGGATTTCGGAGTATGGTGGGTGGTGGATCACGAGGAGCCAGCAGGTGGTGAATCTGTCGGCGTATGCTTGGCGCTACCGTTTTGATGGTACTCGGCGAAGACCCTCCGGTGATCATATTGATGATCCTGTGGTGGTGCTCGGGTGGTTTCCATCTATCGCGGGTCTTGGTGGTGGTGCGAGTCGATTGTCGCTTCCTCCTTTATTATTGGGCTCTGATGGCTGCTTCTCGCGGTGCACGTAATTCTGCATGGCTGGAATGGTACGACATTCATTGGTGGTATGCGTGCCTTCGCCATGAAGGTCGCAAAAGGGTGCGAGTCTTCGGGCGATTGTCCGGTTGGCGCCGAAATTTACTGACCTCGGCCCAGCGACCTCGTGTCGCCCTCGCCCGAGGTTTAGCGATCCGTGGTAGACTCCCCGCCCTTTTGCGGAAGTCATTGCCGTGGCTTGGCGGATGTCGGTTGAGGTGGTGGCGAGCGTTTCTTTTAAGGGTGCTAGGCACAGGTGGTGGTGGCGTTCTCTGCGAACCTTGTCTTCCTCGCTTCGGGCGTACTCTTCTATCTTGTCGAAGAGCTCCGTCACCGTGCGGATGGGTTTGCACGCCAGTCTCTCCGAGAGGGGTCCCTTCCGGAGCCCGCAGGTGGCGGCATTTATGACGGTGGTTTCGTTGACGCCTTTTACCTGGCACTTGACCTCTGCGAACTTTCTGAAAAAACTGCGGAGGGATTCACTTGGTGCCCGTTTTATTGCGAAAAGATGCCCCGCATCCTTGGGTTCCGTGTAGTTTCCTTGAAAGTTATTTCTGATGAGGTCACGCAACTGCTCTCACGTGTAGATGGAGCGTGGGGGAATGGTGAAGAACCATGTCAGCGCTACGCACCTAAGAGCGAGGGTGACGCTCTTCGCTTTTGTAGTGTCATCACCTCCGGCGGCCTCCACCGCAATTTCATAAACCCGGAGGAATTCCGAAGGATCGGTGCATCCCTGGAATGGTGTGACCTCCGGCATCTTGAACCCTTGCAGCCAGCGGGCGGTCTCCAGCCCTACGCTCAACGGGGAGTTGGGATCCCCCCGAAGCAATGGGGCCGGAGGCTCGGGAATTGCCTCCGCTGCGACGATTGGCTCGGGCAGCAGCGGAGCTGCGAGGGCTGAGGTCGGCGGGTGTCGGAGGGTTGCCATCTCATGACGAAGATCTGCCAACTCTTGTTGCAATGCTACAAACGACTCTTGACTAGTGCCCGCTTCCAGGGCGGGCTGGCCTGCTCCTTGCATGGAGTTGTTTGTTTCCTTCTCCGCTTGCGGGGCGAGGGGTGCCTCCGCTACGGAGGTTCTAGTTCGCTTTGCCCTCGGGGTCTTTGGGTGTTCTTGCTGCTGCATGCTCTTTGCAGCGTAGGTTTTGGACTTGGTTTTCTTCCGCGGTGCCATGCTTGAGCTAGGAGTTTGTACTTCGTGACTTTCCTACTGTCCCCACGGATGGTGTCAACTGTCGTAGCAAAAGGGCCAGACAGTAAAAGAGGGGGGACCCCTAGTACACTCGGAATGTTCGAAGGATCCTCAAAGAGGGGACTGATTGTCAGGAAAAGTATGTTGTATTAAGATGTATAGTGTATTGCTCTGAAAAACCTTGGATATTACATGGGGGTGGATGTCTATTTATAGACAAAATGGCAGGATACATGAGGTTACATAAGCACCCCTACAAAAGTACTACTAGTGTAGGGACTGCAGGGTCCTTTCCCACCCATATGCTTAGCTTCTGGTCCAGCTGTCTCTTTTCTTTCCTCCGGCCGGATCTCCTCCGAATACTCTTTGAGCCTTCTTCGGTTGCTACTTCAAAAAGACCCTTCGTGGGCTTCGGGTCACCCTCGGGGTACCTCCTGTACCCCTCGGGACCTTCGGGTCACCCTAAGGGTACCTCCTGTACCCCTCGGGACATCCTTCGGAGGCTTCGGATTACCTTCGGGGCACCTCCTGTACCCCTCGGGACACCCTTTGGAGGCTTCGGGTCACCCTTGAGGTACCTCCTGTACCCCTCGGGAGACCCTTCAGAGGCTTCAGGGTACCTCCTTCGGAGGCTTCGGGTCACCCTCGGGGTACCTCCTGTACCCCTCGAGAGACCCTTCGGAGGCTTCCTTCGTTGACCCTTCGTAGGCTTCGGGAGAATAATTCATCCCTCCTGGATATGGGGCTTGCTTTGCAGCAGGCGCACGTACAAGTCCAAGAAATGCTGCTATACTCCTGAAAGACTGTAATACCCCTCGCTTGTACTCATAGGGTAGAAATCCCCAAAGGGGTATTTTGGTTATTTGTACAGGCTTGGGAGTCTATAAATACCCCATGTACCTCTCTCATTTGGAGGGAGCTCTCTTGAGCAATATAAGAAGGCAAGTTATCTGGTGAGCCTCCGAGAGGAACCCTCGGACCCCCGCAGGCCACCGACAGGAGTAGGGCGGTCCTCTCGAACCCCCGAACCTGTATAAACCCCCGTGTTACTTTCGTTCTCGTGGACGACGGCCCGTAGCACGGCCGATGTCCGTCCCTTCACTTGTGTTTGGTTTTTACACCATCAACAATATCATAACATCCCAAGGGCAAAATCTTGAAATCAGTACAAAAGGTAACCCCCTGAATACTCCACTGACAGCAAGGAAGCTCTCTGGTACAGTGCAATAATCCACCATTAGCAATTCTCACTTGAACTGGTTTAGATGCTGGTTGATCTCCCACTAAGAATCCAACACAATCTTCACTGATGAAGCAATGTGAATTGCCAGAATCCACCAACATATTGACTAAATGACCTTGAACCACTCCTTGCAACCTCATAGTATGAGTAGTTTCAGAACCCTTCCAAGCCTCCTGGGAAAGTGCCAATAATTCTCCTTCTACTTGCCCCTCATCCTTCTTAGTAATTGGTGATTCTACCTCAGTATTATGCAGCATCTCCCATAACTCTTCCACCACATGAAGTTGAACTCTAGAGGCACACTTGTGCTCTCTCGACCAACGTTCGCCACAAGTATGACAGAGTCCATTTGCTCACTGATACGCACGAAGGGCGACCAATTTCTCATCAAACGGGGTAGCTCTGACCCCGTCTGTACCATTTCGATCATCTGGTCTTGGCCCTCCCATTGATGCCGCTTTTCCCGGAGTAGGAAATGAAGATAATGTTGTTCGGAGTGTTGACCGTGAGCATGACTGTAAATCCAGACGACGGGGATCCCTTCTTGTGGACTCCAATACCTCCTCTTGTAAGCACACCAGAGCGATAGCAGTTTCCAAGTCTTGTGGTCTATGCAACAGCACCGCAGATCTCACTTCGCCACGCAATCCATCCACAAATTGTGTAATAAAGAATCCATGCACATACTTTTAGCCAACGGCTCCGCCGCAAGTCTGGGTGTTTTGGGCTCTCGATCTGACCCGATCTAGTTGGTTTCGTGCTAGGGATTTTTCTGGTGGTGTTTCTGGTAGCGTCCAGTTCACGGAGTATGTGCAGAAGAATGTTCACTTGTACAAATTCAAGAACAACATGCCCCTCTCCACCACCGCCACCGCCAACTTCACCCACGGCGAGCTCGCCACCGCCCTCCGCAAGGTATTGATTCGGTTCGGCTAGGCTTAACCTTCTCATTCTTGTCAGCAATCTGGTGTTTGCTCGTGCCTTAATTTCTCACCAAAAGGGGTTAGCTTGTGCAGTGCTTTACCTTTTGTCATGGAAAGGGGTTAGCTTGGTGTAGTGGCATGCCTATCTGTGTGATTTATAGTTTGATTGCTCGGAGATTTGCATGTGCTGTTCGGAGATAAGTGATGTGATATTGGGGAATTTTCGGCCAATGCCGAATTGGCGATTGGATAATTTACAATGTGGTATTGTTTCCATTTTTAGTTATCTGGGGTGGTATAAGGGAAACTGTTGTACATGAGAATATGAGATAAATATTGTTCACTGATAGCGCAGTAAATGCTGGTTTGAAAGAACACAACATGAATGTGAAATTAGGAGTACATGCTTAGTTTCTCTGGTGGTGAAAGAATAACACGAATGTGAAATTAGTACATGCTTAGTTTCTCTGGTGGCGAAATGTGGGCCTTATTAGGAACTATCTGATCTACGAGGGTTTTGGGATTTTGAGGGCAAAGAATAACTAATTAACTAGAGCATCCAAGTTCTGTTCCCATGTTATTGTACATGAGAACCATTTCCTGCTATATGTTATATTATTTTGAAGTACAAACAACATTGGACCTCCCAATGAACTGATGCCTCTCCTAGATTTAGTGAAGTATCTGTATTGTTGGAGTCCTTTCTCATCGAGCCTTACAAGAAAAGCTGATATTTTTGAAACCTTAGACGGTTACCTTTATTTGCTCCTAGCATCTAACTGATGCTGTGCTGTATATTTACTTGTTCTATTTAAAGAAGAAATTCTTTTGCTTGCGATTCCTGTGACAAACTTGTTTCATGTTAGTACAACACGGGCTTGCTGTGAAATTTTGGATATGTAAATCACTAAATTGATTTCTCAATCCACCATTATTCTAAACCCTCAGGTTGGAAACATGTTCAATTTGTGATGTCACGGAGTGAGATGTTTTCCTATCTTGCTTCCAGTATCATGCAGGCCATCTGTACGAGCAACATCACCAATATGACAACTAGGCTTGTTTGGTCATTTGGTGTACCTTAATCTTTAGCTTCCTATCGTACTCAACTAAGGTTAAGCCTATGTCAAATGGAGAGCTTATTTTGCAGCTTGAATCAGAGGTCTCTGCTATCTTCTACATGTATGGCATAGCTTCTTAGGAGTATAACTTGTTTATATATGAGGCTATAATTGGAGTTTTGTTTTTATGTTGCAGTGTAAAAAAAAAAGTGGGTATGTACCATATATCGTGTAGGTGAGGGTTGTTTGTGTTCCAGAGTAGAATCCATATAATTTGGTTTATGAAAGAGGTAGGCTAAATAGATCCTTACTCTCTACAATATTGGGATGACCGGATGACATGTTTTGTCTGTTTGGTTGTTATTTATTCGTACACTATGTTAACTAAAAAAATTATCAAAATATTTGGCCATGTATATTATCAGCTTATGGATCAATGGATCCTAAAACCACAGACAATCCAAACGAACATTGACCATTGGTTTTGAAAGAGAAGTTAGAATATAAATAAGAAACATGTTTGTAATATCATGAGTTCATGACCTTAACAAAGCTGTATTAAAAATCAAAAGTTGGAGGCATGTTTGAAGTGAGTTGAATCTCTGTTGTTTTCTGATATTTGTTGTTTACTTCTGAAAGATGGGTGAAATATTACTTGAGTGGGCTTTATATTGCTCTAGGATCAAATCTTTGCAAACTAATGCAATTTCATGTTCCCAAGTTTTCAGCTACGTGTGTTATCCTATAAGTTTAGCTTCCCCCTGACAATAATCCTTTGTATTGTGCTTTTACAGAATCCATATTTCCCGAACGTAATTCTTGCTGGCTATGATCAAGAGGTTGGCCCATCTATGTACTACATCGATTACATTGCCACTCTCCATAAAATTGAGAAGAATCTTTTGGATATGGCTCCTACTTTTGCCTGGCTATGATGGACAAATTATATCGTCCCGGCATGACAGTTGAGGAGGCGATTGACCTGATTGACAAGTGCACCAAGGAGATCAGACTCAGGTTGGTCGTCGCTCCTCAAAATTTCATGATCAAGATTGTTGACAAGGACGGAGCCAGGGAGTATATCCGCCGCAAGAACATCAGTGGCAACCCTTTGGAGAACGCATAGGCTACAGCCTGATGCTTCTTTAAGATCCTGATTGCCTTGTGGCTGGATTCATACAATGACTTAACATCTCACGGTCTTAACACTACTTTGTAAATTGTAAGCGTAATAACATCAATGCAATTCGCGCACTGCTCTGTATTCTGCCTTCTCTTAGATATGTGCTGCTCTGTTTTTCAGCTCGTTTATTAGATGTGTACTGCTCTGCTCCTTCTCTTTCTGGGTATCTAGTTCTATTAAGGAACAATTCTCTTCTTTACGAAGGCACACATATAAAATCCTGTCCTGGAATCTGGATGGTGTTGATATTTGAAAATCTGTGTTCACTTGCAAGTTGGATGTGGGTAAGTTCCAGATCAATCTGAAGCACGTAAGACAGGAGTTAAAATCATGGTTAACACTCATACAGTTCTGTTTAACCTATCTATTCTATGGTAGACACTTTCAGACAAGGTACGCATGGCGCCGTAAAATCACAGACAAGCTCACTGTCTGGAACTGACGAACAATCAATGGAAACAAAACCATGTGTAGTGTTCTTTATTCTGAATGCAGAAAACAATCAATAGTACAAATGCAAAGCACAAAACTCAATCATCCTCGCCAATGCTCAATGGTAAACCAAAACGCTCACACGGCTGACAAGGCGTAGACCGCGACAGCCGCGAAGCCGAGCACCAGACCCACCGGCCCCCGGAGCGACGCACCGCCGTTAACCAGGTACGGCGCCGTCGGCGTCGCCTTCGATTCACCGCCGGTTCCTGCATCCAATT
Source organism: Phyllostachys edulis (assembly GCA_036346405.1). Taxonomy (NCBI): domain Eukaryota; kingdom Viridiplantae; phylum Streptophyta; class Magnoliopsida; order Poales; family Poaceae; genus Phyllostachys; species Phyllostachys edulis. The sequence goes on along the minus strand of CM070550.1, from coordinate 8,230,705 downwards.
AACGCACGTCCATTACCATTACCGTCAGGTAAGAGAGGAGAACCAAGACAGATCAATAAGCACCACGGTTCTTATCTTACCTGCGCCGGACGAGCCCGGTGTCTGCACCGCCGGAGTGGTCGGCGTAGCAGCGCCGGGAGCATTGCCACCAGCAGCTGCAAGCAAAAACGGGTCTCTCTGAGCAATGCAAGAAGCATAATAATGCATAGGATGTTTTCTCTCTCTCAGAGTGATGCTGAAATTTTGATGGCTTGCGCTCTAGGATTTGATCGAACACTTACTGTTGCACCTGCTCGCCGGCGGGGTCACCACGTTGCAAGCTTTCGGGAGATCGAGCGCGTGCGTCTTGTTGATGGTGATGCCGCCGAGCGACGACGAGTCGCCGCCGAGCGCAGAGCAGAGGCACTGCGGCTGGGACTGCACGACGGAGCCGAGCTGCGAGCAGCAGCTTCTCGTCGGCGTCGTCTCGTTGCCGCTTATGTAGTTCAGGCAAGGGTACAGGCTGACCAGCGCCGTCGTGCACCCGGACTGCGCGGACGCCGTGGCGACGAGCAGCGCCGCCGTGGCGGCCAGGATGCAGGCCACGGACGCCGTTCTCGCTCTCGCCGCCATTGATCTTCCCTTTGCTTGCTAGTAGCACAAGCGGCTTCCTGGATTGGAACTGGATGCTGGTTGCCTGGGTTAATCAACTTGTGTGCTTGTGTTCTTTGCATTCGTGTTGGTGTGGTTTTTTATAGGACAGATTTGTGGGGGAAGATGGATGAGTTGGTCATGTTGGTGAGCTGCCTGTTCCTACCTCCTACTCTTGTCAGAAACATTTTTTTTCCTGCTGAATTGTTGCAGGAGTTGCTACTTGTTGCTTCAGAAAGTATTCTGCTGCCAAAAAATATTGGTGTTCAGAGTTGAACCAGGTGTCGGTCCTTGCCGTGTTAGATGAGGCTCGCAACGGTATGAGTGTCACGGTATGGTATTTGTTGGCTATCTCTGTATTTTTCAGTCGGTTAGGAAGTAACTTGTGTCATCCTGACAACTGACATGACACCAACATCTGGTAAATGGATTCATGTTTTCCAGATGCCCCTTTTGTGAAGAGAAAGATCTTTGAATTTGCCAGCACAAAGCGTCTAAGAAATACTGCATTTAAGTAGCATTGGCCTCTATGCAAATGCAGAAATGTAACTGCAAGATAGCAATCCAATTGGCCCCGGTTATTTTGGAAGCTGGTAGGAAGAAACCGGCACGAGTGTAACAAGTGTTTGCTGCGAATTTCTTGTGATTTCTGTTTGTTGGATTTGCCGTCGCTCTCGTCGGTGAAAGTTTGCGAGGTAGTGACTCTGACCGGTGACGTCCTACTTAATTTTGTGCTCGTCCGCGCCATGTTAGGCATGGCTGCTAACCACTGACGTCTATGTACAGCCTTTTGTTCTTGTTCAACTACCCTGATACCATCAAAGAAATTCGTGTCTGTAGCGTTGGACATGTGATGGGAAACGTCTGCCTGTGATCAAGAGTGAGCGTAATATTTTGATTTATGTTTTTAGTGATGCTTGAATTTATAAGGAACATGCTAATTATTTTTTTAACCGGAAATCTAAGCACAACTCCTAATTGTGTTAAAGGGATCACATCAATTGTCAATAGACCCATTCAACATACATTTTACAACCTGTTTTGTACTTATAACATTTTTATTGCACATGATCTGCCGGCTGTTTCAAGTAGGCACTTCTGCTGCCAATATTTTAGGTCCAATTATGAGGATAGTATCTGGCCCATCAATCACAACACCACATTAGCAAACATCATATACAAAACGCATAATCCATAATCACATCGCATTAAACCCACACACAAAATATGTTAATACAGTCAACTCAAGGGCGCAACTAGCGTCCGACGTAATATATAGGCACAATGTTTGCAACAAAAAATTCCATACATGCAACAACGCAAACCGATTGGGTGTCTCTATTCAAGCGACGGTATAGAGGAAGAACGAAAGGAAATAAGAGGCCGGGGACAAGGAAAAGAGTCGAGTCGATCGACTGGGAGAAGCAAAACGAAACCAGGATTTGGCTGAAAAAGATGCAACGTAACATCAACATCAAGAAATTTGCGATATTTAAAACTTACTTATGAAATATTTTGATTTCACAAGCACAACATGGCCATATGCTAGGCACAATAAAAATGAAGAACGGTCGCAACATATCAAAGAAGTTCAAAGAAGCAACAATCAAATGGCGAAGGGCTGCAGCTCCAGCTTTTCCGGAGGATGATTGGCACACAACAAACTTTTCAATGAACCACAAGAACTAGTACATGGGACACTTGCAACAAATTTTTTAATAGGACGCAACATTGATGTGATCACCATGCAACAATTCCCCACGCACACAACCAAACTAACGCCCCACTGCAACCAAAAAAAATTCTTTGTGCGACAAATTCATCCCCACGACAACGAATTTGTAACCTAATTGCAACATGCTACAACATCACATTGCAACAAATAAAAACACTTACTGCAACAATTTGGAACTTACTATAATAAAAACAGGAAAATGATAATGGTGAAGGATGTCTGTCACACTATCACTTCATCACCCCCGTCTCCATGGCCGTCCGCTGCGCCCCACCTCCTCCGACCTCGGCAGATCTGGCGAGCTCCACCCGCTCCTCGGGAGGGACACCTCGCATGAGAGCTCCAACCTCGGCAGATCTAGCGAGCTCCGCCCACTCCTCGGGAGGGGACACCTCCGCACGAGAGCTCTGGCTGCAGCAGATGTTCTCTCGAGCATGAGATACAGCGAGCTCCGACCGCCGGCCGAACTCCTCGAGCGTGATGCCTAGGAAAAAAAGCAAGCATGGAGCAAGGTGGGAGATCACGGGTGATGAAAGCTCGGTCGGACTTCACCGGTTCGATGGAGAGAGAGAGATACAAGCCAATGAAGAGGAATGGGTGAAGCTGTTTCGGGGATAGAGAATAAGGAATGGGTGTTTGTGGTGCCAGGGGTGATGAAGTAGACATCCGTCAGATTTTTTTTTCTCTGTATCGGACGCCTGGAATGTATGTTTCCCTCAACCCAAAGCCCTCAAAACAAAAATCTCTGTATCTTTCCAAACTAGGGAAGTAGTACATGGCACATGCATCCTACATGGACGCAGCTACGAGCAGTACTACGGATGCAGGCGCCAACGGCACACGAGCGCTCCTCCATGCCGAACTGGGCACCACCACTGGCCTCTGCCCCGGGTGATCGGCGGCAGTTCCACCGCCGGCGACGCTGCCGTCGGATCAATTGGCAAATCCGGCTGCACCGATGATTCCGGCGGCATTGGTGCTGCAGAATCGCGAAATGCTTTGAGCGTACTAATAAGTAAAATTCAGACAAAAAGTTTTGCAACTTTGGTGTGATATGAGCAGAGAAGGGAAGATCCTTACGCAGAGGGGGCAGTGCCGGAGCAAATGCAACAGATCCTGCAAGTTAAATTGTCCAGTGTTCTATTCAGTAATCTACAACATTACAGTACTAGAATTAAATTACCTGGAGCTGGGATTTGCGTTGCTGTATCTGCAAATTACCAAAATGGAACAGATAGTTTGGTTAATCAAAGATAGGTTAATGCAGTGATAATTAAGTTTGTCTTGTGCAGTAAAAAGTAGTAAGTCTGTACAAACCAAGAACTGCACTCCAACGGGACGGACATGGAGTTACAGAGCTTGGGGAGGGAGATGGCGAGCATGCGGTTGATGGGGAGGCTGAATGGTACGTTGCCAGTGAGGATGAGACAGGCGCAGTCGGTACCGGTGCGGACCATCTCCGCCACCGACTTGCAGCACTGCCGCGTCGGCGACCCGCCGCCGTTGGTGCTGCCGGTCACGAAGTTGAGGCACGGCGTGAACGTCGTCACCAGCTGCGACCCCGTGCACGACGTGGCCACCTGCCCCGATGCCGGCGCCGCCTGCAGTACGGCCAGCACCACCGCGAGCGCGGCCACCGCACCACCTACCACCCACCATCCTGTCGCGTCCCTTACGCCTTGATTTCTTCAGGTGCGTAACGACAGTTTCAATTGGAGGTAAATTTTTTGAAGCTGCGCTGTTTCTTGCAGTGAATATATTGGAGAATGTTTCAGGTGGTAGATATGGATTTGGTTGAGGTGGTTGCACGAACCGAGCCAATGCTGATGCGTGCATGCATGCGTGCGTGGGATTATTACTTGTGGATCGAAATCTTGTGTTTAGGTCAGGTAGGAATGTGTCCGTGACCAAATGAATCCGCAAGGTCATGGCAGTACTGTCTCTGTATCTGCTTCCAGACGTGCTAACTCTGCAAAATCAAGCCCAAACATGCAAAAATTTGGCGAGAAGTGGACCAAACAGATGCACAAGTCTGAGCTCACCAGTGCTACGGCCAAACTAGCTGTTTCCATGGTCTCGAACAAGATTCAACGTGTGCTGATCTGTCACGAACAAGATTGCTATAAATCAGAGAGGTTTTTATGTGCGTGATACACATACACATACTTGCACATCATAAACCGTCGAAGCAAATGGGAGCAGCTTGCGACGTTGCTGCGCTTGGCCTTGGCCTGGCCGTGGCAGCCGCGCTCCTGGCGTGCCACCGGTGCGCGGTGCAGACGCAGACGCCGCCCGGCGGCTCCGGCTGCATGCCGGAGCTCGTCAGCCTGTCGCCGTGCATGGACTACATGTCGGGCAACGCGACGGCGCCGGACGCGCCGTGCTGCACGGCGCTGTCCGGCGTGCTGAGGTCGAACCCGTGGTGCCTCTGCATGGTGCTCGGCGGCACGGCCGCGTCGCTCGGCGTCGCTGTCGACAGCGCCCTCGCGCTGCAGCTCCCCGGGGCGTGCAAGGTCCAGACCCCACCTGCCAGCCAGTGCAACTGTAAGTGTGCTTATCTATCTTGACAAAATCTATGGAAATTCCGTTTGAAAAAAAAACTATGGGATATGGAAATTCCTTTTGAAAAAAAAAACTATGGAAATTATCTAGGACATTGTACAGGTAGTTTGACACGCGGAGGTCAATTGAGAATAGCACAAGTGAAAAATGTTGCACTGTTTGTGCAGCCGTGGGAGTTCCGGTGCCGTCTCCGGTGAACCCGACGACACCCGGCAGTACTCCGGCGACGCCATCAGCACCCAACGTTGCCCCTGCAGGTAGACAAGACAAAACTAGCCATTTATACTTTTAAGCTTTTCACTACGTGACAAATCTGCATGCGTTTTTCCCAAAAAAAGTGCATGTGCAACATAGCTGAGACTAGAGTTTTTGTTTCATTTAACGTGATTTTAAACCGAAATTGCAAAAATAGTTCTCATCATAAATAAATTGGTAAAAATGTCACCGTGTCGCGCTCAAAATGTACGGTCGAAACATACCGTGCCGCACCCCACCGAGCGGTAGGTCTTGTAGCGGCCTACTGTGCAGTGGGGCGCGGTAGGCTCTCCACATATTATTTTTGTCAATTCGTTCGTAGTGACTATTTTAATATTTTATCGCCAGACAGTGTCATTTTAGCCAATTACTCTTAGATACTCAGAGCATGCACTTAAACTAATCATATACAATTTTCAACCTCTAATACAGGGTCCGGATCAAAGTCTACTCCATCCACCACTCAGTACTCTGACGGGAACATTGACTGATCAGGAAGAATTCTCGCCTTCGTCATCGTCGCGGCAATTGCGCTGATCCATCGTGTCTGAGATATGTATGCCAGAGCTTCTTCTGTCCAGCGTGGATTCATTTCGTTTCCTACGACGACGGCACGACGCCTTTGTAATTTTGTATATATATTCGCGCGTCTTTTTATTCAGGATTCTGAGGGGTTATTCTTGCAGCAACAATTCCCAATTTACCAACGCATTTTGGTTAATTAAGTCCCACTGACATTAGGTCCCACTGACATGTGACGTGTACGCCCGCGCGCTCCTGCTTTGCAATATGTTTCTTTACGAGGGTTGATTTTATTGGATTGTTAAGTAGTCACAGTCAGGTTGACCGTTGACTAGCCTGTAGCCTGTCTAGCCGCCTTCGATCCTTCCTCCCGCCTTCGATCCCTCCTCCAAGTCCCAATCATGAATCAACGTACGGGATTGATACTCAGCTTTTCGTTTCAGCTTCTAGCTCATTTAGACTGTTTTGAAATGAAATGGTAAAAATATTATTTCTAAAAATAAAATAGCAAAATAACATCTCTATCGCGTGAAAATACCGTGGCAAACGGCCTGATGCTAATCCATGCGTTAACCATTTTTAATGACAATGCATGAATGATTGTTACCAATTTTTAATGCATGTAGTGGCATTTTTAATGCACCTAACACAGATGACCGCGGATGTTTGCTTGTTTGGGTGATCTAAGTCAAAAAAATGCTCATTTAGCTGTTTTGCAATGAAATGGTAAAATATTATTTCTAAAAATAAAATAGCCAAATAACATCTCTATCGCGTGAGAATCGTGGCACGTGTTCTAGTACACTCTACATCAACGGTAAGATACCGTTTTTGCTATTTTTTATATTTCGTTTTGTATAGACTATTTTAGCTATTTCACATACAAAAATATGGTAAATAAGCTCAAAAAAAACTTTCTTTTCTTTTCTTTTTTCCTTCCCTTTCCCAGCAAACCCAAGTCACCTTACCATCGTAGGCTCATACTAGCGGTATATATAAATGTACACCACTGGAATTTGCAAGACTAACTTACAAACCCATTAATTAATCTATAGCAATCTTGATGCCCAAGATTCTTGGATCGAATTTGGATCGATATTAATATCTGTGCGGTCAAACAAGGCAGGCTGATGTGGCTCTATAAAAGCACAGGGCCAGTAGTAGGCTAGTAGCTGTACCTACCCTACCCATCAATCACCAAGACGCACCAGCTCACAAGTGACAAGTCACAAATGGACCAGCAGGGCCAAGAAACGCAGCCCGCCGCGGGGAAGGCCGCGGAGGTCACGCTGCGGCGCTTCGACCTGGACGACGTCGACGCCATGATGGCGTGGGCGTCGGACCCCCAGGTCGCGGCCGCCTGCCGCTGGGAGCCGTACGAGTCCACGGAGCCCCTGCTCGCCTTCATCCGGGACACCGTGCTCCCGCACCCCTGGTTCCGCGCCATCTGCCTCTCCGGCGGTGAGGGCGAGGGCCGCCCCGTCGGCGCGCTGTCCGTGACGCCGACGGCGGACGCGTGCCGGGCCGAGCTCGGGTACGTGCTGGCGCGCGCGCACTGGGGCAAGGGCGTGGCCACGGCCGCCGTGAAGCGGGTGGTGGCCGCGGTGTTCGCCGAGGTGGAGGGGCTGGAGCGCGTGGAGGCGCTCGTCGACGTGCGCAACGTGGCTTCGCAGCGCGTGCTGGAGAAGGCCGGGTTCCGGCGGGAGGCCGTTCTGCGGAGGTACGTCGTGCTCAAGGGCGCTGTGAAGGACATGGCCATCTACAGCTTCATCTCCACCGACCCACTGGTCGAGTGATGCGTGTAGTAATGCTTCAGCTATTTTCTCCATGGTTCAGTCGACCTATCTAGACTGCAATATGTTGTGACGCTGCTATTTTCTTGGTTGTTTGGTTGCTCGTATGTACTAAGAGTATTTAGATGGCTTTATCGCCGTGAACAAAATTTATATAGAAAACTGAGGATTTGCTACCACAAGGGTTGACACTTCCCAATAATCTAATTTGCTTATACTTGATAGAGTTGTGCAATACACACGATTCGTCGTACGTGCTACGATGCACGTGTCCAGTCCAGCCAAAGACAGTGCAAGGCCGCACGTGTCCAGCCAAAGACAGTGCAAAGCGACACGCGTACGCAACTGCCAAGGACAATGGTACTTCATATGTCATTGTCATGTCATTTTTTTATGAGGTGAAAAAGATACAGGGTGAGAAGAGGGAGGTTTGATAATGGTGCAAGTATCGAATCTTCGTTTAGTGGGTACGAGTGAACCGTTGACGTGGCATGTAGACGACGACACCGATTGTCTATGCTTACCGTCTCTAACCAAACTAAAGTCCAAAGCACGTGACATGTGCTATCCGCGTCCCCGTCAGCTCACAGCCTCACACACAAGGAGGGATATTTGCATAAATAGCATAAAGTTTATATTGTTTGCTGTCTTAAATGAGATATTTGTAATGGATTCTATACTATTTCGCTTTTTTTTCAAAGATGATGTGATAAATTAGTAGACTAGTGTTAGTAGACTACCCCCTACCCCAGAGGCTCAGTCGACCAAGAAACGCAGCCCGAGCGCGAGCGAAGCCCATCCTACCGGCGCGGCGCCCGCGTCCATGGAGGTGACCCTCCGCCGCTTCGAGCTCTCCGACGTGGACGCCATGATGGCGTGGGCGTCGGACCCCGAGGTCGCCGCCTTCTGCCGCTGGGAGCCGTACGAGTCCACGGAGCCCCTGCTCGCGTTCCTGCGCGACGCCGTGCTCCCGCACCCGTGGTTCCGCGCCATCTGCCTCGCCGGCGAGGACCGCCCCGTGGGCGCGGTGTCCGTGGCGCCGACGGCGGACCGGTGCCGCGGGGAGCTCGGGTACGTGCTGGCCCGCGCGCACTGGGGCAAGGGCGTGGCGACGGCGGCGGTGAGGCGCGCGCTCGCGACGGTGTTCGGCGAGGTGGAGGGGCTGGTGCGCGTGGAGGCGCTGGTGGACGTGGACAACGCGGCGTCGCAGCGCGTGGTGGAGAAGGCCGGGTTCCGGCGGGAGGGCGTGCTGCGGCGCCACTACTGGCACAAGGGCCGCGTCAGGGACCTCGTCGTGTACAGCTTCGTCTCCGGCGACCCCCTGCCCGAATGACACTGCAGCAATGCATTGCATGCAGTCATCTGAAATCGAACTGCAAATTAGACTCATCAAGTCCGAATTATATATATATCTCGGTCTTTCTGTTGAATCGTCACTGTCTTCTTTTAGCATCTGAATTTGTTGCAAGTTGCAACCCGCATTGAGTGAAATAAAACCGACGGATGAGATCAGATGAAACAGCCATATCGTTTGCAAGGAACTTTCTTTGCAACGCGCGCAAATATATACAACGTCTCGCGTGCATCGACACGACGACATCGACATTGTTGCGTGCTCGATGTATGTAGCTACGTACTATTGAAGGACGACGACGACGACAGCGGAGGCAGTGCGGAGCCGTGCCATTTCTGGACACAGCGCATCAACCAGGATTGATCGGTGCCGATATGTTTTGGCGGTATCGCTCAGGATGACGCGGTGCTCTTGGTGCAATCTGGCGATTAATTCCGTAGCTGGTTGTCTGTCACTGTGGAGCCGAATTTTATACCCTGACAAACGGGGCTGCCTCCACGTGGTGGTGCCGCAACAAACGAAGCATTTTGCCACCTGTCCGAAAGACTGGAAGAGTAAATAAATCTATACATGAGCAACTACACAATAAACACAAAAGAGAGGCACAATGTATAGAGAAGGACATGTGATTTTTATTTATTTGTATATCTGTTGTACATAGATGTCCTCATATATATAGTCTATAGGGACGAAAGTCCTTTAGAGGTGGTTTAATCGTTTGTCCACAACTAGATTTCTTAACACTCTCCTTTGGGTAATAGACAACGGTATGCAAATGTCTCTTAAAAAAAATTCCTTCCAAAAACCCATTGAGGAAAAAAAAAAGAATGGAGAAAAGAGTATATTACATTCGTAGGTGGCATACACTTGTTGCCTCACTAAAAACCTTCATGTAAGAAAACTTTAGGAAAACTCACTAAGGAAAAGTGCACAATGTTTAATCTTCAGGATCTAATCTTAAATATTTTAGATAAATCACTAGGATTTGATAAGGGTTATAATTTAGGGATTTACACCCCCCCCCCCGGGGGAACTCTGCAACTCTTCAAACTGTATTATTCCAATGTCATAAATGCATCTTTGAAAACTGAGTGCAGGCAGAGACTTAGTGAAAAAAATCAACTGGATTTTCACAAAACTTTGTTTGCAGGATCTTTACCTCACTGTACTTCTGGATTTCATGATGATAGAAAATTTAAGAGCAATGTACTCCATGATATTGCTCTTGACATAACTCGTTTGTATTTGTGTAATACAAGCAACATTATCTTCATAGATAATTGAGGGGGTATTGACGGTATTAATACCACAATACTTCTAGATGCGGTTATTCATACGTCTGAGCCAAACACATTCAAGTGAGGCTTCATATAGTGATATAATCTCTGAGTGGTTGGTAGAAGTAGTTACTAACCGCCAAGAGATGGTTGTACCAGCACAAAATAATATAAATCCAATATGGGATTTTGCACTAAAGATATTTGACAGATAGTCGATATCTTCAGGATTTAGTAGTGATCATCAGGATCTATGCGTGATCTTCATGATCTTTGCATTGTCGACCAACTAGATCTAAATTGTTAAATGGTAAAACCTTCAAGGTGAATTTAAACAATGATCATCGTATCAATACCTTATAGGCTTTACAAAGATTTTTAAAATCTCAAGTATGATGATCAGTGTTTAGCATATGTTCCCCTTGAGGACAACTTCTGTTGAAGTCTTGTTGCTGTAATGCCTTTCATACATTCTTCGAAAATAAATATAGCTAAGTATATTGTGATCAAATCAATTAGATTACCATAATGCAGAGTCTTACATACAAATATATTATTACTCATCTAGAGATTTTATGATAAACACTATTCGGGAGTAACATGCTTAACTTATCAAATACCACTATTCGATTGTGCAACACAGGTAGATTATCCTTGCAGAGGATATGACATAATACTAGTTGCAAAGTCGTATGTCTTCCAGACATGATTTATCAAAACCTTTCCGGGTCTTAATATTTTGTAACTATCTCTGGGTGGTTAAAGTAACAACAAATAGTCTGCTCTACAGAACTATAAAGTATAGTTGTACCACTCTAGAGTAAAATATAACCAGTCTTAGTTTTGACGTTTAAGGGATTAATTATCAATATCACCAATGTATGATGTACCTTCATGGTACTAGAGAAAACCACCATTCCACTAACTTCTGGTGAAAGATGCATTTTATAAGAGCTTCTGTGGCGCACTTCTGGTCTTTAGGTTTCTCATTTCATTCTATCGGGTCTTCATGGGTCCTTGTCCACTTCTAGGGATCATATGATCATTGGTGTGATTAAGAGATTGTCTGGTAAGATAATTTTTCTTTAGGGAGATACTCTCTCTTACAGGAGATGGTCTTACTAGAGGTAAGAGACTATTAGGTATGAGTTTTATATATATTACGATTTTGTTTCCTTTCTTACTAGGAATTTTGAGTCCTTCGAGGATCTCATCAAGGATTTTCAAAACCCATTGACTGCATATTTTATCTATTTGTTCATGCCATTTGCCAAAATTATTATGCAACGAAACATTATATCATTCATAATAGGAGAGTAACAGTCTCTACGGGGACCTTTGAATTATAGCTTTCACCACTTCATTATATTCATAATGACCCATCAAGTCTGAACTACATGTTCCAAGACTTTTATTTAGCAATTATGGTCTAGCCTCATATGCTTTCATTATGTGACCCGTTATGAACGCTTCAAGCGCTCGGCCATGGACTTTGGTTTCGAATCCGTGTTCTCATAAGAGAAACTTTAGTAATTGTAGAGGCAAAGTAATTGGCAACAGCTTTTCTCTCATATCCTCCAAATTGATGGTATCTCAGTGTTAACTAGATCTTTGCCATTTCCCAAACAAAATATTCTTGGCTATTTCGCATTCCCAGCATTGTAATATGTGCATATCAAATTGTTGGGGCTTTCATCTTCTTAATGAACCTCTTCATGAGGTATTTCGCATTCAAGGTGAGTTCTCTTCAGGAGAGTTAAAGGTGTGATTAATAATTGTTTTGACTATTGTCATTAGATCTTAGACCCGCGGGTATCCCCACAAATTTTAGATCATGAACTAATAAGTCAATTTTACAAAGGTGGATATACTATTCAACCCGGGGTATTTCACCCTTAGCGACGTATTTACTGCAAGTAAATACTATGGTAACTCCTCCATAATTGAAAAGTATCTGGCAGGCTCCCCGCTTCTAGTGCATAGGAGTATAAACTAAACCTTAAGTTTAGCTTGATTAGTGTGTGTATCTTAATGCTAAAGATCTTTTCCTTTTGGAAAATACGGCGACATTCGAACCTAATGCCGAGATTTGATCTTTATTAAATAGCATACTACAAAATTCCCCTGTCATGGGCATATTTGATTGATTGAATTTCATATTCAACATGATCCCCAACAACTGGCGGTGGCCCAAAGGTGTATGCTACAGTGGTGATAACATGTGCAAAATGTTTGATTCCCCCAACACACACTTATTTCAATAAGGGGTTTGGTGATAACATGTGGAAAATGTTTGATTCCCCCGACAAGCACTTATTTCAATAAGAGGTTTGATGATTATATGTAGTGAGCTAGACTTTAATCAGTGCAGTGGCAAGAAAACAGCATGATCCTAATATACAGTAGGATATTCCAACTTTTGGTTGGTTATTATTATGCGACGAAGGTCCCATACGGGGGTCCGAGAGTTGGTAGACTTATTTTATAGACTAGCTTCTTTATTATTTGCCCAAGTTTTGATCCAATTACTCATACCATATTTTAAATAATTTAGATCATTAAACTTCAAGTTTATAATTACACAACATATTTTCTTATGGTCATAAGCGTGTTCTAACAGCATAAAACTACAGGATGCTCTTTAGAAACATAAATATAACGCTGGAACAAAAAATATTGGACCATAGTTAATATGTATGGAAATACTAGATTTTCTTCTGGACTTCAAATCTTAGTTGAATCACCCAATAGTATAATTATTCGATGGGAATATGTATTGTTTAACAGGAACACCATATTTTATTAAGGTTGATAAACTGTATGCTTTATTTTAATTTGTAATGCCAGGATCATCATGATCAAATTTAGATCATTTAGGATCAACAAAGTCCAATAGGCCATCTTTCTTTCGAGAGCTATATTTGCTTCAAGCGAGCGATATGTCTTCTGGTGGTGATGCAATTGTAGACCGCATTTACCAATTTATGCATGTGTCATTTTCGATGAGTATGACACACTTCGGTGCATAGCCGAAAATGGCATATGTGCGACTGCATCAAGCGGCTGTCGATTTGTCGTGTGCATTCCCACTTGGTGGCGGTTAACATATTGTTGAAGACATAAATCAATTGCCCTTCGTGGGCAGCAATGATTATTGTTGCCAACAACTTGGGTATCGGCAATTGCGTAAATGTCATTTTTCATATCAATTCGATAAGGATAACAATCATGTAATTTACTTTAATTATCTCCCAAAATAAACCAGATTAATTTATTACTTTGGGCTAATTTGCTTCTGGCTTTGACCTAGAATATGCCACTATGCCTACCATGACACTTGTTTTGAATATTTTTCTATGCCTCTTAGGTTCCAATATCTCACACAAGCCCAATATCCTCCTCCTTTTCATGCCAATTATAAAAATCTCGAGTGATAGCGTGTGCATCAGACATTTGCTTGAAATCAATTCGGAGTTCTAGTAAAGATTTGTAATCATACTTCAATAGGAGTACAATTTTGTTGGCGTGAAACCAATATATACTCTATAATATTCTGCTTACAAAGTGATTCAATTAAGAAAGCAGTGTGGTGGAGGATGGTGATATATAGACTCCAAGTCTTATGGATTAAGTTATTATGTACTTATTTGAGGAATATGGTGTTTTTTAGCAAAAGTGATCCTTAAGAGATCAACACATGACTAGGCTTGTTCAGGTGTTACTGAGAAAAATAGTTTCCCTTTTGCCATATGGGCATGTGTGCACTACAAGCTAGTGAATTGAGACTTATTAAATATCAAGAGTACATGTCCAATATTTTGTTAGCAAGGCATGTCAACTTATTTTCAATTTTCAGGCATATTGTTTACAAAATTTATTTCATGCAAGATTAATTATTTTACTACAGCTAAAATATGCCATTGGCAATATGTTCTCTTAAGCAGATGTAATCAACTATTCAATATGAGATAAGACTTTTATAGAATAACTTATACCATTATTTTATTGATGGCATATGGGAAAATAACAATCTAATGTATACGGTTTCAGCCTAAAGCAAAAGATAAGAGATACTCTCCATGAGTAGGACCAAGTTCGATAGGAGCTAAATCTATACTACTAATGCGACTCGTGCAGGAAAATGACATCCTTACAAAGTTAATGGATAACTAGGAGATTTCTACAGGTCTCCATAGAACATGTCATAGGCTTATCATTGTTTTTTATGGACTTCTAGTCCAAGGTACATGTGTCTGCAGGAGCACTATTAGATTTTACAGGCGTTCTTGTAGAGAAAATCATAGAGCCAACGGATCACACTTAATCACCACGTCGTGATTCTTAATGGCAGAGTAAAGGTGATACCTCACAAATTGCAAAGCCTTTGCCTTTTTAGTGGTAGAATATTATTTATGCCAGCGGCAGGCTCGGCAAAGGTATGACATGGGGATAAACCAAGGTGATATAGTTGCTGCCATCCAGGGTAAACAAATTTTCATTTAGTAATGTCTAACATATCAAACATAATTTATGTAATTTTCTATATGTTTACAGCTAGTAAAACATTTTAAATGCACAAAATGAGTGTAAAATAGTAAAGATTAATTTTATATATTCAGTAGATAATTTTATACATTTCCCAGAATTTTCCTGGGATTTTTGGGATTTTTTTCTGATAATTTTTAATGTCCGCGGGCAATTTTTAGAATTACTAAACCCATTAATTAATTTCCCAAAACACATAATAGCAAAAAAAAAACCATAAAAATATGATACTTCCAAGGTGTACTAGGTCTAAGGTTTCATAATTTATGGAAATTCATATACCTAAAAAAATCAGTTTCAAGGATTTAAAATGAAATTTTCAGAATTTACAAATTAATTCTCAGGATTATTAAAAACTTGAGGGTTTTAACCGGAAAAAAACTTACACCGCACATTACTAGAGCAAATTATCATAACTTTAGGGGCTTAACACAAAACATCTTCATATCCGAATGGCACCACAGAAATCCAAAACTTTCGGGGGTATTTGTGCGAAAAAAACTTTATACCACAAATTTTTATCGTAATTTTCCAAAAATCCGAGGGCCATTTCCGCAAATTTTCCAAACATCATTGCCTCATTTGGGCCACATTGATTTTTTTTTTCTAGGCCCACGTTGGCCAAAACCATCGAGGCACTAGGGTTTCCCCTAGTGACACTAATGCGCTGCCGGCGCCCGAGAGGCTTGTGCCGCGGCGGCGCTCTGTGGTGATGGCGGGCAAAGAACGACGCCAGAGTGGCGGCGAGTGGTGCCAGCGAGTCTGCGCAGCGCGTGAGTCGCAGAGCGGGCGCCCGGCGGCAGCAGCGATGCAATGGCGCGCGCGGCAATGCAGCGGCATGGAGACAGGCATCGAGCATGGCAATGGCGGCGGACACGACACGGCGTCGGCGGCCGGCAGGCGACAGCTTCGGGCACGGAGGAGCTCATGGCACTCAGCGAGCACGATGGCGATGACGCATCTGGCGCAACAGCCTTCTCCCGCGACGGTGTCGGAGACTGCTCATCGGCCAGACCCTTCATCACCATTCTTGTGCGGTGTTGATCCGGGAGGAATCGATATAGACTTCCTTGATGAGGTTATCTCCCAATGCCCTATCACCACAAAGAAGATGCTCCAGATCATGCCAGTGAAACATAGATGGATTACGATGATTAGGATGTGAAAATTGATCTAAATGCCAACAATTTTAGAGTGACATACCTGATTTGAAGATGCATCGTGCTGATAACGTATTGAGAAATAGCGGTAGTCGTCACGTTGCTGACTGGTAGATCAATCCATACATGTGCAATCACACAATGAACACAAAGAGAGACAGAATGTATAGAGGATGATCCTTGATCTTTATTCATCTGTATATCTGTTGTACAATGTACGTGGAGGTCCTCATATATATAGCCCATAGGGGCGATTTAGTCATTTACCCATAACTAGGTTTCTTAACAGATACTACTAGTAGTCTCTTTACTATCTATAGCTGCAAGGAATAGTGGCCTCAGGAACCCCACGTCGTTTTTTTGCAAAAACCCTCTAGCAGTTTTCGCAATTAGGGTCCCGTTTCGGCGGTCATCAGTCGTCAAATCTCCATCGCACAGTTGGAATCGAACGGGTGCAAAGCCGTCGGATTGCGATTTTTGCACCAACGTTCTAGACCCCTCCGCCCTATCTCTGCAGTCACCAACCTAGGGTTAACCCCTGATCCCCCTCTGCAGTCGCCGCCTCCTCCCCTTCCTTTGTCTCTCTCGCCCTCTCCATCTCCGTCGTGTTGGCAGCTCATGCCCGCACGTCGAGTCAGCATTGCCCTAGCCTCCTCCCCTTCCTCCTTGCCCGTCCGTCTCACCTCGGGCTCCCCGCCTCCACCGCACCACTCCACCCCTCTGGCGACCCCGCAC
This sequence comes from Phyllostachys edulis, assembly GCA_036346405.1. NCBI lineage: Eukaryota > Viridiplantae > Streptophyta > Magnoliopsida > Poales > Poaceae > Phyllostachys > Phyllostachys edulis. Next base: position 8,214,137 of record CM070550.1, on the reverse strand, counting down.
CCAACATCCCCGGCCGTTGTCTCTCTTGGCGCTGCCACCATCGAACATGGAGTGACGGATCGGTCAGCCATGACTTAGACCCAGTCGGATTCAAGCCTTCTCCTCCCTATGCTGCGTCTACCTCCTCACCCTGTCGCCACCATTTTGTCCATGTTCCACCTTCGCGTCCCCACAAATGCAAGGTTGTGTGTGGCCAAATCGAGCCCCATGGGAGAGGAGGACGCTACCACACTCACGGAGGAGCGTAGACCATCGGCACTACCTTTCCATGTCGCCCCTACCCCGTTGCATGTCAATGTCCTCCGTAAGCCGCCACCGCCTCCTTCCAGCACCACCATCACCTCCTACATGAGCCGTCGCTCCCCCTCCCCCCGCACCAGGTACCCCCCACGTCTTCCGTCTCAACCCTTCCCTTCCATGCTCACTCTCCTCTCAACCCTTCCCTTCCATGCTCGCTCTCCTCTCAACCCCCCCCCAACTTCTCTCGCCCCAGACTTCTTTGTGGTAGTGTCGGTGGTGTGCAGAGGCTGCCGAGCTCCGTCCTATGCAGGTACATTGACACATTTTTTCTTCCATCCTCAATTGTGTTGCCTTCCATTATTTGTTTCTCCAATTGTGCCTTCACTTATGATATCTTTTTCTCTGTTATGATATGATCAGGGTCGGATCTTCTCATGGTGGGAAGCACAAATGTTCAATCCCTTGATTTTATTGTACAATACAGAGTTTCTCTTTTTTATGATACTTTTTTTACAACACGGAGGTTTCTTTGATGAGGATATATATAGAGGACCGCTGTAAGATCGAGGTGGCCGACTAGAGGGGGGGTGAATAGGCGTTTTAAAAACTTCTTTGGCTAAAACCGATTTCTAATGCGGAAGCTAAATAAATACGGTTTTGCACAATTAAGGCCTAAAACAACTAGGTTCAACTAAGTGCACCAACAAAACAAGTCTATAGACAAAAGGCAATTAAGCAAGGACTTGTAAGCTATTTCAATTCTAGCAATGATGAATGGCACAAAGAACTATTGCAATCATACACAAAGGATAAGCAATTTAATACAAGGTATATAAATTTCACAATGTAAAGCAAGCATTCACACACAATGAAAGTAAGTGCAATAGTGAGACACAAGAAATCAAACCACAATTGACACGGCGATGTTTTACTGTGGTGATCGAAGACTTGCTTGGTCTCCCTAATCCACGTTGAGGAAACCCAAACCAATTGGGCGGCTCCACGAATTAAGCCTTCCTCCGAGGTATCAACACCTCGCTCCACTAGGGTTGCTCTTACTCCACTCCGGAGATGGCGAGCACCAAGCCACTCACAAACACCGGCCTTCTCACAAGCTTCACTTGAGAAGATCACTGGACCACGACGCCTCCACGCCTAGGTGTCGGCAAACACCAAGAGTAACAAGTCTCCAACGCCACTTGAACCAATCAAGTGTCTAAGCTCATATGGATACTAAATCCACTACCTAAGGCAACACATGCACTTAGGGTTTGCTCACAATCACTCACTAAGTGCAACACATGCACAAAGGAAGAGAGGGCTTGCTCTAGCTCAAAAGAATGTCTAAGGCACTTGCAACACATGCAAAGTCCTTCACAATATGACCAAAGAACCTTCCATACACGGCCAAGGTGGGTATATATAGCCCACACAAACAAACTAGCCGTTGGAAGCAAAGTCCCGAAAATAACGGACAATCGGTACTACCGCCGTTGAACGGCTTCAAGATTATCAAGACAAAGTGTAACGGCTATAAAACTAGCCGTTGCAAAGAGCTCGAAACTACCTCCAACACACACGCGTTAGTTCCGCTCAACGGTAATACCAAGACAAAGCATTGCGGTATTACACGCAACCATGAGTGCAACTCATGCTCACGAAATCGCTAAGGACCAAAATGCATCGGTTCGGAAAATACGCATCGCCAACACAGAACGGTAGTTCCGAACCCGTCGTACCGCTCACAAAAGAGCCGGTACTACCGCTACTCCAGAGCGATTCAAGTTCAAAAGCATACTCGAAAAACCATACCGCATGGAGAACGCCGACCTACCGACGCGTGCGGTAGTTCGCGCCTGCACACGCACGGTACTACCGCCCATTTGCGCAGCACCAACACATGATCTTGACACGTGGACGGCCGAGATCAACGGCGAGTTGGACGGTCCGGACGATCACGCAAATCTGAACCGTTAGATCAAGATCTAACGCCTCACGCTGTGTGGTCCGAACGCCCACCGTAATACCGCCACCAAGGCGGTACTACCGCTATAAACGGTAGTTCCTCAATATCCACGCCGGTACTACCGTATAAAGCCGAGCAACACATGCTTGATTCACACGGTAGTTCCGCCAGACACAAAACGGTAATATCAAGATAGCGGTAGTTCCGCTAAACACATTCCGTACTACCGATTTCCAACAGAAAGCAAAGATTGCATTCGTTTCAACTCAATTTTGCAAAACATATTTGCCAAATTGATACGTGATGCAAACACAAGTCAAGGGCATGATTCTCAACTAGTTGCAAAACACATTTGCCAACTTTTAGAATCAATACCACAAGGAATAAGGTATATGGACTTAGACAATTTGCAAAACACATTCGCAAACTAAGTCATATGCTACAAGGATGAACATGAGCCACAATTATTTGTAAAACACATTCACAAATATTGGCAACATGTTAAACAAGGATAAGGTACATGGACTACAATTATTTGCAAAACACATTTGCAAACTAGTCACATGCTACAACAAATAAGCACTTAGCTTAAACTATTTGCAGAACACATCCGCAAATAGCAACATCCCTTAAAGAGCATAGAGCAACCAAGATGAGCTATCAACACATGACTAACTCAAGCTACTAGTCAAGGACCCCTCTTAATAGTACGGCGACCTATACTAGCAATCCGGTCTCCCAACCAAACACCGAGACCGGTAAAAGCCTAGGAACACATCCTTAGCCCTAGCTAGCCATACCTTTGCCTTTAGCAACTTCTTGAAGCTTGATGATGTACATCCTTGCTTCAACTCCGGTTCTTGACTTGATGCTCATCAACGATGACGACATCCTTTGCTTGCCCTTCATCAACACATGATGAAGCTTCTTTTGACTTGATCAACACATGATCATATCTTCTTCATGAATATCATCGACACAAGATGATTTCCTTCATCTTGAACTTGATGCACATCAACACATGATGCATCCTTTACACCAAGTTTTGACTTGATGACCATCAACATATGATGTCATCCCAAATCATCAACTACATGGAACATAACCTATTTCACACAACTCATAGAAAATGTTAGTTCCAACAATATGATTATCATTAATTACCACACCATACCATTAGCTCATAATGGTTTGGGACAAGATATCGCAATCTTTCCTCTTTGGCAATTGATGATAATTACTTCAATAGCAAATAATTGAATATAATTGGTATGAGTATATACGCACTACACGAGTTGTATATACTCATATAAATATGTATAACTACACAAGTTATATATACTCAAGGATATGTGAGTACATATTAACTACACAAGTTATGTTATACTCACATACAAGTATATTTGGACTACACAAGTGCTATATACTCACAAGAATATGTTAACTACACAAATTAAAGTATTCGAGGATATATGAATTAAAATGCCAAATTGCATACCTCTTTGATTTTCACCTTTATATCCAAATGAGACTAAACATGATATAACAAGTAGAAGTGTTAGTCTCACAATTAGGTTTGTCATTAATCACCAAAACTCCATTAACATATAATGGCAGGTCTAGATTCTTCAACCGCGGTGATGAGGATACACACACACACAAGATAAGACTTTTATCTTCAAAGATAATGGGGAATGACGAGGTGTGAGCATCATGTTCACATCTATTATTTCTAACCCCTTCAAATTGTTCTTTTAAGTATCCTTATAAAATGAACTAGATCTTGCAAGAATTAGATCTTGATATTAATTTTAGTACAATAATAGGACCTCTGTAACAATTTTGGATCTTGTTGTTAGGCGATGAACTTATTTATGCACCGGTTCTTAGGGAGAAACAACCTTATTAATGTTGTTAACGTAGTCTTGTTTAATTTTGAGTACATCAATTCGTCATGTTTATGTTGCATGGGGCTACTGGGCACTCGATTCCTTGATTGATTTTAGATATTGAATTGTGAATTGCTTTATACAAGCTGTCCATGTAGTAATTAACGGTATGTGCATTCTCATCCATATGGCAAAAGCTCACCAACTTACTCGAAATGAACTCAGGCCAAAGACATCCAGGAAAGAGGATGGGAAAACTGGAATTGTAATGGCAAGATGTTATAGACAAAGCTCAATCTCCTATACATGCTATGTTTAGCACTGCCAGTTAGGATTTATGTAGTTCTACTACCAATAGCTTGCAGGTACGCAACATCACTTTCAACTACTATAGTTTGTTGCTGATTAAGACCATCAATGCAAGATACTACATAATGCAATCTGCCCTGGATGTTAGTGGGACATCCAAACGGTGCTTTTTTTCCTTGGCCAATTTTCTGTACACATAATGCAACTCTTACTATTGAATTTTCTTCTCTAAAAATACTATTGAATTTTATATATGGAATAGTCAAAAATGAAAATATCCTTCCTTTTGTTATAAGATCAATATGCTCTTTTCTTTTCTCATGGAGAATCAAGGAACTTTCATTCATCTTATATCGGTTCGAAATTATAGTAATACCTGGTCAATTCTATACATGGCAAGGCTTCTCAAACTGTATAATTACTATATGCCTTTTGGAAATGTACTCCATACCTATTTGTTTGATTGCATAGATGTGGCTCTACAAATTAAATTTTTCTTTGCTTGCCTAATGTGTCTTTGGAACCGATATAAAATGTATCATCTGGATGTAAAGTCCTCGAGCTTTTAAGCTGTTCGACATCCATGTAAATCCTATAACTAATGATGAAGTGAGCAATGCCGACATTCTTAGACCTTCCTTTGCCAAGAAACACATTGGAGTTTACTCCAGCTCACGTGGACTTTGGTAGTGCTTCTCAACAGTGATGACTTGGCCTTTTTTTGTCACTTTCTATGTAAGATGGTTGTGCCAATTACAAACTCTGTAACTAGACAATTTATCTCCAAATTAAGCTTTTTGTCATAGTTACTTTCATAGGGCATTTACTGCCATAGTGATTTTTTTTGTGTTCTATTAAATCGCTATGTTATTAGTCATGATGGGCTGCTCTATGTGATGATGATATATATACAAAAAAGCTATGGATTACTTTCCAAGTGAGGCTTTCTGTTATAGTTACTCTAATAGGCTACCACATCAACCTTTTGAACTTTCGACCTGATCAAAAACTTTTGAACGTTTTGGCTTGCAAATTAGCCCATCTTTTCAAGGAAGCAAAATAGCTGCTCACTTACACCAAGGAGTCCAAATAAGCTACCTTGTTGTTTTTTGAGAAAATTGCACTGTAGGTCCCTGAACTTGCGAGGTTGTGCCACTTAGCTTACTGAACTTGTATTTTACTTTCTCAGCCCCTTGAACTTGTGAGGTTGTGCCACTTAGCTCGTTGAACCTGTATTTTACTTTCTCAGCCCCCTGAACTTGTGATGTTGTGCCACTTAGCCCCCTGAACTTGCGTTGAAGTGAAGTTAGTTAGATGTGATACCGGTGACTTCGTCCCCTCCAAGTTCGATGGACTCGCCGCTGCCCCGTTCCGGTCGTGTTCATCATCCCCTCACCTCACACCGACAAAAACGGATTCTTCGAGCCGGAGAACACACCGTGCTCATGTCTTCGTTGAAGCTCCACCATCATAGCTTGCTACCGCCCTCACCCTTGCCTCCTCTAAGTCAGCCGTGAGAGAGAGAGAGAGAAGTACATTCTCAGTGCCAAAGCAAGGGCACAATACTTCTCTCTCTCTCTCTCATGGTGATTCGCCAGCTCAGGCCTTTCTGTTAGCAAACAGTCAAATGGACTTCGTGTAGAAATAGTAGCTTCTGCTCTGGCACTGGGAATGTACTTCTCTCTCTCACAACTGACTCAGAGGAGGCGAGGGCGAGGGCAGCGGCAAGCTGCAATGGTGGAGCTCGAGTGAAGACACGAGCACGGTGCATTCCCGGGTCCAAAGAATCTGTTTTTATCGGCGTAAGGTGATGGGGACGATGAACATAGCCGAAACGGGGCAGCGACGAGTCCACCGGACTCGAAGGGGACGAAGTCACCAGCATCGATCCGATGAACTTCGCTTCAATGCAAGTTCAGGGAGCTAAGTGGCACTACCTCGGAAGTTCAGTGGGCTGAGAAAGTAAAATGCAAGTTCAGGGGGCTAAGTGGCACATCTTCGCAAGTTCAGGGACCTACAGTACAATTTTCTCTTGTTTTTTGGATGGAAACCTGGCTCGGACACCACATTATGTATTGTCTAAATATTGTTGTCTTCTACAACTTCGTTTCCTAACCGAAAAAAAAAATGTGACTTGCTTGAACCAATTATGGAGAATTTTTAAATTTTATTTTGTCTTTATATGATTGAGCATCAAATCTCCCCTGGTTGAAGGCTCAAGACCAAAACAATACTTTTGTTTTTTTAAATAAAATAATTAGTATGTTGGGAGTTTTGCGTAGTGACCACTGTGATAATCACTTGTTAAATAATAAAGTGACATGTCCCGCAGGCCATAGCTCCATCTATTCTCCAATGTACTTATTCTATAAATTAATTTATACAAGAACTTGGCAGCATAAAGGAAAGTGATTTTAATGCCTATTTAGGAATTGAATTCAAGACATTCATGTAATTGCTGTGTATCACATGATTTGATTATTGTTGACGTTGGAATTGGGCTAGATGAATTGAACCGAGTTCTTTATAAGAATATTCAACATGTTTGACACTGTTGTATCATATATTCTTTTTCCCCTGTATTTCAATGGTATTTTGCTCTTTGCTATTCTAAGCATTTTCATTCTAATCTTATATGCTAAAATCTTTGTCGTTTTAGATTAGTCATATCAAAATACTTTTATGTATCCTATCTAGGATGGACCTTTGCTGCCTACTGAGCTCGAGGGTTTTTCTTGAACTGCACCTGAAAAGTAAGTAGATAAAAAATTAAATCAATTTATTGATTACAAAGTAAGGTGAGCCGCTATATACTTATGTTTCTACATCTAATCCTCTAGGTATTAGTCTGTTAGTAGCAATAGCACTATCCTATAACATGTTAATAACAAGCTCACGTATTAGCAGTCCAAAAGCACTAAGTACGCCTGATTACTTTTATCGACTTCATATCTTTTTTTGAAGAAAATTACTTCTAATCCATATAATACCAAAAAATAGAGCATGCTCCTGATAATTCATACACTGCATGCTACATTACATTCTATCACACCAAACACCGTAAAAACAACTACCAAATATTATATATTCAATGGGCGGACGCAACGTCTAGTAGTTTTAAGGGCGTATATAGCTCGCAACTTGTAGAAAGGAAATCTAAAGTGCAGGTGAATTAAGCACAACCTACCTCCCTCACAAGAGCCAACGAAGACATCCCATGCATGAAACAACTACCCAGTTTTGCCAGCACGATGTAATCATCACTTATACATGGACTTCTGTACCATCAAATGTTGGGTCCGTCTAACCATCATGCGTACTATTTTTCCCAAAAAAAATTCATGTGATTTTTGGGTTGTTGGATTAAGATCCAAAGGCCATCCACCTCCCCAAATTTCTTATAACACCAACCTTCCCAACCCTCTCGCTCCCTCCCATCTAGAGCTGGCCAAATGGGCGACCCGGCCTAGCACGGCACGGGCACGAGCCGGCCTGGCCCATCTAGGCACGGCCCATCCTGGCTCGGCTATTAGATGGGTCGTGTCGTGTCAAGCCTGAACGAGCCCATTTGGCCCAGCAGGCCAAGGCGCTGCCATTTAGCCTGTTAAGCCTGAAAAAATGGGGAAAATGTGTAGAATTCAAAAATAGATATGGAAATTGAAAAAAAGAGACAAACATATTGAAAATGTAATAAAGAGTTTTATTAATGTTCAACTTGAAGAAAACCGTCGAGATAGGAACAGTTAACACATGACCTGCAAGTATGGATAGCACATGATATGTTAACTTATAATCTTGCCATCATTGCAAAAATTTTGAAGCCTTATAAGTTGAAATCCACCGTATCGATGTCTAGATAGGTGGATAATTCTCCACTCCTTGTGAGTCTTAGCTGAGCAGGCGGCGGTGTAGAAGAAGAAGACGTGGACCTGGAGGAAGAGCCACCAAAGATTTTGCCCCACATATTTGTCTTGCTACTTAAGGCGGGGGCTACTGGAGGTCATTGCGAGTGGACTTTCCGGAACTTATTTTCATACCTTTGGAAAACCTAGTATAACCGAGAACGAACTTCTGTAAAATAGTTAGTATAGTCTAGTCCTGTAGCATCACTAAGAAGATCAAGTACACTACCAAATGCATCAATTTTACCTCTAGGATCTAAAAGAAATGCAAATGCATATAAGTAAGGGATTTCTCTCCAATATTTAAGGTATTTAGTTTTCATGGCAACAATAGCATTGCGTAAAACTAAGTCATTTTTATACATTTTCAATTGAGTAGCAATCTGTAAAATACTATGCATAATGATAGGAGATGTTGGATAGTACACAGCGGACAAAGCAACAGTGGCCTCATAAGAAATTTCTAAAAACTGCAGTATCTTCTCAGCAACAAACCAATGTTGCTCAGTCAATAGTATACTACCGTCAGTGCTCTGATAGTGCGTTTGAATAAAAACAGAAAAAAGTGCTCTTGTATGGTAAAAGACTCTTAAGCATCAGGTAAGTAGAGTTCCACCTTACCGGCATGTCCAGATCGAACTTTCTTGGACATACACCCATCGCCCTATAGAAGTTCTTATATTGTGCTATTCTTATGTTAGAATTATTCAAGAAAAAAATCGCATCGCGAAAAGTTTTAATATACAGACTCAACATCTTCAAACCACATTTGACTATAAGGTTGATAATATGACAAACGCACCGTTGATGTAGCAAGAAGGAATCGGCGTATGTACTCAACACTGGAGTAAGAATATCCATGGCCCTAGAGTTCGAAGCGACATTGTCTAAAGTAATTGAGAATATTTTACCTGTAAGACCAAAGTCTTCCACGACTTTGATAATACAGTCCACAATATTCTCACCCGTGTGTGCTACATCAATTAATTTCAAACCTATAATCCTTTTCTCCATTACCCAGTCGTCATTAATATAATGGGCAACTACACTAAGATAATCCTCCCTACCCGACCACTCCATATGTCCGAGGTTAGGGCCACTGAAAATGTGCACGTACTAAATAGTTCCTTTATTTTATTATGGCATTCAATGTAGTATTTTACTAGATCTCTAGTTGTTGTCTGTCTAGAAATAGAAGAAAATCTAGGATTGTGCGCAGTCCTAATGTAATTTTGGAAAGAAGCAAGCTCCCTAAAGCCCAATGGTAAATCCTCAGAAACAATTAAATGATGGAGAGATTGACGGGCTACATCAGGATCGTAGTCCCAGCTACGTACCGTACCGTTGGGGTTGTACTGCAGCTGCGTATGTCTCGTCACCAATCCTTGCTTGGCCTTACATCTTGTAGCGTGTCTAAGCAAGTGCCTCGTTCCACCTGTAGACCTTGTAGACAATTCATTGCGATAAATTTTGTAAATAGTATATGGTACCTTATTTCCCTGTGTGTCTTGTTTGGTTGTCCTGTCGAAATTCCCTCACACTCTCGATGTAGACGGCCTCAACCTCTTTGCTCCGATTAGTATGGAGCCTGATGCTGCCATGGAGCTTGATGATGGAACTCTGCCTTGCCCTTCTAGTTGGCTTGAGGTAGCTGCAGCCGTCTCCATGAATGCGATTTCCTCCGGTGAAAGTCCGTAATCACCAAGAGCAAAACTGTCATAACTAGAGCTATCCATAACGAAAACTGCAAAATTGAAACTAACACTATTATTACTTTCATCTTAGCATAACAAGCACTAAAAATAATAGTATGCAAAAAATAGTATTGTGCCTCTTTTGCTGACTTGCTGCCGAAAATTGAATTTGGCACAATTTTTTTGAATTTCGCCAAATTAGCTCAATACGAATTTGAATTTGCACAACAGAATTTCAAAGAGGGATTGGGGAATGGAGGGGTGTTGAATGAGGGGGTATGATAGCTATTTATAGCAAAAAAATGGAGATTTGTTTGCTATTTTTAAAGACCCAAATGGTCAAAAAGGTCAAAACGACCAACGTTCGTATTTTGGTCAGGCCATGTCGTGCCAGGCACGGCCCACGAGCCCACTTGCCCGGCCTGCTCACCCTGTTTCTTCTTCCCCATCGGCCTACTCCCCACCACAGCGTCGCCAATGCCACACACGACATCGTTCTTGCTACTTCCGCCGCCTCGTCGGGTCCTCCACTCCTATTCCTCTCTCAGCGCCAGCCTGCCGCGCCTCCTCCTCAGGTCCTCCTATCTCAACGACGGCCCATCGCGTCGCCTCCTCGGGTCCTCCTCCTCTCAGACTGCTCAAGACACCACCAGACCGCCTCATCCTCGTCCTCTTCTCAATCTTGGCCGCTCACACCTCCTCCTGTCCTCCTCCTCCACACCATTCCTTGACGGCCACAGACCGCCTCCTCGTCCTCTCTCTCACTCAACGCCCACGCCTCCTCTTCCTCCTCTCCTCCTTCCTCCATGGTGGCCACTGCCTTGCTCTCTCCTCCTTCAGACTGCTCGGGCCAGTGGGCCGTCTTGGCCTACCCATCAGTGCCAAGGTAGCGGCCCAAGCACGGCAGGCCGTCGTCTTGGCCCAAGATGACCCATGGATGGTCTGAGCCAGGCCTCGGCCGGCCCGACAGCACGCAAGGCTTGCGTTTAGCTCTACTCCCATCTCCCTCCCAGCGCCGCCAATAGATGCACCCCCACTGTCGCCCCGCTACCCCTCCGACGCCGACAAGCCCTCCCCCGCGCCATAGCCCCCGCCTCCTCCTCTGCCATATCTCCACCTCCCATCATCGCCGCCTCCTTCGTTTCTCCGTGGCTAAGCGCCAGATCATGCGGTGCCGTCATGGGCCTCCTAATTACTAGTCTGTTCTCATCGCCTCCACTGACCTTTCCACCACCCTTCTCCGACCCACGGTCGCCAGCACCCTGGCCTCCCTCTGTAGCCGACCCCGATGAACCCCAAACCTTAATCCAGCGGACCTGAGCCCTAACTCGCCGCCGCCGGAGAAGACGAACTCACTGGAGCCTTGCCGGAGATGGAGATGAAGGTGAGCAGGCACACGAATCATGATGCAGATTTGCAAGGTCATAATTTCGAATGATTTGCAAAAAAGAAAGCACGCGCATAATGTTTGCAATGAAAACACACACGACACAAGTGACTGCCATGTTGACTGTTGAGAGCGCATTTTGATCACTGTGCTAGCCTAGCTATGAGGGGGAGAGGTGGATTAGGTCAGGCCTGAATCATCCTTCCTCTCTGACAAGATAAGGCCGGTAGGCCATTCACCCTTGTCTCATTGAGCGTCACCCTTTGATTTGTGTGACTAAATAACTGTATGAAACAGAGGCAAACGCCATTGATTACTCGGGGCAGGGATTTGCAAACACCGTCAAACAAGGCTCAGAGACGGACCCAGAATCGCCTGCCCAGACGACGGAGCCCATGGACGCGGTCACCCTCCGGCGATTCGACCTCGCCGACGTCGACGCCATGATGGCGTGGGCGTCGGACCCCGTGGTCACGGCCTTCATGACGTGGGACCCCTACGAGTCCGCGGAGCACCTGCTCGCCTTCATCCGGGACACCGTGCTGCCGCACCCTTGGTTCCGCGCCATCTGCCTCGCCGGCAGCCCCGTTGGCGCGGTGTCCGTGACGCCCACGGACGACCGGTGCCGCGCCGAGCTCGGGATCGTGCTGGCTCGCGCGCACTGGGGCAAGGGCGTGGCCACGGCGGCCCTGAAGCGGGCGGTCGCCACGGTGTTCGCGGACATGGAGGGCGTGGAGCGCGTGGAGGCGCTCGTCGACGTCGACAACGCCGCGTCCCAGCGCGTGCTTGAGAAGGCCGGGTTCCGGCGGGAGGCCGTGCTGCGGAGCTACTGCGTGGTCAGGGGCCGACTCAGGGACATGGTCATCTACAGCTTCATCTCCACTGATCCGCTCGTCGAGTGATCGATCAAGAATCAAAGATTCACGAGTGATTTGTCATGTACTCATGTGCGATTAGATCAAGAGAGGTTAATCATGAAGACATGTATTTCAGAGAATTTCACCACATGGATCATGGATGCATGATCTAAGTTGCCAAGAAACCAAATTACATTGCTGCTTGCAAACCAGCAAGCATTTCAGCCATGAAGACGATTCAGCGCCCAGTAGATATACACTAGTAGCTGTTCTGTCGATCTCCAAGAGAAAACATGGAGTTATTGAATCTTTTTTCTAGGAATCTCCATTGATAGATAACCAAAAAGCGAGAGCAAAAGAAATGGCAGTAGAAGAGAGCACGACAGATATCATCATCAGGTCATGCTTCCCATCCTCTGAGGACGGTGGCGCGGGCGACGCGGTTGACGCCGAGGGTGAAGGCGCCCATGCGGAGGTCGCAGTGGTGGCTCCTGCACATCTCCTTCACGTCCCTGAACCCGCGCGTCATGTACGTCCTCAGCTCGTTGTTCACCTTCTCCTCGTCCCACATGAACCCCTGGATGTTCTGAACAAGCCACAACAACAGCGTCATGCATCAGTGGCTTAACCTGACTGCCTCACAGTTACACTGCTCTGAACAAAGCACAAGAACGTTGTGCAGCAACTGGCAGTTGAAGTAGTTACTGACCTGAACCCACTCGAAGTAGCTCACTGTGACGCCGCCGGAGTTCGCGAGGATGTCCGGCAGAATGAGGACGCCCTTCTTCGATAGGATCTGGAGAAGGAATGCAGAGAAAATATAACAGACAGTAGTGCATTTCTTTACTGCCAGATGCTGTAAGATATGACTTACCTCATCTGCCTCAGGGTCTGTGGGGTGGTTTGCGGCCTCAATGATGTACTTGGCTTTGATGTCATTAGCATTATCCCTGGAAAATCATGGTGAAAAACAACAATCAATTTACATGTGGGTTTGGAGATGTAGAAACAGCCAAAATACGACTTAGGACACAACAGCAACCAAACAGAAGTCAGGTTTAGTACTACTGTAAGGACGAAATGAACTGCAACGAGGAAGAAGATTACTTGTTTATGACTCCCCCAAGTGCTGCCGGGATGAGGACGTCGCATTCTTCAGTGAGCACTGAGTGCGGATCAATCGCATCTCCTCTGTCGAAGCCCTTGATCCCACGATTCTCTGCCGAGTGCTTCACTAGCTTGGGAATGTCGATGCCATTAATGTTCTTGACAGCTCCTGTGACATCACTGATGGCAATCACCTTACCACCAGCTTCACTGAGCAGCTGAGCAGCCCAGGAACCAACATTACCAAATCCCTGAAAAGGCAAGCAAGGCAATAGTTGTTCATCTGTGAGACTGTGACATAACCTTTGCGGACACAATGTTCAGCTGTGTCTGCTTTGCAATGCAAACGAAGATAAAGAAATGGCTAGAGTAGCCTTATTCAGGAATTTCATTGCAATCATGGAGGTTAAAAGCGCATGGTATGCGATTCACTGACTCCGCATAGTTCTTTTGTGTCATTCTTTTGATTAAGTATTCCTTAATTTATGCTGTGTGTCTTAGAGTGAGCCGTGATGACTCATACCGCACTTGGTTCTCAATTTCTCATCATTTTAAAGCCAAAGAGCTTAACCTACACATCTTTTCTCTCCTTTTTTTTTGCAAGAATTTTTTTACCTGTATTACAAAACGCTGGCCTGCAATGCTTTTGCCATGCTCTGCAAGTAAAGCTTCAGTAGCAAACAGAACTCCCCTTCCAGTAGCTGCATCTCTTCCCAGTGACCCTCCAAGGTCCTGCATTGAGCAGGAAATTCTTGAGCATGGGTAGGATAATGAGAAACTAGCTTTCCCTGAACAATAAAATCATATTGCTTCCATCCGAATGATCATTTTGTATATTAAGCATCATATTCGCGCTGCAGCCTATCCAAAGGACTGTGCTTGACAAAATTCTTGTGGAATTCTCCATGGTATCTTCCGATCTTCATCTAGAAACATTATTTTCATTACGCATACTTGATAAAAAGTGCAGGGTAGACACTTACAACAGGCTTTCCTGTCACCACAGCAGGTGAGTAACCATGAAACTTTGAATACTCATCAAGTATCCATGCCATTGTCTACATCCATGCAACAAGCAAAAGAAGCCATATTAGAAGACACATATACAGATGATTAATTCTCACCAAAGTCTTGCACAAAAAAATATATACAAAGGAACATAACCTGTGAGTTGGTGCCCATATCTGGAGCTGGAACATCAGTATGGATGCCAATTAAGTCATGAATTTTTTGGGTGAAAACTCGGGTAAGTCGTTCAAGCTCCGAGATGCTCAGTTCTCCAGGACTGCATCCTATTCCTCCTTTAGCTCCTCCGTATGGAATATTAGCCACGGCTGTTTTCCATGTCATTAGTTGTGCCAAGGCATTGACCTCATCAGGATCAACCTAAATTATATAATAGCTTGTCAATGAAAGGACTTACTGTGACCATACACTGTTGTTTGCCAGTGTCTTAAGAAGCAGTCTTAACTCAGGAGAAAACCTGTGTATACACATGACCGGCTTCTACGGAAACGAAGTCAGAATGTGATCCCATGTGGCTGCTTTAGCTAGATGTCCCTAATTTCCAATATAATTATAGGTTCAAAAACTTTCCAATATAATTTTGTTCTGCATTACTGCAGGTAGATATTGCAAAACTAAGTCTAAGTTGAACAATTATTCATTTGAACTGTCTGGAAAGGATTATGCTAAGAGATGATAGATTCCTGAAGAAAGTAGAATTTATGCTGAAGGACCATCCCAAGTCGGCAAAAGTGTAGCAAGAATCAAGCACTGAGTACTGACTGGTTGTATCATGAAGAACAGAAGAACCAAGGAACATGCATGCTCACCTCATGGTGGTATCTGATTCCACCCTTCATAGGGCCCCTAGCATTGTCATGTTGTACCCTAAACCCAACATAGGATGCTAAAGTCCCATCATCTTTTGGAATTGTGCACTCAACCTGCAACCACAAGCTGCATGTTACTGAAGGATGAAAAAACACTTCACCTTACATAGACAAGATGCATGACCATAAAAATTTAGAAGGAGACTGCAAACAACTGAACCATGCTAAATGACCAAGAAGTCAATTCAACCTTTTTTTTTGCCATATTCAACAGGAAATTCACTCTGAAATATGAATAACTTTCACGTTTTTTTTTTGAATAACTTAGCATGGACACAATAAGTGTGTGTGTGTGTGTGTGTGAGAGAGAGAGAGAGAGAATCAAGCGAAGTAGCAAATATTTTTTTTCTAGAACACAAGTGAAGTAGTAAATATGAAGATATCAAAGTCACCTGCTCAAATTTGAAAACAGAAATAACATAGTTACCTGACTCAAAACTAACCATAAATTTCACGGGCCAGGTGAAAAAAAAACAAGAAATCATAGGTCCACAACCCTGAGTTGATCTTTTTTTTTTGAACGAAAGGCAGGAGCACTACCCTTTGCATTGATAAAGTAGGAGAAAACAGGTAAAATAAAAAGATACAGCCCGACAGGAGCACTGCCTTTGTGGGAGGAAAGCCGCAACAGAGACACGCCAAATGACAACAACACTAGAGCTAGGAACGCCAACTAGCCAACTCGGAACACACCCTAGCCAGCTCTGCCGCACAAATACATCCAAGCTAAGGAAAAGACAACGCCTCCCAAACTAACCCATAGGAGCTACAAACTGAAAGAACCGGACAGCATAGAAGACCGCCCTAGCACCGACTTGAGAGAGAAGAGGAAGCAGATGCAAGATGATCCACATGCTAACAGGCCCACCGGAGAGGAGCTTCACGTGAATTGGGTGAGGAAGCAGTTCTTTCTCTCGGCGATAACAGCGGATGACGCAGAAACGAAGGACGTCAACTCCGCCTCCTATCCCCCTTCGCCCGCGCGGCTCATTCAAGGTGAACTAGACCAGCTGCTACGAAACAAGGCCTCCGGGACGGTCATCTTGCGTCTCTTGCGCCTCGAGATGACCCTTCATTGGCAACAGCTCTCTACTCGGGCTCTTCCAATGGCAACGCCCCCAACCTGGGCTCTTCCGACGGCCGGCCTGCAACTTCTCAGACGACGGCCTACACGCAGAGTGCCCCCAACGTAGCTGCATGGAAAGTCGACCTTCTCCTCTCAATCTCGCGCGGAACCGGCGAGTGCACAACAAGGGGCGAGGGTTCTGGGGCCAGGGTAAGGAGACTTCACTGGCTTACTCTTGCTATGGCCGGATGGAAACTCTAGAAGGACTTGTCGACGGTGGCGAGCATGGAACGTGCGATGTGTCGCGGTCGCCATTGCGATTCTGGCGCTTCGTCTCCCCCCGAGGCGAGAGCCACGCCGCCAATCCGGAGGTCGTCGGCAGAATGGGTGAGCCTCCGTGGCGTGTGAATAAAGATGATCGCGGATCTGGATCTGATGGACGCCGACGACCCAGGGCACCAGCCAGGGGGGAAGGAGCGGCGCCGCATCTCCGGGGCTCGGGGTGGACCTCTCCTGGTGGAGCCGACTTTGGATTCGCGGCTAGATCGACCTCCAAGATGGACGCCAAGCAACCCGAGCACCACCAGGGAAGGGCAACACCAGATCTCCGGACTCGGGGTGGACCACTCCCGGTGGAGTCGACTTTGGATCTGGATCGACCACCAAGGTGGGCCGGCACCGGCACCACCAGTGGAAGAAGCGGCGCCGATCTCCGGGCTCGAGGTGGACCTCTCTGGTGTAGCCGAGAGCCGAGGGCCACCCGCCACTTAACGGAGGCGGCGGCGCACCTGCGACAAGGGTCTTCGGCATAGCGAAGACATGGCTCACTCGACGCACGAAGCTCCTCGGTGTTTGCACCGTGAGCCTGACGTCCGTGGCCGCCTCGCCTCGTGGCGCAGTGCGTACCAAGCTCGTTAACGTGGCTGGATCTAGATCCAACCAATGGGGCGCCGGCGACCCGTGAGCTCCGACCAAGGAAGGGCTTGCCGTGACACCGAGGCGCTCCGAGGCGCCCGCCATCGCAGCGCATGGCGGCCACGCCAAGAAAGCTCCTCAACGAGAACGGAAGAGAGGAAGGAAGGAGGGAGAGGAAGGAGAAGGTTCGGAAGGAAGTTTGGGCCACGCAGGCAGCCAAGCAGACGGACGTGGTGGCGGGGAAAGCTGGGGTATGGCGTCCCTCCCGGGTCGCCCTAGAGGAGCGACACGGGAGAAGTTTTTCCCACTACCCCGAGTTGATCGTTTTCAATAAACCTTGAGCCCCCTTAACAAAGCAATCTAATAAATCTTTATGCAATAGCGAAGGGAACGATAGAAGGGAGCATTTTATTATTATTTAACTCATTTTTAATTTGTTTTTATTACTAACCCTTCACCAACTTTATTTCTAATTCTGACCATTTTGGCTACGGCACCACTCGTGGTCTGGCCAAACAATAATGTCACGCCAATCACCATGATGTGGTCAAATCCTATCACTCCACCACCAACGACATGACAGTGTTGTTTGGTTACGTCACCACCCGTGGCATGACAAGAAGTGTCATTTAGCTAGACTTATCTAGCGCGTGGCAGTGTTATCTTGTCACGCCACGAATGATGGCGTGGTCAAAAGGGGCAGATTTAGAAATAAAGTTGGTGAGAGATTAGTAATAAAAATAAATTAAATTGAGTTAAATAATAAAAATTGTTCAACAGAAGGAGATTGCCAAAACAAACAGCATACATGGACTATGCAGATTCAAAGGAAGAAAATATGCTAGGACATCACCTTAATCTCCCTAAATGGGATGAGCAAGCTCTTCTCCAGCTTAGAGTCCAGACCCAGCAGCTTGGCCGCCTGCTTGAAGTTCCTGCTGGTTGCCGCCAATGCATTCATCCTGTTCGATGAAATTCCTCTTCAGAGCCGCACCTGAAAACGGATCGAGAAGCCCAATGGGATCGGTAACAATCATAAGAAACCTAATCACAAGAGCTAGACGAAGGCATAAACCAATCAAACCTGTGGAAGAGACAGGATAATTTACTTTTATCTTTCCAAATAGCAATAAAATATTGGTGGTGAGCAGGGGCAGCACAAAGACTGAGGGAGGAGTTTCAGGGCAAGTAGGCAGTATATATAGGCACATAGCTCCTTTGTGGAGACTCCCTTAGTTAAAAAAAAGTAGAAGAAAAAAGTAGAAGCAATTTGTCTTTGGGATAAAAGTGACAAGATCTTGTTCTTGTCCTGTCGATTGTAATTGATACTGTATATACAGCAAACAGGTGATTAGGAACCAAAATATCAATCTATGTACAAGAACCTGGACGCCGAAGGCATCCTTGGGGTGATCTCGTAATTCCTACGGGATGGAGTCAATGGGGTCGGTCCATGAATTTTTCTTCTTTCGTCACATTTCACTCGAAGGGTTGAAGGGAGATACCGATGAAAGGGGTGTTCGAGAAAGGCTCGCAGCAACAGCAAATTACTCATTCAGTTAGGTGTACTGTGTACTGGAGCATTGGACTGGGCCTGTACTGATTGTACAGCTTACACATACAGCCATGGTGTCCTCTGCTGTATGGCCAATTGCTGACTTCGAGCAAGCACACGTGATTACTACAGTACTAGTACCTCTTATGTCAAATATCGTACCTATGATCGCTGGCATTCATGGTTACATGTCCGTGTCATGTACTTAAATACGCAGTTACAGCTTAACAAATTAGGCAACCAAATGAGTCCTGTGAGTACTGCTACTAATACGAACCATCCTCTATGAAATTTCAGAAAAGTATGTTCTTAAAAACAAAGAAAAAAAGAGGTTCAGGCGATCGAGGATGAAGGGCGGCAATGGCTACTGGCGGGAGCGAGCTGCACGGGCGTTTTGACCGGCGAGTAGGTTCAGAGCTAGGTCGTTTTTCCTTGCAATATCCCACGGGCGCTTAGCTAACCTTTGTATCTGTTCGCGTTCGACACCAGAGTGTACTCCTTTTCCTTCTTTCTTAATAGAATGACTCTTGCGTGTTCACTTAAAAAACAGAAGGAAGGTCGCCGACGATGAGCATGTTGGAGAAACACATGGCTGACTCAGCCGTGATACACTGTGGAATTATTTAGTCCTGCAGTTTTGCATTGCTTGTGCAACACAAGTTAATATAAAAAAAATCACATGTATCCCATGGATCAGAAGGCTGCGTTTGAACTCATTCAGATTAAGGCTTATGTTGAGGTATTGCATAACAGCACTGCAGCATGTGAAGCAGATGCTGGTGACAAAAAGATCGCATGAGCTAGGTAGTGCATTTGCTGAAAAGTGAAGGAAAAAAATTGGGCAGCAAAATGATGTGCATAAAAAAAGATAGATGAATTAAGAATGGTTTAGTTGGTTGCATTCAAACAACCTAAAGATTTTGGATTTTAGAATGCCCGCATTATTGTCCTATCTTTTTTGCTTGCTTTTGTAATGTTCTAAAAAGATAGATAAAATAATCAACCCACTGTCACATAGAGTTGAAGGTCAGTTTTTTTTATGAAACAGCAAATCCTTCAAACACAAAGGAGATCATGAAGGTGGCTCAAGAAGATAAGGCAATATTCTCAAATCAGAATCCGGATTAGGTAGAGGTAGATATCAGCACAGATGAAATAAAAATATTATAGAGCGTAGTAGTTTTCTTAAGTACTTTGTGTGACATTTTCGTTGAGCTAAATGGCTATGCTTCCTACCGAACGGTTCGGCCAACCAGTGTACGTTAGATCAAGCGAAAATATCCTTATCATATTTACGAGAATGTCACTAATGGCATAAGCATAACACACCTTAATTACTAAATTCGCACGGGAAAATAGAACCTGAATCTTTTCCTGGTCATGTAATGCTAACAGTAGCACATTAGCATCCCAACACAGCATCAAGACCATGCAATCGCAGAAGGAGAGGGTGAGGGTTCTTACACGCAGCAAATTGGATGGAAGAAGCGAAGCGATCGAGGAATTCGTCCCACGCAGTTGTAGCATCCAGGCAAAGGATTACGAGGGTTTTTATAGGGGAAACACCTGTGATATATGGAATATTTTTGGATGGATCGTAGAGATATGAGAGAATTGGAACCCAAGACTCATCTAAAAGACTTGGGGAGACCAGAGAATTTGGGAGGTGACGCCAGGGGCGGTGACTGCTGGCAATTGGATCCACATATGATTCCAATTGCTTGGGTTGCATTGCATCTCATTCCATTCCATTCCATTCCCTCCCATTGCTATTCCGAGGCCAAATGGGCAGAGGGTCCACTCTCACTCTCCTTTTGTTTCCTCTCCCCTCCATCTTGTGTTCTACTGCAATCTACGGTTCTGCTTCTGCAATATACATGTACAGTTCATTCGCCGATGAATCAAGGGTTAGATTTCATCTGCATCTCGTGCCTTCGATTCAAATGGCATCTTCGGCACCGCGAGGAAGTTAAATATCTCTATGAATGAATTGGTATTCCAATTTCTCTCCATCGCATCGCCATACTAATCTCAAATCCATCGTTGCTTGAGCATGCCTGTTTCAAACACATCGCAATCACAAACGGAGCCTACTGTTACAGGCTTACCGCTATCACCCATTTCACCTTGGCTTGAGAAACGATTGCCCGGTGCCAATTGCGAGTCACATGTTGATGAAAAGTCAGTCCATATCCTCAGGAAAGAACCACCTAGCATTCTAAATCCTAATCAGATGCGCACACAACTGACAACTAGTCATGAATCGTGATGCGACTCGTCTTTCATTATCGAGGAAAACCAGCAGGGAGATCTCAAATAGAAGCCAAAACAACCACCAATTGCAAGACGCGTCATGCAAATTGGTGCGCAATTGGATTCCAACAGCATCCCCACCCCCACACCTTGTTGCTTTAGAATTTAGATGGATAGATTACTACCAAGCCCTTTATTGCTGTGTCATGGATGAAGCACCATCCTGCATATATTAGGCCAAAAAGGCGCACCAAAAGGAAGGTTCTTGGAGCATGAAGTACATAGCGTATGAGCCAAGGTTCGAATCTTGCTAGACATCAACTTGTAACGAGTCGTCTGTATCACAATTCACGAACTAGCATCGGATAAGTCTCTGTTTTTTCGAATTAAGGAGGCTATTCAGGATTTATGCAATATATGATGTACATTTAGTTGCAGGATCTAGAGTTCTAGACTTCACATGTATGTGCAACGCAGTAAGTTGACCTCAACGCGTACCATATGCTGCAAAAAGAAATAGCATAACCACAATTATTTGCCAATCGGGGTGTTGATTAGGACTAACACTTGCAAATAAAATAAAACTATCAGCATCTTTCTGTTGAGATTTATTCGAGTTTTTGTGTTAGTGGTGCTGCGTTGGAACTTAAAACAGCCCACTTAAACTAAATATTCCCTCCGTTCTTTTTTACTTGACGTTTTTGATTTTTTGCGGTCTTCGAAATACGGCTTTGACCGTTACTTTTTATAACTTTATATTAAGATATAGTAATAAAATTATAATATTATGTTACTATTTTTAACGACAAATCTAATTATATAATTTTTATGTAGTCAATCTAGATAGTTTTAAATCTATTGGTGGTCAAATTTTAGAAAGTTTGACTACACGGATTCTAGGAAGTTAAGTAAAAAAGAACAGAGAGAGTAATGATCAAAGAACAAACATGATGATACAGAAAAGGTAAACAAACCAAAAGAGGGAAAACTCGAAGCTGTGTGACCCCTCGAGCTCGCAAATCTCTGTGACCTCTCAAGTTCATAATGTCATAATGTACACAGAACACAGATTAATCTGCAAATCACAGTTTAAGCAGCAAAAAAAAGGACGACCAAAATATTCCAGGCTTCAGAATTTTAAAGTTCTAACGCAGAACTAATAATTAAGAGCACAGTCCGTAGAACTTGTGACGCATGCTCGAACATTCCTCTATGCTCTTAGCTGATCTAAACAAAGGACCTGTTATCAATGGCTGGAATTAACAAAAGATTATCCGCTCCACATAACCGATGTTAACAGTGACGAACCCAGGACCAAAATTTAGAGGGTGCTATCATCTGCTTGCGGCTTGCCGAATGCCTAGTTACTGGTCAGTGATAGTCTGCCTGAGCGTGACTAAGCTAGATGATGCTAGGAGAGTACACTATGAGCTATCCATCGGTAGAGGGCGCCGGCCCGGCTATCCCCGGTCCGCCCCTGGCCATTAACCATTGGTGGTTGAGGAGGCCTATTCTCAGATGACCCATATCTATATACTACAGTTGTGTTAATGGTAATGGGGTAGACAGGACATCATCTGAGGGAGGGAACTGTCTAAACAGGAACACTCCATTAAGATTCTGGAAATGAATCAACGCAGTAGTAGGGCCAAGATGTGTGGGGTGGAATTAACAACAACCAGCAGATAAATTCACGTTTCTTGAGTGCATCAATATCAGAAAGCAAGCACGTAACTCAAAGGAGTCTTAACACAACGCAGTAGAAGTAAGCTTAACCAGTAAGAGCATCTCTAATAGTGTATTTATTGTCGTCTCTTAGCTATACCACGTCAACAAAATCTTATATAGAGGAGAGGGAGGGGAGAAGAGAGAACACATGTCGTCTCTTTTTAAAGAAACTATCGTGCTTGCAAAACAAGACATGATACATTAATCTATTCTAGTTGACGT
Organism: Phyllostachys edulis; assembly: GCA_036346405.1. Classification (NCBI taxonomy): domain Eukaryota; kingdom Viridiplantae; phylum Streptophyta; class Magnoliopsida; order Poales; family Poaceae; genus Phyllostachys; species Phyllostachys edulis. The sequence continues at coordinate 8,191,152 of CM070550.1, read as the reverse complement.
GTAGGTCTGTTTCAAAGAAAAATTATAAAATATAAATACTGGAAAGTGTGCTAGAGACTATCTATTAGAGATGTTGTCTCTAAAGATAATATAGCATATGTTAAAGACAGAATTATCTTGAAGATAACCTAAGTAGCCTGCTAAATTAATGAAGTCCCGGTCCAGCGACACAAGATATACTAGTACTAATGGCTTGTCTTTCCACATGCCCCACACCAATCCCTCCATTTGCTGCCAAACAAAACAACATACAATTTAATTTGAGTAAATATCACTAAATCACAGGTTTTGGGGCAGTTGTATCTCAAAACCCCAGGTTTTGTAAATTGTATCGATTAACCCTGTTTTGTAGATTTAGATCGGGTTTAGAATTCGAATTGTAGTTACAATGCATCTACTACCCAGGTTATGGTTTAACACTGTCGTAGATAATCCCTAATCCTCGATATTGCTGCTTGATTCCTAAGCTGATCTAAATCTACAAAACCCGGGTTAATCGATACAATTTACAAAACCTGAGGTTTTGTGATACAACTGCCCCAAAATATGTGGTTTAGTGATATTTACTCATTTAATTTAGATGGATGGCACTGACAGAGCTATGCCACGCTGCTACAGTGTGTTGTGCTGTAAGCAACATGTACAAGAGGTGCATTAGTTCACAGATTCAAGAGGTTTGGACTTTGGACTGTACAGTTCAAATGAAACTAATTAAGCGATTGGATGCAGTGTAGTAAAACTAATTAAGCCATGCCTTTAAACGAGAACCCCTCTTGGGCAAAAAAGCCGTCGGGCTCGAGCGCCGACATCTCTTCGGGGAAGATGGGCTCCTTGCGCAGCCACCGCGCAGGGCTGGACGACGACGATGGCTGCGAGGACGGCTGAGACCAGGGCCTAGTCTCCGTCGCCACGGTGCACTATGAGAGGGTGCTTCGTAAGAGCGGTTCGCAGCGAGGCAAGGTCCAGATTGGACCGACGTAGGTCGGGGATCACGGTGACCGAGCGACGTATCGGCGGCGTCGTAGATGCGGTAGTAGTGGGAGCGATAACCATCGGTGAAGGCCGCGGTGATGACGATGAGGTTCTCGTCCGCGGTGAGCAAGCTAGCGCACAGCCCGCGCCCATTCGCCCCGAGCACGGCGTCGCTCGCGCGGATGCACAGGGCGGAGAGGCCCGGTGGGTCGGCGACGCGCGCGAGGAGCGTCAGTCCCTCCGCCAACGCGTCGCACTCGGCCTCGCACCCGTAGGCCCTCTTGCTTGCGCACGTCACGATCGCCCAGTCGACTCGTCCTGGATTGCCATCGTGTCCATGAGCACGGTGCGGTCCAGCAAGACCCAGGAAAGCAAAGGCCGAGGCGTCGCCATGGCTGATCGGCGATGCTGGTGGACGATGCGATCTGCGTGGATGTATATCCTCCAGCTGCAGGTAGATTAGATGGAAGAAGACGAGGAGTCCGGGGAGGAGACGAGAGGGGAGACGCACGCATCCAACCTCCCGGATCGATCCAAGATTCCAATTTAGCAATTTCCAAGTAAGCGATCGTGTTGATTCGTTAGATCGATGCGGGGCGGCGCGGATCGTGCGCGCAGCAGATGTTTGCCACTCTAGTGTCGTGCATGTTGTATAAGAGCATGTACAATGGTACAACGTCAGTTGTCTGTGTAAGTCCTGATACGTAGGATACAAGATGACATGGAAGAGAGAGTGATAGAGAGATTGGGTGCGTCTCACGCAGTTGGTATCAGTAATACGGAAAACAAGAGATATTGTACATAGAAAAGCTGTCTATAGAGACATGTAAAAAGACAACCTATTGTATGAGCTGTCTTTAATGCTGTCTACAAGTGATGTGGATGGTTGTTATAGACAGCAGCTATCTGTACCATTGTACATGCCCTAAAATACAGTTTTAACCAAAAAAACAACAACATTAATTCCAGCAAAAATATAAGACAGTGAAGCATAATCTAACGTGCACTTAAATGACCAAATCAACACACACACACATATATATATATATATATATATGAAGATTCTCCAAATCATTTAAAATGAATAATATGCTCATCACACACAGTATGTGTACAACTAAAAACTGCATTAAGCTAAGATTTAGAAGTTTGTATATTGCTCTCAGAAGGCTAGTTGCACAAGGTTTAACCTTGGTCATCACAGCACTTATGTTCAATGTAATCACAAATTGAATATGATAATTTATAGATTAGGCCTTGAGCTCAATTAAAACTTGCTATTCTAATCAGACAGATTCAAGCAAATTAAACAACTTTATCTATACTTGACAATCTATGCTTGACAACAGAAAAACATTTTATCAATTTACTACTAACAGTGACTGAAGATAAGTCACAACTAACAATATGTAAATACTGAAACAACTACAACAAGTGAAAATGGTGGAAATGCTACAGTAACAGCAAGCTGACAGTATAAACTAATCTGCTCAAAACATAAGAGAACAACAAGAGATCTAACAACTTAAGGCAAAATCTGTATACAATATCATATCCAATTTCATTTGTGACATTGAATCATCATAGAGCAATTCATCCGAACCCACAATTATCACCTTGCAATTTCTCCCAGTACCAAAGATAAACAATCATACATTGAAAAATCACTAGCACAGCACAAATGCAAAGAGATATACAAAGGAATGCTGCAATACTCACGACAGTACTCGAAACCACCCAGAAGATAGACAGACTAGACACGTCACAAGGACACTTGTGACATTATCTCAGAAAACCTAGCGTCTCGCTTTGCAGCAGCGAGAGGTGAGGTCGTCGGAGATACAAAGTCTTACTTCACTCTTCGGGACACACCAAAGACGAGGTCAGGTGGGATGCCGCACAAGAACTCCAAGAGAATGCTTCAGTCGAAGCAACACTTTGAGCGCTAGTTACCAAAGCAACGGCACCTTCCTTCCCCTGATTTTCTGAACCAGAAAGCACCTCCTAAGAGCTCACTTGGTAGAGACTCCATCCAACTCTTCAAGTAATCCTCACCGAGCCCAATCAGAGAAAAGTCACCAGAGGAACCAGCTGGGAGAGCCAAGCAGAGAATCTCTCTCTCAACACCAAGTCAAGAAATCCAACTCAATGCTCCAGGGACATCCAAAACCGAAACCAGATTAGAAGAGAAAATCAAATTAATCTCGGGAACTCACTTATTCTTCGGGTCAAATCCAAGTCTCAAGGGGCTCATCTGGTTAGAACTTAAAAGGAGAGGATTCGAGTCGATCGCGCGATTGCTCCAACGGCCAGCAAGAAAGACGCCATGCCGCCCAAGTCAACCGGAGCGCCGCTACATTCAGTTCACTCCCGAGCAAAAAGGGGAAACAACCACCCTCTGCATCGTGCTCTCCCACCAAGCCAGAGGAGAGGAGGCTCAGCTAACTCACCAGTGGGACCCACCAGCCAAGTACCTTTCCAAATTAATCTTTTCTCAGACAGGCCTGGTGGGCCGGCGAGGCGCGTAAGCCCTCCACCAGCGAGGCGGCGACGGCGTCTGAGGCCTTCTGGCTTGCGCACCCCGAGATCGACGGCGACGATTCATCTCAACCGGATTCCTCTTTTACACTTGAGAAGCAACAGCAGATAACATGTTTGACATAACAGACGACTACAAAGCTCGAGTGCTCAACCTAAGAGGACTCTTTCGCATGGCTCGTGGTATTACGGTATGGGAACACGCTACTCACAAGCCTTGGCAATAATTATCAGAACTGCCGGAAAATATCTTGTCGAAATTCTCGTAAAAATCCTGCCGTACCTGATGAGTAACCAAAACCTGCTCCTGTTGCGGCAGCAGGCAGCAGCGCATATTTCTTCAGGTCTCTATCACGCTTTGTGCTCTAACAGCTCAATCAACAAATCACCAGTTACCATTACAAAAGTGGCAGTAATGACTGACCAGCCAGCAACATCTACAAGATTTTCCTTTCAACACATAGCATTTCCCTGAAATTTGACCAGGATTTGATTTTGACAACAGGGTTATACATAAAAGGCTAGATCAACAGCTACCGCGCCAGAACAGTACACTGCAAGAAGGAACTCCTACAGCCCGGAAATAGGCTCAACACAACACAGCACACAGCTTTGAGATACATCATACATAGCACAAAAATGATCATCCAGCCATAAGAACACATAACATGCATGCTATTATCAGCTCTAGGCAGAAACCACTGGAGAATTAACACTAACCAGCAACACAGAACATAGAATATAGTCAATCCACAAAGGGCTCATGGAAATCAAATTACTCTTATAAGTCCCAAAAGACATTTAAGATACAATATATTAAGGTTCCAGAAATGCAAAAGATTATCCTAGGGCAAAACATCATCCGAGGGAACTGTCTTAACAGGAACACTTCATTAAGACTCTGGAAATGAACCAGCACAATAGTAGGGCCAAGATGTGTGGGGTGGACATAAAGCTTATCGCTTCTTGGATACACCAACAGTCTTTCCCCTCCTGCCAGTAGTCTTGGTGTGCTGGCCACGGACACGGAGGCCCCAGTAGTGACGCAGACCACGGTGGTTCCTGGAAAACGCACAGGTGTGAGCATACAAAGTGATAAATCATACAGTTACGCACTAGATAATGGGAGCCAGAAACAAAGCGTTGTTGTCTAAAACACTGACATCAGATACAACTGGATACTGGAAGCACGTGCATGAAGACATTCAAAATCCTACGGTTTATGAGATAATGATTTAGTCATCTCACACTGACATGGAACTGACCCAACGTCACTTGGGCGTGAGGACTGACACAAGATAATCTGCATTTGTAATACCCAGAACTTGATGCTAACAAATGACATTTGAACTTTTACATACAAAAGTTACAGTGGAATGAAGTTATAATTAGTATAATTGCAAACCATGCGAAGCTACCCTGCACGAAAACCTACGTAGCAATGCACAGCACCCCAACCCACAACACAGCCAAGAGTTCCATCTCATCTCACCAAAAAATACACTCTTAGTTGGCATGCCCAAGATCAGCTCAACCTAAACTAGACAAACCCGTGCACACTAGACCTCCTTGAACCAGCTATACAGCGGTGTTACAATTTCTCTATGTAGATGGAAGCATCACCTCACAATCTATGCGAGAAAAACCAACACAACAAACATGTCCAAACAGATTAGCATAGTCACCGCAACAGCCAACAGCATAAACAATATTGTAGCATGAAGCGCGTCATACACACTACAGTAATTAAGAGTTGCTAGTCAAGACACTTCACACGTTCACAGGTTTACACGGCTGGCTTTCAGTGGAACACAAAGCCAATCCACAACCCCTATAGCTAATAAACAAGCTAAACAATGTATAGTATCAATCAGACAACAACTACTGCTACTACTTAAGCATGTCCAAAATGTGAAGTACGAGCATCAGAATAGTAGTTGTTCTAACACATCATCATTCATCAACCAAGATGGGAAACAGTAGCAAGCAAGGACCAAAGAGAAACGAGTTCAGACCTGATCTTCTTAAGCCTCTCGAGGTCGTCCCTGAGCTTCATGTCGAGGGCGTTGGAGACGACCTGGGAGAACCTGCCATCCTTGTAGTCCTTCTTCCTGTTGAGGAACCAGTCGGGCACCTTGAACTGCCGCGGGTTCGCCACCACCGTCATCAGCCGCTCCATCTCTTCTGGCGACAGCTCGCCGGCCCTGCGCTCCGAGACACAGCACACAGCTCAGCTCGGCCCACCACTAGCGAGATCTGACAAGTTCTTCGAGGGAAAGATATGGGGGGGACTGGGAGAGGGTTCTTGCCTCTTGTTCATGTCGATGTCGGCCTTCTTGCAGACGATGTTGGAGAAGCGGCGGCCGATACCCTTGATGGAGGTCAGCGCGAACATGATCTTCTGCTTCCCATCCACGTTCGTGTTCAGCAGACGCAGGATGTGCTGGAAGTCCTCACCGGCGATCAGCGACTGCGACAAAAGGCATCACAAACGTCAGAACAGAACACGGGAAACGGGGATTAGCACGCCAGGCAGAGAAGAGGCGAGACGAGGAGGCTTACCATGGCGGCTGTGGCGGTGGCGGCGGCGGCGGCGGCTGGGTCTCTCTGTGGGAGGAGGAGGAGGTGGGCGTCCGCGTGGCTAAGGTTTTGGAGTCGGGGGTTGCGGGGAGTATTATATATGGAAGGGCGAAACCCTAGAGCTTCATCGGACGGCTGCGATTTGTTGGGGCGGGGATCTCATCCCTGCGAGCTTTGTAAATGGGTGGCTTTCTTGGGGTTTGGTGGGCTCAAATGGGCCATGAGGCCTCCTCCTTTTACATTACCACAGTGTTTGCTTTTTAGTTTTTTTTTTCTTCCTTTTTTCTTGACCATGAACAACAAAGGAGGTGATTACGGTATATAAATATATATAACGAAAATATCTCATATATATATATATATATATAACGAAAAAATGTTTTGTGTACAAAAGGAAAAGAACAACCTCAGCATGCAGCTTCACCTGATGACACGATTTTGTGTATACTTGCAACAATGGATGAAGTTATAGCAATGTGCTAAGGGTGCGTTTGGTTGGTGGAATGGGACGGGATGGTACGGTAGGATGGGATCGTCCTGTATGAGTATGAGATGATACAGTTCGGTCTATTTGGTTGGTTGTATGGAATGATACAGGGTTTTGTTTGGTTCGTTGTATAGGATGATTCTGGATGGTTCAAGATGTTATTTGGTTTGGTGGATGAAGTTGGATATGATAACCCTCTCGTATTTGACGACATTTGACGATATTTAACGATATTTAACGACATTTAACGATATTTATCGATATTTGACGATATTTGCCGACATTTGATAGCATTTACCTATATTTATCGACATTTGATGATGTTTGCCGACATTTGACGATATTTGACGACATCTAACGATATTTGACGATATCTAACGATATTTGCCAATATTTGATGACATTTGCCGATATTTGACGATATTTGACGGCATTTAACGATATTTGACGACATCAATGATGCAAGTAACCAAAGTTGGAATACAACTCATAGTCATTGTTTAAAGGATTAAACTTCTTCTGGAAATAATTTATTAAAATACTATATTAGAAACTTTTGCATCATTTATTGCACTTGCAAAATTTTAAATAAAGTTTAAACCTACAACTCATATATTAGCTCCAAAAGAAAAAAGAACAAAAACTCTTGTTTATCTTATGAAAATAATTTATTAAAATACTATATTAATTATCTTGAATAAAAATAATTTTTACCAAATTTTTGGAACTCTTTTTGACCCTCGGAAAATTTAAACTCAAATCAATAACCTTTTGTAAGTTTGAATTTAAATTATTCAAATTAAATCTTGAAAAATAAAGTTTAAGATTTTATTTGAGTACTAGGTTGTCCTAGAAACCCCTCTGAATTATTTCAGAATTTTAGGAATTTTATTCCTATTTTTAAAGCCTTGGTCAAACCCTTTTGTTTCTTGGTCAATCTGTTTTTAAAACTTGGGCTCAAGCACTGTTCACTTGGCCCGAGCCTGTTGCGACGCGGTTCAACCAAACCCCCTAGCCGCACCTGGGTCAAGCCACCTTTGCACGCAACCGTCGGATGAGGATCCAACGGTTGAAAGCGATTGGGTCGTTCGGACCAGTCCGAACGCCAACTCAATCTAGGCCGTTAAATCTTGATCGAACGGTCCGTGTTGATTGGGCCATTCGGACCAGTCTGATCATCCCACGCATCCTGACCGTCCAATTTCAATCGTATGGTTCTTAACTCCCTAGCCACACCTGGGTCAAGCCACCTTGCGCGCAACCGTCGGATGAGGATCCAATGGTTGAAAGCGATTGGGCCGTTCGGACCAGTCCGAACGCCAACTCAATCCAGGCCGTTAAATCTTGATCGAACGGTCCGTGTTGATTGGGCCATTCGGACCAGTCCGATCATCCCGCGCATCCTGACCGTCCAATTTCAATCGTGTGGTTCTTAACGCCCTAGCCGCACCCAACCACTTCGCAATCTCTGAACAGCGGGCCCCGCGCGATAGTGGCTTCTTCAACCTCTTGATGGCGGGTGGGCAGAGCTTGGGCGCCACGCACCGTGCATGCTCTGAGAGCCTCTGGCGGCGAACCAGCAGCAGCTCGGGGAGGAGGGTGCCGAGGAGAAGGTCGCCAGGGAGGAGGAGGGTCGCCGGGGAGGACGGAGGTGGAGGAGGGCGGCGCGGAGGAGGGAGGTGGATCTAGGTGAGGCCAGCAAGGAGGAGGGCGCTAGGGAGGAGGAGGTGGAGGAGGGCGGCGCGGAGGAGGAAGGTGGATCCGGGTGAGGCTGGCGAGGAGGAGGGCGCCAGGGAGGAGGAGGGAGTCGACGTCACCGGCGCCGAGAAAGGATGCCAAGGCGGCGGTGTGGCTTGTCGGGGAAAGAGGCCGGGGCGGCGGCGCGCTGGGAGGAGCGAGGACGCGCTGGGAGGAGACGAACGAGGGTGAACGGTGTGGTTCGCTCGATTTCAACGAACCAACTCATACAACATATCAAAGGAATATTCTCTTGTGTGGGATGGTTTGATTCAGGATGTTGGTTCTATTCAGAGAACCAAACGCATGAACAAGCCCATTTCTTGACCGTTTGGTCCTGAACAGTTTGGTTTATTGGAACAAACGCACCCTAAGTGACCAGAATGATCAATGGAGCATTGAGGGCTTCTGAGTCGACATCGAAATTGAGGTTGAGCGAGCCTACTTTATTTTATCATCGACATTAAGAGCCGATTCAACTTTCTTTCTCCGAATCATTTTTTACTGTAGAATCTGACGGACATGAATGAGTATATGCAATGTTAATGAGCGCAGGCTACTGCATGCTCAGTGAGTCAATGGTAATAGCCGAGGGCTTCACATACGCGCCCCTTTGTCTTGCTAATCTTGTGGTTTAGTACATGAAACCCAAAGGCTGCGATTTAATTTAAGGGTTGTCTATTCAAATTTCAGTCACTTTTCTTGGCCCTTGGATAAAGATCCAACCATTATCGTCACTTTCTTCACTTCTTATATAAACTCACCCCTCATCCATAGAAAAAGACTAAAATGAAGAATTACGGTAACCTAGACAAAAGGTGAATTTAAGTTTAGTGAAACCCTACAAAATACAAAAAAAAAAAAAAATTCTAACCTAGACAAAAATAAAGTAAACCTAGGTGAATCCCTACAAATACAAAACAAATATAACTAAAAATTGCAGTAAAGCTTTGTTGAAATTGCACATTACTCAGCACTGCAACTTTAGGTTTAGCAGTGTGCGAGTTTATGTGACTGAGAGATTTAAAATTTTCAGGCAACTGAGAATTAGCAAAACCGCTAATTTATATATGCAGGCTGATTGTGTACAAAAGCTATTTTTTTCCATGTTTGATGGGTGTGCATCCCTCCAAAAAAACTACCAATTACTCTGGCCATGTCTCACTGCATACACATGCTCTCAAGTCAATCGAAAACAATATCCCTGTGTTCATAGGGCCATAGTGGAAAAAAAGGCATACGTTACTCAAGAGACACACACTAAGCCTCACTTCACTAGACGATAGGACGGGAGATCGCGAGAGAGAGATCCATTCGTGCAAACGAAAATAAAGTAATCTAGATACAACGGTCTACAAAATTAAACTCACTACTAGAAGAGGATGGCGATTGAATTCGACAACATATCGTGGCATGTAGAACAGTCGTGTTGATAATATGTTAAATAACTAGTGTCATCGAGCGATCCAATAGTCGGTCAACACAACTAGAAAGCGAGAATAACACAAGCAAATGGACAATGGACAAAGATAGAAGAGAGCGCAATCCGGCGGTCTTCTTTATTGATGAATGGGTGTGTATAAAATAGACAACATCTCCCCTTAATATATAATCAATCTAGCCTAAGAGTTTTAGTATGTGCCCACATCTTCGACTTGGAAGAGAAGAAGGAAACTAGGCGGGACCCACCAGGGGCCTCCCGACAGGGAGTTGGTTACGTAACACTCCCCTTGGGTGAAATCGCGACTTGCACATGCCTTGTTAAAATCTCCTTCCAAAAACCCAATGGAAAAAAAGATTGGAGAAAAGAGTACATCGCATACGCAATTTGCATTGCACTTGTTGCCTCATTAAAAATCTTTATGTGGGAAATCGTCTAGTAAAAACTCACTAAGGGAAAAAGAGTATAACACTTGATATACTTGATCATGTCATCTTCTGGATTACTATTCTTCCTACATAGTATATATGGGCTATTATTCAAGGAAGTGTTTCCCTCGAATTCTTCCTACATAGTATATATGGGCCTTCACCGAGCGAGGGAGAGCACGGCTTGGGCAAGCGCACGGAGGTGGCGGAGGAAACCGAAGTGGCGGTGCATCGGGTTGAAGAGGAACGGCACCCAGCGGCAGCTTGACGACGGCGGCCACGGGTCCTAAGAGGTCCCGAGCAGTGCAGGGATCTTGAGGGCGGCACCCACGAAGACCCTCGGCTCCAAATCGGCGGCGGCGAGAGCTCCGAACGGATTGGGGCAAAGGGACCGGCGAGGTTGAAGAAAGAGGAACGGGGGCGGGATCTCACCAGTGAACGTGGATGAGCTCGGGGCGACCCAATGGTGGCGGCGGCTCAGGTTGGAGGGGGATGGCGCTCCAGTGGCGGATTGACGTCGGCGAAACGGACGAGGATTTACGGCGACGAGAGACCTCGGATCTGGCGTCGGTGAAGGCGAAGGAGGCACCGGACGGCGAGCGAATCCATTTACGGAGAGCATGGCCTTCGAGTTGGCGCAGACGGCTCACCCAGCAACATTAGCGGTGGAGCTTCGGCCATCTCGGGTAGAGGCGAGCTAGCGGAGCGCAGATCAAGGTTCACCGGGCTATTTATAGCCCGGTGACGCATCTTGAGGATTCCCAGCGGCGGCATTCTGAGAACATGCGTCGATACATCTGATGCATGCACGCACGCAAGATAGCAATGGCAAGATAGCAAGCAAAAGGCACGCCATTGCTAGGTTAAGCTACTGGGCAGACGGAAAGGAAAAGGCCCGCGAAGCAATGGGCCGAGGAAGCGAAAAAGAATTTGGGCCGGATTAAAGGATTCGGCCCAAAGGACCAGATCTGAGGTTTAAATAGTTTTTCTTTTTAGAAAATAGTCGAAAATCCAAAAGGCAAAAAGAAAATAGCAAATACACTCGGAAAAATTCTAGAAAAATCTAGAAAATATATCCAAGCACATAGAATCCAAATAAAATAGTTTTGATAATAGTTAATGTTGAGATTAATCATATTAAATTGTTTTTGATTTATGAAAGCCCCGATTAAGCATTATTAATTCAAATAAAATTGGTGAAATTTTCCAGGGACCTAAACTAATCAAAAGATTTTTAATAAGCCAAATTTTGGGACGTTACAACTAGCCGGCATACGAGCTGCGAAAGCGCTCACTGTTCAACAACTACTCGTGAGATGAGACTCTCAACTAGTCGTGAATCAGATTGGAAAAGAGTACCAGTGCTCTAACCCGACCATGTCTCGATACTTATCGGAGGTTTAAAAGCTTGAAAAGCATTTTTTCAGTTTCGATGTACAATTCATCCCTCGAAAGGATAATTTCCTCGCAAGCTAGCTTGCTCAGATAGCTTTTTCCCAATCACAAGTACCAAAAGGAGTCTTCTTGGAGCAACTCCAGAAGCCGTCTCTAGTGGACACACCAGAGACATCTCCTATTGAGACGGCTTCTCTAGAATACGAGGATACTTGGATGGATCCCATCTACAAGTATCTTCAGACAGGTTCCGTACTCGATGACGATCTCGAAGCAGATCGTTTATCCCGAAAGGCCCAAATGTATACTTTGGTCGAAGGAGTCCTCTATAAATGAGGCACTCAAGGGGTACTCATGAGATGCATATCGCAGAGAGAAGGACTAAACCTCCTTCGCGATATACATGGGGGCATCTGTGGAACTCATGCTTCCTACAGAACGTTGGTCGAAAAAGCCTTTCGACAATGATTTTACTGGTCGACAGCCCTCTACGATGTCAAAGAGTTGGTTAAGAAATGTGTGCAATGCTAGTTTCATAGCAGGCAAATACACCAACCGGCTTAGGCATTACAAATAATTCCTCTATCTTGGCCTTTTGCGACCTGGGGTCTCGATATCCTAGGACCGTCCCCAAGGGCTCCAGGGGGCTTCGAGTTCTTTTTTGTGGCTATTGATACGTTCACAAAATGGATCGTAGCCGAACCTGTGACTAGGATAACAACGGAAGGCGCAAAACGGTTCATGATGAGAAGCGTGATTACTCGATTTAGAGTCCCTAGTTGAATAATCACAAACAATGGTAAACAATTTTCGAGCGCAAAATTTCAGGAATTTTGCAATGAGTTGGGTACCAAACTCTGTTACGCCTCTGTCACCCATCCCCAAAGCAATGGGGCAGTCGAACGAGCGAATGGTCAAATAATGCAGGGAATTAAAACCCGAGTCTTCGACCAGCTTGTTAAGCGCTCGGGGGCTTGGGTACAAGAATTACCCTCAGTGTTATGGGCAGTTCGCACGACCGCTAATCAGCAACAAAGTAAACACCTTTTTCCTAGTTTTTGGTGCCGAAGCCATGCTTCCGCCAGAACTAAAGATCAGGTCTACAAGGGTCGAGAGTTTCAATAACTCAACCCAAGAACAACTTCGAGCGAATGACATTAACCTACTTGAAGAGAAGAGAAATCAAGCTTTAATCCGTTCAGTAGTCTACCAATAAGCCCAGCGCAAATACTATGATCGTAAGGTCCAACCTCGCAGCCTCACTGTAGGTGACTTGGTATTGAGAAAGATTCAATCCCAGTCTAATCGGAACAAAATTTCCCCTAAATGGGAAGGTCCTTACATAGTGGTCGAAGTTATGCGTCGGTTGATCTGACGACCGCAATGGAAGATGGCGTGTTCTCTAATTCTAAGAATATCGACCAGTTACGCAAATTCTACGTGTAAACGACCAACCACCCAATAAAGCATAAGGTTCTTTCTATCTTTATTGTCTTACTTTGAGTAGCGCTTTGACAATTCTTTCAACTATACCCTGGTCGAAGGTCCGCCCTCGACCAGTTCCTAGTCGTGAGCTTTTTTTACGACAATACACTGGTCGTAAGACATTCTATGACCAGTACCCAGTTCATCTTTACACTGATCGAAAGGATGGTAATATCACCTAGTCGAAGTCTTTCCTCTCTACACGTGGTCCCGCCCACTAGAAGGAACTTCCTAGAGTTGACTCGTTCCTCCCTTTTTGCTACCAACACAAAGAGCTTGGGTTCAAAACATGGTCGAAATAATATCAAGCCAACTTTTAGTACCCTAGTTTATTTCTTCATCTATACTTTTTTTTGAAAAATAAATTAAGCCGAGTACACTTTTCAAATTTGCTCAACTACTCTCGATAAACTTGGTTTGTTTTAACTGGTCGGAGAAAGTTGCAACACCTAGTCGAAGACTTTCCTCTCTGTACGTGGTCCTACCCACTAGAAGGAACTTCCTAGCGTCATTCTGTTTCTAACTCTTGCTACCAGAGCGAATATACTGAGTGCATTGAGATAAGTTGGACAATTTTTTTAAGGAACTCCAGACGTTTATCTAACTTAAGTTGACCGTTCTTGATTTGATTAATCTGGTCGGAGATGGTAACATCACCTAGTCGAAGCCTTTCCTCTCTGCTCGTGGTTCTACCCACTAGAAGGAACTTCCTAGTGTTGACTCGTTCCTACTCTTTCGGCCAGTGCAAGATAATTCTGATTGAAAAACTACAAGTTAGCTAAACCGCTCTCTTTTTCAGAAAACTCATTTAACACTATTTACTCGGTTTATCTAAATAAACCAAGCAAATAGTCGGGGGATAGGATAAAGTTATTAACTTAACTTCAATTCTTAGTCTTGCTCTTTTTTTCATTCATTATCTTATGAGTTACTAACTACTCGACAAGATGATTTTCAGAAAGAATGAAGGATTTTATATCAATATCAACACAAACTTGTCTTTACAGGACTCTGGTACAGACTACTCTGGCGAAGGGGATCTTATTTGCATACCCTCCGTGACTAACTCGGCGATCGGCTGCATTGTCGCTATTAATTGCCCTGCCTTTGGTTCAGGGCAGGCGAAGTCGTTTACGACAGGCTGCAGATTAAGGTTGGGATCATGGGATCTAAGTTTTGCTAAGACAAATCTTATTCCCTCTTGGATCGCATCCTTTATCGAGTTGAATTGGTTAGCCCTTAGAGTAGTCACCAACTCTTGCAAAGTTCCGACTTGTTCGCCAATAGCCTCGAGTGGACAGACAGCGTGTCGTCACGAGGAGTAATCCCCTCAGCTTGAAGCCCACCGAGTACATTGTTCAGAAGTGAAATGTTGTCTTGAAGATTGATCTTCAAAGCCGTCATTTCCTCCTGATTGCGAGTCGAAGCCTCCCGGAGTCGTTTTACTTGTACTACTTGTTCCGAAAAGAATAAGACCAGTTAAATAAAATGACCTCGAGAGGAAAACACAACTAATCACAGGTAAAGATTTGCTTACCAACGAGTCGAGAATTTAACTTCTTGACTTCTTCAGCATGGGCGGCAGTGTCCTTAAGGTAACACTACTCCCACATCTGGACCTCTTGGCCTTTGTCTGAAAGGGAATGAAATTCAGAGAAAGAAAAGAGGGTCGAAGGCGGTCTTAAGTTCAGCACTTACTGACTAGTCATCCCTACAACTTTTGGTTTGCAGAGTTTACCTCCTAAAGATTCTTCTAGAGGTCTTCAATCTCCTCCCTTAGCTTCTTCGTCTCGGCTCTTTCATAGTCGAGAGAATCAGCTAAGGTCTTCTCGTCACTCTTAAACCTGCAAAGGAAAAGGGTTGGCGTTAGCAAAGAACCTGATCATAAGTTCTTCTACGACCAGTTCCTCATCGTAAGTCTTTCTACGACAATACCGTGGACGTAAGCATTTCTACGACTAGTACCTACTCGTAAGATCTTCCACGACAAACCCCGCAAGTACTGCCTGAGTGGTCGAAACACAAAGGGCTACGAAAAGCAATCACTTAGCATTTCTCTGCCTGCTCGCAGAGTTTCGCTTTTTCCTGTCGCAATTGGACAAGTTGCCTGTTGTATTCAACAACAGTAACAATTTGTTCCAACGTGTTCTGCATAAAGAAAGACAATTAGAAGCAAAAAAAGGTATGAGTGCAAATACCAAACAACAGGTACTTACATTCATCGCCCTTCGTGCGAACGAAGACACTACCCTTGTAGGATTCCTCAGTTCATCAACCTCTCGGACTCGGTCCCACCACACCTCTTCGAGACGAGCGTCATCGAAGATATCTCCTCCGTCGGGAATATTTTTGGGGTGAGGAATACGAGCACGAGCTCTAAGAGCAGAAGATCCCACAATGGAAGACGGCCCAAAGAACTCAGAGGCGAAGTTGGCATATTCTTCGTCCTCTGATTAGGTAACGCCAACTCCTCCTTGAGGACCTGGAGGAACATCTGCGATGACCTCCTTTCCAGCGCGACGCTCTGATGCCTCCACAGTGTCAGACGTCGCCTCTACCTCGGTCTCTACGACCACCCCTGTGGTCATAGCCGCTTCCGACTCTACGACCGTTCCAATGGTCATAGCCATGTCAGCTGCAACAGCATCTTCCACCACTCGGACGGAGGACGACCCTTCGATCACGCCATCGTTGTTCCTTCGCTGTCAAGAAACTCTGATGGGTTACTTGCGAGAACGTCCTTGATAATGAGAGGATCCAGGCTAAAATCATAAAAAGAAAACACTATTATGTGGTAAAAAGCAAGAGGTAAATGTTGCTCTTACACTTTTGTCTCTTTTTACGTACCTCCGAGTATTGGATTTGATCTTAAGTTTGGGAACAACCCTCCCTAAGGAAGGTTTCTTTGACTTTTTCTCAACCACGTCTGGTTGAGAGTCAAGATGAGGAACGGCCACGACCACGTCTAGTCGTGGGCCTTGAGCAAGCGTCATCGCCCCTTGAGCCTCTTGGCTCTCTGGATGGTCAAGACCAATCTCAACCACCCTAAGGGCAACGCTGCCCTCGACCACAAGAACTACTGGCGTAGTATTTTCCTTCACAAAAGACATAAAAACTCTTCCAGTCCTCCTTTTCTAGTTGTTTGACAAAACCACAGGAAGGAGAAACTACGAAAGTCTTATTGAAGGGTACCTTGGTCTTGGAGGCTTTGCGCTTGAGAGGTTCAACCGCTTGGTAGTAATTTGTGCTCTGACAGACTGTGTCTGCAAACAAATTTTGCGAAGGGTTTAGTCGGGCCAAAGGTACTCGAACTTGAGCCTCCCTTGTCGGCGGCTTTCATGAGCCGACACCTCTTGGCAGGAGGAGAAACAAGCTGCTCTACTGCAGCTGCTCCAACGACCATCAGTTCGACTTCTTCGTTGTCCTAACGGTTCTCCATGCTTACTTTCTACAGAAATCAGAAAGAGAGGTATTTTAAAGTGGTCGTAAGTTCTTCTACGACTATTTACCATGTCGTAAGCTTTTCTACGACAACCCCCCTGGTCGTAAGTTCTTCTACGACCAGAACCTGATCGTAAGTTTTCCTACGATCAGTACACATTCATAAGTTCTTCCATGACTACAAAGTCCTAAAGATGAAATCAACTCTCGATTACCTTTAGGCGCTCTACCTTGTCTTCTGGGGACAGGACCGCCAGAATTTGGAGAGGCTCTACGTTTGAGGGCTGAGGTTTCTCACAGATGATCTTGACCCGAGCGTCAATTTCTTCTTGTGAGAGGTCTGCAAGGATAAGGAAACTTTAAGTAAATCCTAAATCAAAATCAAACAGGAAAAAGGCTAAGCTTAAGGTTATTTTACCCTCTGAGTAATCTCTCGTCGGGTCTGTTGGCCCCGAGTACCTCCACATCTAGTGAGCCCTCTTCTTCAGAGGACTAATACGACGCGTGATGAAATCCTTCACCACGTGCCAACCGGTAAGCCACTTTTCCTTCAAGTCTGCAATAACTCAAATGAAAGGGGCAATCCGGCCAAGATCCTTGGGAATCGAATCCCAAACGGGAACCTTCTCGGCAGGTTTCCCGGCGAAGGAGAGGCTGTCCTCGTTGGTGATTTATCAATAGAACCACCTCTTCTTCCACCCCAACCATGACGACCGGGTAAACATCTGAATATACTCCTTCGACTTCCCGTCGTGGAGCTTCAGACTGCAGCTATCAGCAATTCCGACTAGTCGAGTCATTCCGTAGTATTACCAGAACAGCTCCAACTCTGCCGGAATCCCTAGGTATGCCTCCCACAGGTACACGAACACCCCCAACATTGTGATAGAATTGGGAACAAGATTCACCAACTCTACCTGGAAGTATTCGAGTACCAATGTGGGGAAATGATGGGCGGGCAATCGAAGACCACACTCACAAAAAGCATGGAAAACGGGGATTTGCCCAATCTCCCTCGACAGCCAATGCTGCCCAACGGCCTCAATCCACTTCATGAATTCCTTCTTTAGGATCTCCTCAGAGTAGACCAAAGCTCCAATTTTGGCCACATCCATCTCCAATTCAGCCCAAGGGGAAGCGGTTCCAGCCATTTCTCCCAAAAGCCGAAGGTTTAGATTTGGAAAGATTGGGAAAGAAGGCTCGATTTGATCAGCGACGGAGAACTCAAAAACTTGAACAACAAGAGAGATTTGGGGGAAGGTAAAAGACTTTATCCTCACCCACGGTGGAAATTTATAACCGCACGCTTGAAGTGGAAAAGACATGGCTACCCAACGGTTGCCAACGCTTCGGGAACCGCTCCAACAGACAGACTTGAGGGAGTCAATTGGGATTCTTAAATTTGTCTACTCGAGGAAATCAGGTCAGTCTTTATACCTCAAGCAAAATTACCTTCTTGACCAAGTCTTTTCTGGTCAAATATAATAGCGATTGGAAAGATTTTACTTCCAACCAAGGTGTTGCGACCACTTGGTGTTCGGAGAATTTCTTTACGACCACCTTGTAAGTCGTAAGATTGTCCCATAATTTTCTTGACCAAGTAAATTTCTGGTCAAATGAAACACTAGTCGAAGAGTCTTTCCTTCAACTATCTTTCTACGACCATCTATTGACCGTAAGACCATCTAGTGCTCCTTCTCCAAGTAAGTTATTTTCGCTTAAGCTGGGGGGCTAGATGACGAGGATATAACAATCCTCATTTTATTATATATCTATAATTCATATTATAGATAATAATGACGTCATTATAAACTCTTGAGTATACCCCTTAATGTTCATAAGGGAGAAGCTGGAGGTCGTAAGTTCTCCTACGACCACGCTGTAGTCGAGGGTCTTCCCACGACTACCCCATAGTCGTAAGCCCTTCTACGACTATCCCGTGATTGTAAGCTCTACTACGATTGATCTGTGGTCGTAGGCTCTCCTACGACCACCACCTGGTCGTAAGCCCTTCTACGACCAATCCTTAGTCGACCAGACTCACAGACATGTGGGCCTAGTCGATCAGGGAATCTTATGTACCGTATTCAAGGATATGAACAATCAATTACGCTGTTATTCCAAGGATATGATGATAATTGTCTAGCGACGTGGGAACGTTACAACTCCCGTAATAACCTCTGGTAACGGCTCCACGATCTGGTGCATTAAGGTGACCTTTATTCTGAAGATCCAATGGCGCACCCCGAAGATAGTATAAAAGACAAGGATTATTAGGGCAGAAAGGGAGAAGAAACCACCTAGAAGTACAATACTCTAGTTTTCTTTGGCTCGATCTTGTAATCCAGCATACTCAATACATACACACAGGAGTAGGGTTGTTATTCTCCTAGAAGAAGGCCCGAACCTGCATAAACATCCCCGTGTCTCCATCTCTGTGTGATTTTGAGCCTAGAGGAACCCCCAAATCAAACAATCTTTACGTAAGTTTGATCCTAAAACACCGACAGTACCCATTTTGTAACCTCTGGAATCCTTATGACCAATGTGGTTGTTAGCCTTAGGGGTTACGACCATGAAGATGTATGGTCTTTTATTATGTATTAAAGTAATACATAGATGTTTTAATCCTCGTCAGCTAAGCCCAGAACTTTAAATGAGCAATTCGTGTGAACACTTTCTTAGATGAAGTCGTATCGAGTGAGACCCATTTAATGTCGTGACATACTGAAGTGATGCTGTGTTCACTTAAAGTTAAGAACTTGTCTTGGGAACCTAAGAGTTTTTCTTCGTCGATTGGACAAAAGGTTTTTGTCCGTTAGACTTTAGATGACTCGATTGCAGTTAAAGATCTGAAGCTATAAAATCCCCATTGTTGGGCTTTGAAATTCTTACACTTTCAGTACTCCCTTCAATCCTCTTCAGTTCCTTGCCAAGAAAACCTTTTCGACCTCTTATTGTCTTTCCGACCTCAAAGCCTCCTCTGACCACTACTCATCCATTTGAGAAATTTCACCACGTCGGAGCAAATTACAAAGTGGATGGCTTCAGATCTAGGTGAGAAGAAGCTTGAGACGCTGGAGAAGATCGGAATGCTCCCGGACAGGAAACTGATCAGATGGAGGTCAGCAGCCGGAGAACACTTTCCAAGCAGCGAAGATGGAGAAATCCCAGTCTTCCTCGCCGACATCGAATGCGGGCTGAGGGTGTCCGTACAGAAATTCCTCCCCCGTGTTCTGGAGTACTACGGGGGTGGAGTTGGTGAATTTGGCCCCTAATTCCATCGCCAACATCAGTATCTTTGCCTATTTATGTGAGGCGTACCTGGGAATGCGTCCAAATTTGAAGTTCTTCAGGTACTTCAATCGGATGGTGATATCGGGAAGATCCACGGCAAATCCTAGAGAATGCACGCTGCGCCTTCATGACGGTAAGGCCAATGAGTACATCCAAATGTACTCGAAGTCCTCGTGGTCGTCATGGAAGAAGAACTAGTTTTACATGACAGTTACGAGGGACGGCGGCCTCTATTTCGCCGGAATCAGGGTAAACGAGAATTCTAACTGGAGGTGAACCGTGGAGAAGATAGGGATGGTCGGAAGATGTGTGGATGCCATTCATGATCTGAAGATCAAGGGCTTGACTTCCTGGCATGTGGTGAGAGACTTCACCAAACGCCGAATTAGTCCTTTGAAGCTCTGGACTCAATCCCTGCTCTGGTCCATTGGTCGTGATGAAGCAATCACGGACTCACGAGATGGTAAGTCTTCGAGAAAAGCTATGACCAATATAACTTATTACTTGATTATCGTAAAACCTTAAAATCGGCTCTTTTTTTTTCTTTTAAAACCCTTTCTTCTGAGGAAATCAGAGAGCGAATCAAGATGATCTGCACCAGGGAGCCTGGTGAGAAGGCTGCATTCCCCGATATCTTGGCGATAGTCTCTGCTGAAGAGAGATTGGCAAGACTTAAGGTAGATAATCAACTGTACTTTATCATATATACATATCCTCCGATCAGTTTATTGATCTTGCTCTAATTTTGTAGGCGGTCGGACTGAAAGTCATACAATCCGATGAGGATCATAATCCCACCGTGGTTCCGACTAATTCCTGCCCAGAGGCATTGGAAGAAGATGATTCTCCCGAGGTAATAGAGCATTTAAAGAAGATATATACTTAGATAGAAATTTTTCATCACCTAACCAAACTTGTTTTTTGACTTAGGTGGAAAAGACTGAAGGCTCGCAGAACAGAGCTACGGAAGTCGTAGACTCCAGAGTGGTCGTTCACGACCTAACAGTTGTTACTAAGACAACTGATCTGGAAGTTGATGAAACCACACCCTCCGACCGATGGTCAGGAATGTTACCCTCGATCAGTTGGTCGAGGATATTGCTTCTGACCTCATGTGGGAGGATGTGAGGGGAATAACCAACCCTACCAGCCCAGAGTCAATGAAATTGGTTGAGAAGAAAAGGAAGGCTAGCGGTACAGAATTTACTCTATCGCGTTTCAAAGTCAAAACCAAAAAATCAACTAGGTATGTACAAATGAAAAGGTCGTATGAGTGCATACCTTTAATAGTTTTTGATGATTTGGAGTTTTGAGTTTCCTTCCTTCATTTTGTCTGAGATCTTCGGTGTTCCTACATTTTCGACTGAATGTTCCAGAGGACCAGGCACCCGTGGAAGTCCTCGTCCAAAGCACTTCTCAGGACAAAGTTCTTGAGGATAATGTGGTCGAGGAAGCCCCCGAACAAGTGTCGGTGCCGACGGTCGTTTAGGATTCATTGGTGATCCTAACCCCTTCAGCGGAAGTAGATGCCCCTGAAGGCCTTCAACAGGTCCCGACCCCTGTTGGTAATCCCTCTCAACCTAACAAGTTCCCTTTTTGCCCCCGATTTATCGAGGATAACAAGCTTGACGAGGCATGGGGAAGAATATCGGACCATTAGATCAAATCAAGATAGGTCCTGATATCATTTTTGCCGATTATAATGACGTGGCAATCCGGGTAAGTATCTACGACCAGTTTCATAGCTTCTCTTAAAAAGTTTATAGGAAACTTAAAGAAGAATTGCTATTTATGTAGCATATGGTCGAGAATTTTGCTGTGGTCGGGGGACTGACCCAGCGAATAAAGGACCTGGAGAAAAAACACTCCGAATTGGAAAGTAGGAACTTTTTCCTTAACATTTCTTTTTCTTCAACGCTTTGTTCTTCTTTTGTTTAATTATTCTCCCTTATCATATTCGATAGAATTGGAGAAAATAAAAGAAGTGGTCGTGGCTGATAAAGCCAGAATAACGCAGCTTGAAGAAGAAAATCAGGCTAAGGACCAGTCGATCGCAGAGGCGACGACCAGACATGAAACTCTTGAAAAGAGGATTGAAGGTAATTTGGTCGTAGACTTGACTTATTAACCTCCCCTAATTATTTTTACTTACTACTTGTTTTACTCGTATAGAGCAAACTCAAGCGTTGAATAGAGCAAAGAAGGATCTGGAATTTGAACAGGATAAAGAGGCGGCTCTTGTGCAAAGTCTTGATGAAAAGATCCATGCACTGAACAAGATGATCTTTGATATGGGATCAGAATCAAATTCGCCTCCCTTAAGAGATCCAACAGAGAAAATGACTTACTTGGGCCAACTTCTAGAAGATCTCAAGGGTATGCTCAAGACTACTCGAGAGAATTATGCCCAAACTATGAAAGAAGGCGTTGCCAATTGAGTTAGTTTTGCGCTGGCAAAACTGAAGGCTTCTGACCCGTCTATTGATCTCCAAAATGTTGAAGATGACTTCAACTGCCTGCCTGATGAGGCGACCAAGTTTATGAAAGAACTAAGGCCGCTTGGAGACAAAGTTGTAGAGGAGATGGAAGTTGGATCTCCATCAAGCAGTAATTAGTCTGGAGACATTCTGGAGTAGGACATTGTAATATAAGAATTATATACAAAACTTATCTTTATGTCATCAACAATTCTTTTGTTTATCCCGTTGACTTTTTAAAATTCTCGTATACTCCCTAGCCCCCGACTGCATTGTAGTAGAAAAGCCTTACTAGACAAGCAATTAGCCAAGAAAGAGAATGAAAGTCGAAACCATTGTTTTGAAGGCATATACTGATCATAAGACAAAACTGATCGTAACAATACTAGGAAATCATTTTGGTCGGAACCAGTGTATGATTTCGACTAGTTATAGATATTTGTTTGTCATAATCAAAATACCAAACAAAACTGTATATGGTCGGAAAAAAGATTTGTTGTGTTGACAAAAGTAGAAAATGCAAGAATGTATGCAAAAAACGATAAGTGATCTTATTTATATATGTGACCCAAAACTGGTCGTAAAAAACTGCTAAGAATAGAAGACATAGAAAAACATTTCGCAAAACGTGCTCAGGCTCAAGTTCGGTTTGGCGGCGAAACGTGAAAAGAAGAACCGTCGCTAGGAAGCTCCTTCCAGTGGGCAAGACCACGTGCAAAAAAAGGAGAGACTTCGACTAGGAGGATTTCGTGTCGAGCCAAGAGCCAAGCGAGAGCGAGCGTAATTTTGAAATGAAGAAATATAATCTTCGTAATCTTAATAGTACCAGGCACTATATGAAGTTATTGTATTATGCTCTGTTTACTCGTATGATCACATGTAGAAATCATTCATGGAATGATCACGACTAGGACCTATCAACAGATATGACATAGATCTTGGTTGCCAAAAAGTAACGGAGATCACGATAATGGATCTGGGAGAAAAAATTGTCTTCTCCGATCATCTCAAACAACAATAGTAGGTGACTATAATATATGCATATATATATATATATATATATATATATATATATATATATAAACCATATCACTCTTGAAAAGAAATAAAGGAAAGTACTAATCTTTATTTAAATGAAAAAGAAATGAAATAATGTACAAAATAATTAGACATAGAACTTACGCAATTGATCAATGTTCCAAGAATTAGACAAAACTTGCCCATCAGACATAGCTAATCGTACTGAACCTGGTCGGGTGACTTCGACCATAGTGTGAGGACATTCCCAATTAGAAGAAAGCTTGTTGCGATTTGCTTGGTTCTGAAATTTTTTGAGAACCAGATCACCTACAGTGAGACTGCAAGGTTGCACCTTACGACTATGGTACCTTCGCATGGCTTGTTGATAGACTGCTGATCGTACCAGGGCTTGGTTTCGTCGTTCTTCAAGGAAATTGATGTCATCAAGTCGTCGTTCATTCTGATCGTTTTTGTTGAAACAATCAGTCCGAGTAGAGCCAAGCTTTCGTTTATGGAGGAAGTATGGCTTCAGCACCATAAACCAAGAAGAATGGCGTTTCACTGGTTGCACGACTAGTCGTGGTTTGAACGACCCATGATACAGAAGGAAGTTCTTAAACCCAAGCTCCTGACCGTTTGATCAACTGGTCGAATACTCGGCGTTTGATCCCCTGCATGATGATACCATTGGCTCGCTCAACTGCTCCGTTGCCCTGCGGATGAGCAAAAGCAAAATGAACTTTGATACCAAGCTCGTCGCAGAATTATTGGAATTGACCGCTAGAGAACTGGGCACCATTGTCTGTGATTATACGACCGGATACACCAAATCGTGTGATCACGTTTTTTGTGAGAAATCTCTTAGCGGCCTCGGTTGTTGTTTTAACAACGTGCTCGCCGATCCATTTTGTAAACGATGTCGATCACGGCGAAAAAAGAATTGAAGCCCTTGGGTGCTCTTAGGAAAAGGTCCTGAATGTCGATCCCGAGGTTGCAAAAGGCCAAGAAAGAGGAATTGTTTGTAAGACTTGTCTTGGTGATGTACTTGTCGGCTATAAATGACATTGTCGCGCCGTCATGAGCTCTTTTGCATCATGAAGGGCGATTGGCGATAGTATCCTTGCTGAAGGCTTTATCGACCAGTGTTCTGTAGGAATGATGTGCTCCACAGACTACTTCATGGATTTCGGTTAGCAACTTAATGACATCCGTTTGAGATATGCATTTCATCAATACTCCAGTGAGATCCTCGTTTATACAAGGTATGTTCGATCAGAGTGTTTGATTTGGCTTTTCGTACTAGACGATCAGCCTCTACATCATCTTTTGGAATTATGTCATGCTGAAGATAATTGTAGATCGATGCCATCCAACCTCTACCCTGATCGTGACAGTGCCAATCGTCAATGACCTGTGGAGCATCCATGTTTTCACGATCGATTGTACGGCCTGTAAAAAATCATGTATGTTCTCAGAAGGCTCGACCATCGAGGGCGAATCGAGTTACTCGAGAAAAATTCCGGGCGAGACGGTCGACCTCGTGGAGGCCATACGTGCCAACTAGTTTGCCAAAAAGTTTTCATTTCTAGGAATATGCTGGATCTGAAAACCGAAGAAGTGCTTTTCGAGTTTCTGTACTTCCGCCATATAAGATGACATCTTGGTACTCGAGCATTGATACTCTTTCCCTACTTGATTCGCTACTAGTTGAGAATCGCCTTTCACTAATGTCTGCGAATCTGGCGAATGAGCTACTCGAGTTACGCTAGTAAACCTTTATATTACGCGCGTTGTTTGTGGCGGAAAATTTAATCGATGGCGTACTTGATGTGTTACGCCCGGAGGGATATCAAGACAACTTCTGACCACCGAGCCTTTTAGCATCAAGGAGTCGTCAAGTACATTATCCACTCATCGTGGTGTTCGTACTTTCGGGCCCTTGGGTGGGTTCGAGGTTTGTCCACTTGGCAATGAATTCTGCTGTTGCCTGGGACTTGATTGTTGTTCACGAGATGAAATGGAGGTCGAACGCCCCTAGCTCAACCACCCATTTGCTATTTGTCCTGATGATTCTCTGTTTTCAAGGATTTGACCAATGGGATATCCATTTGGTACGACCACTTTGTGGGCTTAAAAGTAATGCCTTAGTTTTCTTGAAGATATAAGGAGACCATAGAGCAACTTTTGTACCTGTGGGTATCTTTCCTTTGGTCCATGTAAGACTTCGCTTACGTAATACACTGGTCGTTGGATGTTATCCCGTTCTACGACCAGTACACCGCTAACTGTTTGTGGTATTGCAGCCACGTAAATTAGCAATGTTTCTCCCGATCTTGGAGAAACTAACATCGTTTGCCTCTTTAGTCCACTCGAAACTTCCATGTTTTTGAAGAAGCTTAAAGAAAGGTAATCCTTTTTCCCCTAACCTTGTTATGAAGAGACTTAGCGCTGCCATACAACTGGTTAGTTTCTGGACCTCTTTCTTCGTGGTCGGAGGGCACATCTTGTCGATGGCTGCTATTTTTATTGGATTTGCTTTAATACCTCTAGCCGAGACTAGGAAGCTGAGTAGTTTTCCAGCGGAAACTCCGAACAAACACTTTTCCGAATTTAACTTGAGGTTATTCCTTCTCAAGTTATTGAAAGTTTCTTGTAGGTCATGAATGTGATCGCCAGCGTTGATGCTCTTTACGACTAGATCATCAACGTAAGCTTCTAGATTCCGATCTATCTGTGGATTAAAGGTTTTCTGCATCAATCTTTGAAAAGTCGCACCAGTATTTGAGACCAAACGGCATCTTAACATAACAGTAAGTGCCATATGGGGTGATGAAGGAAGTTTTCTCTTTATCTTCTTTACACATATTAATCTAGTGGTACCCTGAATACGCATCTAAAAAAGTTAGTAACTCACACCCGGAAGTAGAGTCTACAAGTTGGTCAATGCGTGGAAGGGGAAAGTCATCCTTCGGACAAGCTTTTTTAAGATATGTAAAGTCAATACATATTCGTCATTTTCCATTATTTTTCCTAACCATTACAGGATTGGCGAGCCACTGAGGTGGTCGACTTCACGGATGAATCCAGCCTTGAGAAGCTTGTCAATCTCTGACTAGATTGCCTCCTTCCGATCAAATGCAAAACGCCAGAGCTTCTGCTTGATCGGTTTTTTGTCAGGCTAGAAAGCTAGCCTGTGCTCAATCACCTCCCGGGGGACTCTGGGCATGTCAGACGCGTACTAGGCGAATACGTCCTGATTTGCTCGGAGGAAGGAGACGAGCGACTCTTCCTATTTGGGGTCGAGTCTTGCTCCGACCAGTATCTTTCGGGTAGATGAGTCAGTGTTTCCTGACCCAGGTGGTGACTTGGCGCTATCCAGAGAAGCGCCTTTGTCGAGTAGTACCTCCTTTATTTGGTCGGATGGCTTTGGTGTCATCTTTGGTCTCGAGTGCTTGACCTGCACGGTAGATGAACTAGCCTCTCTAGTCGAAAGTTCATCGACCAGTTCTAAGGATTTCCGATCACACACGTAGGCCGTTTTCTGATCTCCTCGAACCGTGATGACCCCCTTAGGTCCAGGCATTTTCAAACTTTGATAACCGTAGTGCGTGGCTATCAAGAATTTTGCTAAAGCCAGACGACCCAAGATTCCGTTGTATGCAGACTCAAAATCCACCACATCAAACGAAATCTTTTCTGTTCGGAAGTTGTCAGGTTTTTCGAACGTGACCGGTAAGGAAATTTGTCCTATCGGTTTAGCGGTAGAACCAGGAACTATACCGTGAAAGGCATATTTCACCGGTTTCACCTTGGACTTGGGAACTTGCATTTCTTCTAAAGCTCCCGCAAATAAAATGTTTAAAGAACTACTACCATCTATTAAGACTCGATTAACCCTACAATTATTAATAGTAGGTTCAACAACAATAGGGAACCTACCTGGTTGAGTCGAAGGGATGGGGAAGTCTTCTTTGTTGAAGGAGATTACGGTGTCCGATCACCTTGATGGCTTGATGATGGTCGGAGGCTCTACGAGGTTGACCTCCCACTCCATGGCCTTGAGATGACGCCTTGACTCGTACGAAGAAGACCCACCAAAGATCATGTTGATCGTATGTTGCGGCTCCTGGTATTCTATTTCTTCGTCGCCATCTTTGTCCTTTTTGGGACTTGTTTCACCGAGTTCCTGTATTGCGGGGAGTGGTCCTTTACCTGTATAGTAATCCTCCGACTTTTTTCCGCCGGGCTCAGCAGTGCCGAGTCATGCCACTTTCTTTGGTGAAGTGGACATCATTTCTTATTTTTCTTATATCCTTCGGTCGGAGCCTTCGCTTTGCCTCGACCGGTATAGTCCTTCTTACCCTTCGTAAACTTTCTAGGAATAGCCAGGACTTCTTTATCGTCGGGTCTGCGATTTTTCTTTTTCTTGAAAGCTTTCTTATTCTTCTTCTCTGGTTTATCCAAGCTAGGTTGGGGAATTTTATCTTTCCGATCAATGGCCTCACACCACTCAATTGCTTCCCTAGCAGTGGCGTATTTATCAGCCATGTCAAAAAGTTCGACGGTTGTTCATGGAGGGTTCATTGCTATGTCCTTCGTAAACCACCGATTCTTTAGACCTGTGTTGAAAGCCTGGATGACGGATGATTATGCGATTTCTGGTATGGAATTGCGAACCTAGTTGAATTTCTTGATGTATTGACGGAGAGTTTTATCAGAGCCTTGCCAGATTCGGTGGAGATCATCCTCCTTTCCAGGGCGGTCGTATGTGCCTTGGGAATTCGCAATTAGAAGGTTGAAGAGTTGCTCCTAAGTATATATTGATCCGATCGGTAGGTTAAGTAACCACAACCAGGCAGACCCTTCGAGCACTATGGGCAGATAGTTCACTATCACATTTTCATCACCACCAGCAGCTCTGATGGCGGTGGTATATATTTGGAGAAATTCCAATGGGTTCTGAGTTCCATTGAACTTGTCCAGGTTGGCCGGTCGGAACCTGTTTGGCCAACGCACAGCTTGAAGCCCCGCAAAGAAGGCTCGACAACCTGTGATTGATTTATGACGCCTTCTTTGGAAGGGTGTCGGATTGTAATCGGTTGGAAACCGGTTCCTAAGATTGGAACGTTGGAGCTCGGTGTCACCGATCCGATTAAATGAACATTGGTATGATGCCTTGACCTTTGCTTGATTTAGACGATGTCGAGATCGTCAGCCCAAGCGGTTGCTCTTCTCGATCTTGATGACGCGGTACTTGAAATAGCATTCTCCCCTCATGACTCCTTGGTCGGAATCGTCGAGGAGGCCTTGGTATCGATGGTTCTCCGATTCGACCATGTTGCCCTCTGCCGAGGGAGGAACGTTGAGATGAAGTCATGGTTTGACTTTGTGAAGTTCTCTGTTCTCGGTATGCTTCCGTTCGTTGCATGGTCTGCTGAAGACTATCCGATACTGGGCCTACGAGCTGTACAAAACTTGGGGTCTCTGCTAGAATAGGGTTAGAGTTATTCAACATATCCTGGACACGTTGCAGGTTTCGTACTACTACCGAAGGTCTTGAAGGATTCATGCTGGTAGTCGGTGTTCGAAGATCTAAACCTCCCCCGACCTCCTGGTTTGTTACGTCCGATCAGCTACTCTTGGTGGGGCAGAGCCAGACGAGTTAATTGATGGACGTCGATCTGTTCTGTTGTCTCCGGAAGTTGGTGCTTGATGGCCCGTAACATTTCTACCAACACGTGGTGGCATGGCAGAGTGTGTAGGACCGTGCAAGGCATCTTGATTTGCATCTCCGATCGCATTGACCTCGTGCCTCCAGCAGCGATCTTCCGACGAGCTTCCATTGTAACTAATGGAGAGCCTTTCAGTGCTTCTACTAGGAGTTTCCACGACGGAAAGCGGTCGGAGATTAGCACCTCCTGAGGTCTTCTTGGTGGGCTCAACCTGATCCGGCGGACTGCTGATCGTATGCTGAGACTTATCATCCCCACTTGGCCTACGACCAGTGGAGGTTTCATTGACACCGTTATCAGGTGTTGGTTGGCTCCTAGAATCGCCAAAAGCCGTAGGTGAGTACCTTTCAGCCATGATTTTGTCGAGAGTATAGAGATTCTCGGGTTGCGATGCCGATTTTTTGTCACCTGTTTTGCCGGTCGGAAGGACCGGGCTTGGAGTGGTCTTTGGACATTCCGAGATGGTTGGAATGGCTAAAAGCGCCACTTGTCGTACTGGTGGATCCTCATCCATCCGGTCGATTTCGCTAACGTCGGCGACGTGCGAACCGGCGGCGGAGGAGGAGGACATGCCGTTTTCTTGCATGGCGCGGATGCATCCTTCTATGTTGAGGTCGGCATAGTCCGCCAGGTCGAACCAATTCTCCTCGTCCCAAACTCCGGCCATAGTCGCATGAGTGATTATGAGGAATGAGCGAGGATTTGATGAGTAGAGAGTTTCTTCAGGAAACTTGTGTCTTCTTCCCCACGGACGGTGCCAGCTGTCGACAATCGAGTCGCCGATCTTATGAAATAAAAGAGGAAAATGACGTGATATTTCCGAGGAGAGAATGGGACTGCTCTTTATTGATATGAACTGGATTCTGAGGTGCCTTAGACCGAGCAAAGGACTAATCCTAATTACAAAGAGAATCTTTGTTTGCTATGTCGGATGATCTTGTCTAGATTTGCTTGACTTGATCCCTCGTAGCTTTGTCTTCTCGCTCTCTCTTAAATAACTTAGTAGAGGTGGTAGTTACTCGTGGAGAAGGCGTCCCTAAAGAAGTGTCGCGTCTGGTCGGAGCGAGGTGTCGGTTGATAATGCACTAACTGCACTGCGGTTAAGTGTTCGTGAGACACTTAACCGTATGATGGTTATTGTCAGTATCTTAGGACTGTGTAATCATCGCGTGGTATGGAGTGCACAACACGTGTTCTGTTCATTACACGGTAAAGAATATACTTGGAATCATATATATACACCAGTTCATAACTTTTAGAAGCGACTACAGTGGGAGACTAGGCACTGAGACTTTGTCAGGCAGGTACCCATTTTGTAACATCTGGAATCCTTACGACCAGTGTGGTCGTTAGCCTTATTGGTTATGACCATGAAGACGTATGGTCTTTTATTATGTATTAAAATAATACATAGAGGTTTTAATCCTCGTCACATGTTGATATAAAACAATATAATTTTATAAAATGGGTACGATATGGTCAAAGGTCTACAACTTGCTTTCGTTGAAGGTTTGAGATGCTCCGGTCGACGGTTCCAGGAATTCTCCGGGAACGTCGGAATCTACACGTGCGAAAAGGGCCAAATAAATACAACAAATCCAAATAAAATCTAAAAATTATTAAATTAGTAGCGAAAGAAAGAGGCTGAATTTAGAAACAAGAATCAATGGAATTGGAGTTCGTATGAGGGAGAACGAAAATCCGAAAGTTTGCGCTCACATAAAATGATAGAAATTCAATTGAGAGATAAAGTCAATAGAACAAGCTGTGTTGGTATTTGCTTTACAGAGCAAAGATTTGTATAGATGGCAAAGGGGATCCACTAGTTAGAGGGTGAGAGAGATGGAAGAGAAAGGGGGAAATGAAAAGTGGGCCCAAAGCTTCTTCTTCACAGAGCCAGAACTAGGAGCTCGGGCTTGGCATGAGCGCCGGCGAGGGAAGCGACGGTAGTGGCTGAGAACTGACAAAATGGAATGTTGGCACTGAGAGGAAGCCGAAGGCGGTGGTGGCGCGGTGAGAGGTGGCCAACATCGTGGCCATGCGACAACGAGGCCTTGGCGGCGAGAGATGGTGGCGCTGGTGAATCAGTGATGTAATGAGGGAGATAGAGGGAGCACGACGTAGAACGTCGAGAGGCAAACTCAACGGAGTGGGTGATGTCGTTGAGGGATCAACGACGGCGGCGGAATGGGAGGAGGAAGGTGGTTCGGCCGGCGACGAAAAAACCTTGATTGTGGAGAAAAGAGGGCGAGAGAGGGGTGCAAACTTGGGGAGGTGGAAGAGGTGATCAAGGCGCACACCGTGACGCTGCTAGCTCGAAAAAGCAGTTGCCAGAGAGAGAGAACAGGGAGGTGGCGCACGGTCGACGTGCACAGGAGCTCGGTGCTCAGGGACAAAGGAATATGGAAGGAGAAGAAGGGGAGGGGATGGAGCTGGAGGAGGGGAAAGGGGAGGAAGAGGGGGAGCTTCAGTTTAAATAGAGGAGGGGGGGTGCAAGGCGGCAATGGGAACTAGGGGCCTGGGCGCGCGCACGGCCGAGCTGGCAGGGGCATGGGCACGACATGGAGCTGGGGCGAGGGCATGGGGAGGCGACATGGGAGGGGGCAGGGGATGGGTGAGGGCGCCAGAGGGATGGGCGTGATGGCGTCATGCGGCAACTAGGAGCATGGCGCACACGTACGGGAAGAAAAGCAACGGAAAGAATAATAGGAGGAGAGAGAAAAGAAAATAAAATAAAAGAAGAAAATTTTAAAAAAAGAAAGAAAATCCGAAAAATAAAATAATTCCAAAAATTTCAAGAAAATTTTATAAAATTGCTTGGACCCTGAATAGATCAAATAAAATAATTTCAGATTTATTCGAAGTTTATTTTAATTATTTAAAATATTTTCCTTCAAAAATTCAATTTAAGCTTTAAATTAAGCCGATAAAATCCAAATGATTATTTTGTTTTGAAAGCTTAAAAATAAATCCCCACTTTAAATTAAATTTAACAACAAATAAAATAAATTTTGCAAAAATAGAAAAGAAATATAATTAATCGGGTTGCAAGAAACAACAAGAAAACCGAGAAAATCCAATAAACTCATTTTGTATTTAATTAAATTTTGATTTAATAATTTAAAATATTTTCATTTTTGATGTTTCAATTTAAGCTTTACTTAATTCAATAAAATGCAAATGGTTCATTTTAATTTTTAAAGCTTAGAAAAGACTATGAGATTAGAAAACCGAAAATAAATAAAAAGAACTTAAATGAAATAACAAGATCTTGGAAAAAGGAAATCAACATAAAACTAGAAAAATCAAATTAAACAATTTTTATTTACTTGAAGTTTGATTACTCACGTTAAATTGTTTTTAATTTATGAAATTTCAAATTGAGCTTTAACAATTCAGGAAATATCAAATGGTGATTTTTATTTTGAAATTTTCAAAAAAGCTCGAAAATTGGGATGTTACACCAGACTCGGCCTTTCAACGGATAATGAAAACATGATGATGATAGTCTAGCCACATAACCACATGTCGTCGTGATGCAATCAAATGTATACGTGAATGAAACACGTACACACAATAGAAAAATAGCATATACAATCAACATACAAATAACACTTCCAAGACACCCCACCATCGAGTGGCAGCCTGGGAGGGGCGCAACAGGCAGGCGAAAGGACACATGCATACATGTGAACATATGCACCAGCGAGCGCCACCATGAACAGCCCGATAGCATGGGAGTCCTCCAAAGCACGCAGGCCAAGATGGAGGAGATGCGTGTCATATTGCTCCAGGAGACCACAACCGGGTAGCGCCAGTTGACCAACATCGACGTGAAGCACATGCCTAGCACCGAGGTGTTGAGACGATCTTCTCTTCCCTTGTGCTTCACTGTTTCATCTTCGGTAGCCCAACCTCAAGCGCCGGGCTGTCGAGGCAATGGCCATGCAACATGGTTACACAACGCTCATGCCCTCTTGATCTCGACCTGGTTACTACCATACTTGGCGTGCCTCCTTCAAGTTCTGTTAGGATTTGTTTATTGAGATCGGAACAATTTACACGAAGGCAGGTGTCGGGTGACTTATTGATACGAAAATGTTTTTATAGCTAGAAGCAAGGGGGTCGGGGGAAGGGAGGTGGAGTTGATCGAGTAGCGGAGGCCCACATGTTGGCAATTAGCGAGTATCAGAACGACTGAGAGGACGAAGAACATATCACTCATCACCACTACATTCTTTTTAAGTAGTAAATCTATTATCTTAATTTTTTTCTTGGTTTGGTAACATCAATTACCAAGGTCACGTTGCGATCATGACTGTCCGAGATACGTATGGTACCCCTGTGGTCCTCACCTGCAGTTTGTAGTTACTAGTTACTGCACCCATCCTTAACCCGGATCGGATCATGCTAGCCTACCAAGGCCAATGGCGAGCCGAAACTAACCAAATGGGCGTGCCGGCACTAAGACGCCGTCGTAGCCAACCCATTTCGCTCGGCCCATTCGGCCGACTACTATTAAATCGCGTCTTTGGCAACCAGAGTCATGATGATAACCGAACACGACCCATTGCTCTTCGTCTTGCGTCTTAGCGAACACGACTGCTTATTTATCCAGATAAACATGTCTGCTTTAACCTATTTGGCCCTAACATAATGAAAAAATTCAAAAAAATCAAAAATTTACAAAAAATCCAAAAAATATAAAAATGTGTAGAATTCAGAAGTTGACATGAAAATTGGAAAAAAAATGAGACAACCATATTGAAAATGTAATAGAATTTTATTAATGTTGAAATAGCTAGCTCGTTAAAACATTTGTCATTTAGCTCATAAGACATGAAAAATTAGAAAACAATCCTAGAATATATATATAAACCAAAATAAATTTATATATACTTATAAAATGAACTATATAAAATTTAAAAACTACAAAATAAAACCATATAAGTATTAAAAATGGATGAAAATCATATAAATATTAATAAATAAAAATAAAATTATATATGTATATTAAAACAGTGTAATACAAATACCATCGATGCAGAATTAATAAACTAAGCACAATCCGGACTATCGTCTTGCGTGCATTTGGCTCGTAAATAGTGTTATACCGTGTCGACCTATGTCGTGCTAATAATATTGTGCTTCGTGCCAATTCATCAGGTACGGCCGTTTGGCCAGCTCCAGCCGAGCCCAACTCCGCACGCGCGCGGCCCATACCCTTCTTACCTTTACGGTTTTACCCTTCGTCGTCTCCAGATCGAACCGACGGGAGGGAGCCACACGCCACCGCCGCGCTAGAAGCTTCTGGAAGCGCTGCCCCGGAGGAGGAGAGTCGACAGAGAGCGGAGGGATCCACCCGGCGGGAGGTTCGGAGATGGGAGTCCCGGCGTTCTACCGGTGGCTGGCGGACCGGTACCCCCAGACGGTGTCCGACGCGGTGGAGGAGGAGCCGGTGGATCTCGAGCCCGGCGCCTTCGTCCCCGTCGACCTCCGCCGCCCCAACCCCAACGGCCTCGAGTTCGACAACCTCTACCTCGACATGAACGGCATCATCCACCCCTGCTTCCACCCCGAGGGCCGCGTACGACTCGATTCCCCAACCTGCCTCCCTCCTGCCTCCTTGCCGAACCCTAGCTAGTGTTGCCCTGCCATTTGCTCTCCATCTCACGGCTCTGGTCTCTCCCTGCAGCCCTCGCCGACCACCTACGACGAGGTGTTCAAGTCGATTTTTGATTACATCGACCACCTCTTCGGCCTCGTCCGCCCAAGGAAGCTCCTTTACATGGCCATCGGTGAGTTGCTTGCTGTTTGCTTGCTGCTACTGCCATGCGATGGTAAGCCGGGTTCATGAATGCTCTGTCGAATTGCGCAGATGGCGTCGCGCCGAGGGCAAAGATGAATCAGCAGAGGTCGAGACGGTTCCGGGCCGCGAAAGATGCGGCCGATGCGGTAAGGGTACTGCTTTTGTGGTCGCGGTGTGACGGTGCCAGTGCAGGTAATGGCGGCTGTTCTCATGTTGTTACTTTGTTCAGGCAGCCGAGGAGGAAAGGCTGAGGAAAGAGTTTGAGGCAGAGGGGAGGACTTTGACCGAGAAGGAGAAGTCGGAAGCAATTGACTCGAATGTCATAACTCCGGGGACACAATTCATGTTTGTACTATCTACAGCGCTTCAGTACTACATACAGATGAGATTGAATAACACACTTGGGTGGCAGTCTGTCAAGGTGTTGATACTACTTATTGTTGGTTTAGAATAGCAAAATTAGTCAATCGGAGATGCTTTCTAGTGTATTAAACGAGAACTGCTCTGGGTGTATTTTTGAAGGTTATATTGTCTGATTCTAATGTTCCTGGGGAGGGGGAGCACAAGATAATGTCATACATCCGTCTGCAGCGCAATCTTCTAGGGTTCGACCCAAATACACGCCATTGTTTATATGGCCTTGTAAGTTGACTTGCAAATTTCAAAGTAGCTGTTGTTTACACTTGCTCTGCTTTACACATGGGCCGCCACATTCTTCAGGATGCTGATTTGATTATGCTTTCTCTGGCAACTCACGAGATCCACTTCTCCATTTTAAGAGAGGTAAAACTTCTTGTAACCTTTTGTTGAAAAGCATGGTTGTCACAGCGTGCTTGGCGACCACGGCGCCTGAGAGGCGCCATGACATGGCGTCCCCAAGGTGAGAGGAAGCAGAGGGAGGGAGTGGTGGGTTGGCGAGGGTGGTGGGTTGCTTTCACATCGAAGCGAGAGGAGGGCGGCGGGCAGCATGATGATGGCGGGAGGCCTTGAGAGTGGTGGTGGGCCGCGGGAGGGAGGGAGTGGAGGAGGGAGGGAGTGGAGGTCGGAGACGGAGTACCTGGCGGGTGGCGGTCGGCGCGGTGAGGGGCGGCGACGGCTAGCCGGCTAGGGTTCCTCCCGTGTGGCTTCACTTCACCAAGGTGAGGCGAGCCTCCACGGCGTCCCCTCCACACCGCCGGGACGCCAAGGCGCCGTGACAAGCATGTTGAAAAGTTTGCTTATGCATCTGACTTTGGCCAATTTCTCGAAGTTAAATATCTGTTTTCTTTATGGTAACTTAGTAGTACTTCCATAACTACAGAATTCAACTGACTTTACAGGTGATCTCGATGCCAGGGCAACATGAAAAATGCTTTCTGTGTGGTCAAGTTGGGCATTTGGCTGCTGAATGCAGAGGCCCTGGTCAGGCTGATAACTCTGTGGAGCTCCCTCCTATTCATAAAAAGAAGTACCAGGTACTCCGAAGTACATCACCTTTTGTTCTAATATTTTTTTGTTCTTCTATTCTATCTCAATGTTTTTCATACAGTATATATTTTCTTCTTGCAAATTTACTGCCATTGCAATCTCAATATCACGTTTTGTAAATTTGCAACTTACAATTCCTTATCTTTTACTGCCGTTGATTCACTGTGTAACTATCAACCTGTTAACAGTTTCTTAACATCTGGGTGCTGCGTGAATACCTGGAGAAGGATTTGGAAATTGTAGATCCTCCATTCAAGATAAATTTTGAACGCATTGTGGATGATTTTGTGTTTTTGTGTTTCTTTGTTGGGAATGACTTTCTGCCTCACATGCCGACTTTGGAAATTCGTGAGGTCTGTTCATTTTACAGACTTTACTTATATTTAATAGGCTTCTTTTTGCTTCTTGGTTAATTTGCGTGTAACTGTGAAGTGATTAACTGCCTTTTGTATTCTGTAGGGTGCCATTAATCTTCTCATGAGTATTTATAGAAGGGAGTTCACATCAATGGGTGGTTACCTCACTGATGGGGGTGAGGTAAAGTTTCTTAGTTCTCCAATTCTTGTATTGTTCGAAGCCTTACCAAGTTACCATCACATCACTTTTGTTGTAACAAGTGCTTATAGAATGTAAAAAAAGGTAGTGCCGGATTATTAATCACCTTATAAGCATAAAGCAAACCTTTATGTCACATCATTTAGCAAATGCTGATTCTGCCGAATGCATGGATTATCATTTTACTTCAGGGCAGTAGTCTGACATCATGATATTTTCTCCTTTTCAATAACAGGTTTTATTGGACCGAGTGGAGCATTTCATTCAGTCCGTTGCTATCCACGAAGAACAAATTTTCCGGAAGCGTACTCGTATTCAGCAGGTACTTTCTAACTGCTCTCCTATCAATGCCCTTCTTGAGTTCTCCTACACCTTCTTTATGCATGCAAACGCATGGAGACCTATCTATGTCTGTGAGCGACTGAAAGTTTTCCAAACAACTATTATATGGCGCAAATGTATGATTGGTATGAAGATTCTGAGGTGCATTTTATGCCAATGAGCGAAAGTTACTTCACTGATACTCTTAGTAAGCCAGTCATAAGTTGGTGTAGTTATATGTTTCTGCTGCAATGTCATCGAGTGAAGTCAGGACGTTAAGTTGCATCGGAATAATGAAAGTGGAAATGCAATAGGGCTGATGCTTTTGAGAAACAATCCTTACTAGCACCTTTTAGTGAACTCCAAATTGAATGCAGTTCGACTTCCACATGAACACACATTTCCAAACAATTTGTTAGTTTTCTTGATTCATGGTAACCTTATTTACTACTACTTAAGTGTAGAAAACCTTGTTAACTAAATCTGTTATTTGAAAATGCTATGTTAAAGGATAAATTAACGTCTATGATTGCTAAATTGCAGGCAATCGAGAATAACGAAGAGAAGAATAAAATGCAGAGAGAGAATTCCGAGGACAATAAATACGTGGACAAGGTTTGTTTTCTCTTCTTGTAGTGGAATAGTGGTGATAATATACAAGAAGTAGGTCTTAGACAATTGTGCCACAATGGCCAACCTTTCTAAAAGGATCCGTAGTTTGCACTAATTTCGTTAGTATCTCCTGTTAATACTTTAAATCTTCTTTTGGTTTCTTGACACACCTGGAACATACGTTAGCAAAGAAATCTTGAACTGTTTAGACTTTCAGTGCAGGATCTTCTGTCACTATCAAGTATTGCAAAAGTGACTAGAAAATTATACGAAACCATGCCATCTGGTGATTGTTTTTCCTAGTCAGAACCATAGGTTTTCTTCATAAGCCAGTGATAATAGCGTAATAGGGTGGGTGACTAAACCCTATCCACATGAGCATATTGACACCAAAGATACATAATGGAAGTCTGTGGTCAATCTCATGGGTTCATTGTCCTGTGGTTCATCACTGATTGGCTATAGTAGGGAACATGTCTTTTTTAAGCCAACAGTTGAACAAAATGTTTCTATCATCCATTGATTGGACCATGCTGCTCATTCTGCAGGCTGTAGCTAGGCGTTTAAGTTCTTGAATGAACCAGTGGCTAAATAAGCAGTTAAAGGGCTGGAGCTAAGGAAAAATTCACATTTTTTAAAACTTACATACAATGAATGCAATGTCAACATCTTGTGGTTTCATTTTTCATGTTACTATCTTGTGTTCTTGTAACTGTCTGTCTGTAAAGTGGATTCCAAAAAGGCAATTTGGATATGCTAGTTTTGATATATTAGTTATTTGACAACTTGTTTATGTTGAATAATAGCTTACTAGATTAGGAAAACATTCTCTAAACCGCATCATCTCAAAGCGTAGCACTGCCCAGCCAAACATAGCAAAATTATCTGATGATTGATGATATTATGTCAAGGTGTTAGTATCCTCAAGATGGTTGCTTATGATTATTCTGGACCTTTCCTCAAAGCTTTGCAGACTTTTCTTTCTCTTTTTAGAATCGTGCATTCTGCATTGCTTTAAAGCATCATACTCGTGCCCAGTATCTTCCACCTAGCTACAGAGGCTTACCCATTTAGCAGTTTGATCCACTGAGCACTGTAACATGGGGCTAATACCTTTGTTGTTTGTTCAACTTTGTGTCTTCATTTCATCTTTGCATATATTATTTTGTGAGCTCTATATACTCAGTATATGATATTACAATATTTTAATAGTTGGTAGCTCCAAGGTTTGTGAGTGGCAGTCTTTGGCAATTGCCTTTTCCTTAAAATGCCAAAGAATCTGTTCAATTAGTAATTTCTGGTGTTTAGGTTCTCTGCTGATAATGAGATGGAACCGTGGAAGTTTGTCTTTTGTAAGTTTTGCCTATTGATTCGCTTTCACTGTCACCCCTTCAGGTAAAATTAGGTGAGCCAGGATACAGGGAGAGGTACTACGCTGAGAAGTTTAAAGAAGAGGCAGAATCGAAACCCATTGACCAAGTTCAGAGAGATGTTGTGAGTCTTCTTGCTAGCCACTGTTGATTTCTGGAGTGGCAGTAATTCATAAACTAATGACCAAGCGTTCCCATCTAACATCAGCCCCTGATGTGCTTCTTTCTTTATTTGAATTTGACATGCAGATATATGACTAGATTTTTTTACATGCCAGAAAATAAATCGTCAAAAGTAATATTTTGTTATCTATAGCAACATCATTAATGCGTGGCCCTTAATAATAAGAGCAATAAAATCAAGTTAGACCAATATAGATGGGTCAGTGTCCTAAAATAGTTAGGTCACTGGCATATCACCAAGATGTCATTTTTGGTCTTGCAACAGGAAGCTACGTGATTCTATGACAATTTACCTACTGCATGGTCTTGCAACAAGAAGCTACATGATTCTATGACAATTTACCGACTGCAACAATCCATCTGCTGTATTTGGCAATGGTGGCTGCCATATTGGCCAATGGACTAATAAAAAGTGGGATTTTTTTTAAACAATCAATTTTTATTCGGAATTACGTAAATAATACTCCGTTTTTATTACAATAATAATCCTTAATAAGCTTCATGGTTGGGCGACTTGGGCTAATCATGCGGTTGAGCGGCGTGTACATTTGCGCCATGACCGATTGGGTGACTAGCCCATGTCGCCCAAAGTTCAAATGATTTTAAAGAATAATAATAATATTATATTAATCCAAGAAAATAATTGCGGGGGAATAAATGACAATTTTTGTAGGTAATATATTTAGTAAATCTTGTTTGTAGATTATTATTTGTTTTGGAAATAAACTGGCAGACAATATTTGTAAGTAGGAATGTAAGTGATATTGCAATGCGCAAGAGAATTCATACACGATGGAGAACTTTGGATAAAAAGAGGAACGATAACAACATGATAGTTGATCTGACAAGGTGGTTACATGGCACACAGGCTAACGAACTAAGAACGGTACACATGTCTTTAGGGAATTAGAAATATATGGGACGTGGACGAAGAGGGTCGAACTATTGCGTGGAATGTGGCCATTTGCCCTTGCGGCCTAGCTCGGCGTTGTACTCCTCGCCTTGCGCTTTAGCTCTCGCCGTGATGGCCCTCTTCCGCTCCCTCTCAGCCTCACGTCACCTGGCATGCTCGCGCTCCTGCTCCTCGCGTAGCCTGTCCCGCCTCTCCTTCTCGTCCTTCTCAGTCTGCAGCTCTTCAAAGCGCCTTTCACGGTCCTCGATGTCCTCCCTGACCCAGCTCTTCCGTGTCAGCAGCATCTACATGTCGTAGGGGTGGATCTTGTTGTCGATCCATTGGTTGAAGTCGCATAGGCGTGGCGGAGACTACAGTGGGAAGGGAGACGTGGTTACGGCGTAACGGGAAGCAAAATAGTGGTGTGCACTGTAATGCGATTTCATTATCGATTGCTGTGGCCTAAGTATCAAACTGCGTCGGGGTAGTCCGCTGCAGTTTTTAAAGACCAATAATGCGCCTTGATGGTCTACTCGTCGGTTGATTTGATGCACTTGCAGCCGTCCCGAGACCAGCAAAGGGGTGGCGCCACCCCCGCCGGAGGCCCTTCCGGAGGGCGTTCATCGGGCATAGGGGGGGGAGCGGCTCGATCCAGAATTGTTGGGCGTACTGCGAGGCAACCTCCTTAGATCTTCGAGCTCCGGAAAAGTTTGGTGTGTGTAAGGTTGCTGACTAAACGCCTTGAGGCGAGCGGTGGTCTCCTGAGGAGAAACCTAGTCCTTCAAAAGCTTGCGGATTTTCTCCCATTCCTTCTCTTTGTCCATCTTATCTAGGTAGTGTTGTTGGTGTGGAGTTGCTGGCCGAGTAGTGCTGTATTTGTAGCGGGAGCGGACGTAGATGTAGCGGCTTCATTGCGATGAGGCACGGATGTGTTTCGCGTCCGTGTGTCACGTTGTGCTTTGCAGAGAGTGGTCACGTCCTGCTTTGCAGAGAGTGGACACAGACAATGAAGACAAAGTTTGCAATTACGATACAATTAGTTCCACAGTGCGTACAACAAGCACGATACTTACTGAAGTACAAGTTACACTATGCTAGCATTTCTAATCTTAGTACCACTACGCACATAAAAAGAAGCGGTGGTGCACTTCACGTGTCCTACGTGTCGGCAGACGCCTTGCAAGTTCTCGCAGTGTGGCCTTCCTGGCGGCAGTGGCTGCAATGTCTGCCCATTGCCTTCCCATTCGTCAATATCGTTCCTAATGCGACGACTCTGCCGACAGCCCTTCCTACCCTTCAATAGGTCAAGATCCGGAATCCAAGTCCTCTGTGCAATATCCAACGTGGTGAAGTTGCCCACAACCCGGAAGCCTCTTAGCTCGCGCACTATGCCTGCTGCACCCTCTCCTTCATGAAATACTCCGACATGAAGTTCGATGGGTCCATGTTGATGGTCCCGCACGCGGCGAGGACATGAGAGCATGGCTTGTGAAGGAGCTTTGGCTTATTGCATGTGCAGCTAGGTTCATTCACATGATCTCCAAGGCATACCTCGTGGGTAACAAGAGAGTGGACCATCCTAAATCCGGCTCTGTCCCGAAGGAGCACGTCAAAACGATGCTCCGTATTGCCCATCACGAAGACCGTGTGCGACTGACCCTTCTCGGTTTTGGCTTGCATGTACACTGTAATCTTCGAGAAGTACAGTGAGTGGGTTACTG
The DNA here is from genome assembly GCA_036346405.1 of Phyllostachys edulis. Classification (NCBI taxonomy): domain Eukaryota; kingdom Viridiplantae; phylum Streptophyta; class Magnoliopsida; order Poales; family Poaceae; genus Phyllostachys; species Phyllostachys edulis. The sequence continues at coordinate 8,149,192 of CM070550.1, read as the reverse complement.
CATGAAGTCGCGTTGCATGCCTTTCCTGAAATATCGATTGTCTGCGTCGAACGCCTTCCACGATGGCGGCGAGTGAAGCGGAGACCCCTAATAACCTAGTTGTACACCTCGGCAAGGTTAGTTTTCATTATGCCGTACCTTGCTCTGTCCGTGTCGTGCAGCAAGGACTACTTCTCCAATGGCTCGGCCTCAATCCAATGAGAGAAGCACTCGATGTCCCTCGAGGTCCTCCGCGTCAAAAGGGGAGGGTCAAGCTCCCGCAGTGGTGTGAGGCGTTTGGGTTGTGCCGCCCCAGGAATGAGCGGACGCTTGTTCCTCTCGATGACGTGCTTCCTAGTGTGCTCCTCCAACAACTCCCACAATGTATCAAATTTACGCAGCTGGTTTTGCATAGCCAGCCTTTTGAATAACTTCATCAACGGTTGTTGCTTGAACTCGACGACGTGCTTCCTGGTGTGCTCCTCCAACAATGCATCAAATTTATGCTGTTGGTTCTGCATAGCCTGCCTCTTGAACAACTTCATCAACAGTTGTTGCTTGAACTGCTTGAAGAAGTTGCCCACCAGATGGCGAATGCATCATCTGTTCCTCATGTCTGGCCAAGGGAACGACTCATCGGGGTTTTGCTGAAGTTTTCAGATGGCTTTCATCATTCCGAGGTGGCAATCATGGATTATGCAGACATCAGGATGTGCCCCAACTACTCTCTTCTTTAGATGTCGAAGGAACCATAACCAGCTGTCGAAATTCCCACTTTCGACGAAAGCAATGGCTAAGGGCAGAAATGTTCCGTCTACTGAGATCACGAGCAACATATATCTGAATGCATCAATGCAGGGACCGAAGGCTAACAAGGCCCTCTTCAATACCGTGAAACCTAGCACGATGATTTGTGCTCGTCGTGCACAACAAGACTCAACGTCCACCCTATTCCATTCCTACGGGATGGGACTTTCGTCCTCCTCAGAAGAGTCATCGCTATCTTCTTCTAAAGCTTCCTCCTCCTCCTAGGCCGTCATGTCATCGATCTCCATCTGACGCACTATGCCGTCGACATGCCCCCCTGCATCCGCCTATGCAGTGGACTGAGCGTGCGGTGTGCGATATTCCTCTTCTGCCTCCGCCTCCACAACATCGGCCACCGTGTCCTCTTCTGCCTCTGCAACATCGGCCACCACGGACTCTTCATGTAGCGTGCGTTATGCGCCCGAGCTGCTCCCACCAACCGAACGAGAGCTGTCAGCGGGGCCTCCCAGGACTCCCTTCGAACTTGGTTGCACGAGTAGCACGCACTCGTATCCACGGCGTTGGCAACCTTCCACAAAGCCCTTCCATGCAACCGTGCGCATCAGTCTGCTCAACTCCCACCGAATGTGCGTAGCAGACCGACTCCAAAGCCCATGTAGGACAACACCGCACACATCGGGGTCTAAGGAGAAACTGCATGTCAGCCAGTGTAGGACATCTCCGATTCGAGCATTCTCTGCATCCGGGTGTACCATACTGAATTGCTGGAAACCACTCAGGTCAACACCGTATGGACCTTCACGAATCGTACCAACACCGTAATGCACTTTTAATCTTGTGGGCTCCGATATGTCTGATTTTTCACTGCAAATATTTCAAACATTTTAACTACCTATTTGTCACAATACATTCACAAAGTACGTGCTAAACCAATAAGAACAGGAATGGATGGGACTATTACCTTCACGCGAAGACATTCACTCCTTATCAGTGAGTTTCCCTCTCCTCCTCTCCCTTTCCCGAGCTCCTCTCCTCTCCTCCTCTCCCTCTCTCGAGCTCCTCTCCCGATCCCGGGCTCCTCTGCTCCCCCCCGGTCGTTCTCTCTTCTCCTCTCCTCCCCCTCTCCCGACCTTCTCCCCCTCTTCACTTCCCCTTTCCTTCTCTCCCTCTCCTTTTCTCCTCTCTCGAGCTTCTCTCGTTCTCTCCTGAAAGAAATGACGAAAGAGACCATGAGTGTGCTTTTCTATACAACCATCTAGTTGCTCAACTGTCGGATGACTTGGCAGCAAGACGCCCCAATGGTTCAGCGACACGGTGACTATATTGGCTGTGAAATCGCCCAATGGTTGGGCGATTGACCCAAGTCGCTCAACCACCGGGCGACTACTACACGTGTTGCTCGACCGTTGGACGACTTGGGTCAGTCGCCCAATGGTTGAGCGACTTGTCCCAAGTCGCCCAACGGTAGGGCGATATAGGATTATTTATGTAAAATTTAAAAAAATGCAGATATATTACTATTTCGGCATAAAAAATTGTTTATTTTAAAAAAATCTAAAAAGGGGATTCTGTCTTTGTTTACTACCAAAACTTGATCTAAAATGTTATCAGATTGGTTTGTCAGCAATTATTTATGTATAAATTGATTGAAATAATTGAATTCAAAGTGTTTTTTACTCGTAGATCTATAGAGTGTAGAACTGTAGACTATAGGTCAAAATTCTACAGCCTACCAATTTCCATGTCAAATTTTCTGATGTTCAATGATAATACTTCAGAAGTTGGGTGTTGGCTCTAATCTATTATATATACCTGCATCAATTGGGATTTTTTTGGTCTGTCATTTTTGTCAGCTGATCTAATTCATATGTTATGTTAAAAAATTACTAGGTTATTGTTTAGAGTTGTAGTAAAATGTGTACATGTCTGTGGTAGGAATATGTGGTATGCTATCTGCTATTCACCATGAATCCACCTATCTGTTTTTTGGTCTCCTAAATTATTTATTATCCATGTTTCAGGTCCAGAAATATGCGGAAGGTCTTTGCTGGGTTATGAGATACTACTATCAAGGTGTTTGTTCATGGCAATGGTAGGCGATTATTGTCCATCATCTGTGAGGATGTGTAACTACTGTTCTCGTGGTAGAGCGTGGTAGAGAACGCACCACTTGCTCTTTCTGCAAGTCATTTTTACCATTCCTGGCCTCAAAATTATCTCCACTTCTTTATATAAGGCCCGTTAAAGATTCTTAACTCCACAAACGTACTCAAGCAACTTATTACGTATCTATTGATTTTAAAACGGAGATTCTCAATTATCTTATTAGTTATAGCAACACATACACATGAACAAAAATTTAATTCTTACTAGAATCAAATCATTGCCATTTGATACAATATTGTTCTGTAACTAGGTGTAAATCAATTGATTCTTGTTCATTTGCCAATCATGAAATCCAGGTGATACTCCTGTGTGATGATGTCAAGAACTTCTGATATTTGTCTGCTGCACAATGTTAGATATATATATTGTGTAGGGTGTTATTTGCATTTGTACATGTTATATATTGGCCTTTGGCCCATTGGAATAGACAAGTGGCTATATTCAAACATGGTATCAGAGCTAGGGTTTTGAAACCCTACCTCTTAGCCACCACCATGCCCTTACCATCATGTATGCATGCTTGCTTTACCACACCATCACTTGCCGCCATATATCCCATCTCCTCACTTTCGCCGCCGCCGAAAGATTAAGCGTCGCTTAAGATAAAGCCTTCCAGCGTCGCTCAATGTAAGGCGCCGTCAAGCGCCCGTGCCCTTGAGAGAGAAGAGGTGCCTCTCCACAGCCGAGAGAGAGGAGGCCTTGCCTCGCCACGGCCAGGAGAGGAGAGGAGGCCGGCCGCCAGCCTTGAGCAGGATCTTGAGGAGGCGGCTGGCAGGCGATCTTGAGGAGGAGAGGCGAGGAGGCGGCGGTGGCGTGGCGTTGAGGAGATCGAGCGGCAGATGGCATGGGCGCGAATGTCGCGATGGCCATTGGATTCGCCGGCGAAAAGGGTGGCGGGCAGGCACGGGTAAGCATAAGGGCGAGGCGGAGGGTGGCATGGCGGGCAGGTAAAGGCGACCAGTTTTCGTGGTATTCCAATCTTCCTTTCTTCTTGGGATCTTCGTGGTCTTTTGGCCTACCATCTTACGCTTAACTTTCTTTGTCGGTTTGCTCAGTAGTGTCGCTTAGGATGTGTAAGCGTCGTCTCGCCTCGCGCTTACCGCTTAAAAGGTGTGAGGGTGGTCGCCTACCTCGTCTTCTGCTATAATAACCATGCATGGCTGCTCAGTGCCGCATGGCTCATCATTGGAGGAGGTCACGGATCCATGTGGTCGGCCGCCGCATCTCATGTGGGGTCGGCCTTCATTCTCATGTGGTCGGCCTTGCATCTCTCCGTCTTGGTCGTGGCCTCTCCATGTGGGTCGGCGTCGCCATCCATACGGATCCGTCTTGGTCGGCGTCGCCAGACTCATGGCAAGTTCTTGCCGGATCTTCTTCTTCCGCCACATGTGCCATGGCTGAAACCTAGTCTTGGTTCAGTGCAGTGAGCTTTTTAGGTGCTTTTGAAAGTGGGTTGAGTGGTAGAGAAAAGAAAAAAAAAAAAAAAAAAAAAAAACAGCAATCGATGGCTTCTACCGAGGCCCTTTGCCATCCCGCTTCCCACGATTCGTTTTGATGGGGCGAACTTAAAGAGTGGGCTGTTCACCCGAGGATCCACCTCAGCGGCCAGCGTCTCTGGGTCATCTCGGCGGTGGCGACCATGTCGCCTCGTCCTACACCGGCAAAGACTACCCTCTCTCTTTGGTGTGGGCCAGGCGGCTCGAGGTCGATAATCTTTGCCTTTGGAGGCGCTAGAAACTCTGTCGATCCGAGATACTGCGCCTCGAAGGCCGGCGAGGTCGAGGCTCGTGCTACCACCATCCTAGTGGGTAGCATGCTGTGACCATCTCTATGGATGTGGCGGGCTGCCAACGACCACGGCTTCATGTGGGGCGCCTCGAGCTCACTACCGGTAGGCGAGTGATGCTATGTATCTCTCGGTTGTGCACGAGCACATTCTCTTCAAGACTCGATGCCACGTTGATGACTTCTAAGTTGTCGAGAGGTGTGGCGTCGGCTTGACTCTCTGGGCGGATGTTTGCTTGACTGTCCTGTTGTGTCTTGACTCTGCGCTCGCGAGACTCACCGCTCTCTGACTTTCGACGTCTCGGCTTGAGTTCGAGGCTCAGCGCGCTCGGCTCTGACTCGCCACCAGCCCGAAGCTTGGTGGAGGCCTCCTCACGAGTGTCGCGTCTTTGAGAGACTTCGTCATCGTGGCATGGCTCGGATCTGATCTGTCTTGTCTGCTCAGCATCTGCTTCCTTTGCCGCTTCTGCGGCCCGACCGTGACCCTCCTCCGGCTCCTCCAGTGGTTCTTTGCTTCTCTGCGGTCTCCAGCTGCACCCTCTTGTCGTCTTGAGCCACAGTGTCGATTGTTACAAGCGGAGGAGGACTGTGGTCGTCGGCGGGCGTCCCGAAGGGCTCTGGAGGTTCCTCTCTCTCAGGGGATGGCCCCTCTCGCCAGGCTCCTCTGGTGACGCCACGCAGCAGCTTCTCTCACTACTTCAGCGCCTCGGTGTCGGCTCATCCTCGGACTCCTCGGGTTACGCTTCGTCGCTCTTGCTTCTCGCCTCTTCCTCGCCTCGCCTCCCCTCGTCGGTATCTTGTCTCCGTGGATCTTGGACTCTGGTGCTTCTTTTCACATGACACCAGATTCTACCCACCTTACTTCAGTGCGGTCCACCGATTTTTCTTCCACTGTTCAGACTGCAGATGGTACCTCCCTTCCTGTTACAAGCCGAGGCACCCTTTTCACTTCTTTTCATGTTCCTGCAGTCTCTCATGTTCCTCAGCTTACTATGCGACTTATGTCTACCGGTCGATCATCGATCACGACCGTCGTATTGTTCTTGAGTCGACTCTTGTTGTGTTCAGACCGCCAGACGAGACTCTGCTTGTCTTGGCCCTCGGCCGTGATTCGCGGCGTCTTTGGGAGCTCGGTAACTTCATCTTCCTTCCATATCTCCGCTGACCGATCGACCGCTACCACTACCTCTGCTCTTCTTTGCGTCCTCCACTACATCTTTTGCTCGATGGCACCATCGTCTTGGTCATCTCTGTGGCTCGCGTATATCGCCTTTAGTCGGTCGTGGTGTTCTTGGAGTGCATTTACGGGGACACCTCTTTACATTGTATGGATTGCAAGCTTATGCAAGCACCGCAGCTCCCCTATCCGCTAGTGATTCCATTTCTACTTGTCTTTTTGATCTTGTTCACTCGATGTTTGGGGTCCGGCTCCTTCGTTTGAAAGGGGTCATCGCTATTATGTGATCTTTATTGATGATTATTCTCGTTATACTTGGATCTACTTCATGTCCGGCGCGGCCTGAGTTCTTTCTATTTATCGGATGTTCGCCACCATGGTTCGCGCTCGGTTTGATTCGATCATTCGTGTTTTTCGTCTTGACTCTGGCGGTAGTATCTCTCTCTGCTTGCTATGTCGCTTTCTCGTGGCGAGGGGCACTCTTCCTCGATACTCTTGTCACGGTGCTCACGCTTCGAATGGTGTCTCGGCGTAAACATCGTCACTTGCTTGAGACCGCCATGACTCATGCTTGCCTCCTCTGTTCCCTCTCATGCCGAGTGAAATTTTTCTCTTCTTCTTTTTTCCGATCAACCTCTGACCTTCTCTCGCTCTTGAGGTTCTACTCTGTTGGCGTCTCTTTAGTCGAGCTCGAGTCTGATCATCTTCGTAGTTTTGGCCGTGTCTGCTTGGTCCTTCTTCCACCTCGTGGCGCACTAAGTGATTGCTCGGTCGATTGAGTGTGTTTTTCTTAGCTCTGATCTTGAGCATAAGGGTTATCGTTGTTATGACCTCATTGCTCGTAGATGAGATTTCTCGGGATGTCACTTTTGACGAGTCCCGCCTTACTACCCTCGTTCCCCAATCGGCCCGATTCTCTTCTTGAGTCGATCTCCTTCGATTTTTCGACTCTCGGCTTTCCACCACTGTTTCGCCTCATCCTCCATCTACTCCTCCTCGGCTCCATCTGTTCGCCTCCATGGGATTTTCCTTCTCGCTTTTTTGTTGAGGCTCCATCTTTACCCTTGTCTTTCTCTCGCCGTCCTCGGCCTCCTACTTCTCTCTTGAGCCTCCGTCTCTCTTGGGCCTGTTCGATCCTCCTCTCCATCATTGTTGGGTCCAACTCCGTCTTCTCCTCCCAGATATGCTCTTCGTGATCGCCACACCATTAGGCAGCTGCAAGCTTATGGCCCCGCCATTTTTCTTCGAGCCTCGACCTCTCAGTGAGGCAGCTTTTCGCCCCGAGTGGCGACTTGACGTCTGAGGAGATTCTTGCTGGGCGCGCTAGCACTTGGGATCTTGTGCCCTTGCTGCGCGTGTTACTCCTATCACGTGTAAATGGGTGTACAAGATCCGGACACCGGATGGTTCTCTTGAGAGCTACAAGGCTCGTCTTGTAGCGCGTGGTTTCAGCGAGGAGCATGGTCGCGACTACGATGAGACTTTTGCTCACATCGCTCGCATGACCACTTGTTCGTACTCTCCTTGCTGGGCCTCTCTTACGCCAGATGGCCCATCTCTCGCTGGATGTTAGAATGCCTTTCTCGATGGCGAGTTGCGTGAGAGGTTTATATCGTACCGCCTGGGTATTCTCGCCTCGATGGTATGGTTTGTCGCCGTCGTCGTTCTCTCTATGGGCTCAAACAAGCCCGCGTGCTTGGTTTGGCTATACTCCTCTGTTGTCCTTCTTTGCGGCTTCTCTGCCGGTGATCACGACCTCTTCTCTTTGTTCACACCTCTCGCGGGGGCTCGGACGCTCCTTCTTCTATATGTGGATGACATGATCATTCTTGGAGATGACTCTCGATACATTGCCTTTGTGAAGGCGTCTCGGCAAGCAGTTCTTGATGTCTGATTTGGGTTCTCTTCGTTACTTCCTTGGGATTGAGATTACTTCTACGCCTGAGGGCTACTATCTTTCCCAGGAGAAGTACATTCAGGATATCCTTACTCGTGCTTGTCTCACTGATCAGCGCATAGTGGATACTCCTATGGAGTTAGGTGTTCACCTTTGCCCTATTGATGGTGAGCCTCTTGAGGATCCCACTCGCTATCGCCATATTGTCGGGAGCCTCGTCTACCTTAGGATCACTCGACCTGACATTTCTCACCCTGTTCACATCCTGAGTCAGTTTGTCTCTGCTCCCACTCAGCTCCACTACAGTCACATTCTTCGTGTTCTTTGATATCTTCGTGGAACCCTCACTCGACGTCTTTTCTTTCCTCGTTCGATTCTTCTGACTTCAAGCGTACTCGATGCGACTGGGCTAGCGATCATTATGATCGCCGGTCTCTTTCTGCCTATTGTGTTTTCCTTGGTTCCTCCTTGATTGCTTGGAAGACTAAGAAGCGATGCGATTTCTCGTTAGTCTTTGAGGTGAGTTGAAACCATATCATCGTTGGATACCGAGATCACACAGCCGGTGGCTCCTTGCGGATTTTGGCGTTTACGTTTACGCACTCGCTTTTATCGAGATAATCTTGGCGCGATCAGCATTGCTCGTGATCCCGTGAAGCATGAGTTTACCAAGCACATTGGAGTGGATGCTTCATACATGCGATCGCAGGTGCAAGACCAAGTTATTGCTCTTCATTATGTACCTTCGGAGCTTCAGTTAGCAGATTTCTTCACTAAGGCACAGACTCGTGCTCAGCATAACTTCTACCTCTCCAAACTCAGTGTTGTTGATCCACCATGAGTTTGAGGGGGAGTGTTAGATATATATATTGTGTAGGGTGTTATTTGCATTTGTACATGTTATATATTGGCCTTTGGCCCATTGGAATAGACAAGTAGCTATATTCAAACACACAACATTATGCTGCAGCTGTAGAATCCTGAATCGGCACTACAGATAGATATGGTTCTAGCAGGTTCTAGTATAGTGATCGTTTTGCTGATACTTGATCCCTGATGCTTGTGTCGTTGTCATAGTTATTAAATCAGTCAGGTCAGAAATAATTTCCACCTTTGTCATATCAACATGCATACCTGATGGTCCTGGTCAGTTGGATATAGCAATTAGCACTTGTGTTTGGTATCGACTATCAACTCAAAAAGTTTTTTTTCCTCATCCATGACAGGTTCTATCCATACCATTATGCACCTTTTGCATCTGATTTGAAACGCTTGGCTGAATTGGAGATTACCTTTTTCTTGGGTCAACCTTTCAAGCCATTTGATCAACTAATGGGAACACTGCCAGCTGCTAGGTTTTTTTATTCCCTATTCTATTAAATCTGTTCCATATTTGGATGGGAAGTGACAAATATCATGGGTTGCAAGTTGAAATTCACTATTTATTCTTCTGTAGCTCCAATGCATTGCCAAAGTACTATGGGGATTTGATGACTGATCCAAATTCACCGTTGAAGTCTCTCTATCCCAAAGGTACCACCATCTCTTATCTAACGATTAACGCAGAGTGAAAATGTTTAAAAATTATAAAAGATTTGAAAGAAGTAGAGTTAAGGATATAACATAGGCCCCTTTTCTCAGGACTTCACGCATAGGATGGTAGTGCATATTTGTAAAATCTTTATTCATTCCATCATTCCATGATGCCTTCCCATTGCAACTGCAGATTTTGAGATAGACATGAACGGGAAACGTTTTGCATGGCAGGTAATTCAATGAATGGATAAATCATTTTTCGCTCCAGGCAGCTGATTCAATTATTGCTTGAAAATTCATTTATGTTGTTTTGTTCTATCCCAGGGTATTGCAAAATTGCCTTTTATTGATGAAAGGCGTCTGCTTGCGGAGACACGTAAACTTGAAGATACATTGACAGTATGTAGATTTTAGGATCCTTCTATATCAATGCTCTAGGCTTCTTATTTTTCTTTGACTGTATTTTAGGATTCTTTGTTAACGTTCTAGGCTTTTATGGGTTTGTTTGGTTTGTGACCTCAGGTGGCCATACCAAAATTTTAGTATTGCCAAAACCCAGGTAGTGCCAAAATATGGGAAAAAACAGTGTTTGGATCGTACCTTTACCAATTCATGGGCAATACCGAAATTGATGTGTTTGGATTGCAGCCATACCAATATTTATTTTTGCACCAAAATATGCCAACAGTGGTCTTGTTTTGTTGATAAAATGACAAGAAACACAACGGTTTAATCGGATCGCAAATCGGATACTCGGTTTAGGAAATATAGTTATTTGAAACTGATTAATCAAATTAAACCAGCAATTAATGCATTGGAATCAACCAACCACCTTTTGCCACCTGTCTTGGCAAGTGCACACTGCCTAGCCAAAAAAATTGGCGATGGATTTGCTCGCCTGAAAGTTGCCCCGAGAAGGTGAAGGAAAAATTTGGCATTGCTAAATTTTCAAGGGTATTACCAAAATTTGGGATCAAACCAAACGCTAACCAAAATTTTAGGGTATTACCAAAATTTTGGTTTGGTTTATTTTGGCATTGAACCAAACAGACCCTATATTTACTTCGGTTGTTCAGTGTGTTTATTATGCTGTTTCCCATTTTTTGCAGGAAGAAGAGAGATTCAGGAATAGGACAATGTGTGACATACTGTATGTGCGGGAAACTCATCCATTGGCTGCTCAGATTGCCTTCCTGTATCAGATGTACTCTCAGTCATCAATACCAGATCCTCCCTATGTTATTCCCATTGACCCTGCTGCTAGGTCGGTAGAAATGCTGCATACATTGATATGTACATTTTGTTTCTTGGTGATCATATTCTTCTCGACAATCATTGACAGTGTTGGATATATTTCCCTCCTGTTTGCAGTGGTGGAATGAATGGATTCCTTTATTTATCTGAAAGGAACTGGTACAGCATCTCTGTGATATCTCCAGTTAAGGGGTTCAATGGAATTGCCCATAACAGAGTTTTGTAAGTATCTTAAGATTCTTAAGTTGTAAAATTATATTGTAACCTAAAAGCCACCATTTAAAATCTTCAAGTGCCATATTGTCCTCCTAATTTTGTTTTTCAGGAATGCTACTTATCTTAATCCTCAATATCACAAACACATCCCGGAGCCTCCAGAGGGGGTCATTATACCTGCAAGGGTATTTCCTAATCCTGTATGCATTTAGTTGGATAATCAATACTTCCTGGAGACATGAAAACATAAGCATATTTGTTTGTCTCTTTTCTTTATAATAAAAGCCAAATCATTTCTAGTTCAATTTTTTTGACATCGGCAATACAAACGAGAGTGACCTTTTTCTTTTGGGGGTAATTGGAGGAGTTGCTGACTTAGATAATAAGCAAAAGTAACGGGCGATGTTGCTCTGAGTTTTCTTGGTGCCTACTGATCTGCTTCATATTATATGGTGTTTTTGACTTTTCACGGTCTTGAAGAAGTATATTTGAGTCATCTGACCATTGCTTTTTATATTGTTATGTCATCGAAGCATTACGAAGTTATACTTTTACTGAAGTATTTTTCTGGCAAATCTATTGATGTTATTTTCATGCAACCAATCTGAGTACTTTTGTATACTACAGTAATTACATTACTACTAGTGGATAAAGTTATAAAGTTTGACTGCACACAAATTATAGCGACCTATAATGTGAAACAAAGGGGGTATCATATTTTTGTGAACACTTTTATTGCTCTTTTAATCGTTTAGATCTTTTTTTATCCTTTTATGTTTGTATGGTTACCTCTTTCAGAAAAGTGCATTTTCAGTTGAAATATGACTTCTTTTTTGTATGAAGAGGTCAACCTTGGTATATTTGAGATAAATTCATGGACCAACATAGTGTACCATTTTGTAGATATTGAAACCTAGTGATTTCAAACCCTTTCCTGTGCTGTGGCATGAAGATAATAGCCGTCGACAACCAAGAGAAAGGTATGATTAGCTGAACCATTTCATTTGTACTAGAAAGAATTCAGAAACTGCTGACAATCACTTTTGAATCAAGTACTTTGTATAGTTGCACACTATTTTGACAAAAATGGATTAATATTTATTTGTTTCATGGGAACAACCAACCTCTTTTCCCCCATTAGTTGTAGCCTGACCAATGTGATAATTTGACTGCTCTCATCGTAAATCTTTTTATAATACCAGGCCGCACGTTTCTGGAGCTCTGTCAGGGTCTATCTTAGGAGAAGCTGCACACCGTCTGGTGAAAAACTCCCTGCAGATAAAATCTGGCAACTCTGCTGGGCTGCTTGACATGCCATACAGATACAGGTGTGCACCCTATGGCCCTGGAAACAGACCAAGGCCTGCTGGACCGATGGGATATGAGAGGGGTTTTGTGGATAATTCATACCATGCACACATGTCCAGAAGCGTTCCGAATCCTCGGCCTCAGTTCTTTGGTGACGCTCAAGCCAACAGACAGAATGTGCGGATACTAGAGCGGCCAAACTCTCGAAGCCATGATGGTGGCATCCATTCAGCGATGTCAAAACTTACAATCCAAGACGGGCCAAGGTTGCATCAAAATAACAGGATGCAGAATTCCGGATATTTGCCTAATCAGCCACACCCAAATCACTATGCTGGGTTCCCACCCCAGCGACCCATGCCCATGCAGAACGCCAGTTTTACACCACAGCGACCTGTCCAAAACGCTGGATTTCCGCAGCAGCGACCAGTAAATGGGGTTCCACCACCATTACCTCCCAGTACTTGGATCGGCAGGCAAATAAGCGGAGGCCAGACAGGTGTACCTGCCAAGCAGGAATCGAGGATGGCTACGGATAGACAGCCTAAGCAGGATAACACGAGATCACCACATGAGAAGAAACAGCAGGCTACCAAGGTAGTATACCGTATCAAAAGTCAAGCTCCTAATGGCTTGCCCGAGTGAAGTAACCACGAAGAATCCACAGCCTAAGCGGGTTACTGAATTGCTGCAAAATTATGTATCTTGTTTAATGTGCGCGGGCACGCCGCCGCCAGGAGATGAAATTACACGACATGCTCCTGATGAAAGCAGCCATAGGGTATCTTTCCATGTAGCCTCCGTTAATTTGTATTCCATTGTTGAATTGCTGTATTACGTCGAAAGGAGTTGGTTACATTTTAGGACAAGGGATTTAGATAAGCCATGTTAGTTGTTAGGACAGAATGCGAGCAAAGGGTAGCCACTGCCATTGTAAAGCTGTAAGTCGGATTAACTCTGTAGCGGTTTTGTGCTAACAATCTCCCTCGCTGCTGGCGAAGATCGAACCGTCGCTCCTGTTGTACCATGCTGTAAGGCTGCTGCTGGGGTGAATGGTCTCTGATGATGAATAAATCTTACCATCAAGTTTCTTTCTTCCCTGTTGGTGTAAGTAAGAATGCCCTGATGGTTTTGTTCAATTAGATACTTGCGCAAGATTTGCTGACACTGAATAAATTTTTTCGGGTGAATTCCTTATGTCTCCGAAAATTTGCCTCATTCTTTGTATGTCACTCCTTTGTATGTCACTCATATATGTCAGTGTCACAATCAAGAATTTTGTGCCAATCAAGAATTTCATAAAATTCTATTAGCATATAAAAAATTAATTCTATTTTTTTTATAAAATGAATTAAAAAATCCACTACACCTTACATTGCCATGATAGGAAGTTGCAGCCTCCCTAAAAAGGAGTTTTTGGCCTAAATGATACTATTTGGAACGACATTAGTAAAAATAGTACTCTCGCAATCATAATTGTAAAAATAGTGTTCTCCACCGTTCTTGTGCAGCATGAACGACTTCCGTACTACCATGTTACCATGAGACAGATAAGTTCTCGTCTGCACCACCATAGGACGGACAAGCCACGTGACGCGTTTGTCCAAAGCGGAGAGGGACGGACGCGCATTATTCGTGCCATGGTGGTGCAGATGAGTGGCAACATGATGTCTCGCGCCTTGTTCGTTTCATGGTGGTGCGGACGAGGAGATTCCGTCCCATGTGGTGCGAACAAGAGTGATGATAGCACATGAGTCTTCTGTGTCACCTAGAAACGATGGAGAGTGTTATATTTGTAATTACGACTACAGAAACGCTATTTTTACTGATACAGCTCTAAATAATTACAAAAAAAGACTCAAAAAAAAGGTCTGAATAATTTCCACCTAGTCCGGAGCAAACATGCCGAATCACCTCGCGTGCCGCACCCGACCGCTCCCACTATTCTTCCCACCCTCTCACAGCACACTTCCAGCTTTTTCTCACCAAAAAAATTCTACGCCCACTCTCCCCGCCCCGCCGCGCGCAACCCATCTCACCGACAGATGGGCCCGAGCCAAACCCCTCCTACTCGCGGCGTGTAGCTATAACAAACCCGGCCAATCTTTCCCGCGACAATCTCACACTGGCGCCAAGGCCACGCGTCGCTTTCTCCATTGGCTCGTACCTTTCCCACCTCCCTCCCCTCGACCTTTATTCCCACCCCCTCGCCTTGCTCTCTCTCTCCTTTCTCCTTACCCTTTCCTCCCCATTCCAAAGCCCCAAAAAATACTAGTAGCTCTAGGGTTTCGCAGATGGAGCGGAGCTCCTAGGGTTTCCACCGACCGACCCACCCACCTCATGGCCGCTCCGGCGGCGGCGGTGGAGGCGGTGACGGGGGAGGCGGTGCGGGATGGCTTCGCGGAGCTGGAGCGGCAGCAACAGCTGCTCGCAAGCTGCACGCGGCTGTACCAGCAGCTCACCGAGCACTTCAGCTCCCTGGAGCGCCGTCTCTCCGCCCGCTCCGAGACGCTCCGTACCAAGCGCCGCATCCTCGACGTCCGCACCTCCCGCGCGCTCGACTCGCTACGCCGCCGGGAGCTCTCCATCGCCGGCTCCGTCTCGCTCGCGCTCTCCCGCCTCGACTCCCTAGCCGAAAGCGCCGCTCGGCCCGGCTCCCCTCCGACGCCGCGGACATCGCCGAGGGCCTCGGGTCGCTCTGCTCCAGCATGGACTCTGCGGCCTTCCTTGGCTTCGTGGTCGCGCGGCGGAAGGAGGTGGATGCGCTCCGCGCCGAGCTTCCCGACGCGCTCAAGCGCTGCGTCGATCCGGCGAGGTTCGTGATGGACGCGGTCTCCGAGGTGTTCCCCGTGGACAAGCGGGCGGTGAGGTCGCCAACCGACCTCGCGTGGGCGTGCGTGCTGATACTGGAGGCGGTGGTGCCGGCGCTGGCCGATCCGGACCCGGAGATCGGGGCGGCGCGCCCGATGGTGCCGCAGGCGGCGCGCGAGAGGGCGCGCGGGATGGCGGCGGAGTGGAAGGAGGCGGCCGAGCGGAAGGGTGGGGTGGAGGGCGCCAAGCCGCCGGATGCGCACGCGTTCCTGCAGCATGTCGCGACCTTCGCGGTGGCGGAGAAGGAGGACAGGGAGCTATACAGGAGGATCGTTGTGAGCTTCTCGTGGCGCAGGCAGATGCCACGCCTCGCTCTCACGCTTGGCCTCGAGGATGAGATGGATGGTAATGTCTTAATTTGTGCTCTCTTCTCTCTGATTGTTGTTGCATGTTATCTAGATCAAGCATGTGCTGAAATGATGAACCAACAAAGCTGTGTGTTGGTAGATGCGGAACATATAATCGTTTGAGTTAGCTTAGATCTAGCGTCCAGTAGTCACTACTAAGCTATCGTTTGTACATGGAATTGCGGATCAGAGCAGTAGTACGGATTTAATTAGGGGAAACGATACCATACAGATATATTTTATCGGAAGGCCTCATTTCACTTTCTTCACCTGACCGCTTTGTACCGTCACTTTCCCCACCTGCCCGCTTTGTACCATCTCCCCTGTGCTGGCTTCGAGCGCTAGTCGTCTTTTTTATTTCCTGTCTCCACCTCTTCCTGATTTAGGGCATGTGTGCTCTCCTTTCTCGAGAAGTTTCCTCGCCCACGCCCCCCGAGTGCACGACCCGAAGGCAACAAACTTTCCCCAAGCAAATCGCGTCTGTATCTATCCTCGTCCCAACCCCCCCAGCCCAAACCCACCACCGACCGGGGAAAAATCTCGCAGGAAGGAGAAAGATTTGGAGGGGGAACAGCCGGTCAGTCTACTGGCCTCCTTGGGTTTAAATGTTGCATGGTCATCCGTGGGATGTTGCAATAGGTGTTTACAAATGTTTTCTCTTGTTTTGATTGTTGCAACGAAATGGTGAGAAAATGTTGCCTTTTTGTTGCGACCGTTGAAAAAAAATGTTGCGTACGTTGTACGTTTTCCATATGTTTTTTTTAGAAATTAGCTCAGAAAGAGTTGAAAAAAAATGTTGCTTACGTTTTCCATATGTTTTTTTAGAAATTAGCTCGGAGTACATGCCAGCTAGAATCCTAAGGTTTTTTTAGAAATTAGCCTAGAAGGAGTACATGGGGTACATACTGGCTAGAATCCTAAGGTTGGAGGTTATGGCGAAGCAACTCAATTCTCATGGTGGTGGTTTAGTCATAGGATTTGCAATGATTGAGTTTGATTTGCTTTCGGCTGTTGGTTGTAACGCTTTAAGCCATTTTTAACAGTGTTGGTTCTTTTGGTGCTTTTGACTCTTTAATAAAATAGGCTGTGTGTATCTTTGATGCAGCGGCTGGGAGGGAGTTTCCCTTCCATTATCTAAAAATATGTTTTCTTTCTTTTTTTGTTTTGATATGTTGCATTCTCCATTTTTTTTGTTGCGACTGTTGAGAAAAAAAATATTGTGACCGTTGGAAAAAAATGTTGCATGTGAATTATGAGATGTTGCATCTTTTTTTATATATGTTGGTGTCCTTTTCTAGATGTTTGTTTTGATTCTGCGATTTTTGAGATATTCTCTTCTTTGAAATGTTGCATATGAATTTTTGATGTGTTGCAACAAGTGAAAAAAATGTTGCGATTGTGTCGGAGAGGAGTGTACGGTGCTGACGCTCAGACGGGTAGGTCCGAGCGCGAGCCCTGTTGGGATTGTGATTAGCCTGTGTATAGTTCCATTAAGTGTGTCCTTTGCCGGGATGTGTTGTCACTGTCGTAGACAAGTGCTGGGAAACGCTGGGTCTTTCCCAAGTCAGTATGGCCGACATCATGGACCACTCTTGAGTGTTGCAATCATCATAAGTTTTAGTGGTGTTTGTCTTGGGCTTGGGCCACTAAGTACGATCCTGTACATTTGTTTGGATTCTTATGCTTATCGTTACAGTTCTATGGTATTATTTCTCTCTTGAATGAGCTCTGTATTATTGATTCCCTATTTGCCCTGCTGTAAGCATCAGTAGACTAATTCCTTCTGGATTCCCTGTTATTTGCCATGCTTTAGGCTTCAATAACACCAAATCGGTATTTTTTTGATCGAATGATGAGTAGCATTTTTAGTCAACATCAGAGAGTTATGCCTTTTCATCAAATATAAACCTGGAATACTTTTATCATGTTTCAACATCCTCTGTATTACACTATTTTGCCATGTTTCTGCACCACAACAATTAGTCTCTGGTTTATCCTGTAGTTTGTTTGCTGTACTGCTATGACTCTACGAGCTTATGACCTTATTGGGTTGGGTTGATAGTTTTGGACTATGATGCACCGATAAGCGATACCGGTACGGTGGTATGGATACGGCGATACCCTATTTGTTCAAAAACCCGATACGGATGCGTGTATATATATATATATATATATATTAAAAATAGTAAAAATATAAAATACAGTAAAAATATAAAAATACGATACTTTCTATCTGTTTTAGTAGCAACTAGCAAGTCGTACTGGTGAGTGACTTGAATGCTGATGATAGTCAATTCCCAGTTCATCTGTAGACTGTGTAATCATAAGATCCCCTAATGGAGCTCTGTCAATTCCCAGACCCCAGTTCATCTATAGACTAGTCAATTCCCAGTAGCAAGTCGCACTGTCCTTACGATTTGCCAAAACAACAACAACAAAGCACCTGGCTACTGCTACTGCCTGGAACAAGAATTCAAGATCTAGCTACTGCCTGGAACAAGAATACAAGATCTAGCTACTGCCTGGAACAAGGCAAAATCCCCTAATGGAGGTAGAGACTGCCTGGAACAAGATATGAGAATCAGAGAAGTAGAGAACAGAGAAGGGAACTCTACCTGTTGCCGGGATGCTGCAGATGCCGACAGTGGAGAGGAGGGAGCACCGCCGGCCGCCGTATGTAGAGGAGGGAGCGCAGAGGAGGGGACTGGGGCGCAGAGGAGGGAGCGCCGCCGGCCACCGGTCGCCGGGAAGCGCAAGGAGGAGCTCGGGATTGGAGGCGCACGGAGGAGCTTGGGACTGGAGGCGGTGAGGCGCACGGGACTGTTGGGACTCAGGAGGGAAGCGCAGGGAGGGGTGAAAACGGATCGGATAGTTTCCAACCGATCTGGACGAGAACGGATTCGGATTGTCCCGGATTGGATTTTTCTCGGATAATTTTTGGATTGGAAACGGATTTTTTTGTCGGAAACGGAAACGAATACGGTAGACATGCTATCCAGCGGATACGAATACAAATACGGAGGATAAGTCCTAACCCGGATATCTGGAATTTCAAAGAGCCCAGCCCAGCCACTGCCGACTGCCCAGCCTGGCTCATTCAGTCATTTAGGGGCTGAAAGCACGCACGTGATCAGTGTGGTGTCTGTACTTCTGTCCATTCTCCTTTTTTGTTGTACTGCGTGTGTGATGTTCAGAGCATGGAATAAATAAATCGCTTTTGTCTGTATTCCTACACCGTGTCCCCGTACTTTGTTCACCTATAAGCAATTTAACTTTAGTCATCCGTTAGATTTATGCAATAAAATTAAAAATTAAAAAAATCCAGAAGCGACCGTGCCCACGTACTTTGAAAAATCTTTTTAAAATTAAAAATGAAAAAAATTAAATTAAAATTTCCTTTTTACTTTAAATCCAATAAAATCCCAGAAAACTCAATAAATTTTATTTTTGACATGAAAAACTAGGAAATTAAATAATTGACTTTATTTTATTATTTTTTCTTTTTAAAATATTAATTTTATTTTTGATAGCATACTTTAGGATGTTACAATAATTTATGTATAGATTAACCATCCAGCCTAATCAATGTTAGTGTGAACTAAGTTTTATGTATGTGATGAACTAAGTGTGAATACGTGATGACTTGTGATTTTATGAGTTATGACTTATGAGTTAAATATGGTAGTGATGAACTAGTTAATGCAGCTTGCTAGTGCTAATATTATGTGTGGTTACTGAAAATATGAAGAATTCATGAATGTTTGCATCAAATAAACTAGTTATATGTTTTCGTTAATTTCTGGCATACAATTTAAGGGGTTTTCATGTTTCGAAAAATATCCGCGACCGTATTCGTTTCGATTCTTATTCGCTCTGTATTCGTATTCGATATTATTCGTATCCGTATTCGTATCCGGGGTATTCGTATCCGGATCCGGGAAAAAAAATATGAAAAAAAAAATGGCAGATTCATTATCCGTCCGTATTCGATCCGTTTTCACCCCTAAGCGCAGGGCAGGTGTAGGGTTAGGTCATTCTCGGTGATGGGTTGGGTTGGGCTGGGAGCAGTACCTTTTCTTTTGGGCTGGGATTATTTTTTGGCTGTATCGACGTATCTCAGAGTATCAGGCCGTATAGGGTAATTATTATTTTTTAATTACAGATAAGCATTTCCGACACTTCCCGATACGTATTAGGGTTGTACCCGTACTCGATACATATTAGGATAATGGTACTCGGCCAGTCAGCCGTATCGGCGCATCAGAGGTTTTGGATGTTGGTCTAATTGAGTACCTATGCTATTGTTGCCTTGTAGTTTTGTATGGACTGATTGTTATTGTTCATGTTACTGTTTTTCAGAATGATAGATCATCTCTTTAGGTAAATTTGGCCAGAATTAAGCTGCCTTATCTGATTTTGAATTGTGTTTGCAGATATCATCGAAGAACTTATCACCAAGGGACAACAACTTGATGCTGTGAACTTTGCATACGAGGCTGGCCTTCAGGAAAAATTCCCCCCAGTCCCTCTTTTGAAATCCTACCTCGAGGACTCAAAGAAGATATCCTTTACTTCAGATAGCCTAAGCACTAGCACTGGCCAATCTGGGGTAAGTCTAATAAGTCTAAATAATCATTGTGAAGTCAGTGCAGAATTCCTGATGAAGTCAAAGTAGCGTGTCAACAGGACATTCTGAAAGATGCTGATGTGTACTTCTTGGTGCAGTTATACTGCTTTACCTCTGCTTGCTAGCTAGCACTGCATTTTTCAGTTTGATGTGGCATCCAGAATGAATTTTTCAGTCTGTCTTTGTTTCTTGCACCAAATTAGAGGGTATAATATCGCTTCTCCTGCAGATCAATGTGAATAAGAAGGAGCAGTCTGCACTGCGGGCCGTCGTAAAGTGTGTTGAGGACCGCAACCTTGAAGCTGAGTTTCCATTGGAGGATCTTCGGAAGCGGCTGGAAGAGCTGGAGAAGGCCAAGACTGAGAAGAAAAAGGCGATATCAAGCGGTTCCAGTGGCGGTAGCTCTGGTCCAGCCAACAAGCGTATACGGGCAAGCAACGGAGGACCAATGCCCCCTGCTAAGGCTGGTCGACTCACTGACTACAACACTGGTGCATCATGTTCGCCTACTGCCACCACCACCACCACCTTCGTTCGCTCCCCATCCTCCCATGCCTCCTACGGTACAACATCTCCTTACTCTTATGATAGGCCTGCCGGACACACCCTCTACTGTGGCCAGAGCGCCCTCGCAATGAGGGAGCCATATGCGTACCCATCTGAGGTATCCAACGCTGGCCTTGGCATGTCATACCCATCCCCTCCCATGACCTACCCCGCCTATGGTGGATACAACAACGGCTTGGGAGCTTACAGCAATGCAATGGCCCCGGCCTTTCACCAGGCTTATTACCGGTAGGATCAGTCGAAGACGATGAAATGACAACGGCTGATGATGGCGGCTCGTCACCATGGCACTGTTTTGTAGTGACTGACTACGACGGGTAGGTTGGGTGTGTCCTTTATACTAGATGCTTGTGTTAATTAATTCTGTCTGTTATTAGCCCTCTCTACTTTGCACTGAAAAAACCTGAATGTAAAGTATGGACGCATGCAGTGTCTGTGGAGTTTGTGATCTTCTTGTGTTGTAATTCACTTTAAAGCACTCTAAACAATTAAAAAAAATCGGGGCATGTAATCTCAACTACTGAAACTCTGGACTTATTATTGTTACTGGTTGGCCGTTGGCGCGCGTCCTGTATTTTATTGTTGGTATTTAGGCCCCTGAACTCTCTAAGCAAATGTACGTCTTGCAATCAGTGATTTCATGCAATCGATTTTTCTTCTCAGTTGCGCTCGCGCTTGCCACCTTTTGAGTGCACTCGTGTCATCGTTACGTTGGGTTCATACCGACGTTCTTTTTTTTTTTTTTCCATGTGAGGTCGGCTTTGCTTGTTTCCCTTCCATGCTAGTTTGGAGACATCTTGCTCTCTTGCAGTGCTTCATTCTGAGTATTGGAAGCACTGCATCGTGTCCATGTAGCAGGCGAAGAAAGTATTGAGTACTGGCTCCACTATAGGCTATAGCCTATGCACCGGTAGTTGTGGCACGCAGCTAGTTACCCCAAATGCATTAGGCATGCGAAAGAATTGATCACAGTTCATTGGGCTCGACACTGGGTACCAGTATTAATACCATGAACAAGCTAAAATAACGGCAGTATTAACACGATGAACACTCAATAAACTATTTTTAAGAGCATCAGTGTTCCTCAATGTTGACTCCAAAAGAAAAGATTAAATCTGGGAGGTTGCAGATCAGTCTTATTTATAGTGAAACAAATTGGGAAGATCTTAATAAGAGATTGCCTAGTGAAATAGATAAAAAGAAATTCGGAGACGATTAGCGCCCGGACATCCAATCCGAGTGCTAGGATCATGCACCGAAGTAGCTGTTGGATCTTACTTAACATCCCATCTCCTGCCCATCCGATCTACACTCACAGTGGCGCAACAAATTTATAATTTTGTTTGATTTGGCCACTGGTGCCACCTTAATTTCAAAAATAGCCTCTCTTGCATTGTAGTTGCAAATGTAGCCTCCTCCCGAGCGCGGAACCACTTGAGCCTGACGCGTGGCTGGTCATGCGGTCAGGGAGCGCAGAAAGCAAACACGGGACATCGGGCGGCCGCAGGACCGAGCAGCGCGACGTGGAAGGTGGTGGGTCCGATCACCTTCCGCGTCACCGGACCACAGGAGGTGGCCGGAAACATTCGTGCCACCGGACCGCAGGAGGTGGGGGACATCTCGCGCCACCCAAGCGCAGCGCAAGAGGGTTAGGCTAGGGTTTCACTGGCCGCGGATTAGGGTTTCGGCGATTAGCGTTTTAGCTGTGTTCGTAGGATTTGTAAAATATAGCAAACGAGTTAAAAAAAATATGAAATTTTATGTGAATGCT
Source organism: Phyllostachys edulis (assembly GCA_036346405.1). Classification (NCBI taxonomy): domain Eukaryota; kingdom Viridiplantae; phylum Streptophyta; class Magnoliopsida; order Poales; family Poaceae; genus Phyllostachys; species Phyllostachys edulis. The sequence continues at coordinate 8,126,923 of CM070550.1, read as the reverse complement.
CCTAATACTTTGTAAAATATAGCAAATGTTTTTTTGGCCCCCTTGATGCTACATTAATTTCCAAAATGGCCCTTGTGGCCTCATATTTGCAAATCTAGCCCCCCTCCCGAGCGTGGAAGCACGGGATGTTGACACATGTAGCATCCTGCGGTAGGGGAGTGCGGGAACCGAGCGGTGATCGTGGGAGGATTTTTTAAATGTGGAAAATGAGCTAGAAAAATTATGAACTTTTTGGAAAGCTCCTCACGCAGTGGACTTGATTGTGTAATGTTTCAACAATTTTATATGCGTTCTGTAATTGTCTCGGAGATTTAAGCATTTATCTCTCAAAAATTTGGATTATATCTCTCCAAAATTATGTGGCACCAAAGTTAATAGTTCAAGCTTTTGGATGAGTTGATTGATGAATCAAACATAGGTGTACGAGGACTCAAGAAAAAGCAATGAATGTTTGAAGTCTCACCACCGGTCCCTTCAAATATCATAATTAATGTTTTTCTCTAAAATGCGGACATTCGAAGCTCCGGACCTTTGGGCTGCCCACCTTTCCTCAACAGCTTAAGCATTTTGATTAGCCAAACTTGTATTGATTTTCTTTTGGTTCACAAAAAATAAATCATTGCATTTTTTCCTCATCAATCAACCCAAAAGGACATTAACATCAAGGTTCTTAACACATTACCTCACTATGGTGAAGTTAAAGCAGAGTACCTTATGGAGCTTCTACAAAATGCAATTGAAGGGGCTAAGAACGCTCATTGTGATTATGAAGATGCCCTAAAACGTTAGCGGTCAAGAGGAGGTTGTGGGATATTCCAAATATGCTATACTTTTTCTTACTTCTGGAAAACGATTTTTGGCCGATGAGATGATCAATAGTGATTTTGACGATGACATGTACTGGGTCTCGAGAAACCCGATGGTTAGTTCACTACTAATCGACCGAAGGTAAAATGTGAGGCATGAAACCATAACTACATTAGAGTCCGCAGACAGAAGCCCATTACACGTGGTCACATGGCATGATGGGTCGGCTAATTGCTTTAGTCATCGCTACTACTACGGTACACTATGACATAAGCATCCGGACCATGTAAGTATACATGCCTTTAGGGGATGGTAAAAAACACAGCTGGTAGGACGAGGGACTACTACGGAATGGCCCAACCTACCGTGTGGATCGAGACCATTTGCCCTTGCTTGCGAGCTCGGCTTTGTACTCCTCGTCAGCCTCCTTGGCCTTGGCCACCATTTCTCTCTTTTTCTCGCGCTCCCTATCGCAAGCCTCGCGCTCCCTATGCCTACACGCCTCGAGATGAGCTTTTGTCTCCCAATGGATACCCTCGTTTTGCTCTTCGTTGTGACGCTCCTCCTCCCGGATCTCGATGGCCCTTTTGGCATCCCACTCATCGTAGTCGATTTTCCACTGGTTGTGTGGGTGGATCTCTTGGTTGATCCACTTGCGGTAGCCACATAGTGAATCCGGAGACTATGGGTAGGTGGGAGATGTTAGTGCGTACTTTGAAAGAGAAATGGTAGGGGAATATATTGTAACTGGTCCTTACCAACTATCGATATCTGCGTGTGTCCCAACAACGGTCGGGATAGTCGCAGGAGGAGTTGGCGCAACCCCAGTAACGTATGCCCAGGCTGAGACGCTGCTTGGACTTAAAGAATTTGCATGTATCCTTGCATCAACAGAGGGGCGGCGTCTCCCCTTGAGCGGTGTTGGGGCGAATGCTCGGTTGAAATATTCTGGTAGGGGTTGCTGCTACGAGGACGGCCTCTTGACACACTCCCTTTGTTCCTCCTGGGCCATATACTCCATTTGCAGTTTGTGGATCTCCTCCAAGTGCTTCTCCATCTGAGCGAGATTGCATTCAAGTCTGGATGCAGGAGAACCTAGCATGGAAGCGGTAGTACTTATATGCCGAGTTGGCACTGCGTACGTGGCTAAATTGTAATTCGGTTGAAGGAAATTCACGTCCACGAGGCAACACAAAGCTGATTCGTCGGGTCACGTCGCTGCGCAAAGCTGACTCGTCGAGTCATGTCGTTGCGCAAAGCCGCCTCGCTGGGTCACGTTGGTGCGGATGGTGATCCTTGGCCCTGTTGTCCGAATTGGTCGCTCCAGACCTACAAGTTTGGTGGGCTGCGTGAGTTTATCGTAGCATGCAACCGGAAGATTGCAATGAGTATGTTATAGTGTACCTATGTATGTGGTTGTGTAGATGATGATGCTCTGGTGCAATCGGTGCCGAAATGGTGTAAAGTGCTTGATCCGTACATCTCCCGGAACCAAGGGTCGCCCTCATGCAGGTTTGACTGAATGCCATGTGCGAACGTGGGCAACACCTCGTCCCAACGATGGGGCGAGTCTGGGTCGCTGTCTGCAGTCACACACCGTGGACCCGGCGAGGAAGTCCGGTCCTGCGTCTCCCTCCATGACGACGATAGTTATAGCAGAGTGCTGTCACCTTGCAAGTGCTGAAAGAACAAACGGAAGTAAGATATTCATTACAAATGAGGGCACGTGTAGACAATTAGGACAAGAAATCGTAACTGTAATACTGCTTGCCCAAAGTGCGTGGAGGAAGACCGACGGTAGCTACGACGACTCTTAGAGTGTGACGGACGTGCAGAGGGAGGTGCCGATGGCGGTGGGGGAGGAGGCTATCCTCGATGTCCGCCTCGTGGCATGGTCATGTTGCTGTGCCGACCACAAGTGATGGTCCTCGTTGCCGCCCGCGAGTCATCGTAGATGCCGCGCAACATACATAGGAACTGAGAGGAGGTGCTAGTCCTCCCATGCCGTAGACCGTCAGCAGCCTTGTTGTTGATACGCCGAAGGTGGTTGTACTACAGGCAAAACAAGAATAAGTTAGAGACGTGTTCCCGTGCAAAAATACCGCGAAGAATGTTTTACCGTCTCATCTTGGCATGCTGCCCGTTGAATGTCTGGACCTGCTTGTATAGTGGCATCGTGCGCGACCTCCGCAGGACGCTGTGATGCCGAACCAGTAAGGCTGCCCCTGGTGCGCGGAATGTACCACCTCAAGCATGTAGTGTGTGTCTCGACGTCGTACGGTCGTGCCTCATGCACGACGTCGATCGCTGCCCTGTCAGCCCACAGAGTCGTCCACGGTAGCTGTGTCTCCCTCCAGTCGTTGCTCCTCCGCCCTTGCCTCGTTTGTCTGCAGGTCACTTTGGACGTTGGATAATCAAAAAAAGAGATGTAGCTAACAGGTTAACCGATGAAAGCAAATAACAACATACCTGTGGGCCTTCGCAGCAAGAGGCCATCTTGGAGGCGGTGGCACCTGTTGGTAAAGCCTGAATTGTCTCATGACCCGCTGGTCCAAAGGACAATGCTCTCTGGGACTCCCGAGGATGAAGCTCGGAGGGCCTACTATAACATCCTAATTTTCTGGATTTTTGGAAAATTTGCAAAATAAAAATAACCATTTGATTTTATTAAGATGCTAAAGCTTAACTTGAAATTTAGAAATAAAAACAGTTTAATTTGAATTAATCAAGCTTCAATAAATTCAAAAGTAGGTTTATTTAAATTTTCCGGATTTTACTTGTATTTAAAGTCAAAAGTAGTATTTTAAGTATTTTCTTGGATTTTAAAAGGGTTTTCCTTTTTGTCTGAAGTTAAAAATAATTTATTTGCAAAATTAAAAACTAAATTTAAGTTAAAAGTATTTTTTATTAAGTCCCAAATGGTTCAAAAAATTTATGTGTATTTTTCTAGAATTTTTGGACTATATTAACTATTTTCTAAAAACCTTTTAGTTTTTTTTGTATTTTCTTAAATCAAAAATGCTTTTAATCCTCCTTTTTCGGTTTGGGCCGAATTCTTCTTGGCCCATCCCTTTCATCATAAGGCCCAAATTGCTTGCTTAGCCCGTCTCCGCAGCGGCCAACACTTCCTGCGTCTGCCCTCTCTCTCTCCTCGCAAGGCTGGCCCCACCCGTCACGGCACTATTCTTCTTCCCACGGTCCTTCGTCTACACTGGTTCATCGCCCGCGCCTAGCTCCTCCATTTTCCGCTAGCTCCGCTTTGGATTCCCGCCGACGCTACCGTCCCGTCGCGCTCGGTCCCGCCCCGTCGCCGCCTTAGATACCCGCTTGTCTCCTCGCTTTCCCGCCGACGCCACCGTCCCATCGCCACCCCGGTTTCCCTCGTCGCCGCCTAGTTGTTAGAAATAATCTTGTCATTAGTACCTTTGTATTTTGATTTGGCATGCATTTAGTTGCATGTGACTAGAAAGATGCATGCTGCGTGTAAGATGCAGAGAATTTGGGTTTGTTAGTTGTGAAGTGCATGTAGATGCATGCATGCAGGAGTTGGAGTGCGTGTGTATGTAGTTGAGTTAGTGGTGGGTGCGTGAGTTAGTGTCTAGGTGAAGAAATGGTCCAAGTTCATTAGTGGGCCGAGTTGTGGAGTGCATCGTGAGTTATGTGTATTTAAGTCCATGAATTGAGTCTTTGGTTGTGTGGCCGGAGAGCAAAAGATGTAGTCCTATGTGTGTCTCTTCTTGTGTTTCTTCTCTGTATATCGGTGTGTGTTGAGAGATAAACACAAGTGAGAGGAGTTAGAAGATAGAGATGGCGGATCATCTCGACAATTAATATCGAGCTTGAGATCCGGGGCGTTAGGCGACACCGGCGAATCGATGACATGGCGATGTCGAGGCTTCTGGCGAAGGCATGGCGGCATCAAGGTCTTTGTCTTGATGCGATAGGAACCATGAACGGTGGTGGGAGGCGCGTTCGTGGAGGTGGCCTTCGCAGGTCGCTATGAGAAGACGATCGGTGTGATGCCGATGGTGTTTGTGCAAAGCCATGATAAGGTGGCTATCGCGCAAAAACCACGTTGGAGAGCCCGAGCTGCGGTGTGAGCCGTGTTAAGTGGAAGGCGGCAGTGATGGCGTGCGGTCGGCGACGGAGGCACACTTTGGCGGCACGGCGCGACACATGGCGCGGAGCGTGATGACGGTGCGAAACCGTCGTGAGGATTTGGCGTGAAGCCGAAGGCGGTGGTGTGAAGCCATCGTTGCTAGAGGAGTCGGTGTGAAGCCGAAAAAGCATATCGATGTGAAACCGAGCGGTAGCGGTGTGATGCCGTTGTGAGGAGAGTAGTGGTGTGAGGCCACTACAAGGTGGATATCGGTGTCAGGAAGGCGTCATCCACAAGATGAAGAAGCCGCTGCGTGCGGCAAGAAGATGCGGGTGGTCCGTATTGGTGAGTCGACATGACAAGATTAGGGGGGTGAATGTTAGAAATAATCTTGTCATTAGTACCTTTGTATTTTGATTTGGCATGCATTTAGTTGCATGTGACTAGAAAGATGCATATGCACGTGTAAGATGCTAGAGAATTTGGGTTTGTTAGTTGTGAAATTTGCATGTAGATGCATGCATGCAAGGAGTTGGAGTGTGTGTATGTAGTTGAGTTAGTGGTGGGTGCGTGATTTAGTGTCTAGGTGAAAGCGGTCCAAGTTGATTAGTGGGCTGAGGTTGTGGAGTGCATGCGTGAGTTATGTGTAATTAAGTCCATGAATTGAGTCTTTGGTTGTGTGGCCGGAGAGCAAAAATGTAGTCCCTGTGTGTGTCTCTTCTTGTGTTTCTTCTCCTGTATATCGGTGTGTGTTGAGAGATAAACACAAGTGAGAGAGTTAGAGATGGAGATGAGCGGATCATCTCCAACACTGGTGCTTGCCTCCCCCTCCGCTATAAAGCTTCCGCACCGGCTCCTTCTTTTCCCTTCCTTCCCCTTCCTGTCTTCTCCCTCCGTTCCGTCACTTTCTCTCTCTCCCGAAGCTTTGTTGCCACCCCACCTTCTTGCCGGTCCCGTGTCGGCCACCCCTCTCCGGTATAGCGTGCTCACCGCTCGTCCCCGAAGTACCGCGCTCCTCGCTGCCCTTTCCGCCTCGCCTTGCTCACTGGAGAAGCCTCCGGTCGTGTGCGCCACCACTAGTGTCGACGTGGCAGCGCCACGTGGCGACACGTCCCGGCCACGTCGGCACAAATGCCTACTAGTAGACCATGTAGCGCCCACGTGGCATTTCGGAATTTTCTTTGGAAAAACAAATTCGACTGAAATCTAATTCTCCAGGGCTGAGGTCATCCGATGCAATAAACCGAATTTCCATTACAAAAATAATTCCGAAAAATCTAGAAAATTCTAATTTTATCATTTTATGTGTTTTTCAAACTTCCGAATGCCATATCTTCTTCATTCGAACTCCGATTTGAGTGATTCAAATTTATAAATTCTTATAAATTCATTATCTTTATGTTGGTGCTTATTTGATAATTATTTGGATTTTATTTTGAATTATTTTATTTATTTGGCTTTGTTTGCACGTATAGATTCCGGCGTTTCGGAAGAATTCGTGGACCCGACGACCGAAGCATCTCAACTCTTCAATGAAGGCAAGTCGTAGACCTTTGATCATGTCATACCCAATTTATAAAATTATATTGTTTGATATAAACATGCATGGCTAGTTGTATAAAAATAGTTCCGAAAATAGTTATTTACTTAATTGTCATTATGCCTCCTTGATAAATTGAGAATGACATGTACCCTTGAATGACATAAATCCTTGGACACCATAGGATGATTAATTATTAGTTAGACATTATTGTAATACCAACATGGGTGCGTATTATGCTTAGTTATGCTTAGTCACGATGGGATTCATGATCACATACTCAAAGAATGATTGAATTTGACTACATGAAATATAGAATTGTGGACGGCCATTGTTATTAAAAGATGTTGTGCCATGGCAAGGGTTGCCATTTGGCCGGGTTAAACCAAAAATGATTTATACTCAGGCGAATGATCGTGCAGTAAAGGGGGAGAATTTTGGGATGTGGTTGCATCACCTGAGTAGTCACTAAGGACTTAACTTTGTGCGCCATTGATCTGGGCTATACCGTACGACCATATGTCTAGGATGGGGTGGACCTGGCCAACTAATTAGCAATATTTTGGTTTGGTTCTGTTATGGGTTGATAAGCAGCGCAAGAGGGGGTCCAGAATGGCGAAACCTTAGCGAGCAGAACCGTGTCAAAACAGAGCTTTGTAAAAGCCTTGTGATATTCACTTAGTCACATGCCTTTGGAAGTGTGAAATACATGACATTAAAAGATGATTATCTCTTGTGGGTCAAGTTGTACAACTTCTGCAGAGTGTTAAAAACTATTCGAATAGCCGTGTCCTCGGTTATGGACAATGCCTGGTGATTTCACACGAGGGGTAGATCTTATAAAAAATGTTGGAATGGAATGGTATGGTTGGGGTGTTCACTAGTTGTTTCAAAAGAACTTGTCTACTTATGTATTTAATCTTTTAAAGTTATGCTTTCAATCTATGTACTGAATTTACTGTCAATATTGCTTTCAGCAAAAATAGCCATAAAGCTATCCTTATTAAGCCTTGCATGAATACTATTCGCATACATTTCTCTACGACTTACTGAGTACTTTATGTACTCACGGCTATACGCCATATGTTGATCAGTCACCGAGAAAGAACCAGAGACCACCGAGTACTACGAGGAAGATTACTACGAAGACTTTGCGAACTAGGTCACGTCCTCCACTCGATTGCCCATGGGCACATCGGATGGCCACCAAGAGATGTTTTGTTCACCGTTGCAAGTTTGTCTTTTGCTATTAAGCCCTGCGTGGCAACTCTGTAAGACTTGACCATAAGATCCTTTTGGCTACTAAGTAATATTATTTTGTCTGCTTCATCCGTTGTTTTGTTGTATGGATATGATTACATCAATGTTGCATCTGTGTGAACTAGCTACTAATCTGGGACTAGTTTAGAATACACAGAGGGTCTCAGAGTTGCATATCCGGGGTCCCGACACCTACCCCGGATGACCACGCATGGCATCGATGTCCCCCGTCCCATCGTGGGTCGAGCAGCTCGTACGCGACATCATCTCGAGGATGCGCCATCTCCTGAGGTACGTAGAACAACAAGTTAGTGTGCAATTAAAACAGGAGGTACAAACAAGCAAAACGAAAGCGAAACATAAGATAGGAGCAACACCATGCGGTGAAGAACTCAGAGTTCAAATCCTACGAACCATTGTGCAGTGCATTAGAACGCACACACCATTGTCCGACACATTCCAACACGTACAACATGATAACGACTAACGGAGTGCATAAGAATGCATTACAACAAACATATAGCATACATATATGGACGATGAAACTTCATCACTACAGTGCGTTGCTTGATCCAGGTCTGTTTGGGTAGGTGCTGAAGGAGTGACCAATTGTCTTACAGAGTTTGCATCTAGAGCGCCTAGCTTGTTGCCCATGTTGGCTATCATCCATGTCGTTGCGGATGCGGTGGGATTGTCGTCTTCCACGGTCGGCTTGCTTGAGTGCATTGTTTGGCACCCACTTCATATGCCCTGGCCAGAGGTCCCTGTAATGCATATCCAGCCCATATGAATTGAATTCGGCACTCCAAGTGCCATACAGGTGGTGCATGTCGTAGTACTTCGAGACGTATCGCACTGAGGCCTGGCGCCACACTACGCACACCAGGTACACATGAGAGCATGGTTTGTGAAGAAGCTACGGCTTATTGCAGGTGCAGTACGCTTCATCATCGATTGAGTAGACTTGTTTGTGATCACCCCTAGCTTGACCCATGACATACTTCTGCCTCAGACATATCTCGAACTTCTTCCTGATGCCATCCATGGTCCTAGCAATGTGTGAACGAGCCTTTTGGATCTTCTTGTCCATGTAGGCTTGCGCCAACTCCGAGAATTGCTTGTCTTCGTCCATATGCTTCTTCACCATCATCACTTTGTTGACGAAGTACCCCACAGTACAGTTCTAGCTCTCCTCGACGATTGCGATGATTGGGAGGGATCGGACACCCTTTAGGACACCGTTGTACACCTCAGACATGTTGATCGTCATGATTCCGTACCGTGCACCACTGGTGTTGTGCAGCAAAGACCATTTCTCCAAGTCAGGTGCGTGCGAGTTTACCCACTATGTGAACTCCCCAACTCTGACGGAGCCTCCTGCCGCTGCCCCTGCATCGGCATCCTGAGAATTCCTGACATGCTTGCTGGTCTCCTCATCTAGCTGTCTCACGGCGTCGAACTTTTGCCTTTGGTTCTGCATACATAGCTTCTTGAAGTTCGCCGTGAGATGCCTCATGCACCATCGGTTCGTCAGGTCATTCCACTAGAAGGGGGGCTGTGTCCCGTTTTGCATCGTCCTCAACGCAAACAACAACACTGCATTGTGGTCCGAGATGATGCACACACCTGGGCGGTCTTGAACCACCGCCTGCTTCACGTTTGCAAGGAACCACATCCAACTATCCTTGTTCTCTCTCTTAATAATCGCGAAGGCCACATGGATTAACTGGTAGTTCACGTCGGCTGCAACCGTGGTGAGGATGGTGCCATTGTACTTCCCAGTGAGGAAGGTGCCATCCATCGACAGCATGGGATGACAGTATTTGAACCCTCCGCTCGCTTGGGGGAAGGCCCAGAATACTCTGTCATGGACAAAACAATTCGGCCCCCGCGTAGGATGCACCCGCTCCTGCTTGTTAATGAATGTCCCAGGATTCGATTATTCAATCTGATGGAGCATTCTTGGGACAAAGTCATAGGCCTCTTCGTATGTGCTAAACATACGCTCTAGGATCTTCCGTTTTACCCGCCACACCTTGCTGTAGCCAACCAGGAAGGTCACCATATTGACAACATCTGCCAAAAGAAGCTCTGGCGAAACAAATAGATCACCTACGACGAGGTGGCTTATGAGCTCCGCAACATATGACAAGGTCAGGTTGTGGTGCCTATGAAGTGGCTCTGCAAGATCGCATGTGTGATCCTTGAGCACCGTTATGCGGAAGTCCATGGCGGTGCCCCTGAACCGCACACACGAACCTTGCCAGGGCAAGATCCATCCACACACTTCACGATGTAGGTGTCGGGGTTGGATTGTGTGCACCGACACGTCCGGTTAATGTTGGCCGTGATCGGCAATAACTGGCTCTCTTGGCGGCGCTCTTGTTAGGGAAGCGATGCCCTAAGAGAAGAGTGTCTTCATTGAACCCCCACTCCGCCTCCTCTTTTTGTGGCAGAATCGGGGATGTCGCAGCGATGTCGTCCAATCTAGACGAGACATACACAACATCGGTGGTCACAACACCTCCAAATATACCTCATGTAGCAGCTTCTCCATCAGGATCCTCTACAGAACTTGCTGTATCCACAGCCTCCTCCTTGCTTTCCACTAGATCCACCTGCTCGGCAAGGTATTCATAGCAGTCAATACAGGCTGCCCACCACCTCTCCACGCCTTCGTTCGGCTCAAAAGTCTCCGCACGCCTCCTCAAGTCTCCATCACCCACGTCCTTGCCCACATCTCCGCCAACACCAGCGTCTACATCAGCGCCGAAGACCAACCCAGGAACTTCATCTCCATCAGCTCCGCCAGAACCACCCATGGCGGATGATTCCGTCCTCTACACAATCTGGACATAAACCATTGGCATGGCATATATCGCAGCGACAGGGTTGCACACAACCTCCATATAGTTGGCCCACGAAGCGTCGTTGCTTACCTTCATAAGTTGCCAAAAGGTCTTGCCTACCCCACCCGCCGCTGAGGCATACAATGCCTCGATGCGTAGCTTCTTCCTTTCAGTGTTCCAATCGAACGCGAACACACACACCTCCTTAGCTCGCACAGGCTAATGTCCTTCAGACCAGATGCTCGGATCTGGTTCCGGTCACACTTTGACAGGTCCACCCCATACGACCCGTCGTGTATGAGACCGTCACAATAGAACACGAACAAGTCTTTAATCGACATGTTCAGGGAAGACTTGCCTTTTGTGGCTGGGGTCTCTTCTACGCGCAAAACGAGAAACACAAATAAATAAATAAGTACAAATAAAATCACAAAAGTATAAAATATATACTGGAAGGAAGATTGGGATTTTAGATGAATTTAGAAACTTCAATCACTGGATTCGGAGTTTGGACGACGGAGAACAAGTGATCGGAAGATCAATTTGAAAGAAAATGCGAGAAATTGCAAAACAGAGGGATATTATAGGGAATCTTCTTTTTGGGTTGGTCTTGCACTTCCTAATATACACGCCGAATAGTCTGTGTACTTCCAGCTAATAATATTTTGGATTCCCAAAATTTCTGACTAATGAGGGGGCATGTAAAAATTAACACCCAACACATTACGATTTTTTTTAAAATAATCTATTTTTTATTCGGAATTACAGAAATAATACCACTTTTTTTTTTATTTTACAAGAATAATCATATGTCGCTCACCCTGTTGGGCGACTAGCATAAGTCGCTCAACGGTTGAGCGACTTGGGCTAGTCGCCCATGGTGGCGACTTTAGACGCCGATTCTGACTCACCTAGCTAGTAAAGCATAAATTATGTCCGATGAGCGACAAGTGTTCAAGTCGCTCAACGGTTGAGCGACTTGGTCTAATGTCGCCACCAATGAGGGCGACTAGACCAAGTCGCCAACCGCATTTGGCGACATGAGATTATTTCACGTAAAAAAATTAAGCGGTATTATTTACGTATTTAAATAAAAATAGATTATTTTTTAAAAAATTCAACACATTACATAATATTTTTTTTCCTAACAAACTAAGTATTTTAATTTCGTAATGTAGATGACTAATACTATATGTACGAGTGAAATAAGGCACAACATCCACGGTTTAAAAAATTCGTAAATTTGTACATTTACAGGATTTCAAAATGGAGATTTCTACTGCGTGAAGGATTACTACATTAATCCCTACATGCTAATTAATTAACAATGCCATCCACATTAACTAAACATTTACATCAACTAAGCATGGTTACCTAACACATTCTACACTATCAACAAACCATTACGGTAATAGCAAATTAACTATGCTACTTGCATGTGTAGTTACGTAATAATTACGGGACCAGTAAACTAATTACATGCTAATCAATTTGCTAAAACTATAATCGCATGTGGATCAAAATTACCTTTTCTTGACGCCCCAAGCCGACCTACAACTTATCCAACTACGCAACTTCCAAATTCTGATTGAAAACCACTCGAAATTGAACTGGTTGCACGACCTCTCCCTTCTCTGCCTCTCTCTCGCTCTCTTCTCGTTTGTGGCTATGGCTCAAGTTGCTAAAGAAATGAGGACGAGTTCGTGGCTCAGTCTGTTTTAATGCCATCCAGGGGTGTTGCGGGGGGCCATCTAGGGGTGCTGTGGGAGGTTGCGAGCCTACTTTTGACCACAATGTCGTCGACATTTGCTTCAACGTTGTGGCCAAGTTGTTTTGCTAACACCTTCGTGATGAGTCGGGTAAACATTGCTCTCGCATTCTTCAGGCCAAAGGGGATGCGGGTGAAGCAGTAAGTGCCGATGGGGGTGATGAAGGTGATTTTTGCCTTGTCCTCTTTGGCCATCAATATCTGATGGTACCCGGAGTGGGTGTCCAGGAAACTCATCAGCTCATAGCCCAAAGTGACATCCACCAGCTAGTCTATGCGAGGTAGAGGGAAGTCGTCTTTTGGGGATGCCTTATTGTGGTCGGTGAAGTCGACGCAATGTGCCATTTGCCAGTGTTCTTTTGCACCAGAACGGGGTTGGCCAACCATTCAGAGTGCTTGATTTCGCAAATGACTCCCGCCTTCCACAGTTTGGCTATCTCTTTCTTGGCTGCTTCCAGCCGCTCCGCCGTCATGCGGCGTAGTTTCTACTTCTTGGGCGCAGCGTTGCTTTGGATGGCCAGGCGGTGCTCAATGGTCTCCCACGCTACACCGGGGATGTCCTCCGGGCTCCATGTGAAGATATCTGCGTTGCTGCGGAGTACTTCGAGGATGGCCTCGTGTGCTTTCGCCTGGAGCTCTGCCCCAAGGGCCACCATCTTCTCCAGGGATGCTTCTCTCAGAGGACCCTTCGAAGCTGTCCCTCTGGTTTGGCCTTCGGTGCCTATTTTGCCCAGGGAATGTCTGCCTGGGCGTTTGTGTCTGCTTCGACTGTGTGGACATGGCGGGCTGGTGAAAGTGCCTCCAGCTCGGTTTGCCTCGCTAGGTCCTGGTCTCTCCGCACCGTGATGATGCCCTCTGGCGCGGTGATCTTCATGCACAAGTAATTGTGGTGTGCTATCACACCGAAGGTGTTTAGTGTGGCTCGATCGAGGATGACGTTGTACTGGTAGGGCATTTGGACGATGTCGAACGTGATCACCTCAGTTTGGGATGCGAAGTCGTCACCGAACATGACGGCCATGTTAATCTGTCCCAGGGCTGTCATGGGCCTCCCTCCGAAGCCTACCAGGGGTATGCCTAGGGGTGACAGACGATCCCTGGGGATCATCATCTTGTCAAAAGCGTCAGTGAACAGCAGGTCCGCGGAGCTTCCTCCGTTCACGAGGACGCGCCTGACCTCAAAATATATGATGTTGGTAGAAATGACGAGGTGGTCTTGATGAGGGAAGTAGAGGCCCTGGCATCCTCGGGGCCAAAGGTGATCGGTACGTTGGTGTATCGAGGTGGGGTACATCGCGACATGGTGGATTTGTCGAGCATATGTGCGCCGTTGTCTTTTTGATGCCATGTCAAGCGAGGATCCTCCTGTGACCATGTTTATGTTTCTTTCGGTGCTCCCCGTGGCCTCCCTGAAAGCATCTAGGCCCCTAAAAAGTGTTCTGGTAATTAATAATAATATGTGAATATGGGATTAACGTGTTTATTGAGTATTTACAAGGTTAAATCCCATGGGTGAACATGTTGATGGAAAGTGGCATGCAAATTGGACTACACGAAGATCTTTTGGCTCTAAGTATTGGTACAAGTAGTCTAGGATCTCTTTTTCTATTTTACCGGTCTTAGGAGTTTTGGATGGAAGACCGGATTATAGGATAAATGCCGTACTATTAAGAGGGATCATGGCTAGTAGTTTGATAGCATATTCTTGTGCCATATGGATCAATTTAGGATCATGCATGCATTTGAATTTAAACTTGAAATTAAATTGAAAAGTATTAAGTGCTTCATCTCAAAATCGGTAGTACCGTTAGAAGTATACTTCTGCGTCGCATCAGCTTTTGAGCGCCATATAACCGGACTTTACTTACAGTAGTACCGCATTTTGAAGAAACGACTAATTAAGTGTTCAAGCGGAACGACCGGGTCCTTGAATGGTCGTACCGCATAGCGGTCATTCCGCATTTTAGATGGCGGTTCAATAAAACCAGAAGCGTTGTAAATTGTCTCAGTTTCTCTCATGGAAATCGGTCGTACCACTCATGACTATCGGTCGTACCGATGTGCGGTCGTTCCAATCTTTGTGAGGCGGTTCAATAAAAACAGAACAAGTGCAAATCTGCTCAAAAACTCAATCTGGAAATCGGACGTTCCGCGCTTAAGGAACGGTCGTACCGGCCTGCGGTCATTCCGATTCTTATACGGCGGTACAAAATTTCTAGAACCATTGCAAATCTTCAGCAAATCGCAAAACCTTGATGATGCACGTCGATCAGCCAGAGACGAAACGATCGGGCAAACCGGACGCATCGCTTGTTTGTTCGCGGCCGTTCGACCGGACGTTCAACGGTTAGTATTTCTTTTTAGTAATCGTTTCTAGCTGTTGATCGTGCTTTCGGTCGGTCGAGCATCAAGACTTTGTACCGCGATCATTCCGATTTTGCTCGAGAAGCCGAGTTTAAATCTCCAACGGTCATAATTGTTGGTGGGGCTTTAAATACCCCCCTAACCGCCAAGTCAAAAGGCTCTAGTGCCCATTTGACATTCATAGAGCCTTGAGAGCCTTTGCATTCACTCAACACTCAAAAACACTCTTGTGCATTCATTGTGAGCTTGTTGAGATACATTCAAGTGCATTCATTCTCCTAGTTGATCCATTTGTACTTGAGTGCTGTCAAGTGAAGACCTTGGTCTATTACTCTTGGAGTGTTGCTGCACTCCTAGACGGTTGGTGGTGGAGCACGGTTGAAGAGATTGTGAAGAGGCCCGGTGCAAGCTTGTGAGTGGTTCGGTGTTCACCATCTCCAGAGCGGAGGAAGAACAACCATAGTGATTTGAGGAAGGCTTAATTCGTGGAGCCGACTTGAGACGTCAAGCTTCCTCAACGTGGACTAGTGAAGGCAGGCAAGTCTTCGATACCACCAGGAAAAACATCGACGTGTCTTTGTGGTTATCTCTAGTCTTTACTTTGCATTTATATTTCTAGTTTGTTTATTGTGATTGGTTTGCTTAGCTAGAAGTATAACTTGTTTAGACTAAGTGATTAATTGGTGAAATTGTTAATTTGTTTAAAATTTTTAAAAACCTCCTATTTACCCCCCCTCTAGTCGGTATCCTTGATCCTACACTCCTCGATTAGGTCCCTACAAGCGGTTTAGCAATGGGTTGGTCGCTTCACTTTGTCTTCGCCCTCGGCCGGCCGCTGACCACGGTTCATCTAGTCTTGCATGGCTGCGATGGTGCGGCATTCCCCAGTTGTGTGTGATCCTTCACCGCGGAGATCACAAAATAGTGGAGCGCCTCCGGCACCGGCCATTACGGCCGCGACCTCTGCCCCGGCCACGACCTCCTCGCTTCCCCCCTTCGGGGGTTTGGCCACTATCTACGTAGTAGACGTTTACGCCTTCGGTAATTGTTGTATGACGGATGCTCTTTGCTCAGCTGATGGTCGTCAATTGACCGTGGGTTCCTCCTTCCCGGGCGGTCTGCTTGATGATGGTGCCAGTGTAGCGGAGGTCCTGGCATGGCTAAGCAATCTAATCGTATCTAACGAACCCACGTTGGTGCTATGATAATACCAACTAAATAATGAACCAAACTAGGGTGACAAAAGATTATGACATAACAATAGACAAGGTGAATATAACAATTTGGATTAATAACTGCACCCAAAAGCATTTAAATAAACACTTAAAGTAGAATACAATAACTTGAATCAAAGTAGCTTTCGAAAACTGGGTTCAATATGACTAAAGGTATAACTTTCCTTGGAATAGGTCTAGGTACTGATCTTGCTCTTGAGGCACTCCTCCTTCTTCAAAGTTCCCCGAAGTATCAACGTCTACTCGCAAACGAAGCAAATAAATAAAATAAGTAAATAACAGAGGCAAAACAAACTCTAAAAATTAAATAAAAATCTCTGATAAATAGATCTCGAATTTACATGAATTTAGAAATTTGAATGGGCTCAATCGGAGTTCGGATGCAAAAGATATGTGCTTTGGAAGTTTGAAATCACATGAAATGATAGAATCGATTCTATGGATTTACTAAATTATTTTTCTGAAGGAAAAGATATTATCACCGATGATGAGCATATCATCAACATACGAGAAGAAGCGATGTCCTACCCGAGATGAGATATGGACAAAAAGAGTAGGATCATAGGAACCGGCGGTGAAAGCAAACCGACAACAATAATCACTAAGGTAAACGCAACCCGAGCACGAGGAGCCTGTTTGAGGCCATAAAAGCACGCATTTAAGACGATGGACGTACCCATCTCGAATGTAATGCCCGGTGATGGTACATGTAGACCTCCTCATGCAAAACACCATTAAGAAAGGCATTCTTAACATCCAACGAAGAGATAGACCACCGGCGAGAAGCAACCGCAACAAGAGTGCGAGCGATGGGTCATATGGGCAACAGGCAAAAGTCTCATCGTAGTCACGACCATACTCTGCCGAAGCCACGAGCCACAAGACGAGCCTTGTAGCGCTTGATAGTACCATCGGGCCGGGTCTTAATCTTGTACACCCACTTGCACGTGATCAGACGAGCATGCACAGGTGTCGATACAATATCCCAAGTCTCCGTGACGTCGAAGAGCATCAAGCTCCTCTACCATAGTGAAGTCACTTACCGAATGAGGAGCAAATTTCACGATAAGAACTAGGCTCAGTGACAGAGAGCATGAGCTATCAGAGCAAATCCAAGACGATCAGGAGGTTGAATGGATGTTCGGTCACGAAGGAAAGTACGTAACGAGGAGCATCATCAGAAGGATCAGATGTGGGTGTCGGCAAGACACCAGGAGAGGAGACTGGTGAAGGACAAGGGTGCCTGGAGAAGTGAATACCAGAGAAACGAGACGGTGGTCAGCGGGAATAAGAGCGATCTTTGCAGAGGCAACACCGAGCAGAGGTATAGAAGGAAACACTGGAGACAGACCAGGGGAAGACTGTGATAGTGGAGAAATTGGTGAAGAGTCAGAAAGAGACAACCATGAAATCGACTCAACGGTGGAAACATGAGAGGCCGAATCTCGATAGAAGAAAGGTCGAGATTCATCAAAGACAATGTCGTGAAATCTCGATCCGCCGAAAGAAGGATCGAAAAACGATAACCCTTATGCTCGTAACTATAACCAAGAAACACGCACTCAATCGACTAGGCCGATGGTTTAGTGCGTTCACGAGGCTATGATAGAACAAAACAAGTACAAACAAAAACACGAAGGAGAGTGTCTTAGGGGCTCGAGTAGAGACGCTCTATAGGACCGAGACCCTTAAGAGTAGTGGAAGGTCAGCATATTGATGAGATATGCGTACCGAGAAATGGCCTTAGCCTGCGTAATCTGTAGAACGTGAGAGGCAAGGAGAAGAGCGCGGGCGGTCTCAATCGGATGATTTATGTTTATGCGCAAAGAACCCCATTTTGAGCATGGGCACCGGGACAAGAAGGTAGGTAAAGAGTGCCCTTCGTAAAGAAAGCATTAAAGCGCTTAGAACAAGACTTCTTGAAAGAGAATCATAGCAAAAAGTACGGATAGGAGAATCAAACTGAGTACGAACCATCATTGCAAAGCTACGATAGATCGCAAGAAACTGACCACGATTAGATATAGGGAAAATCCATGTAAAACGGGTCCCCATACATCTGAATGAAGATCACATAAGATTTATGCCCGCCTTTAGAGATAATAGGCGCAGGTCCCCATACATCTGAATGAACTAAATCAAAAGGACGAGAAGACAAGGACTCGCTAGAATGATAAGGAAGTTGGAGCTGCTTGCCCAGCTTACAACCCTGACAAAACATGGACGTGTCAACAGGAACACGTCTACACCCTGACGAACTAATGAAGAAAGACGAGACCCACACAAGTGACCTAGACGATGATGCCACTACGTAAAAACACCAGAGGTGGTGGTAGCAGTGGCAGTGGATGTAGAGGTGATAGGAGCAACTGAAGTGGACGGATGGTGGAGGCGGTCAAGAATGTAGAGAGCCTGACGATCCTATGGCGCGGCAGTCCTAAGTACCATCTTCGTCTGCACCCCGACAAAAGCAGTGAGAGTCAAAACCAGCCCTACAGCCAAGATCAATGAGCTAACCTACGGAGAGAAGCTGCATGGTAAGCTGAGGAACATAAGAAACAACTGGAACATAAAAGTCAGTGGACAAAAGAGTGCCCTGACTACTGACAGACAGAGGAGTACCGCTTACCGTCCAATCGAGATAGGAAAACAGAGGTCCTATCGAAGTGAGAGATGAAGTCTGGTGTCATGTGGAAAGAGGCACTAGAATCCAAACCCCGAGAAGTAACCGGAGGAGATGTCTGAGCTAGACTAGAGAACTTGCTGAGTTGTGAGAGAGTCTGCTGAAGTAGAGCCTAGAAGAACTACTGAACAGAGTCACCTTTGCCGAGAAGGTCTCAAGGTCGGTCTGTTCTCCTGTGGAGGAAGGGCCTCCCTGCTCCCCTTGGATTGTCCAACTTACGCCTTATTATGCTTTTTTCACACTGCACAACGCCGTAGTCGTGCCTAAAGTTCTGCAATAATTGCACTGAACCCCAGTTGGTGAAAAACAAGAGCGTAAATAGACACTGAGGAGGGATCAGAGGTCGAAGCGAAACCGCTGTGTAGTCAAAGAAGAAGGGGTAGTAAGCATAGCCGAACAAATCAGGCTTTGCTAACTCCGCCGCGAAGCTCCTCAAGATGAAGCGCCGAAGAGCCTCGGTGGATCGCTTGGTCATGGTGAAGTGGGCCAGTTAGCTTGAGCCCTCGACAGCTCAAACTCAGGCGAAGATGACAGACGAAGTCATAAAGGCGGTTACGCGATCATGATCCACCTTCGCGACTTTGTGACACTCTGGTAGAGCGGGAGAAGCTCGTCCACCGGCGCTAGAGATCGCCGAGCTTGAAGAAGTCGCCGACGAGAGTCCTCTGGCGGCGTCTCAACTCACCGGCTGAAAAAAAGAATCGAGAATCACCGCTCTGCTGGTATCGCTCGTGCAAGTACTTCGGATCTGACGAGTGGCACGCAGACCAATAATGTCTGGCCGGATGGAGTCGCCGACATCGACCACCCGGATGGCGCCTTGAACGGGGCCTTGTCAACACTACCGCAGCCCAAAAGCGCTCTATGGCATCTTGAAGGCCTCATCGCTAAGATCGGCTGACAACATTAGCGACCTCGCTCTCCTTCTTGGCGCCTCATCTTCGCAGGAGGTGCAAAAGTAGGTTGTCACGAGAGAAATTTGAACCGCAACGGTGGACAAGTTCGGGCACTAGTAACGTGTCCCTAGAGGCGGAGACCATCAAGCGTGATCTCCATAAGTGAACACCACAACCTGTAGTTCATTCCATTAAGCTTTGTTCCCGAGAACGAGATCGCAGCTGATGGAACAGAAGTCATTGGTAGGCGACGTTGAACGGCGCGGCGACCAAGACAACGAAGTCTAATAGGTGGCGCTGAACGGCCCGGCTTAGATTGACATTTTTTGGTTTCGCCGGCCGGCTTACCTAAACAAAAGCCCTTAACGTTTAGCCGCCTATTAAAACATCAAGCACACCGAAGGGCATGCGCTTGAGAACTCCTTCTTTGGCGATAATCGGGCGGGGCCGGCGGTGATTACAAATATGCAATCGGTTGAAATTTGCGGGCGTCTCATGATGCGAGTCACGAGGCGACTTTAAGGCGGCGGCGCATAATTAGGGTGGCGGCGACGAGACCGGCCGAAGCGGCGGCTCGCGATGCAACGGCAGGAGGAGTCGTCAACCTGAGCGCCTCCATCTCCGTCTGGCGAGCGACATCGGGGTCGCTCAAGGCGCTGGCAAGACCAGTAACAAAGGCGTAGCGACTTTGGGAGCAACAAATTAAAGTCAACAAAGGGCTATGCGGCATTTAACGCAATGCCAGCCAGAGGAAACAAGGCCGGGCAGGAATGGAGGCTTGGGCAAGAAGCGGCGTCGGCCGAGGAGGCGGAGGCTCGGGCCGCCTTTGTGGTAGAGCGATGACTAGCGGCAACAAACAAGACAAGAGAGCGGCGGCAACCCAAGGAGGGTGGCGGTGGCTCGGCCGTGGGCTGGCGGCGGCGGCAACGAGACGGGGGCAGAAAAAACTACGGCTAGTACCCTAGCTCTGGTACCATGTTATGAATATTGTGCGTATATTCAAGAGGGCCCAATGGGCAATATATGTAGGGAGTACAAAGGGGGTTGCCATATATAGATAAGGAAATACAAATAGAGTCCTATTCTAACAAGTGCCACACTGCCACTGCATATAATTGTGTGAAAGAAAACAAGAGGTATAGATGCTTCCCCACACTTATTTATCACAATTCAGCAAGCTAATTACTGAAAATTCACAGCCGTAAAACTGCAGTACTTCCTTCGGCAGATAATTGCACATATTCCTCCTATCACAATACATATACCAGGCCCCGCCTCCAAAATTTCCTCAATCCCCGACTCCTTATCACAGGACAACACACGATATGTTTTAGAGATACGCTAGTTAAGCTCGCGTAGCTCACCGATTTGATGGTCCGAGGAGGAGGCACCACCAAGGGCCTTCAAGCGTGGTGAGGGCCGAGTCCTCGTCAGAGGAACCGCGGTCATGGAGTTATCTGGCTGGGCGCCTCCCGACGTAGTGGTGTCTGGCGACTAGGTACGCAGGAGGTGGGACTCGTGGCGTGGAGAGCAGGAAGCTGAAGGCCATCTGCATGCTTGCAAGCTTTGTCTCTCTCCTCCTGTTTTCTCAGGGCATCTCCAATAGTTAGAGATAACATTATCTCTAACATATGCTACATTATTTTTAGAGATAACATCTCCAATAGATAGTCTCTAATACACTCTTCAATATTTATATTTTATAATTTTCTTTTGAAACAGACCTACATGTCAACTAGAGTAGATTAATGTATCATGTCTTGTTTCGTGTGCACGACAGTCTCTTCAGCAAGATATGATATATGTTCTCTCTCCAACCCCTCTCTCCTCCATGTAGGATTTTATTGATATGGCATAGCTAAGAGATGACACTAAATACACTATTAGAGATGCCCTCAGACTCCTAGTACGCCAAGTACCAACACCCACCCGTCTCTCTCTCGATGAGAGCAAAAAGGGCCGGCCCAATGTCTCGACCCACGTACCAATGGCTCTATTGGCCCAGGATGCTTCACTTTTTTGGGTGTTTGGTTCCAGGGATCACCTCGTTCTAGAATGAATTAGTTTATCATGGGATCATTTCATAAATTTGGTGGAATGGTATCATCCCTCATTTATACTAGATGTATGCTTACATGGGATAAAATAGTGATGAACAAACTCATTCCATTCCTCAATATAAACAAGCGGGTTATGTTTGAAGTTAGAATTGGATTGTCAATTCACCATCCTATTCATCCAATCAAACACCCAACCCCATTAGTTACCATCTGTTCTTTTCATTTGATAGCTTCAAATTAAGGAGGATTATATCTGCTTGCGCATATTTATTATTAGGGAGCTGCTAACCCACGCTATACCGTTGGATTGCCCTTCTGACGGTATAACATCTAACCGTTGGATCGGTTCCTTCCATCGGATGGCACACTTCCACCTCCCGTCCTCCTTCCGTCGCGTGCTCCACCTCCTCGGCGCCCTCCTCCTTTGCGCTGTTCAGTGGGACTTCCACATGATTTTCGTGTATTTCTAGAAGTTTTCAGAAGATTTCAAGAAAGTTTCAAGCCCAAGTTTCAACAAGTTTTATATTTTGGAACTCAAGTTTTAGACAAAACAGTTTCAAGAAGTTTTAAAGAAGTCTCATGAAAATATTTTAGAAGTTCCAGGTTTCAGTGAGTTCGCATATTTCTAGAAGTTTTCAGAAGATTCCAAGAAAGTTTCAAGCCCAATTTTCAACAAGTTTTAGATTTTGGAACTCAAATTTCAACAAGTTCCGGACAAGAGTTTCAGGAAGATTCAGCAAGTTTCAAGAAGTTTCGTGAAAACGTTTTAAAAGTTTCAAGTTTCAGCGAGTCTCATGTATTTCTAGAAGTTTCTAAGAAAGTTTCAAGTCCAAGATTTCAACAAGTTTCAGATTTTGGAACTCAAGTTTCAATAAGTTTCAGACAAAAAGAGTTTCAACAAGTTTCAAGAAGTCTCATGAAAGCATTTTAAAAGTTCCAGGTTCCAGTGAGTTTCGCGTATTTCTAGAAGTTTCCAGAAGATTCAAAGAAAGTATCAAGCTCAAGTTTCAACAAGTTTCAGATTTCGAACTCCAGTTTCAACAAGTTTCAGACAAAAAAGTTTTAAGAAGTTTCAACAAATTTCAACATGTTTTAAAAAGTTTTAACAAGTTTCAGATTTTGGAACTCAAGTTTCAAGAAGTTTCAACAAATTTCATAAAAAAATAAATAAGATCAAAAAAATCTCGATGTTCTCATTTGTGGTACTTTCGTGTCAGCCACATTGCGTTCGTCGGGGACGTCACGGCTGTTAGCCTTCCGCTCTACCACCAAGCTCTTGACTCGCCACCTTCCACCGCTATGGCCGCTCACCTTTCCATGTGTCGCCAAGTGCCCCTCCGGTAGTCACTTCCAGTTGCCTCGCTCTGGCGAAACTCTGCCGCCACTCCCCATCGGGCGGGCAAGTGGCACTCACATGCTTGCGGCCATCTGAGTCTGCGGAGGACCAGCCCACCGCCATTTCCACTCACCTTGCTCTAGCTGGGCCCACTCGTCGCCACTCCCCATCGCGCCAGACCGTGGCCTCTCACATGTTTGCGGCCATACGAGGTGCGAACACTACTACAAAGCAGCTATCTGGGCGCTCATCATAGACGGTTCCTTTGGGACCGTCGTGTTATCTATCTGAGCGGTTCCTTTGGAACCGCTCGTGGATACGTAACTATCACAGATGGTTTATAACTAGAACCGCTGCGTGATAATCTCCCTCATCACGCAGGCGGTTCTAGTTAAGAATCGGCAGGAATTATCCTGACGGTTATAGTTGAGAACCATCATGATGAGGATATCCCAAACGGTTCTTAATAAGAACCGATCATGATATTCTCGCATTATAAATACACGGTCTGGCGGACCCCCCCCCTTGCGCCCCACCCTCTGCGCCTTCCCCATTGCACCACCTCCTCGCCTCTAGCGCCTCCACCTCATGATCCTCCCTATTGCGCCACCTTAGAGAGGAGAAGGTCGGGACCCCGCCCCTAGCACCTCCTCCACCTTGCTGCCTCCTCCCCCATTGCGCCACCTCCACCCTACTGCCTGCTCCCCAATGCACCACCTTAGAGAGGATAAGTAAAGGAGAAAGCTAAAGAGAGGAGGAAGGGAGGAGAAGGAGAGGAGGAAGGGAGGAGAAGGGGAAGTAGAGGAATATCATGGGATATTTGGTATTTTCGTCGTGAGCTCCGATGGTAACGATCTGTAACCCTTTATATTTGCTCTAGGTTAATCGCTAATCAATTTAAGTATGTTTAGTTAATAGGAAGAGTACGCACTTGCAGTTTATTAATCTAATTTGACACTAATTTGTTACATGCATAGCGTAGATGGACCGAAACTGGATGTACGGTGAGAACCGTGTGAGTCAAGAGTACATTAATGACGTGCTTGCTTTTAGAAGAGCCACCGAACAAGATATGTTGAAGAAGGGGATAAAATTTATGTACTGTCCATATATTGATTGCGGTAATCTGAAGATGTTTAATAACCCGGCACAGATCGAATCACACTTGATTCGAAGGGGTTTCAAAAAAGGGTATACATATTGGACCAGTCACGGTGAAGAGCATATTATACAGGAAGTTAATAATGACAACATCGCCGAGGAAGTCAACGATATGCCGGATGTGGACTGCGCTTTTGATAAGGATAGGTCGCACGATGACAATCTGGATCAGATGCTACGTGATGCAGAAGAGAACTACAGTGAGAGAGAGTTTTGTAAATTTGAGGGCTTAATGGAGGACTCGGTGAGACCTTTGTTCCTTAGTTGCAAGCCGGAATACACAAGGTTGTCAACCGTACTTGAACTGCTGAAATTGAAGGCAGGCAATGGTTGGTCCGACAAGAGTTTCACGACGTTGTTAGGTCTCTTAGCGGACATCCCTCCAGAGGGAAACGTGTTGCCCTGCACCACCTACCAAGTAAAGAATGTTCTTTGTCCGTTGGGAATAGAAGTAGAAAGAATACATGCATGTCTGAACGATTGTATCCTCTACTGTAAATAGTATGCAAACAAGCATGTATGTCCCGTGTGCAAAGCATCCCGATACAAGCGTAAGAATACTACTAAGGTGAAGCAAGGATCTCCTGCTAAGATGTTGTGGCATCTGCCTGTGATCCCACGTTTGAAGCATTTATTTGTGAATCCAAAGAAGGCAAGATTGCTGCGTTGGCACTCGGTGGAGCGTAAGAAAGATGGAAAGTTAAGACACCCTGCTGATTCTGCTCAGTGGAGAAACTTCGATTGGAGCTTGAAGAGTTCGATCTTGAACCGAGGAACATAAGGTTAGGGTTGAGTACAGATGGAATGAATCCTTTTGGTAACGTGAAAGGCAGACATAGAATCTGGCCCGTGAATCTATGTATGTACAACCTCCCTTCTTGACTGTGTATGAAGCGAAAGTACATTTTGATATCACTACTTATCCAAGGGTCAAGCAACTTTGGGAATGATATTGATGTGTACCTAGCACCATTCTTGGAAGATCTTGTGACCTTTGTGGAGCGAAGGGGTACAAGTATGGGATGCGTCTGAGGCGAGAGAAATTCACTTTCTGCGCCATGTTGTTACGCACCATCAATGATTTTCCGCCCTTGGTAACATGTAAGACCCGATACAAAAGGAGCTAAAGCCTATCTCGCTTGCTTTGCTTAGATGGTATGGAGAGTGTATGGTTTGAACAACTCACGCATAAGCGTGTATATGCGTCACCGTAGGTTCCTTCCCAGGATTCACTCATACCGCAAGATGAAGAAACAATTCGACGGAAATAAGGAGGACGGTTCAGCTCCAAGGGCTTTTAGAGGGAAAGAGGTCTATGATATGGTTAAGGATATCGATGTTGTGCTTGGGGAGGGACGTAAATTAAGAACCCGTCAGAAGAACATTTGGAAGAAGCGGTCAATTTTTTGGGACTTGCCTTATTGGGAGCACTTAGAAGTTCGCCACTGCATCGATGTCATGCATGTGGAGAAGAATGTATGTGATAGCTTGATTTGTCTCTTACTGAACATTAAAACAAAAGATGGTGTTAACGCACGGCGTGACTTAGTTGATATGAACATAAGGACTGAGTTAGCACCGAAAGAGACCGATAAAGGACGAACGTACCTTCCCCTAGCTTGCTGCACTCTGTCCAAGGTCAAGAGAAATGAACTGTGCCAGAGCTTGCATGGTGTGAAAGTTCCGTCTGGTTACTCCGCTAACATTAAGAAACTTGTTTCTATAGAAGATTTGAAATTAATTGGTATAAAGTCTCATGATTGTCATGTGCTGATGACACAAATGCTTCTGTTGCAATTAGGAGTATCTTAGAACAAGGTCAAGTGGCAATCTTAAAGGTACGTGTTATTTCTTTAACTCAATTGCTCAAAAGTTCATCGATCCCCAAGAACTAGATGCTCTGTAGGCCGAGGTGATGGCGACTCTATGTCATCTTGAGATGTATTTCCCTCCGTCATTTTTCGATATCATGGTCCATCTCATTGTTCACCTTGTGAAAGAGATAAAGATATCTGACCTTGTGTTCCTCGTCATATGTACTGCTCGAGAGGTACATGGGAATTCTCAAAATGCGTATGGAATCGATCTCGTTGGAGGCGATATCATCGAAGGTTATGCAACCGAAGAGGTTATTGAGTTCTGCATCGACTACATGGCTCAGGTGAAATTGATAGGTGTGCCTCTATCTCATCATGAGGGGAGACTGGAGGGTATCGGGACCATCGAAAGGAAATCAATCACTCCGATTGGGATACGTACGCTCAAGCCCATTTCACGGTCTTGCAACACATGGCCCAAGTGTCCCTGTACATTGACGAGCACAAAGACATGGTACGCTAACAGAATCCAGACCGGTCGGAGGTTTGGATCACGAGAGAGCACAACCGTTGGTTCAACGAATGGTGAAAGGTGTGATTCACTATGAGGTCATCAAGTGATGATACGCTATGGTTGGCAAAAGGGCCAAAATTTACAATTGTGATATGGCAAGGATACGACATAAATGAGTACATATTTTATACGACAATTCAGGATATAAAGAGCACAGTCCAGAACATCGGTGTCCGCATAGATGCGTTTCATGAGCAGTTCAATACCGTCGGGCCACATGGGTTGAACTCCTACTATGGGTTCGTAGAGGAGATTTGGGAGCTCAACTACGTACTTTTCAAGACCCCCCTGTTTACGTTGCCATTGGGTTAAACTTCCGTTGCGGTGTGAAGGCCGACAAGTGCGACATCACTCTTTGTGGACCTCAAGCGTGTCGGATACAAGGATGAACCATTACGTACTTTCGCTAAGCAAGTTGTTCAAGTTTTTTAATGTAACAGACACGACAAATAAGAACCGCCATGTAGTTCTTCATGGAAAAAGAAGGATTGTCGGAGTTGAGAATATCGTGGATGAGGAAGAGTACAATTAATTTGACGAGTTGCCTCCTTTCGGAGACGGCATCAGGTTCGAGGAAGAACCCAGTGAGAAAGCTAGATATATGTGCGTCGATCATCATGAAGGGCTATATTTTAATTAAAAATTTATTCTATTGTAATTTATTCCATAACGTGAGACATGTCAATGTGGACTTGCCATGTGTTATGGATTTGTAATATTTTATTTTGATGTCAATGTGGAATTGTCATGTGTTATGGATTTGTAATCTCTTATTTTGATGTCAATGTGGAATTATCATGTGTTATGGACTTGTAATCTCTTATTTTGATGTCAATGTAGAATTGTCATGTGTTATGGACTTGTAATATCTTATTTTGATGTAATGTGGAATATCAAAATTGGTTTCACTTGATTTGGAGATGAGTTGAATTAGATATGAATTTTTGAAGTCAAATGAATTATAGAACCGGGTTCATGTGCTCTATCACATAGTAGCATATTTGAAGTCAAATGAATTATGGAACTAGGTTCATGTGATAGAACCAGCTGAATTATGGAACCAGGTTCATGTGATAGAACCAGCTGGTTCATGTGCTCTATCATAGTAGCATATCACAGACGATTCTATTACATAATCATCTATGATACAAAATCACGAGCGGTTCTATAATAGGCAAATGCGTGATATAACCATATCACAGATGGCTCTATTATAGAAGCAAATCTCGTGATTTTGTATCACATACTGGTTATGTAATAGAATAAATGCTGTGAATCCTTTATTAGAAGGGTACCCCGCTAGGGTTTGCACCACTACTGCGTCATTTCCCACCCCGCCTTACTCGATCGCAGTTCGCCTCCCAACTAAGCGCACTGAGACCTCAACATCGCCGCTCAAAGCCTCCTCCCGCGCCGGCTTGGCCGCCCGATTCCTTCCACGTCGCCAACGCCCTGCTTTGCTCCTCGGGCGACTCACCTTCAACGCCCGCTTGGCTGCAGGCACGCCATCGCCTCTGCTCCTCCTCCCCATTTCGATTTGTTCTCTCCTCCTCTCTTTCTCCTCGGGTGCCGCGCCCTCCTCCTAGCGCCACTTGCTTGTTAAGATATTCATTCTTCACTCTCCTCTTATCTTCTTGTCTTCTTTTTACTGATGGGTGATGCCGCGATGGAGTATTGGTACATGACTAGTATGTAGATGCTTGCTTTTCTACTCTATGATGATGTTTGCCATATACTGAAATTAACTTGATAATTAGTTCTTATTTTGAGCTCTATTGTGTTCTTGCTACTGTCTCTTAATATGAAGTCAATCTGTTGCTCTAGGTATAACTAGTTGTTCTACTCTGGTTATATACTGGAGATTGTCAAGTTCTGTTGGTACTGTAGATTTCAGCTTGTGATATCTTGTTTGATTGAAATAGAGTCTATGTACTATTACTTTTGATCTTTTGACAGTTTAGTAAATTTTTGTTTAGAGCTCAAAATTTGGAACTATATTATCATGATTAAATTAATGAAGAGTATAAGCAAAAGGGTTGAGATGGCAAGGATTAATTCTTTTCCAACTCGCCTTCTGAGAGCACTCCATAACTTCAATTATATGAGGTTTATGATGATTTCGTTCATATATATGTGGTATATGTTACCAAGTAATATATTCATATGTTTGGTATATATAAATATTTTACATATATTAGCGATCGAAATTACAAAGGTTTAGCCACACTTTCTTAGAGAGAGAAGTAAACTTTTGTTTTTGAATATAACATGTATTTTACGAAATCAAATTTGTGATTATAGGGTTACAAGCAAATATCATGATCGAGCGGATGTGATTCAGGAAAAACAAATAATATCTTATAACTTCAACGATCAACTTATAAGTAGAACTTCGGAAGGTAGGTTACTATCATAATGTTATCTCTATAGGACATCTCTTGCCATAAAATCTGACAAAACAATTATTTATAATGTCCTAGAGGAAGATCTAAGAGTTTGAAATAGAACAAATATATCAAAAAGAAAAGAAAATGTGGAAGCGAATATAAATGTATATACTTTGTATGTACGAAGTACACCAATTTGCGTAGCATCTCGGACATATATTTTACTAAAGCATTTCTATGTTTCAAAAGCGTTAAAAAAAGCGAAGGACATTACAACTCCTTTCGTCACTAAATTTGTTAGTCTCTTGCATCTGTTGCATGTTTTTTCTTTGCTATTAAAAGTTGGAACATTGACCAGCCTTTTTCTTGCACGTAATAGATACTATTTGCTTATAAGTTAATTGGTTAGGTACCTTCCATTTTTCTATATAAAATATGTTTCCAAGGGAAATTATCTTCGAAAATACATAGTGGATATCAACTTGCAATCCATTTTATTTAAACTCTCAGTGTTTTGAATTCTGAAATGTTAGTTCATTGCGTATGTAACTTATATAGATAGCAAGTAAGCGAGATGGCGTCTGCACCGTCTTCGCTGCCAGCATCGACGTCGTCGAATGCGTCTGGATCTCCGACGGAAGTGATACGTAAGCGAGATGGCAGAGGAATATCGAAGTTACCTGCGGGCCGACTAACCATCACGGAGGTCAGTGCCGCTAGGGTCCCTGTGAGTCCCAAGAAAGCAGCGGCAAGATTCTAGACCATCTGCGGGCTTGGAAGGGAACGGGTCCCCATCACCACACCAAGCTGGAAGTCTCTGATAGATGTAGATAGAGGCCAGCTGTGGACTAAAATTTTAGGCTTGTTCACTATCCCAGAAGCAGACCAGTCATGCGTGGAATGGCAGGTGTTGCTCGCGATGGGACACGCGTAGAGGACCTTCAAGAGCACGCTTGTTACGAAGTACCTGAACACGGGTCGGACGCCCTTCACGAAGTATCAATTCTTGTAGCGGGATATATGAGATGACTTTGTGCGGATGAAGACGACGGCCGAATTTCAGGAGCAAAGTGTGGCGCATAAAGCTCTCCAAGCACAAAACACTCACTCCACAAACTCGGCACCACTCGGGACGTGGGTAAATCCACGGAATGGGAGGCGGAGGACAAGAACGCAACCGGCCATTTGCTGAGATCACAGACGAGCGCGCTCAAACTTGGTTAAGAGCAAGGGCAAAAGTCACGTCTTCGGGCGACATCTCTTTCACAAACCCAACAGACGAGGCAGTGTCCCAACGTCTGATAAATATGTCGAACTACTTAGTTGTTAATAAGTCTATAACTTCATAGTGTCTATAATAACATGATGACCTCTTGCAGCATGCATTGAGTACCGAATCTTCTCAAGGCTCCTTCCAGCGAGCGAGGAGAAGGATATACTATCTACAACCACGAAACAAGGAGCACGAATTCGCACGTGAGGCGTTGGGGTTTACGTACCTTGGAGGGATGGATTCCGGGGTGACTCTGACACGTATAGGAGTAGGATGAGATCCAAGGTCGAGCACGAGGATTAGTTGGTACAGATGCTTACTACAAAATTTTAAGGACAGATAACAAGATTGCAGGATCAAATGAATCAACTCCTCAACCAGTCGCAAGCCACCCCGTTATTTTGGGAGCCAGTCCTCCTTAACATCGGAGTAGCATTGCGTCCACGTATAATTCTGAACATGATGACGTCCAATTACCTATTGACGACATCAAGATAATGTACATCTCTGGAATACTTCAAAGATAGACCTATAGGATGCCTTAGCTAATTATGTATCGTTTTGTAGGAGATGACGCCCTGCAAGCTCCAAGTGAGGATGGTTGGGTCTATTTCTATTGAGGCTGGCGGGGGATGGCGTATCCATGCCAGGAAGGGACAGTGCAACACGGTGCCTAGCTGGCGCAGGGTTACGCCAGGGTCCAGGTAGACATGGTACATGACAATTTCATGGCCGTCCCGCTGGAGATTCGCCCGAACGAAGACATCAGAACACTAGGGGATGCCAACTTTTATCCAGTGGCCCAAGAAGGACATCGCTCTGGACCCTACGGTACCACAATCTCGACCACGACCATTTCTCTCCAATAGGACCTTCGATGACTCCACCTCAACCTTCGCTCGAGAAGGCCATCGATTGGTTCCGTAGAGAAGGCAGAAGGAACAAAGAAAGCATACTGCATTGTCGGTTCGAGTCGTCTCACGAGGAAGACGTGTAGCGAGCAAGTCGTTAAGGCCAAATTGAAATCGAAGAAAATTAAAGCCCTCCTAAGCAGGAAAATACTCCTCGGGCTTGTTGTGCCCGGAACCACGATGCCCGCTTGTTGAAATAGGTTGTCGAGCTTTGCATGCACGTACATCACGAAAGACCAAAGAGAGGGAGTGCGATCTTTGGAATCACCGTCGGATACGAAGGAGCATTTCTTCCGGTAAGACCCGCCGTCGTGGGTTTCAACGACTTATTCGACCTATTCAACCTCGATGCCCTCGGCGCCTCGCTTCTCACGATCTTTGGACATTGTAAGTGTATACAATCAAGTTCTACATTCACGTGTCTGGATAAATATCACAATTCATTGCTTATGTATAGATACATGATGAAAAAGGCCTAGGGATGGCGAGAACCAGTGGGTTTCCTCGACCCACACGTGGTCTCTGAGCAAACCATCCTCGAAGACGCATCCTACGTCGTGAAATACATAACGACAGGATTGCTTGCTTAGGACGACAAGGACTGCATACTGGTGCCCTATAACCAGAAATAAGTGCTTCACTACTTGCTATACAAATTTTATTTGTACTTTATACGCAGCATGAATTTAGGTTTAATGACTATAGCGACATACATGAGTAGGTTCCATTGGATCCTTTTAGTCATTGTACCAAAGAGGAGTAAGGTAATATACCTTGATTCCCTACTCAGCAAAACCCACGATTTCACCCTTGTGGAAGGAATACTCGACATATATGCTCATTTCCTCCATACATAACTCTATCGTAGTCTTCATTCGTTTGAAATGGTTGAGGATAACGTTTTGGAATCATGTAGGTCGTTCAGCGCCTATATTGCTTAGGAGGTCATACAAAGGGTCGCGCAAAAGCGTAACACGAGGCGATTTTTGATGCGAGCTACAATACAATAATCCTATATCACACTTCGTAATAATGTCTCTCGAGCGACTATACCTATATATGTAATTCTATTTTTGCAGTGCCACCAGCAAAAACAAGATTACCTATGTGTATTCTACGTTTGCCGTCAGATGCAACAAATCATGGGTGCTAAGACGAATGATCCAGATGTTTGTCAATCTCGCAATAATTATTTTCTAATTATAAATTTAATTATATATGCTTACTACTTTACTCCTGCTAGCGACAGAGCATGATACTCAATTTAGATTCATTCGCTATGACCAAGATCTCGGAGGTTCGAGGAGCGCTCTGCGGCTTCATCAAGACGGACATCGTTAACGCCAACGGAGAGTTTCACTCCATCGACACCGCTGAACGACCTTCAAACAATTGATTCAATTGTAATCCACTTTGAGTAGTTGTAATTCAATTGTAACTCTAGCGACAATACTTGAACATATTCTTTTGTAATTGATTTTGAGTTGTAAAATGATCACTTTGAGTTGTCAACAATTGATTCATCATCATCTATCATTTTCTACTTGCTTGTTTTTGAGAAGGCATGGCTAGCAATTCGAGGCTAGCCAAAATCGAAAAAATTTAGTTTGGTATGAAGAACTATCACAGACGGTTTTTGTATAAGCCGTTTGTAAAGACCTCTATCACGACGGTTTCCATCAAGAACCGTGCGTGAAGAACTACTATCACGAGCGGTTTTAACCAGAACCGATGCGTGATATGTAGAGATATCATAGACGGTTAGTAAATAGGACCGTCTGTGATATCCTACATATCCTGACGATTTTTGGTGAAATGCTGTGATAGTAGCTCTGACGATTTCCACCAAGAACCATATGTGTTATGCCTTATCACGAGCAACTCAAAAAATGTGATAGCAAGTCGTTATCACAGACATACAAATTCAGACGGTTCAAAAACCATATATGATGACGGTTCCGAACTGTCTGTGATAAACTTTTGTGTAGTAGTGGGAGGACCAGCCCACCGCCACTTGCCACTCGAGGACTAGCCCACCACCCACCGCTCAACCTATGCAATTTGCTGACTACAAAGTGGAGAGAGAGAGAGAGGTGCACGATTTGCCCACTGCTCTCCCTGGATGAGGATGAGAATGAGATAGAGAGAGAGATAGAGAGAGGGAGGAGACACTCCAGATGGTACGCAGTGGATAAGGTATTTAGGATAGGTGGATAAAAGTGAGTTTGAGGTAGGGATGGCGCAAAGGATGCTAACCATCGGATGAATCGGATTGAACGGATAATAGCTATCCCGTAGCAACACTATAACGTTTTTTTAGTTTTTCTCTTATTTTTAAGAGTAAAAAGATCTGTTTGGAATAACTATATAGGTATAAGAATTTTACAGAAGTAATACTCAGAACTACATCACCGAGGAACTAGAGTGTCAAATGCATCACTCAGCACACCAGCTCCACACCAACCCAAACACAACCACGGACCTGATTGATAAATGGCAGAAACCTCCACAGCTATGGCGGCATGTACTGTAGTACTGATGGCAACAAGATGATGGGCATCTTCGATGGAGCTCATGGAGGTGCCAACAAAACAACATGGCCCACTCCACTGGAAAGAACAAATCATGGTTGATGGGGCCATGCGGTGGCGAACCACCCTTAGTTTTCACAGAAATTTACAGCGTCTGGGAGGATTCTTCTTGGCTCATTGGTCATTGGATGACGCAAACACATGCTAAGATGCCATCTCCATCGTCCAGCGAGTCTCCGGATTCGCTGTATGGAATCATAAGAGGCACAATGTGATGAGTAGAATAATGACAAGCAAGCAGGGCTCTACAAGGAAAAGGTTCAGCAGTCAAGGATGTCAAGCTAAGCCACACGAAATGTGAAAATGCCGTGAGAAGAAGCATCTCTAGAAGGTGGAAAATGTCCGTATGCCATCCCTATCGCAAAAAAGGAAGAACGAAAATGATGTTTCCATTGTTGTGTTATTGCTTGGTTCAAGATAAATGCGGTGCATAGGAACAGCCAAACAGGAGACCAATCTCATGAATCATGATAAAGTTCTATAAATCATTTTGAAGTAAACTGTAACAAATCAAGTCATTACCTAAAGGTGAAAGCGAAATAACGTGGTGATTAGGATTTTTCTTATTGGAAAGTAGTGATGATCAGTAATTTCATGGTTTGATTGGTATGTCCTTATCTTTTGTCTTTTACTAATCTATCATGTATGGTGACTACTGACTAGGAGTCTATGACAAGGCTATACCCAAGATGTTTCGGCAAAGACCTGTAACTTATTTCAATGTTTTTAAAACAGAACAGTATTTCAATGTTTTTAAAACAGAGCAGCACGGTACCACACAGCACAAAGGAAATAATGTGGCTCTAAAAATAAAAATATTGACCAGACCTGAACAGAAATTAAGCGGATAAACTTGGGGGATGCCCCAATTATTGATTATACTGTTGAAAACGTGCATTCAAACTACTTCACTAAAGTTTACCCGGTACCTCAAACTATGTTGTTAATAGAATATTACTGATTTGAGCACAATAAACAAAATTTGAGGCCCACATTTTTCACAAATCAAAGCAAAGTTTTTATTGTAGGTTTATAATTAATACTCATTGGTTTCACTTATGTCAACACTACACCACACAATCTGATTTAACATCCAGGAGGACCGGGTCTAGTAGAAAATTAGCTTACCAAAAGTCGAGCACGCAAATCATTCGCCTAGTTGATCTAAATGGATGAACTATTAAACATACACACCATATGATGATAATTCATCTACCAACTAGAGGGAGGGTACACTAATCCAAGATTCAGAATTCATCCACAGTTGCAAGAAGTTGATAGAGGAAGACGAGATATACCTTGGCTCGAATTCCTTGACCTCGGTAAGATCCCTCCCCAGCAAATCCAACCATTTCACATTGCCTCTCGCAGCATACTTGCTGTCGGTGCAATTGGCCTTCTTAAGGTTACTCTTCTATGGCACTGCCGGCGCCGCCGCCACTGCCGTCTCCTCATCAGCCTCGTCCTTCTTGTCCTCATCATCCTTCTCGGCTACCGCCACCTCAATCTTCTGAACCGGAGGCGGCTTATCCTCGGCTGCGGCGGCGACACCGGCCG
Source organism: Phyllostachys edulis (assembly GCA_036346405.1). Classification (NCBI taxonomy): domain Eukaryota; kingdom Viridiplantae; phylum Streptophyta; class Magnoliopsida; order Poales; family Poaceae; genus Phyllostachys; species Phyllostachys edulis. Next base: position 8,091,755 of record CM070550.1, on the reverse strand, counting down.
GGCACAGTGCCGCAGAGACAGCATCGCTGCCTGCATCTTTGGATTTTGGGAGGCAGGGGATGTAGCACAAGGGAGGGACGCAGTAGCTCTCACAGTGCGAGAGCCTCATCAAAGTGGGGGATTGGAGCACTGGGAGCGGCCAAATCAGAACCCCTGGCTCCAAGAACACACCACATCAATCAAATCTGACAGAGAAACAGATCGAGGAGTCGCGGAATGCAACCAAGAATCCGTTCTAGGCGCAGCAATCTTGCCCCGTGACGCCTCGACACAAGAGAGCTGGATCAAGAACGGCACACAAGAACCACGTGAACCCAAGAAACCGGCCAGGAAAAGGAGCAAATACTGCACAAGAACACAGCAGCAGCAGCAAGATGAGCAGTTACAGATTGAACCTTGCACTAAAAGACTTTTTCCCCAGGGACCAGAGGAGGAGAGAGAAGGTGGGGGATGAGAGAGAAGGAGAAGGTGGGGTGGATCTCCAAATAAGCCCAAAAGAAGCGAGAGATGGGAGGAATCCAATGGATAAGCACCATCATACTGGATAAATAGAGGCAGAAAGGGGTGGGGAGGAATTTTTTTTAAAATAATTAAAAAAAATAAATATGGGATAAATTGAAGCTGAAAGGGGGCGAGGGGGAGGTTTTTTCTAAAATAATATTTTTTAAAAAGATAATTACAAAAATAAATAGTCGTCCAAAAAAATTACAAAAATGTGTCGCATCGTGGGATTCAACCAGTGCGAGAACATGCTCATGGGATTGAGCTGGCGAGAGACCTCTCGCACTGTCATGGGTCGCGTCACTGCCATGGGATTGAATAGCGATAGTCTTCATCACCATTTGAAATGGCGACATGTACATGTCGCTGTTTGAACTGGCGACATGTACCTGAAACCCTAATATGATTTGTTTACTTGTGATTTTCATAGATTTGAGCGATGCGAAATCATTAGACTATGATAACATTTTGTGATCGTCGTATGTTGTTCTAGTCGGTGAATTTACGAAGAATTTTGCGAGGAAGATTGAGGTATCAATGATTCATAAGTAGGAAGATAAGTGATATTGCGATCGTCAGGAATTCATACACTTGCTCATGTACATGCATTTGCATATTATGTAAGAAACAAATGTGAATTTGCCATTACTATCAAAACTATGATAAATCACTGCGATATTATATAACATTGAAGAAAACATCATAACACTTAATCAAAATGATAATTGAACATTAGCGATAACATATTACTCTTCATGCGTGCTTTCTCGTGGTTACAAACCTCAACGTCCCCATGTGGATGCCTCGAGTCGGGTTGTTGGATGAGATCCCCGTGGCATCGTACGGAGTGCCGATGTCTCCTTCGTCCTGAGGATTTCTCGTGGGACATTTCTTGAAGGTGTATCCAGACTCCTTACAAATGGAGTACTTATTTGTACGACGTCTGGTTTCTGCTTCGGCAATGTCATTCCTAATGCGCCATACCTGTCGCCGGCCAACCTTTCCCTTGAGCCTATCGTTGTCCACGGCCTAGATTAGTTGCTCCCAGGTCGGATGGCTAATGAAATGGCCAACCACAGCGTAACCACACATCTCCCTAGTCCAGGTTTGCATCACCGCCTCCTTGGTGAAATAGTCAGAGAGGTATTGACTGGGATGCTGCGCCACCGTCGAACATGCGGCTATGATATGGGAGCAGGACCTATGCAGAAGAAGGGGCTTGTTGCAAGTGCATATGCAACTACTGCGGCGTATCATGCACTTGTGGGTGACCCTCTCACGGTTCGTCCGGCGTCGTCCTTTATCCCTGCACATTATCTCGAAGCGAAGCTCCCTTGTGCCCATCTTGAATGCCCAGTGCATCTCACCCTTCTTGCTCTTCCCCTCCATGTACTTGGTGACCATGGTGGAGTAGAGTATTATGTCATTTGCCATGGCAAGCGACACATTGTTTCTTCTGTCAACAAAGTAGTTCATCATATCGCGGAGAATTGCCTCCACAATAACAACGAAAGGGAGGCACATAGTGCTGCGCATGACCCAGTTGTATACCTCGGCTAGATTAGTTGTCATGACACCATATCGAGCACCACCTCTGTCATGTAGTAGTGACCACTTCTCCTTAGGCTCGTGCTTAATCCAGTCTGAGAAGCATTTCACTTGCGCCCCCGTCCTTCTTGTCAATCTGGGAGCATCTATGGGTAGTTGTGGCAATGCTTGGAGGTGAGTCGACGCAGGGCAACCCTTCTCGGCTGCCTCCCTTCATGCGTCTTGGTCAAGCTTATCCAGAATCTTCGAGTGCTTGAACTTTATTTCTTGGTTTTGGTTGCCTGACCGCAAACAGTTCATCAAGTCTTTGTTCTTGGGCTGTTTGTAGAAGTTTGCACCCAAGTGTCTCATGCACCACCTGCTCTGCAGATCCGACCATGCAAGTGGTACGTTCTCTCCTTATTCTTGGTTTGGGTTATTGCCTTGACGAGTTCGCATGTCGATCATGTATGAGGCATACGTTGGGACGGCTTTGCTCAACAGAAATCCTCACATTCTTTAGGAATCACAACCAGCTGTCTATGTTCTCGCTTTCAATAAAAGTGAATGCCACGGGAAGAACTTGATTGTTTATGTCCATCGCTATTGTAGTCAGTATCTAGCCATTGTACTTCCCAGTTAAGAATGTGCCATCTACGCACAAGATTGGACGACAGTGCCAGAATGCATTGATGCATGGACCAAACGCGAATAATGCTCGCTGCAGTACCCTCTTATTGGCCCACTTCGGATGCGTGGCGTCTTAAATGTCGATATGAGTGCTAGGATTTCTGTCTTGTATGACTCAAAGTTGCTCGGGGAGGTTGTGGTAGGAATCCTTGAACGTACCCCACCTTGATTCCAACGCCTTCTGTTTTTCCCTCCAAGCCTTGGCATAGTTGATTGTGTACTGGAACCTTGCCTCAATCTCCCGAATGATGGATCGTGGCTCAAAATATAGATTATCCACAATCTCATTGTACATGAGGTTGTGATAAAGCGATGACGAGTTCGATGGGACTACTGTGACTCGAAAGCTTGCGCATGTGAGGACCACTATAGAGCACTTCGATGGGTGTCCCACTTAGGCTGAAATACGTGCACTCGCTAAGGGCATCCCTCTATGCCTCACTTCACGTCGTAGAATTTTGGGGTAGACTTGATGACTTTGAATGTGCGCCGCACCAACAAGGCCCAGAATTTGACCGCTTACTGCACGGTCTCCTTTCATTTGTACATAGCTCCTAACCTAACCTCGCTCTAGTCGTATTCCTATGGCACACGAGAGCCTTCATTGATGATGAGGTTCTTGAACTGGTATGTGTTCTAGTCGAATGGAACCGCCTGCTAGTCCACATCATCGTCGTCGTTGGAACCTTCATCTTTAGACAATGCCATGTAGTCTCAGTCTTCGAGATCCATCATTTGCACTACGGCTTCCACCTCCTCACCCTCGTCAGCAAGACCACTAGCTTGCCTGACCGAAGAAGCTACTTCCGCAGGGTCTTCATCGACAACATCATCAATTCCGGGAGTTTTAGCCATTGTGTGCGTCGCACTGTGGCTGGAGTCCCCGACTTATTCTTCAGCATCAGCACCCCCTTCGACAGCATCAGCAACTCTAGGAGCTTGAACCGCGGATGGAGGAGTGGGATTGGCATATACCTAGACCAGAAGGACCAATTTCCACCCTCCCTCCATCGCAATGTGTACATATGACTGCCATGAATTTGTTCCCTTCAGTTGCACTAACTCTCAATATGCAGGGCAAGGCAACCCAATCTCGAGATAGTGCACATCATGGTCGCTTGGAATGTGTGGAACAACCACCACATATGACGCCCGTATCTTTGCTCTGGTCTTGGTAGAGAACGCGATGCGATTGGAAATAACGCAAATCAATCCCCTCGGGACCCTCCATAATAGTCTCTTGACCATAGTAAAATTTGAAATTGGCGATGTCGGACATATTTGATGCACTGCACCATAAATAACATTTCCACGATTAACTGCATATCTAAAATCACATGCCGCCAATTGAGCGGTGGCGGGGACACATTTTGTAATTTTTTGGGCGACTATTTATTTTTGTAAATATCTTTTTAAAAATATTATTTTAAAAAATTTGAGGCTGGGCACTTGGTTTCTTTATTTAAATGCGTACAATCTTTTGAGGGGATTTATCTTGTTGTTCGATCATTTGACGATGCCTTCCAACGTCATCTTCTACTTTGGCCTGTTCGATCTTTCTCGCCTTCTTTCTTGCGAATTCGATTGGCTCGGTCGATCTTCGCGTGCTTGCCTTCCGCCTTGTCGTGTGTCCTCTTTTTTCTTTTGCATGTTTTGTCTCCATTTCCTCCTCCGTGTGCATCTCCCTCGCTTGCTCTCGGTCTTATCGTCTTCCTCGGTTTCACTTCCTTGCTTCCGTTCGTCACGCTTCGTCTTCTTGGTGCTCCCCACTTTGCCCTCTTCTTCTTCTTTTTTTTTGATTCGTGTCTTCTCGGTTTTGATTCACTCTTCGCTGCTCTTTGTTTCTACGTATCCGCGTAGATCTGCCTCGATGTTGTCTCCATTTTTGGTACTGTGAATTAGTTTGTTCGGTTGTCGTTTCTTGTGTGTTTCTTGCTCTTCTTCTCCCGACCGCGATTCTGTTTCATTTCGGTACATCTGCTTTTGTATTTCCTCCGTTGTGATGTTCTCGGACATCGTTGTTGCGTGTTTTCCTTCTTTCTCCCCCCCATGTCTTACTTTCAAGCTTACCTTTTCCCTTTCGATTTGTGTCCTTTTCATTCCGATTTTCTATTTGTTGCTCTTTCTTTCTGCGTTTCCACACGATCTGCCTCTATGTTGCCTCTGTTTTGATGTTGCAAATTTGTTTGCGGGTTCCGATTTCTTGCATGTTTCTTGCTAAATGCGCTCCGACGCGTTCTCTTTTGTTTCCGTACATCTAATTCTGTAGTTTCTACGTTTGATGTTGTCGCCCGCCATGGTTGTGTGTTTCTTCCTCTTTTCCCTTTTTCCTCCGGTGTACTGCTTTCGAGCGTCGATGTTCTTGGTACCTAGAATGCGAGATATATGCCTTCTGTTCTTTCTGGCCCTTTTCTGTTGCCTTCTTGCGGTTTTGTTGCATCCACTTCGCTTTCCTTCCCGTTTTTCGCTTGGTTCATGTTGTCGGGGGCCTATTCCTGTCAGCCTACAGTTTTTTCCCTGTGATCTCTCCATCCTGGGTCCCCCTTTCCGCACCAAATTCTGTTTTCTTCCTTCGGTTAGCTTTAGTGTCTTTTTTTCGTGCATCTGGTAGGTTAATCTTCGAGCCTTTTCTTCCCCTTAGCGCCTACAGGTTTCTTCTTCGTGACTTTGGTCAGTTCTTGTCTATCTTTTTCTGCTTGTGAGCTATCATGGCCTTGTCACCTTCTGTTGATTGTTTCTTCGTTTCCCCGCTGTCGAGTTCTTGTGCCCTCGTTGCATTGGGTTTCCTTCTTAACGGTTTCTTTTCGGTTTGTTCTGCACGAGATCTCCTTCCATGGTTCTTCTTTTTTTTCGGCTCCCGTCTCTCCCTCTTGAGATTCTGTGTTTTCTATGCAACCGTCTCTTCTTTCTTATCTAGCTTCGTTTTGCTTGTTTTAATTTGTCTTGTCTTTATGGGTTCCTTCGGCTGCGTTGATTTTCTATGATTTTTTTTGATTTAGTACACCTATGGCTCTATCTTTTCGAGGTCCATTCCCTTCTCATTGAGGATGTCCTTTTCTTGCCCCATTCTTTAGTTGCCTACAAGGCCTTTTTTATATTAGTTTTACCTTTTTCCCCCTCCCGATCTGGTTCGTTAGTTTGCGACGATGTTGTGCTTCTTATACGTGTTCGGTCGTGTCTTGCCTAGGTTTCTTTGGTTCTTATTGAAGTCTTTTTTATGTGCAGTTGCTCGGATCTATTTTTTGGTGCATATTTTCGTTCTGGCTAGGAGTTTCTGCTTTGTAGATTTGGACGGAGCTATTTCCCCTTGCTCCTGTCATTGTTGCCTGTGTGTCTTGCAATCATCTTCATGTTTCGTTTACACTAATTTGTATTCATTTCTTGTGAGTGATCGCTGTGTTAAATTCTTTGCTCCATTCCTTCTTGTATCTAGTCGTTGTTCAGTCCCTTCCTTAAAATGCATTTGAGGTGCTTCAAATTTTCGTTTTAATATGTCTTGCTTTGCTGTGTCTTCACTCATCGTCCTTTTTTCTTCTACAGGTGGGAATACATAAAAGTAGGTCATTCTGACACCCACACATCAACATAGCACAACCACGATGGAATGTTGCGAATTAGTTAGCCAGGTTCGCCCCACTCTAGACATGTGGTAGTACGGTATGGCTTAGCAAAATACACTCGAAGATTGGTTCTTAATTGACTTGGGTGACTTCCAAAAACCTTGGGTCGCAATCCATACCCGGATTGAGCTCGTGCATAAATCTACACCCACCAACCATTCATTTTGCCCAAGTACAAACCAACTTTTCCTTTTTTATTTTCAAAATCATTTGCAAAATCTTCCATGAAAAACCAATGCCATAGACTTTTAAACAATAGTTGATCATTTGGTTAGAATTCCCCAAATCAAATATTTTTGGGTCTAAACATCACTAAGCATAATTTTTCCAAATGATCATAGTTCATACTATCGTATCAACTAGGTTTTATCTAGAGGCGACACTATGTTTGATTCAATATCAACGTTGGCCTTACAAAGGATTTAGGCATAACTACAATTTAAAAGCAATTATTTAAATTACATTGAATAGAATTACACATGCAATAAAAATTTAAAACAAATTTAAATAATTTAAAATAATGGGATCAAATATGATCAAAGGTATAACTTGCCTTGCTTGATTAATCAATGTTCTCAAGCGGCGTTGAAATCCGGTTGTCCTAAGTCGTCGAAATCTATCGTGTAAATGATCCAAATTCAAATAAGATTCAAATAAAATCCAAAAATTATAAAATAAATACTGGGAAGAAGATATCGACTTTTTATGAATTTAGGAAGTTGAATGGAAGTGTCGAGTTAAATATGAGGGAGAACGAATTTCTGGAAGGTTGGAAATCACATGAAATAATAGAATTCCGAATTTGAACTATTCACTTGGAAATTGTGGTTTCGGATTGATTGGGAACAAGGAAAGAGCTTTATGGCCATGGCGATGGCGATGGAAGCCGGCGATGTCGAGCAAACTCACGGTGTAGGCGGCTCGGCGAATGACCTTTGATGGCGGCGATCCCGACGGAAAGACCATCGACAGTGTGGCGGCGGACGTTAGCGCTCGAGCAAGCAGAGAGAGTTAGCGGGTGAGGTTTGTAGTGAAATGAAGCGAGGCTGTAGGAAACAGTGCTCACCTTGGTGGTGGTGGAGCAGCGTATGGTCGTGGCGGGCGGCAGCGCACAAAATGGATTGAATAAATGACGAAAAATAAATAAAATCTAAAATTGTGAAATAAATACTAAAAATAGTAGATGAATTTAGGAGGAAGAATTAACGGATTTGGAGCTTACATGTGAGATAACAATTTTTGGAATGAATAAAATTTTCATGTACAAAGTGTAGAATGACTATATAATTTTTAGCCACTGTTCATGTTCTTCAAGCTCGTATGGAAGAAATGGGCGGCGCTAGTGAAGGAAAAGGAGGAGTGGCCGGTGAATGACAAAAATGGATTGCTCACCTTGAGATGAGGCCGTTGGTGGTGGCGGCGTGGTCGGGGCTACGGTGGTGGTGGCGGTGGCGTCAGCGATTACTGTGGTGGTGGCGGCCATGGAGTAAGGTGGTGTTCGTGATGGTTCTGACAAGGAGGCAGTGAGCACCACGTGAAACCTGATCGTGTGAAGCCGTGGTGGTGGCGAGGGTGGTGAGACCACCGGGGCGGTGCTAGAGGGGGAGAAAACGGCGTTAAATGGGAGGTGGAAAAAGCTTGACTGCGTCATGGAGGAAGGAGGAGGAGCTGAGATTTTGTGGGAGGGATGAGATGAAAATGCACGGTGCTCCCTTATATAGGGGTGGAGGTGGACTGTGGAGGGAGAATAGGCACGATCATCACGGTGGACAGCAGCGCTTATGGCGACGTTAGTGCATGGATTGAATGAGATTTCGGCCGGATTGGAGGAGGTGATGACCGGGGTATTAATTGCCGTCATTTGCGCGATGAATCAGGGAGAAAATATCAATTTTGAATGAACTTTAAAAGCCTCTAATGGCGGTATGCATCTTGGTGTGTTCTCTGTCGAGAGGAAGAAAAGCGGTTCGTGGGTGGAAGAAAGGGGAGGAGAAAGCAATAAAGAAAAGAAAAAATGGAAAGGATACATTCAATTGAAAGGAAAAGAAGGGCTAGCAGCATAAGGAGGTTAAGTGAGCACCACTTATTTGGAGAAAATTTGGATGGGTGACCCACGGAAATGGGGTATATATATATATATATATATATATATATATATATATATATATATATATATATATATATAATTTTATAATTTCAAGAAATTAATACTGATTTAAGCAATAAAATAAATAGATTTTTTAGAACATAGGCAAAAGAGTTCAAAAATTCTAGAAAAATTCACAAAAATTCCTAGAATTATTTTCAACTTAATAAAAATAATTTCAACTTAAAGGTAGCTTTTATTTTTGTACATAATTTATTTGGCTTTAAAATAATTAGGAAAAAGCTTTTAAAATTCGAAAAATAATTAAAATTTTACTTTTCACTTTAAATACAACAAAATCGCAGAAAACTCAATAAATTTTATTTTTGATTTTAAAACCAAGAAATTAAATAATTGTTTTTTCTACTTTTAACAAAGAAAACTCTTTTTAAATTACGATAATCAAGAAAGAACTTTGTGACGAGAAAATTCAATAAAATAATATCTTTATTTATTTTTATTTTAGTATGAGAACTTTGGGATGTTACATTTTATTAGTGGGAATTGAAGAAATAATCACATGTAAATAGTCATGTAAAGTTAATTAATTAGTGTTAATTATATTGTGTCTTGTAAATCGGGTTATTCTTTGCTTTGGGTTGTTTCAAACATGCAAGATTTAGTAGTGTTTATGGCGATGTCTCAGACGGCCGCAGATGGGTTGGACTGTCGAGATGCCAATCTAAGGTGGTTTAGGCGGAGGGCTCGGCGATGAATATTCATGAGCTTTAGAGTCAAGATCGAAGGGAGTTCGACACACGTGCAACGACGAAGAAGCTTGTCATTGAGGAGATCACCAACACAAGTAGGGGAGGGAGGCGTGGGAAGCTTCGTGAAGGTGAATGGAAGCGTAGAATAGGGCGATGACATGCAGTTGCCTCCCGCCCGAGGTGGCGACATATATGGAAGCCGATGGTGTATGTGAAATTAAATGACGCAGAGCCGTCGGAAGACCATGATGATGCCGTGCCTCCGGAATCGGGGAACCACAGATGGAGCTTGAAGACGGTAGTACATAATGTGCTACTTTGGAGGAAGTCCACGAGAGAAGAGTTGTGCATAACTTTGTGCAAAATGAGGGGGCGGGTCTCTGGTGGTCGTCCCGCATTGATTGTCATGAGTATCTACCTGACCAGCCTCTGGGGTTGGAGTCGACCGAGGATGCCGACCGAGGCTCAGATGGTGGCGAGGAGGATGCACCCTAGGGTGCTGGTCCTACCGGTGGAATTGTGTCTTCGGAGGTGTCGTACGTGGCACTTAGACTTGATGATATTGCAGTGCGATCACTCGTACTACCACAAGAAGAAGGGTCCTAGTGGGGGTTTGATGCTTACACCATCTTAGTTGGGCAACACTTCCCTAGCAAGTCGGTCGTGCAGCAAGCTATAGTACGGTACACCTTGTCCATCAGCCGTGTGTACCGAGTGCACCGGTCTAACCCAGGATATTATGTAGTGAAGTGCGTAGTGGACGGCTTCCCTGGCGAGGTCAATGCTCACTGAGCAAAGTTCTTTGACTCGGTCTTCTCGGTCAAGGCGGTGACCGACCATACTTGCGAACTTAGCAAGCCATTGCAGCAACATCGCAATGTGACTTCTGCATATGTGGCAAGCTGTAACATCCCAAAAATTGGTTTGTTTTGAAGTTTAAAAATAAAAATAACCATTTGAATTTTTCTGTTAAAGTTAAAGTTTAATCTGAATTTTCATTAATAATTTTTTTAATGTGATTAATGTTAAACATCAACTATTGTCAAAATTATTTTATTTGGATTATATGTGCTTGGATATATTTTCTAGATTTTTCTAGATTTTTTCGAGTGCATTTGCTATTTGGATTTTTAGTATTTTGTAAAAAGAAAAAGCTATTATTAATCTCATATTTCCAAATGGGCTGAATTCTTTGCTTTGACCCATCCTTATCCACACCTCGGCCAATTTGGACATTTTTCTTTATTTCCTCCTTGGCCCATTCGTTTCTTTGCTGCGTGGCCCGGTAACATCGGCATTGAGTCGGTAGTGGGCCACATCTCCTTTCTTCGGCTTTTCTTTGCACGTGAAGCCCTAACCAAGCCGACCTTCCTTCTTTTGCCTTGTTTCTCCAGGAATTGGGACCGTGTTGGTCCATGCCATTGTCTTCTTCAACCAAGACTCCTAGAGTCCGAGTGTTACACGCCTGACCTACCGGCCTCCTCATGGACTTCTCCTCTCCAACGCTATAATAGGGGTCGTACCTATGTTAGAATCTATGCCCTAGGTTCCTCTTCTAAAACCCTAAGGTTTCCTCCCTGGTGTCATCCTTGTTGCGCTGAATTTCGTCAAAGGAGTCGCCATTGTCGTAGCCGTTCATCATCGGAATTCTTCGCTGCTGGTCCCTCTCCGCCCATGCCTTCACCGTCATTGTGATCACCTCATCGTGAGCTACGCGGTGTGCTCATCATCTCTTCTGAAGAATCATCATAGCACTATTTTCGGGTTCGTCATCAAATCCGACCGCCGCCACTTTTCCGATCTATATCTCTGGTGAGTGTCCTCGTTGTGTCAAGCACGTCATAATGTGTCCCTAGTTGATCTCATCCAATCCCCCACATCTTCTTTGCTCCTATGTCGCTGAACTACCGCTGCCATGATTTTCCTTCAGCTCCGGTCATCTTCAAATTGCCGCCGCTCTGGTCATCTTCGGCCACTCTAGGAAGCTCTCTGTGATCCTTGTGTAGCTACCGAGCCGGTGCTCACATCCTCTAGTTTTGGGTGTGCTCATTTTGTCAAAACCACCGTCAACCGTGAAGCATCATCGCTGGCCATGGCTGTCCTCTGTCCCTCCCTCTTGTTTTCCTCTCTCTACCATGTAATCCTCCACATCAGCAGCCATCTAAGCTATTTTGCTTGTGTGGCATCCATGTCAACAGTCCATGTGGCAAGCCCCGAGCCCAAAGCCATATACTCAGTTCTCCACGAACCATCTCACTTGCCAAAGGGTCCAACCTGTCATAATCTTTTCAATTTCTTTCTTATTTTCTTTCGGTAGAAAATCCTTTGATGACGTCGGTGGCGCATTAAATTGTTTTCCTTTGGAAAAATAATTCTAATAAATACATAAATTCGATTTTTCATTATTTCATGGATTTCAATCTTCCAAAACCATATCTTCCTCATCCGAACTCGATTGAGCCCATTCAAATTTATAAATTCATCTAAATTTGAGATCTATTTATATGAGATTTTTATTTAATTTTTGGGGTTTTCTTTGTATCCATTTTTTATTTATTTGATTTATTTTCTCTGTTTGCGAGTAAACGTTGATTCTTTAGGAAGTTTTGAGCGAGGAGTGCACCAAGATCAAGATCAGTCCCAGGATCTATTCCAAGAAAGCCATAGTCCTTTGGTCATATTGAACCTATGATTTCAAAAGTATATTGTTTTATACAATTGTATGCTATTTTAATACAAATTGTTTTGAGATTAGCTATTACCTATTGTCATTATGCCTCCATTGATTATTTGAATGCCATGAATCATTTGTCACCCTAGCATGGATAATTTTAGTTGGACATATTTGTATTCCCAACATGGGTAGCGTACAAATGCTTAGTCAAGCTAAGTTACGATGGATTCATTATCACATGTGTCATTGTTGATCGTGTAAAACCGAACACAAGTAAGAGGGCGGACGTCGGCCATGCTACGGGCCTACGTCCACGAGAGCGAGCGTAACACAAGGATTTATATAGGTTCGGGGGTCCGGGAGGACCGCCCTACTCCTGTCGGTGGCCTGCGGGGGTTCGAGGATCCCTCCGAAGGCTCACCTAGTGACTTGCTTGTATGTATTGCTTCAGAGCCCTCCTCCCCAAAGGAGAGATACAAAGGGGTATTTATAGGCTCCCAAGCCTGTACAAATGACCAACATACCCCTTGGGGTTGACTACTCTAAGGATACAATTGGGGGGCATTACAGTCTTTTACAAGTACAAGCGAGGGATACAGATGGTCTTTGCCAAGTGATTACATTTTCATACTCGATGAGCCGGTGTTTACCACGTGGAGCGGGTCCCACTAGCAAGGGGATAGAATATTCCTCCAACACTAGCCCCCCTGCCTCTTGGTGTTTCAGAGAAAATGCCAAAGGGGCAGTCTTCAAATGCGACTCTCTGGCCGAGACCAATCAGATGTGTATGCAAAATACTAGGTATTAATATATCTTGGCTTTGGTCCAAAGAATGGGTCGCCAAAAGCTTGTTTCCTTTAGGTGTGGCCCCACTGGTCCTGATTCAAATTAGTCTTTATTCACAGGATGTGTTCATGTGTCCCCATGTGAAACAGTAGAAGCTATTTAATGCATCGGGGCGACATCAAGCCCGGCGCGCCATGAAGGCGCTCAGGTTTGGTCGGCGTTGTGGAGACAGTTCCAACTCATCTAGCAGAAACCTTGTGGGGAGGAATCCAAAATAAAGCAAGGCAAGTCTTTTTCTTCTCTCCCTTCCATTATTCCTTCGCAGCTCCATTATCCCCTCACAGCTCAAGGAAACTTCTAGCTCCATTTCTTTCTTCTCTCTTGCCTCTTCTTGCTCTTGCTCCATGGTGGCCCTGGCTCCACTCCCCTGGCACCATCTCCCCAAGGCCAAGCCGCCGACGCCGCCGGATCTGCTTTGGCCCTTGCGGTCCTTCTTGGCATCGAATCTGCGTCATGGCCTTCCGTCTTGGCGTTACCGCCATTTTCTTTGCTGCTCGAGGCTCCCAGGCGCCTCGGCCTAGCGTGGCCCTCCTGGCGCATTCTTGCCTCGCTCGACAAGCCTCTGGCGCGCCTCCAGAGCCGGCGTGGTTGCCTCCCGTCTTCGCGCCTCGGCTCGGCCCTACCATGGCCGCCCGGCGCGCCCTGCGCCTCCGACCTGCGTAGCCACCTCTCCTTGCCAGCATCTCGGCCGCAGCGCCTCTTGGCGCCAGCTGCTCGGACGGCGTGGCGCCTCCGTCTGCGCCTCGCTCGGCCCACCATGGCATGGCCTTCGCCGCCCCAGCTGTCTTGCCCGAGCCCTACTGAAGCGGGCAAACAAGGTGTTTGATGAAATAAAAGCCTGGCGATTCGCAGGCGCCGAGGCGACAGGCGGTCTGCGGCCAGGCGCAGGCGCGAGGCTTCGGTGCTGGGGTTTCAGTCAGGCGCTGGCGCTTCATGCCGGCGCAGTGCGAGCAGCTCCATGCTAAGCATGGCCCAGTGCAGGCGTTAGGTGCAGGCGCTTCGGTCTGGCGCTTCAGTCTGGCCCAGGTGCTGGCGCTTCGGTGCAGGCGTTCAGTGCGGTGCTGAGTCTGGCCTTCGGTGCGAGGCGTTAGGTGCAGAGTGCTTTCGGTGCAAGCGTTCCTCTTTTGCCTTTTGCCGAGCCCTTTTGCTAAAGCACTTTTCTAACCAAGCTTAGCATTCTTGTTTGTCATTTACAGCTCTTTGCATGCCCATGTGCTCCATCGGGGTCGACCTTGGCGCAGCAACGTTCAAAGGTTTAGCGAGCTTAGCACTGGGAGTGCTTCGAGCCTCCAGCCGAGCGATGACGCACTTGTGCTCATGTGGTTGGTTGGGTTCATCACAACCGTGCAGCCTTGATGCCGCAGCTCACCTCCCGGGCAGAGTTCTGGACTATGTTTTTTTTTGAGATGGGCGATTCCAGACACTCTCTTCTGGGTTTGGAGATGCCCATAAGATCCTCTGGACGCAACCCCTTTTTTATTCTTCTACTTGTTTCTTTGAGATGGGCAATGTTGCCTTATGAATGTTTATGATTATCGTGGATGCTTGGATTGTGGTGTGCTATTTCCTCTGTCTGAGTTCGGCTCCTAGCATCTGGTGTAGTGGTATCATAGTATCCTCCCATGGTACTATTGACTGGGGCATCGATTCCCCGGATGCACACATACATATTTTTTTCTCCTCTTTTTTTTAGTGGTAGCCGCTTTGTGCCTTGTCTTTGAGCAGCACTGGTTCGTATCACTTTGGGTGCTGAGTGCTAATAGGTCAAGCCGCCGGTAGCCTAGTAGCAAGACCCTCTTGATGGCTTCTGGTTGGTCAGGGATCAAATCCCACCCAACAGTCATAATGATTAATCTTGACTTAATGATATATGGAATCATGATGGTTAGCCACTCTTGTTAAAATTTGTGTACCATGACAGGGTATGTCATTGGTCTTGATTAAACAAAATGGTTTTCGCTTCGGTAGTGGTTGGTGGATTGAGGGTGTGGATTTAACACGTTGTGGATTGTGGTAAGATCGCTTGAGTAACTAGGTCAAGGACTTAATCTTGTGTGCCATTGAACTGAGTATTAATAGTACAACCATATGTCTTATATGGGCGAGACCTGGCTAATTAATTAGCAATGTTTTGATTTTGTTCTGTTTGGCTTGTGTTTGGCATAAGAGGGGGGCCCTGTCTGGTCGGTAAGACATTCAATGTTGAAACCTTAGCGAGCAGAACCGAGTCAAAATAGAACTTTGTAAAGGCGTTGACGCGTGCTCTAGATTGCTTACCTAAGGTAGTGAGCAGTGGTATCGACGAATGCCAAACAAACTAGAGAAGTCGTGTTATGTGAGTAAAGCTGTACAACCTCTGTAGAGTGTAAAACTATTCGAATAGCCGTGTCCGCGGTTATGGACGTGTCCGGGAATTTCACACGAGCGGTAGAGTTTCTTTATAAAATATGTCGGAGTGTGAATGAGAAGTTCACTTCATGAATAAGATGTTCGTTTGGTGAATGGGTAATTCACTTGGTGGTTTGTCTTGGGGAGTAAATGGGTAGTTCACTAGTTGTTTCAAAACAATGGTTTATTTATTTATTATTCTTTTCAACTACACATTTCAATTTATGTATTGTATTTATCGTCAATCTTGCTTTACGAAAAAAACCATCTGACTAACCTTTGGCAAGCCTTGCATGAGTATTATTTGCATACTATTTCCCTACAGCTTGCTGAGTGCTTTATGTACTCAGGGCTTTATGCCTTTGTTGATCAGTTGAAGATTATCAAGCTACTCAAGGGTTCTTTTAGAAGGAGGACTATGAAGGTTTTACGGATTATGATGCGTTCTCCACTCGATTGCCTGTGGGCATGTTGATTGCCCTTTCCAAGTTTTCCATTCCGCTGCAAGAGTTTATTTGTTTCTTTGGCCCTGCGTGGCAACTTAAGTAAACATTGACCATAAAGTCCAGTTATTATCACTATTTGTTATTTTGAGATATTTTTAGTTAAATCGAATAAATGGATGGTATTTCATCATAGTTTTCTGTGCGAGCTAGCTACTGATCTGGGACTAGTTTAGAATACACAGAGGGTTCCTGAATCGTATTTTGGGTCCTAACAGAGGTGGTATCAGAGCCATATCGACTGTAGAATGCAACCTTAGTTAGCATGGTCGTTTTAGCTAAAAGCTTTAAAACTTATTTTCTAAACCAAATCAACTTAACTTGATTTAAGTGGTCTTTCTTTCTCATCTATTTTGTTTCTTTTTTCACCTCAGTCTAGTCTATTCTTATCCTAGTCTATTCTTTGCTCATCTTGTTCTAGAAATCTTGGTGCTTATCTTTGCTAAATTTTGTTTTATAATCTTGAATTGACTTTCTCGCCTCATTAATTTCTCTAGTCCGAAAGAAATAAGTCAAATCATCGGCAATCGTCAAGACTATCTTCATCGCATCATTCATGTTGTTTTTGAAGAGTCCTCATTCTCCAGTCTAGAGTAGGAGCCGTCCTATTAGAGTCTTTAGTTGCGTTTTTAGATCGTTATCATAAATAGTTCTTTATTTGGGTTGTGTTTAAGTGAGAGCTGCAGCTTTTCTGTGAAGCATTATGTTGCAATCACACTAAGGCTTTAATTGGAAGAGTTAGTTGTGCTTTCATAGCATTTTAGCTATATTTTGCTTGTCTTTTGTCTTTGGGTATAATCTATTTTCCCCTAATTAAGTTGTTTCCATCTTTTATATCCTGTTGTATCTCGTCTTTTGTGCTATTCCCTCTCGTCTACATTAATTCTCTATCTTACCTATTAAACCTGTGGAAGATCGTCACAAATAGTTGACACTCGTAACACATCAAGTAGTACCCAGTCAGATGATGGCAATGTCAATGCCAATAATAGTAACAATCATCAACCTCAGAGGACCAACAATCATCAACCTTAGAGGACCAACAATCTAGCTGCAAGAGTTACTTGTTTCAACTGCCATGACACAGGTCATTATGCCAATAAATTAATGCACGTGATCGATTCATTTCTATGATTGAGACCAGGGTTTTATTAGAAGTCGCCCAAGTTAGTTAAGGATCGGTCTCCGAGCCACATCTTGCTAAGCCCCATCGTACTACCACAAATCTAGAGTGGGGAGGACTAGGCTAAATAATTTGTAACATTTCACCGTGGTTGTGTTTGGTTGCGTGGGTGTCTCAATGACCTACTTTTACATATTCCCACATGGCGCAAGAGGGGGCTTAAGTCCGGCAGATGGTTCAATCCAAAGGAAGCGAAACCTTAGCGGGCATGACTATGTTGGAATAGTGCATTGTAAAGGTCTTGTGATAATCTCTTAGTCGCACACCTTCAAAAGTGTGTGAGCGGACATTATAAGTTAATTATCTCTTGTGGGTAAAGTTGTACAACCTCTGCAGAGTGTAAAACTATTCGAATAGCCGTGTCCACGGTCATGGACATGCTAGCAAAGCCACTCAAAGTTAGACTTTGGTTTTGATTTCAAAAGATTTTGAATGGTTTATCCAATTGGAAAATTATGCGGCTAGCCATGTGATAGGAGGGTATCCATCACCATATTTTATATGGAGGTTATCCTACTATAAAACTTGAGAATTTATAAAATAAATTTTAGTTATAAAATAACTCATTTGGAACTTAGTACAAATATTTAAAGAAAACATTGGTTTATACAAATTCAACCAATAAGCCTTCCTTTGATATATCCTTGCATGCATTATAATATCTTATTGGGTGTAACTTGCGTTACACGATTATTTGTGCTCACCCTTGCTTAATAAAATGTTGTTCAGAGAAGGACTTCACTACCGATGTGGATCTCTACGACTAGGCCGCTTCCCCAGTCGATTGCTTGTGGCAGATCAACTGGACTCTACTACTACTTCTTCGTCTTCCGCTGTATTCTTTATTGTTGGCTTGTAAGCCTTTCTTGTAATAAACTCTGATATTTAATAATAAATTTGTGCGATTTATGGATGTTACCATATTTGTTTATTATGTGGACTAGCTACTGATCATGGGACTAGTTCGAAATACATAGAGGATTTGGGGTGTTACTCTGGGCCCGACACATGTCAGTAATGAAGGAGTCGAGAAATCCACCCCCGGATCGTCTGGCCCCAAGGTACGCTGTCTGCAAGTTCGGTCGTGCGGAAGAGCTCTGGCCTTGAACGTGCGAAGTGCCAACGACCTCGTAGGAGCTCTGGCCCTCGTATGGTACTCCATATTGGCCAACGTACGACAGGGGTGGGTGCCACGACCCAAACTCGCGCCGTAATGCTCCTGGCGATGGCGGGATGGGCGTCTCCTCATCGGTTGAAGGATGTCCGTCACCCCCACGCTGAATTGATGGCTGCAAGATGGAATGATGTGAGGGCACATAAAAATCTGGGATGTGAACTAAACATCTCATACCTCCCAGATGTGCAGTGCGAATGACCAAGGGGGAGCATTGACTAGTAGCTTGATAGCATGTTCTTGTGCCTTTTGGATCAATATAGGATCATGCATGCACTTAGAATTTGTCTTGGAAACCAACTATGCACTTTCCCTTGAAGAGCGTTAGTACCGGCGTGTTGTTGGCGGTACTACCGTATAGCGGTATGACCAGGATGGTGGTGCAGTACTACCGTAACCTGTTCGTACCAAAGATTAGTTGGTACATATTTTCGAGTGACACCATTTTTGGTTTGGTTGCTCACCCGATGAGCGGTAGTTCCGAAAGAATTTTGCCAAAGCTGGTCGTCCGAGTATGGCGTTATATGCCGTATCGAAATCGACCACATCAAAGGAGATCTTCTCTGTCTTGAAATTACTTGGTAAACCAAATGTTAAAGGAAGAGAAACTTGGTCAATGGGTTTGGTAAAGACCCGATCTGATACCATGAAAAGAGTATCATATCGGTCTTACCTTGGTCCTAGGTACTTGCATCTCGTCTAGGGTACTCGTAAACAGAATGTTTAACGAGCTATCACCATCAATCAATACTCGATTTACTCGACAATTATTGATGGTGGGCTCGACCACGATCGAAAAGCGACCTAGTCGAGTGGAAGGGATCGGGTAGTCAACCTTCTCGAAAGAGATGGTGACTTCCAACCACTTCGATAACTTATTGACAAGAGGAGGGTCAATGGAGTTTACCTCACGTTTGACTGCTTTAAGCTGCCGCTTTGACTTATATGCCGATGATCCCCCAAAGATGTGCTCGATGGTGTGCTCAGTATCTTGAAATAGCATCTCCTCATTGTCGTCCGACTGTGTATGACCATTGGCTTGCCCTACCTCTTCGAGGGTAGGAAGTGGTCCTTTGCCGTTGTAATAGTCCTCGAGTTTCCGTTGGAAAACTTGGCAGTTGCGAATGTCATGTCCTTCCTTTTTATGGAAAGGGCACCATCTAGGCTTATCATTCTTCTGTTCGAGGCGCTTACCTTTGCCTCGATCGGAGTATTGCTTGGAACTTCGTGGCTCCTTATTGCTTACGGCCAGAACCTCCTTAGAACCATTGGCTTGAGGCTTTTGGCCTTTTGCCTTGTTTTTGGATTTCTTGACTTTTTTATCCTTCTTCTTGCTACTTTTGCCAGCCTCTTGAGGATGCTTGTCATCTCGATCGATGATTTTGGTCCACTCGACTACTTGACGATCGGCGTACCCATCACCATCTTGAAGAGTTCGATGTGATAGTCAAAGGATTCAAAGTGATATCTTCGTGATTCTTCCGCTACGGACTGCTTGCTTGAAGGCCCTGATAATAGATGAGTCAGAAACCTCAGGAATTGAATTGTGAACCTGATTGAAACGTCTGATGAATTGGCGTAATGTCTCGTGGTCGTTCTATCTTATCCTGTGCAGGTCGTCCTCCTTCCGGGGTGATGGTAGGTGCCCGGAAATTGGCTAGTAGAAGGTCGCAGAGGTGTTACCATTTAGTAGATCGACTCGAGTGGTTGGTTTAACAACCACAATCGACCCTTGACCTTCGATCGGAAGGTAATTTGCATGATCGCTCTCCTCCTGCTTTGCTTTCGGACCGATCGTGTAGATTTGAAGAAACTTCGATGGGATTTTTAGACCCATCAAACTTCTCCATGTTCCTGGTGGCGAAACCGTGGCGGCGATGAAGCGCTTTCGGTCGGCGAGAATGCGGACATCCGGTAATCATATCATGCGCCTTTTTTGCAAGAAAGAGGGTTGATGTCGCCAACAATCGTACCGCAGCGTTACCCGGCAATGGGTGAATCTGACTTATGATAAGCCTTGATCCTACGAGGATAATACTCCTCGTATTTTGTCTGCTGTTGCAGACCTCTGGGTCGGAGTGGTGAATGATCACCTCTCCTGGGAGCTTTTTGATCATCAGACGTTTGATGAACCCTTTTCCGGTTTGGGGAACGACACAACTTGCGGTGTTCTCCATGTGGTGAGTTATTCAAACGACTGGAAGATGACGGAGTCGTACTGCTAGGACTTCCAAAATGATGTCGGCGAGGGCGCTCGAGCTTGCTCATCGTGCTTCGTAGCCTTCGTGCGATCTCTTCGGTGAAGAGGTCGTGGCAGTCTTTCGGCGAGTTCTCGAGATGGGTTCTCGAGGAGATCATTGATATGTTGGAGTTCTTGAACTTCTTCCGACTGGTATTGAGCGCACCTGCAAATTTCTACGAGCTGCAATTCGTTTTCGTTGGGTTGTTTCAGAATCGTCCATACCTGATCTGGAGCTTGCCACAGTGAAGTGCGATGATCTCGAGGATTTCCCCACGCTCATCAGAGTATTGACTCTGCTCATCGCCAAATGTGTCCTTGCCATTGCCACGAGCGGTCATAGGGTATGATCGTCGGGCAGCGTCCTCAGTCCTGCCTCTGGGAGAGTTATTGCTACCTGAGGGAAGGACAAAGACCACTCGTTGATGACCTCCACTTGCGCTTGAGGCCTCCTCACTTGAGGAGTAGTCGAATGACACCATCTTGCGACTTGGAGTAAACCCCTCTAGAAAGGGGAATTCCAGGTTATAGTC
The DNA here is from genome assembly GCA_036346405.1 of Phyllostachys edulis. Taxonomy (NCBI): domain Eukaryota; kingdom Viridiplantae; phylum Streptophyta; class Magnoliopsida; order Poales; family Poaceae; genus Phyllostachys; species Phyllostachys edulis. The sequence continues at coordinate 8,071,021 of CM070550.1, read as the reverse complement.
GTCTCCATCCGCAGGTGAGCCTTGTGTTGGGATGGGTCAAACTCGAAAGAGAAACATGTTCGATCGCATCCTTGGTTGGGCTAACCGGAGAGAGAGGATCACCAGATGCTGGTGGAGGTATGGAATTATGACTTCAAAAACTTGTCGTGCCAGGTCGGATTGCCTCAGATGGACTTGAATATTTGGAGAGAGAACCATCGCCATGCTCTGAGCCTACCTTAGGACAGCCCTCGTTGTGGTCAGATGGACCCTTGCCCTCTGAAGAAGCTGGTTCCTCATCTGGACATATCGTTGTGGGGGATAAGGATCCGTCCTCAACTCCATCGATGCTATGGTCTCCTAGAGAATGATCTCCGAGGGTGACGTCACTATCGGATGATGCAGTACTCGCCTCGTAGTCGAAACTGGCATCCATGTTGATATCTGCGTAATCGGCCAAGTCGAACCGGTTCTCCTCATTCCACTCTCCTGCCATGAGAGCATGAGAGTTGGAAAAACAAAGGAAAGTTGATGACTCAAAGATCCCCACGGTCGGCGCCAACTGTCGGTGTTTTAGAACCGAACTTATGTAAAGATTGTTTGATTCGGGGTTCCCCTAGGCTCAAAATCACACAGAGATGGGAGACACGGGGGATTTTATACAGGTTCGTGCCTTCTCCCAGGGAGAATAACAACCCTACTCCTGTGTGTATGTATTGAGTATCTTTGGATTATAATATCAAGAGAAAGACTAGAATGATGCGCCTTGTGCTATTGATCCCCCCTCCCTATTGCTCCGATGAATCGCCTTTTATCTTCCTCGAAGTGTGCCACTGTATCTCTAGTTTAAAAGGTCGCTTTAATGCACCGATCGTGGAGTCATCTTTGGAGGCTTATTGTGGGAGTAGTAACGTTCCCATGCTGCTAGGCAGTTATCACCATAACAGGGAGTTAAATCGTGCCATTATTTTGGAGAATAACAACGTAGTTTACCGTCCCATATCCTTAAATATGGTGCGGAAGATTCCTTGGTCGACTAGGCTCATATGTCTGTAAGCCCTATCGACTAGAGATTAGTCATAAAAGGTCTTACGACCAGGTGGTGGTCGTAGAAGAGCTTACGACCATAGACTGATCGTAGTAGAACTTACGATCATGATATAGTCACAGCAGGACTTACGACTATGGGGTAGTCGTAGGAGGACTTACGACTATAGGGTGGTCGTAGAAGGACTTACGACCTCCAGCTTCTCTCTTATGAGTATTCAGGGGTATACTCAAGAACCATATGACGTCATTATTATTCATAATATGAATTACAGATAAATGATTAAATGATGATTATTATATCATCGTCAACTCACATCCGGACTAAAGACCAATTAGCGGACATTTTTACCAAACCATTAGATGAAGGCCGCTTTTGCAAATTGAGGAATGAATTAAATGTCATAGACTATTCAAATGTTGGTTGAACTCATGCCTCATGCATTTTGTTACATTTGGTATTATTTGAAGCTTTTAAGAAAGATATTTTCAAATATTTTTTTCTAAAAACTCTATGTTTATAAAAATTATATCCTTAGATAGACATTAGTCTAATCAATGCATAATGATCCTAAATGATATTTATTTGAGTGCAAAACTAAGGATCATTTGCATAATTCACAAAATCCTAAGTCTATTCCTGAAGTTCCAGGAATATCGGAACTACCGGCGGTTTATCTGCGGTACTACCATGTTGCGGAACTACCGGAGTGTAATCTGCAGACTACCGCTTCAATTGTAAAAAGGGCATTAATTGCTATCTCTCGGGTTTTACCCTTCACTTACCCTTCTCTCTCGGCGATCGTTCATGATCTCTCTCTCGGTTCCTCTCTCCCAAACCAAAGAACCCTCAATCTCACTCGAGAGATCCTCAAATTTCTTCGGGCTTTCTTCAAACCTTGCTGATCTCTTGCGATCTTAGGGTTCATCTCCCTCAATCCTCAAGGTAAAATCGGTTTCATCCCTCTTTTACCTTACGGTTAAACCCTAGGTCTCAAATTAGGTTTGATTAAAATGTGGGTGATTCAATCGGTTTTTCTTGGGATACTTCCGCATCCCGGTACTACCGGCACTTGAACTGCGGTACTACCGATTTCCCTGACAAAAATATGAAAGAACATTCCATTCAATTTCAAATCGACCTTGTTTGATATTTTATCTATTCTTTCTGTCTAAAGATGCCAAGGACAAGGATTGTTACTCGTAAATTCGTTGGCCCTCCAAGAGATCAATCCTCTTCTTCTCAGCCTCCTGCAGCTCCTACTCTTGATCCAAATAAAGAAATTCCGGAGGTTCGATGCAAAGAAATACAAGATAGAGGCAAAGGTCCTACAGCCAGTGATTTAGAAAATGAGGAGACCTCATCCCAGCCTGAAAAATAATCAGAGGCGTGAATCAAGCTCAAACAAAATCGATGAGGAGATGGGACAACCTGAGGAGCAACAAATAGATTTGAGGACAATCACAGAGATGAGTCTGTTTAATGTCGTCATAGAAATCAATTTGTGCTTCTAGATTCTTGTACAAATCCAAGATTCCATACTAAGTTTCAGGAATTAGTTTATGAACAATTGTATGGCCCCCGCAGACAGTTTGCAGATCATAAGTGGGTGAGTTAGCCCCATATTAACTCCTTGGATAAGTATGATGGAGCATATCGACTTTTTCAAAGAGCCGGTATTCATGACCTTGTAGCTCTCAGAAATGACTATGATGAGGAGATTATCAGGAAGTTCTATGCCACTTTATATGTATTCCCTGACTTCACTCAATTGGCATGGATGACAGGGTCCAAGTATTTGGATTGCAACAGGCATCTATAACAAACCTGCTCTTTTGGTTCCTACCTAGATAGATTATTATGATCAGACCGTCAGATATACTCTAGGAAAAATAGGTGGTCTCCTACCTATTCCAAGTTTGGTAAACAGGATCATAAATCACACTATTCTTCCTAAGAGTGGAAACTTTGATGCTATAAGAGGGCATGCTTGGAACATAATAGATAATATTATGAATGGAAGGAAGTTCGATGTGATAGATGTTATCCTTAGGGGCATAGTTTCTTCAAAGAATGATTGAGTCAAGAGAATCTATTATGCTCCTTATATTATGGGTTTGATCCTTAGGAAGATTGATTATCATGGAGGCTTAGGATCTACTCATAAGCCATATAAGCCATTTGAGAGTCCTCCTATCCCTGCAGCAATTCGCTCTCAGGCTCAGCAAAGGGAAGATGCTCCCATGGCAGCTGCTCCAGAAGAAGGACAAGTATATGTTGCTCAGATTTATTCAGCCATGTTGGAGATCAAGAATACTCACCGAGAGATTCGATCTACTCAGCAAGAGATTAGAAATTCTCAGCTAGAATTTCAATCTGAAACCAACACACTACTACAGATCGACATATAGCAACACATGTATGTGTTGTTATATGTACAAAAAAGTGTTCTTTGCGATTCTAGCAACACAAATGTTAAGTGTTGTTATAGGTGGCGTTGCTAGGATGAGCCTATGCAACACAAATTAAATGTTGTTATACATAAGAATAGGTGTTCTTGACATATGGAGCACATAGCGCATTTCTCAATTTATAACAACACATGTGGCACATATTTCAACAAAGATCGCAAACACTTATCGCAACACATGTTTGTTATCATCAACACATTTTATGGCGATTGCATATTTGTAGCAAATTCAACAACATAATGAAATAATAATTATTTTTGCAATTTATGAAAATACACAAACTATTATCTCAATACGCTTCATTCAATGTTTGAGAATATAAAAATTATCTGACTCAATATAAGAACATCGAAAAGATAGATTGCATTGCACATGAAAATAAATAAAGGTATTGTCATTCACATCATTCCATACATCAACTGGAGTTTGTTGAAAATGCTCAACATGATAACAAGTCTAAATTGAGTCCTAAAAAGCCAAACATAGGTATCACTAGCTAATCTTCATGAAGTCTCTTCTTCGGCTTGATGAGTTGGTGAGAAGTAGATCCAAATAGAAAATTCAACCATTAACCTTTTCAACCTGCATAGACAACAATAAATTGTAGGGATATAAGTATGTATAATATAGACATAACTCATTGAAAGTAAAGAAAGCCAAGACAAATGTACAAAAGTTGAAGACCAAGCTACTGTTTTTCCTTTTGCATCACCGATTGTTTTGTAGTGGTGCCATGGCCTTACCAGCACCTCATTTTCTTCAATTAGAAAAGTAATACGCAGTTTCCAAAATTGATTACCAAGCTTAACAACATCACCTTTACGAATATCCATGTGACACCATCCATCAGCATCTACCTTTAGAGGGGTCAAATGTGTCCATGGAATCGCCTTTAGCTCCCCTAAACAAGAGGAACCATCAGAAGGTTTGAACAATATGTGATCAACTCATAATCATTGGTATGCTTACAATTACAGGATAAACCTATTTATCATGCTGCCGTGCCAGAGGCTAAGCGGTTGTGTGTATACTTTCTTAGGCCATGAAAAGGGACTCTTCCTTTGCAAGCAAGGTGAACAAAATAGTTGCACTGGGTGGAGCTTTCTTCACGGCTAGAAATGAACCTTGGAAGCAAATGTAATGTCATACCTATTGCACATTAGACTTCTTCATTATATATGAACGACCAAAGACAATAAAGCAAGTATTAAACCATGAGGGCATAACACCGCAGATCTATGGAGATCCAAAAGCGGTGACATAGTTTTTACTTCAAAGGATATTGTTGTGGTGGGCATTAACATAACAACTCAAGTCTGCTTTTTATGTGTTTGTTCCCATGATACTCTCATCCGATCCGCATAGTTCATGTTGGGGTTAATTATTAATTCACCATGTGAAACTTCTTTCTTTCAGATGAGGACCTCTTCGAGCTAAAGAACTCCAAAGGAAGCATGCACAGTTCTTATGTGACATGTGCAAGTTCTACTGAGATTGACATGCCAAGTCTGACGGCTTCCATGGTATATCAAAATCCTCTATTTTTCAAACACTTTTCTTTGAAGTTACCATTGAATCTGAAATAAATAGTTTCAAGCTGGTTATTGCAATATATTCGTGAATTTTCCTCCATGACCTGTGATAATATCTTAGTCTCGAAAATCATTATGACCACCACATGATAATGCTAGAACATGCCAAGCCTACGATTATTTACACTAAGAAAAAATGAAACAAAACCCCAAAGACAAAGAAAGAAAAGATATTCAATTGCAAAATAAATTTCCATCAACTAACAAAGGATCCCGACAACATAGAAAGCATTTTATGGAAATCGGGTTAGAATAACAAAGTAGTAGTAAATCGGCACATTTCTCATTTCATGAAAGATGGAGAGAACGTTAAGCAAGCCAATCACATTAATAAACCGAATCAAGACTTTCATGTCAGGGTTAGAACAGAACATCAATCAGAGGAAAGGAATCAAGTTTAGTGATAAATAAGCGGAATTTTGCATTACTCATTTGTTGAAGAAAGATTGAGTTGCAGATTTCACATTCTATTTTTTAAATAACACGGAGACATTAACGACTGCAAAAACTTCGAGCAAAGTTTTTGTCACCGCTACTACAACATAATATCTGAAGGTATGCAAGATGGTCCTTGCCCTCGGTGATCACATCGCTTAGCTTTTTATCTCGATTTTGAGCGAAGCATAGTGTCGATATTGAGATGGCCCATGTATGGAGTTACACAATACTACGCCTTTACAACAGAAAAAGTACAATGTCATAAAAAGCGTGAAGGCAAACAATAATAGGGGAAGAGAAGAGAATGCAATGCGATAAGCAACAGAGGATCCTTGTTATGTTTCCACCACCATCGTGCAAAACATCAAGCTCATATTTTGATCGATCTCAAGACCAATCGCATCTTTGCTTGAGATAGGGACCATGCACGAATACTTTGATGCATCATTTGACAATAAGAAGTCAAGAGCATGGCTATACATTCATTAGTTGGTTAGAAAATCGCCTGTGGCAACACTAATCTTTTTCTATTGCTTCAACTCATCGACCATTTCTTACATTTCTTTCTTTTCCCTAGTTTACAAAAACCGACCTACTCGTCTTTGCTCTTCGCTAGTATAAATGTAGGGGAAAATTATAGTAAGAAACCCGTACACAAGGACCTAGGTGTATCAAGCGTGGATGTCCAACCGAAAGTATCTCGCATGAAACAAAAGAAGTGACTATTTGTTAGGATGATCTTGACAAGTATATTTCACCGCTTAGAACAAAACAAAGGCATATATATAATTATATGTTACCTTGTCTTGTAAGCATAAGATGTCCACAGGGAAGTCATGCATTTTGTGACTTTCGAGCCTCCTGTGAAGATCTGCATGGCTAGCGGAGGTGGCATTTGTCAAGGAAAAACTAATGATCGTACAAACTGCATGGCTAGATAGAGCCAAGAACTGAAACAAACATGATGTTTTCTGCTAGAGTCAAGTTATATAAGCAGAGTGAGTGCAACGATGACTCACTCGCATAGCTAGCCTCAGAATTCTACAAGAGAATGAGAATTGAGAAGTGGCAGGCAAGCAGTAAAACAATAATGAAAATTGGGTAAAAAGACACTTGACAGTATGCCACAATAATGTACTGGAGTAGTATCATTTGCAAGACTAAGAATTCCCAGATTCACATCGCACGGTCAAGTCCCTGATTCTTAAATTTATCGAGCGGGTAGGTGTACCTCCACTCTAAACAAGAACTGTATTTCTAACACTTGTAAAATGTCCAGACTCCAAACTGCTAAATGCATGGATAATAAGTTGTGTTGAACCTCTTATCTCGTTCATATAGCCAAAAAATCTTTCAACACAACCTTCATCTTTCAACACAACGAGCAAACTAAACCGAATCAATACCTTGCGGAGGGCGTTGGCGAAGCTTCCATGGTGAAGTTATGGCGGCGGTGGAGGGGCATGTTGTTCTTGAACTTGTACAGTGAACGTCCTTCGCACATACTCCGTGAACTGGGCGTTGCCGAAACACCACCGTAAAAAATCCCGGCCGAAACCAACCAGGATCGGGTCGGATCGAGAGACCAAAATCCCCAAAGACGAAACAACTCGCGGCGGAGCCGCTGTCGGCTAAAAGGTATATGGTTGGGGAGGTCTTACTGTCGTCGGAGCCACGGAGGCGCCGAGGACCATGTGGGAGTCGGCGGCATGATCTTGCCCTCGTCGTTCTTGTGGACGAGGATGCTCAGACGGCCGACGTGTCGCCACCACCACTGCTGAAGTCCCCGCCCCACGACACCGAAGACGCACTCCATCGCCGCCTCGCTTCCTCCGAGTGCCGCACTGCCGACGCGGATCCGCTTTCCCGAGTTGGAAGGAGAGGCCAAGAATGGGCCGCAAAGGGGAGAAGGACAGAGAGAGAGGATCATGAGTTGGAGAAGAGGGCGGGTTCGAGGGGCAGAAAGGCTCGGGGAGATGGGCTAGGGCAAGGCGGCTTAGTGGCGGGCGGGCGAGGAAGATTCATGGAGAGGCGGTGGTGGGGTGAGTTGGGGATCTGAGGGCGAGGCGGGCGTTGCACCAGGCGAGACAAGGCATGACGAGGGGTTCATGACGGGGTAAGGCGCCTCGGGGCAACGGTTTTGGGAGGCGGAGATGGGGAGCGGAGGGGACGATTTGGGGTTTCAGCAATACCGCCGGAGTTTCGTCACGCGGCGTGTCGGCGCGGTGTGGCGGAGACGTGGAAGGCGAATGGCGCAGTGGGAGAGGAGGGAGGAGGAAGGGCAACAAGCAAGAAGAGAGGAGAGGGAGGCGAGGGGCGGGGGCTAATGTATAAGGAGGTGTGGGCTGGTGGTTTCCGACGTGGTGCGCTGTTTTTATTTCTTTTTGGTGCGCGTATAGACCATGGTGGGATTCGACGGGGGGCAAACTCCAAATTATCGTAGTTAAGATAGATATAGAGATGTGAGCAATACATATTATATGATATCATGAGACTCTTCAACACACTTTTTCGTAATGAGTGAACTATATGTTGCAAAGAGCCTCAACAACATATAGTATGTGATGCAAAAACATTGCAGCTACAACACATAGCCTATGTGTTGCAGACAATGTGTTGTATAAAGTCAGTCTTGTTGTAGTGACAACAGGTTGGCTGCTTTGACAAAGAGTGTATGTGTTCTTGAGCAAGCTATCACTACTCCACAACGCTTTGGTCGCCGTCGCTTCAACTCACCTCCACGACAAGCTTCGACCTATCAAGCTCCTCCACCTCCTCAGGATCCGGCTGCTTGATGACTTTTTGGTGTTTTGCTGACAAAGGGGGAGAAATTAGGAGAAGAAAGGAGAAAGATTAAGGGGGAGTTAAGAAGATTGGGCTATTAGACTGCTACTATCTATTATATAATCTATGTTGAACATGTATGTTTAATGTTTGGAACTTGTGTGCTTATGTGTGCTTGTAATAGTCTAACTTTAAACTTTGTTATGATATTATGCTCTCTTGTCTTAATGGTATCTTATTGAACTTGGTACTTATATTATGGTTATGTTATTCTCATGAATTGCAACTTTTATCTCGTGATTATTTATAGAATTGCAATTCTCTCAAGTTCCAACAAGCAAAAGAAACTCCGTCAAATTTTTTTAAAAAAAACTCTACATGTGCTTGCAAAAATAACATCTAATTTATATGCACATGTTTAGGGGGAGCTTTCTTTGTATTGACTTTAACAAGTAAATAATTCTCAAAACTCTTTTTGAGCTTAGTGCAAAAATTATTTCTTTGTTACGTCACAACAAGAATATACAACTCGTTTTACAACAAGTGGTATATTCAAAACCTTATCTTTCTCACACATTGATTGGATTGTCATCAATTACCAAAAAGGGGGAGATTGAAAGCATCTAGGCCCATAAAATTGTTTTAGTAATTAATGACTACATGTGATTATGGGACTAACATGATTATTGAGTATTTACAAGGATAAGTCCCAGTGATGAGAATGACAACCTGGAGATGCATGCTAAAGGTCAACATGAAGATCAATATGGTTCAAAGACAAGGTACAAGTAGTCTAGGATCCTTTTGGTTTTACCGGTCTTAGGAGAAAAGGATGAAAGATCGAATTTTAGGTTAAATACCGTACTATTAAGAGGGATCATAACTAGTAGCTTGATAGCAAGTTCTTGTACCTTTTGGATCAATGTAGGATCATGCATGCACTTAGAATTTGTCTTGGAAACCAACTATGCACTTTCTCTTGAAGAGCGGTAGTACCGGTGTGTTGTTGGCGGTACTACTGCACAGCGGTATGACTGGGATGGTGGTGTGGTACTACCACAACCCAGTCATACTGAAGACTAGTTGGCAGTACGTATTTTCTAGAGTGACACCGTTTCTGGTTTGGTTGCTTACCCGATGAGCGGTAGTTTCGGAATTTACTTGGCGGTACTACCGCATCGCGATATGACCTGCATTTCTTTTGTAGAACTACCGCACCTCGGTGTTATCGAAATGGCAGCAGTACGCTATTTCCAGTAAGTACCCTTTTGAATTTCAAAGTGAAGCGGTAGTACCGCTCTTGGATTTTGGTATGACCGCTCAGCGGAACTACCACATGATCTATGGCGGTAGTACCGCACTGACTTTTCCAATGACTAGATCAAAGCAGTTAATGCATCTGCGCTAGCTGTTAATGAGCATTTTGGGAAGGTGCGGTAGTACCGGCCATTGAACGGCGGTACTACCGCATTTGCTGAAAAGTTGGGGGTTTTGCCCCCAACGGTCGTATTTGTTTGTGTGGGGTATAAATACCCCTCCACCTGCTCAAGGATAGTGCGAGAGACTTCATTTAACATCTTTGAGCCTTGAGCACTCTCTCTACACCTCCAATTCACTTGTTACATTCACTGTGAGGCGGTTGGGCTAAATTCAAGTGCATTCATTCTAGATTAATCCTTGGCACTTGATTGCCGTCAAGCGAAGATTGTGGTTCATTACTCTTGGTGTTTGCCAAACACCTAAACGGCTTGGCGGAAGTTCGCGCGGTGATCTCTTCAAGGAGATTGTGAAGAGCCCCGGCGCCAATTTGTGACTGGTTCGGTGTTCGCCATCTCTGGAGCGGAGGAAGAACAACTAATAGTGATCGAGGGAAGGCTGAATTTGTGGAGTTGGCTTGATTAGTTCAAGCTTCCTCAACGTGGACTAGTGAAGACCGGCAAGTTTTCGATACCACGGGAAAAACTTCATCGTCTTCTTTGTGGTTTATTCTTGTATTTACTATTTCTGCATTTACATTTCTAGCTATTATCTTGTGTAGAATCGCTTAGCTAGAATTGTATCTAGTTTATACTTAGTTCTTAATTGTCTTAAATTGATAATTAGTCAAAAAAGTTTTAAAACCTCCTATTCACCCCCCTCTAGTCGGTTATCCTTGATCCTACAAGCGCTAGTCTGACAGGTGCAGACGGCAGAAGAGATGCATCCCGACAAACGTGCGGCTGCAGGACGACATGAGGTTGGTACAACATAAGGTGTAATAAAAAACATGACATAAATTTGTACGTAACTTACCACCCCACCGATCTGTAGTGCGGATGGGTGACTGGGAGCGCTAGGGCGCCTGCCGGTCCGGCTAGGCCGGGCCGGGCTTTAAAAGCCCGGTCTCAAACGGGCAGGCTCGAGCCCACCCAGCCCGAAAATTAATATTTAATTCATTTCCAGAATTAAAAAATAGTTTTCTTATTTTTTATTACATTTATCGGGCTTTCGGGCCAGGAATCTAGTCCCAAGCTTGGCTCAAAACAGATCGGGTTCGAGCCGGGCCATCAGGCTGGGTCACCCGTGAATAGGTCTACTAGCAAGTGAGCACAGTCCGCCCACTCGGTGCGCGGCACGTAGGACGTCGTCCCTTGAACGACCGTAGCTCATGTTCTTGAGTACATTCTTTGACTTCACGAAGATGTACTTCAAAGTGCTCAATAGCCCTGGTACGGTGTGCTCCGGGCTGCGGATGGCGGTCTCTGATACGCTTGCGATCTGCTGTAGCAGCTTGAACTAAAATGACAGAGAACACATGTTCAGTAACAAACAATACAAATATCATCAATGAAACGAGCAAAGATTATTAGTTCTTACAGTGTCGTCATGTCATGAGGCGCTGTGACAATTGAACGAGGGACGGAGCCTCTCCTGGTGCGTCACCTGCTCCTAGCGCTCTGGTAGAGGACAAGTCAGTTTGGAGCACAACCGTGGTACGTACCACTCCATATACTAGTGGTACGTTCTTACGTCGTACGGTCTCTGCTCCTGTACGACCTCGACGTGCGTCGTCTCCGCCCAAGCCATAATCCACTCATGCTGGACTACTTGCCAGTCCTCGGTGTGTCGACCCGCCTTGGATTGCCTGCATTCGAGAAGGATTCATGTCAGAACATGGAACATGGACTCACAAGTGGACGGCTCGCTGTAGCATCCTCACGTCGGGATGGGGCACAACCTGGTACAAATCAAATTGATGCATTATGCGCTGCAGCACATAAGGCTCCACCATGTGGGTGAACTCCAGGTGGCAGGTCGTCGCCCACAATCCGACGTCATGTGTTGATTGCACGGATAGTCCGAGCGGTGCTTCCATGTGCATGAACTCTGGGGTCCACGGAGCCCATAGAATGTCGTTGTCGTGCAATGACTCGAACTCATTGTGGAACAACGAGTAGCACCTCGTCGATCTGTCCTTGGCCCAGCGTAACTATGCGATAGTCCACCAGTAGCCCATAGTGGGCTCGTCGAATGGGTCGTGCAACTCAGGGTACGGGTGCATTGCTCTCCCGAAGGAGGGCCACCCAACAGAGAAGTGCTCCCAACTCCACAGTTGCAGGAGCACGTAGCACATGGCAAGGTTCGGTTTCACATTGGTGTGGCACCGCGAAGGGTCTCACAACCCCCCTGTATGTGGTGTAGAGGACGGCTGACCCCCAACTGTACTGAAGCATGGCCTCAGTCTCCACATCGGCCAAAGACTCGACGATGCGGACAAAGCTGGGGTACACCCAATCGCCTTGTGTTGTGGAAAACAGGGCTCAACCAAAGAGATGGAGAAGGTACGCGATGAGGTGTGTCCTAACAACCTAGTTAGGTGCATCCGGCAGGCATTGACTGAAGTTCCTTAGCCAGGTCCGAGAGACACCACGGGCACTGTTTGGGACAGGTATGCCAAACCGATGCCCCAACCAGACCTTCTAGTTCGCCGGCAGATGACCAGGAATAAGTGGTTCACCCCTGATCGGGAGTCCTGTCAAGAATAAGACATCCTGGAGAGTGACTGTCATCTCTCCCCACCGAAAGTGGAATGTGTGAGTCTCGGGTCTCCACCCGTCGATAAGGGTAGGCATCACACTGCCATCCAGGGTGAAGTATTGTCCGACCGAGAGCAACCTCACAAAGGGCAATAAGCCTGTGTCCCAAAGGACTGGTACGTAGCGATCATCGAGCTCCCAATAATGCTTCTCAAACCAAAGCATCAGGGGTGGAGGGCCATCTGCGTCCGTTGATCCACAACAGCACCGTGATGCTCGTCGTAGAAGGGTTCCAGAGCTCGGTAGAGGCATGACTTGCAAGAAATCAAAAACACAGATTAGTAGTGAATAAATTAATAATGACGATGAATTACTACAAATTAAAAATATGACTAAACACGGACAACAAAAATACACTAATTAACTATGATCAAATTAATTATGACTAATTAAGTAGGATTAAATTAATACAGTATTTAAAACCTCTTAATTAATTCGCACTAATTAATTATCGCAAATGAACTACAAAAGATAGTTATGACTTAATAATGAAATAAATACCACTAAATTAATTTTGAGTAATTATTTACCATGATTAATTACAAATAGGTAATTAGCACTACATAGAGCCACTAAATTAATTATGACTACTTTAGTACGCCTAATTAACTATAAGCGATTAATTACAACTAATTAATAATGACTAATTAACTAAATGACACTAACTAATTAGGACTAATTAACTAGGTCACGAATAAATACGCTGGATTAATATAACAACGACTAATTCATTACGACCTAATTTATCGCGACTAACTAAATAACACAAATTTAATAAGGCCAAAATGATAGGACTAAATTAATTACGCCTAAATAACTACAACTAATTAATTAACTAACTACACATTTAATAAAGACAATACATAGAAATTACATGTTAATATGACCGCTAGTGACGACTCTAAACAACACTTGATCCATTGAAAAAAACCAAAATCATGCGAGAAAGACGAAGCGAAAATGATCATGAAGCGAAGAGTCTCGCTCGCAACTCTGCATTTATAGCGAGGATGAGAGAGCGATCCGTCGGGAGGGAATTGCATGTGGGGGATAGCATACTGCATGCATGCGCTTGTCGCTTGGAGATAGACCGATGGACAAGACACGGCGAAAGACGACTTTACGCGTCGAGCGGCGTGAGACGGACGTGAAGTCCTTGTCCGAACATAGGAGGGACGGACGCATGGCCACCTGGCTTGTCTGAAGCAGGGCGGGACGGACGATAGGATTCCAATCCATGGCAGCGCAGACAAGGCAGCTCTGTCCTAGGGTGGTGCGGACGAGGCCACGTGGCAGCACATGAGCCATCCGTGCCACCCAGGAACGGTGTCGAGTGACAATTTTGCAAAAACGGCTGCGAGGGCGCCGTTTTTGCTAATGCCCCTCGAAACAATGCTATTTCGACCAAAAAAAAGTCCAGCTTCGCACCACACCATGGCACCAACGTGCCAGCACAAGTGTTAATGTTATGGCTTCGGATCCTCTGTATTACTGAAGAGGTTCACTGCGTGAACAATGCTTATGAGTGTGTGAACACTATGCAGCGGTGATGTATCAATGCAGTAGCGGAATATTTACGATAGAGATTTCACTGTATCGGAAACATTGTAGCAAATACACTGTAGCATTGCTATCAACCTTTGGTTTTTAATTGGACGGTGAGGATCGCTTTCTAATACTATGCACTATTGATCCTACACATTGAATCCTTTAACGCAGAGAATCTTCTTATGTGTGTTCCTTTCCTCCGTGGTTGGTAATGCTTGCAAACTCCAAAATCCCCTTAGCTTGACAACCAACTACTGTGCCACTTGTGTTATTTGGCAAAAGACTGCAGTTAGGTTCCATTAGCTACACGCTAGATAGGTTTACTGTGGCATTTCTAAGGTTTGATCATGTGGAGTTTCCTCGATTCGACCCTACGACAATTGTTAAGCTTCACGATGTCTCTATTAATCAACTGAATCCTTTCTCAGATATAAAAAAACACAATGAATTTGCTTTTGAGAAAAAACTAACCCAACAAATTTGAATATTGCTCATCCACATTCTTTGGAGGAAAAAAAACCTTTATTTTCTAACAAGGGCTTATACGCAATTCAATAAAGATCCAAGTTCCAAGTCGCAAAGCTTCCAGCGTCGCGTAATCTTCTCCGGATGATGAACTGCCTCTCGCGTCCTCACAAGTCACAAGACAACGTAACGGCCATGTCCTCGCCTCTAACCGCCACGCCTACCCCTCTCCTTCCCGCCAAATCCAAGAACCCACCGCCCCACCACCACCCGCTCCTCTCCCACCTCCCGCACTGCACGAGCCTCCGGGAGCTCGCTCAGCTCCACGCCGTCGCCGTCAAGGCCGGCCTCCACGTGCACCCGGCCTTCGTCACCAGGCTCCTCACGCTCTGCACCGCGCAGGGCGCCGCGCCGGCCCACCTCGCCTACGCCCGCCAGGTGTTCGACAGAATCCCCCACCCGGGGGACGTCGTATGGTACAACACACTGCTGCGCGGGTACGCCACGCGCTCCGCCGGCGCCCCGCCCAGGGAGGCGGTGCGGCTGTTCGTGCGGATGTTGGAGGAGGGCGTCGCGCCGGACACGTACACGTTCGTGTCGCTGCTCAAGGCGTGCGCGGCTGCACGGGCGGAGGAGGAGGGCCGGCAAGCGCACGGCATGGCGGTCAAGGTCGGCGCCGCGGAGCATGAGTACGTCCTGCCCACGCTGATCAACATGTTCGCCGAGTGTGGGGACGTGCGGGCCGCGCGTGTGATGTTCGATAGGATGGACGGGGAGTGCGTGATCTCGTACAATGCGATGATCACCGCGGCCGTGAGGAGCAGCCGGCCCGGGGAGGCGCTGGTGCTGTTCCGGGAGATGCAGGCGAAGGGGCTCAAGCCGACGTCCGTGACATTGATTAGTGTGCTCTCGGCGTGCTCATTGCTCGGGGCACTGGAACTGGGGAGGTGGATCCATGAGTATGTCAGGAAGGTACGGCTTGACTCGCTCATGAAGGTCAACACTGCGCTGATTGACATGTATGCAAAGTGTGGGAGCTTGGAGGATGCCATTGGTGTGTTCCAAGGGATGGAATCAAGAGATAAGCAAGCTTGGTCCGTGATGATCGTGGCATACGCTAACCATGGCTATGGCAAAGAAGCCGTTTCGCAGTTCGAAGAGATGAAGAAGCAAGGGATAAAGCCTGATGATGTTACATTCCTCGGTGTGCTCTATGCCTGTAGCCATTCTGGTATGGTGAGTGAAGGGCTCCAATACTTCGATAGCATGAGAGATTATGGGATCATTCCAGCGATAAAGCACTATGGTTGTGTGACTGATTTGTTAGCTCGATCTGGTCAGCTTGAAAGGGCTTACAAGTTCATTGATGAACTGCCAATAAAACCAACCGCCATCTTATGGAGGACACTGCTTTCTGCTTGTGGAGGCTGTGGAGATGTTGATCTTGGAAAACGTGTCTTTGAGAGGATTCTTGAGCTGGACGATTCTCATGGTGGTGACTATGTAATATTCTCAAACTTGTGTGCTAACACTGGGAGATGGGAAGAGATGAACAGGGTAAGGAAGCTGATGAGTGAAAAAGGGGTGGTAAAGGTGCCAGGCTGTAGCTCAATTGAGATAGATAACACAGTTCATGAGTTCTTCTCAGGAGATGGAAGGCACCCACAATCACCACATGCACGCCGAATGGTTGATGAAGTGATTGAGCAGCTAAAACTTGTTGGTTATGTCCCTAATACTTCGCATGTCTTTCATGTTGAAATGGACGATGAGGAGAAGGCGACAAGCCTAAGATACCACAGTGAGAAGCTGGCAATTGCTTTTGGGCTTCTGAATACATCTCCAGGAACTACTCTCCGTGTTGTCAAGAATCTCCGTGTATGTCCAGATTGTCATTCGATGGCAAAGCTTGTCTCTATGGTCTTTAATAGGCGTATCATACTCAGAGATCTAAATCGTTTCCACCATTTTGAGGATGGGGTCTGCTCTTGTGGAGACTACTGGTAGATTTTAGGAACATAATTTTTGTACCACGATGGCCTATCCTTCTTGAATCCATTCAGGTATGATTAACTTGTACATCCATGAGAAACTTACTGATGATTGAAGATTCTTTTTTTCAAAGATTGATAGTACTGAAACAATAATAAATGACCCAAGTTTGTTAGTGAATGTCTAACACTTAATCATGCCCATAGCCTAATAACTTCCTGACCGTCTGGGTGCATGTATTCCGTGATCCTTGCAGAGCATTATTTGTTTAGCCTTGTGTGCAACTAGGTTTTGTTT
This sequence comes from Phyllostachys edulis, assembly GCA_036346405.1. Lineage (NCBI taxonomy): Eukaryota > Viridiplantae > Streptophyta > Magnoliopsida > Poales > Poaceae > Phyllostachys > Phyllostachys edulis. The sequence goes on along the minus strand of CM070550.1, from coordinate 8,054,331 downwards.
TCTGTATTGATACAATATGAGTGTATGACATGTGGCTTACATTCTTGCAAGATTCTGAAATGAAAAACCACTAGATTAATCGGGATCTGAACCTATTTGATAGAAAGTTCCCATGTGCGTCTTACTGTGTAAGCTAATGTAGGAGTCCATAGGCTGATTGCAGCACTGTTTCTTAGCATGAGTGTAAATGCTAGCTAATGTAGGGGTATATAGGCATGTTGTAGTTCTTTAAGCACTCTAATTGTCCCTGGTAGTTTCTTTTGCTGGGTTGCAGACTTGCAGTTTGTTCTCTTCTTTTTTCCCCCATGTTTTCTCTTTGTTTTTCTACAGTTTTGATGGTGCTTGAAGGTGATTGTACCCAACTGTTTGATTCCTCCTCTTAATGGAAAGATGTGCAAAGCTTTTGCATGTTCTTGAAAACTAGTTTCTGGTTGCAATTTGTTTCTTGTTAAATCGTACTTTGTAGGTTCCAAAATGTGATAATCACACTTTAAATGTATTCACCTGATATATTATTCATTGAATGCGATGCTTCCTTGTTTTTAGTTTAAATGGCCTTATTTTTTAGTTTCAACAGAAGCTTTTCCCTATGGAATCTGTGAAGTCAATGTATTCTGCGCATACCTTGCAAGCATGTCACTTACGAATATCTCACTCATTTGTCATTTCTACTGTTTTCACTTCTCCACTTGATGATGCACAACAGTAATCAAACCCTCTTCCTGTCATCTTTCTTTAATATTACTAGCAAATATTATGCCAAGGCCCCTAAGCCCAAGCAGGTGATTCTGATGTTGTTAATTTGTTCTTTTCATGAATCTTGTCACTCAGTTTTCTGAAATTGATGTTTGTCCTGATGTCAGTGATAAAAGCAAGCAATCTGAACGTTCAAATGCTGTTTAGTTTTTTTTTGGTCAGCACTACTACTCTTGCACATGAAAAATCGGAAAATCAGATTTTTTTATCACTTTATGAATGAAGTTACTATGTATTCTCCAGATTAGCCTAATGATTTGCCTTCATCTTACCAGTTCCTTGCTAGCATTCCAGATCACCACACCGTGTGTTGCTATGGAGTTAGATCAGATCTTAAATGGAATAATTGTTAGAAAATGGAAGTAGTCCTAATGTTAAAATATTTTAGAAAAAGGAAGAAGTTGTTTGGTGCACAACTCCACCTCCTGGAAGGTCATCATCCTGACAAAAGCAATTTGGAGTCCCAGGTTGTGAATGAGAGGAGTTTCTTTCCATGAATATGGTCAAGCATTTGATCTTTAATTGCCCATCAAACATAGGGTCGTGCAAATAAGCTGTAAAGCAGAACCATGTGGAGTTTTTCTGTCAATGCTTACAAAAGATGGTGACATCTCAAAGAAAACACATATAAATGTGTCTAGTCAATGACTCAATGGTACCTTAGTTAATTGGTAATGAAAGATGGTGAAACAGACTGCTCCATTGTACCATGAAGGTGAAAAGAGAGTGTCCCTTGAACAAACCCAAGATGATTTTCCTGAATCATAGGCTGCTGTTACATTACAAAATACTTGACTGCAAATGCCAACTCCACAACTTCCTTTTGTTATTCAAGTTTTGACCACACGTCCTGTAGGATCATCTGCATTTTTTTTAATCTCCATATGATGCTTGAATTTGTTTACCAGATTTTGTAGGTCAAATTTGTTGTTTGCATTAGTACTGCATCAGTTTGATTGATCTCCCTTGTACCAGTACCATCTTAAATTCGGTCAGGTGATTATGAAACTGGAGTACGACCTGTAATCCACTGGCGTACTGGTGAGCCTCACAACCTATACTTGGATTATAAGTTTGATTTTATTGTGTTTGTAACATCTAGCAAGTCAACAAGTTTTATGTGAGGTGCCGCCATGTTGTGCAATTGTTGCGTTCATTTGAATTTCATTAATACCATAGGGGATCCCCTCAAAAAATCTGTAAACCTATTCTTTTATTGAATGAAATCAACACTTCATCAAAGGCCGCACGACTTTATGATATCGGCAGGCTAAGAAACTGTCTTTAGGTTGGTAATATATCTCTTTCTTGCATGTGCCCTCCTAATAAAACTCGGTATAATGTTAACCAGTACTATGTCTAATAATAGTCATAACGGATGATCAGACCTCATGTTCCTGCTACTCACACAGAACAGTGTATCATTTTGGCTTCAGCATCACTATGTTATGTCATAGATTAGTAAACCACATTGTTTAGATGACTGAAGAGAAGAATTGCTAAAGCAGCCACCATTAATTAATACATGCTGAGATATGTTTAGATTGGCGGTACTACATTTAACTTGGTAAACAGACCTTGTTTTTCCATCATCGTAGCAGCATGACAATGCATTAGGTTACCTGCTATCTTAGGGGACTTGATTTTCACATAACTTGGTATGTACCTTTATGACTGATTACTTAAACAGGGTGGTAAGAATGATGCCATCAGCTTTTTTTTGTCAGTTTTGTTAAGGCAAGTAGCACGTTGTATTTGGTCCAACTCTGGTTTAGTCATCCTCGTTGCATTTTCCTCTTCCATTATCTGCAAAATTTTCCAGTTCTTGCCTAGTAAACATCTGCCAGTCTGTCGTTCACTAAACCGATCAATGACGAAAAGGTCAGCCATGCCATACCATGCCGCATGACTACTCAGTTTCACAATTTTGATTTCGACCACCTGTATTCTTCAGTCATACTGTATATGTTCTTGTTACCATCAGAGTCACCTTCACATACCATTGCTGTCGCTGTTGTCCATCTCTGGAAATTAGTTGACGCTGCTGTATTATACTACATATACTTGAAAATGGTACATTATACACTTTTCAGTTATCTAATCTTAGTAAAATTTATATGGACAGAGGGAAGCCGTCTTGTTGAGTGGCTTGCATAAAGGAACCCCGGCCTACCTGGAGCCAGCCAAGATGAGAGGTAGAAGAAGCTTCTTGCCCTTTGAGTTGATCACCAAAGAGTAAAAGAAATCCCTCTTTGCAGCTGGAATCCATGAGCAGCATTTGCCTTTTATTAATTCCCCTTTGACCAATCCTTATCAAATGCTTTTACTGTTCATAATTTGGTGTACCTGAGCTAGAATCTTGTTTAATTTATTGTCTGTGTTTTGTACTACTTCCTCTGTCCTCTGTTTTTTAGTTTCTTTTCTTGACTAGGACATGTATATTCTTTTCAAAATGGAACCTTTTGACAATGGTTGATATCTGAATTGCCAAATGGCATGAAGGTATGTACTTACTTTCTATAAATCCCCAGAGTTCATATGTTTAACTTAATTAATTCAACTCAGCAGACATCTTTTCCAACCTTTAAAGAGACAAAACAGTGATATTTTTTGTTTTCTCTCTTTTTTTTTCTCTCCCACTTTAGCAGTGGTCCTAATTCTAAACTGAATTCTGACATAACATGGTCCCTCCCTCGTCTAACTGCATCGCAGATCCAATTAATAACTGATGAAATCTGACACGACACTAAGTATTTGCAGAAGTCGCACTGCTAAGGGCCCATTATTTGCAGATGATTTAGTTATGTAGTACTAGAACATTAAAAACCTTTACCAGAAACAATTATAAAACACTGAAATATTTTTTTAGAAAACCTTCTGTTGAGTTCTGCAATGCAAATCTATCAGTCTATCAATCCATTATTACTTTGTTTCTGAAAAATAAATATTACAGTATATACCATATGTATGCATTTACCCTTTCTCACAGCACAAAGGCAGCAAACAATTACAAATTACAGTAGTACCACAGATCAGTATACCGGCGGCGGAGGCGCATGCACCGGCGGGGGTGGCGGCGGAGGCGATGGTTGCGCGATACACCCGTGTGCGTCGCAGTGCACCGGCGGCCGGTGCAGGAACGCGATGCACTCCTCGCCGGACCGCTGGTCGGGGCGTCCAGCGATGCAGTTCTGCCGGTCGTCGATGCGCGGCACCTCGAGGCACCGGTGCGGCTCGCCGCAGAAGTAGTTATACGAGTAGGTGAAGTTCTTGAGGTGCGGCAGCTCGCAGATGGCCTCGGGGATCTCGCCTGTGAGCATGTTGTGCGCGACGTCGAGCTGCTCGAGTGCGCGCATGTTGCCGATGGTGTCCGGCAGCGTGCCGGCGATGCTGTTGAAGCTGAGGTCGAGCACGGTGAGCTGGTCCAGCTTGCCGATCTCCGGCGGGATGCAGGAGGAGATGCCGCTGTTGAGGAGCACCAGCTCGTTGAGCGTCTTGGCCATGTCGCCGATGCTGCTCGGCAGGCATCCCCCCAACCGCGGCAGGTTCGCCAGCACGATCACCGACGCCGTCGAGTTGCTGAAGTTCTCCGGCAGCGTGAAGTCGAAGTGGTTGTTGTTGATGAACAGCGCGTCGATCTTCTTGTCGAAGATCGCCGCCGGCACCTCGCCGCAGAGGTTGTTAAACCTTCACACACAAACACCATATACACCGACAGCCAGTTATATACTTGTACATATACGTTGCATTAATCCATGGCTTCTCTGTCCAGTGCAGGTGCATGTGCAGGTGTATACGTCTGTAATACACGTATAATACGTGCGTACCTGATGTCGACGTACTGGACGTTGGGGAGGCAGAGGAGCTGGGAGGGGAAGGGGCCGGAGAGCTGGTTGTTGCTGACGTCGATCTCGTGGAGGAGGTGGAGGGAGCGGAGGGACTCCGGGAGGGAGCCGGAGAAGCGGTTGGAGTTGAGGTGGAAGACGGCGAGGTCGGAGAGGAGGCCCAGCTCCTCGGGGAGCGTGCCGGCGAGGTCGCCGTGGTTGAGGTCCACGCCGGCCACCGTGCGCGCGCACGGGTCGTCGGGCGCCGCCGCGCAGTACACGCCGAAGTAGCTGCACACCTCGGGCCCGCACCAGTTGTGCGTCAGCTTCTTGGGGTCGTCCGTGATGGCGCGCTTCAGCGCCTGCAGCGCCACGTACGCCTTCTCCAGCCGCGAGTTGTTCGTCGCCGTCGCCGTCGCCGCAGGCGCCGGCGGCATGTTCGGCGCCGGCTGCGACGCGGCCAGCAGCGGCGAGGCCACGACGACGAGTGCCAAGAACACTGCCGCCGTCGAGCTCCTCATCACGCCTGAGCCGCGCAGTATCTGCATGCAAATGCAATGGAACGGACAACGGAATGTTGGTTGCTCGCTATGATGTGCCTATGTGAAGTACTACTACTTCTGATTTGTGTTTAGTATGTGTTTGCCGTGCGTTTAATTTGGTATATATAGGCACTTGTTTAGGGAGCTTTGGGCTTGTTCTTTTGGCTTTGTGTTTGGGTGTTCGTTGGTGCATGTATGCGTGTGTGCATCATTTGTTCTTAATTTCTTTGTTTAATGTTTGGATCATTGATTCATTGGCATGGTTGACCGTTCGCTTGCGACGATTTTCTTCATATTGCCGGGCAAATGATGAAAGGGAGGAGTGATTCGGTTTTCTCCTAATGCAAATTGACCCAGCTCCTTGCCAAGTGTGGTACTTTGGCTTCATGCTTTTGTATCCAAGTTTTTGGCCTCCGATCCTTTTGTCCGGAGGACATGGTCAAAACTGATGTTCGCACTACTGAGTGGCAACCATCTTGTACTACTCATTTCCTTCAGAGTTAGTAGTACCAATGGAGCATGGAATTATTTCCCATTTCTTTTTGCTAGGAAAACTCTCCTATTTATTCCTTAAAAAAAAACTCACCTGTTCCCTAACTTGATATATGACGCGTTTTTGGGCCCTAACTTTATTTCTTTAAATTTGTATCTTGCGTAGTTGCATTTGTCTGTGTCACTGGATGTCTCATCCAGTCTTTAACTTCATTTCTTTACGATGCTGTTAGTGTGTCGTTTTCGCTGATCTTGATTACCCATGTTCTTCTCTCGATCATTTTCAAATCAAATACACGAAAAGATGGTTTCCAGTGCTCAATCAAATGATGACCTGACAAGGCCTAGCATTGGTACTTTTTAAAAATCGTATTAGTGCTTTTCATTTAATTTATTAAAAAAGAGAGAAATGCCTTCGGCTCTAGTTATTCCCCGTGTTTGTTGGCCTCTTACGCTATTCCTTTTTACTTTGTTTATGTCTTCTTTAGCTTGTGTGCTTATGCTTGCACGACCCAATCAACAGAAACAACCAAAATGATGTCGCCTGCACGAAGTTTGACGATGGGGGCTGGGCTTCAAGGATGCTTCCTGTTTGGAACAGTAGAAAGGCACAACTTGTGTAGTTTTCCTAGAGTTTTTAGCTATTTAGCCTCCTTTTGAAATGAAATATCAAATCTAGCCTCCTCCCCACGACCGAAATGACAAAAATAGTACCACAACAGGTTAGACAGGTGACATGTGTCCCTTACTATGCTCCCCATGCGCGGCAACCACCTTCCGCGATTTTCGTACGCGGCAGGATGACATGCGCACGTGGGCACCGCGGGTAGACACGTTCCTCCCGCAGACTGGGAGTGCGACAGGTGGCCTGCCACGCACGGGATTGCGAAAGGTGGCAGCCACGCATGGGGAGCGTGGTAGGAGAGGTGCTGCGCACGGGGAGCACGGTAGGAGGGTCATTTTTATCATTTCGGACGTAAAAGGGTTAGGTTTGCTATTCTGTTATAGAAAGAGGTCAAGTGAGCTAATATCTCGCTTTCCTTTCTGTATTCACTGTTCAGTGGTCATCAAATTCACGTAGTGTCAAGTCTACTACTGAGAGGATTTAGGTCCTGGCCATATCACCTTTGTTATTTTAGTCTTTTCCTTGCGGGCATTTTTTTATTCCACTCCAGGGAGAATTTTTTCCATTTCTATGAGTGACATGGGTTCTAACTCTTATTATCTAGATCTCACATTTATCTTTCATATATGAACAACAATAGACCATAAAAGGAGTGTATCAAACTAAGGAAACAATAGACCATAAAAGGACTAGGAACTATATAGTTCTTATACTTGAAAAACTAAGGAAATCGAGTTAGTGATGAGTGATAACGCGTTGGATTACTTAAGGCCCGTCTGCAATTTTTCTAATGGATGAACTAAAAGCATCATCCAGTAGCTGTCCAACTAGATCAAAATCTAAACAAAGAGTCATCGCAGAGAGAGAGAGAGAGAGAGAATATCTAACAGAAACGATAAACTAAAGGAATATATATAGGTAGAAATACTAGCTTGTCTGTTGGTGTAGTATTAGTATACTAATAGACCTGTATCTTTGTTCCAGATGGTGACTAATCCAATAAATCGTTTGATGTTGCAATGTAAGGTAGTGGGTCAACCATCTCCCTTAACTCCCATCTTAATCTCGTTCTTGCTCTTGAGCAGTGCGATTTGCTCGTAATATCACATGATTTGTGTTTTCAATTGCTGCGAGAACCTCACATCACGCCCCGGCACAGAACCGTTAGCTACAGATTCTGACGTGACCTGCGACTTGCTGCTGTTCATTGCAGCAGCATTTGGTGGTACGTCAAGCTCTTTGAATCGCCTGTTGATGAGATATTGCTCTCGTTTTCCAGAATGATTTTCGGTGCATTTTATATCGCTTGCCTATGATTTATGATCACTTTAATTATATTGTTTGCCACTAATATAACGTAATCCACCACCGATCCAGAATCAGTTCAAATGTCAAATTTCCCGGGGTAATTTTTTTCGAGAATATGCATGAGATTTGTGTATCTTTGTATTAATGCAGGATTTTCCTGCCGATTTTCCAGGTTGTTAATTCAGGTGTTCTCTTATAATAAAAACCCTCTTTTTTGTCTCAAGTAATTGCAACATTTGTATTGATAAATTAATGTGCATGGTGATGGAGATGTCTGTTCCAAAATGACCTTAAATTATCTTGGTATGCATGCATGTTAAGTATTTGACATAATCATTTCAGCTAATTGCTCCCTATTGCATGTGTTGACCAAATAATATCAGAATGATTCTTAATTAATGATTCTTAATTATCCAAGGGTGCCACTATCATTGGAGATTATTCTCTTCAAGGAAACTATAGTTGGAGATTATTAGAACCTAAATATTGTTGGGTGAAGTGTCACGTGGTTTCTAAGCTGTATAATTCGATTTTTGCTTCCTTTCTGCGTTTAATATCAGGTTTCAAATATACATTTTTATAGACAAGAAAAATGAGCATTCATGTTCAAACTCGTCAATTCAGAAGGTTTCTACTTCAATCGCAACTGGTACAAATGCACGAGCAAGTTTTTTCTTCTTTAGAAAGTTAAGCTAATAAACCTCATGTCACTGGCTTAATAAGTCTAGTCGCCTTCATCCAGTGGCGGAACCACCGCCAGGCTTGCCCTCCCGGCGGACCCCAAAGCCAAGACCAAGCCGTCATCGTCATGAGCGCGCTGCGCACAACCGCTGTTCGCCTGCTCCCCGCGCCATGTGGGCCGTGGGCCGAGTGGAAGCCGACAGCCCAACTGCCAAGCCAAATGCACAACAACTGAACAACGCAACCCTAATTAGCTAATTCCCCATTCGGCCATTCCTCTTCCTCCCAAGTCCGATCGACCGCCGCCACCACCTCTCGCCACTCTCCAACACCCAGTGAGGCCGGGTCTTTGTGGCGAGCGAGACTCTGACTTCTGTGGGCAAGGCCGAGACGCGGCTACGCGAGGGCTACGGGGCAAGGGCGGAGTCTTGCGACCATCTGTGCATGACACGTGGGCTCTGTGGCGGCCACTGAATGAGGGGTCATGAGCGGGCGAAGCGAGCAAATCTGACCCTGCGTGATGGTGACCAGCGATCACCGAGGCACCAAGGCTCGACGCGGGCACACCAAAGACCCACCTGAGTCGAGCAATCGACCACTAAGGGTCCGAGGCAGAGGCAAGCACCGAGGTGAGGTGAGCCGTTGATCCTTGAGGCATTGAATGATTGAAGTCTTGAATTTTTATTTCCTAGAGTAAAATTTTGGTAAATTTTGATTTCTTGTAGGAATTTTATAAGAAAATAAAATCAATACGACTTATTTTAGAGCCGCAGCAGTAGATGACAATTCCCAAGTGCAAGCGGACACGGTTGAAACATCTAATGCCATTGCCAATAACACCGCAGCCGCAAAGAGAGTTCGTGCTAGTGATGTGTTTAATCCAGACGACATTGTTGTTGATTCGGGCCTATGGAAACAAATTGCAGAATATGCTACCCCGAAAATTAGAGATGAAGTGAAACTTCGATAGAGCTATTGAAATGCATTGCATGTCTAGGTCCTAGAGATTCACTTAGAAGCTTTGATCATGAGAAGCTAGTTTGTAACGCCCTGATTTTCAGAGCCTTTTTGAAAATTTTCAAAATAAAAAGAACCATTTGGTTTTGATGCGAATTCCAAGCTTAACCTGAAGTTTTCAGAATTGGAAGTGTTGAAATGACTAAACTAAACTTCAACTAACCAAAAGCTTGATTCTCTTGGTATTGCTCTAGTTCTCTGGAGCTATCTTTCCTTCTCTTGTTAGTACTTCTTCTCGTCTATCCCACTTAGACATTCTTTTATGTCGAGATTGTCCCTCTTGTTTGACCTCTGCTTGTGGTCATCTCCTCCTTGTCTTTTCGGTCTTTCCTCTCCCGAAAATCTCTCTCTATTGAGACCTTTTGTCTAGTCTACCTCTTTGGTCGAGACCACCTTTGGGTGGGACCTCTCTCTAAACTCTCTTTTGTAGTTTAGACCTCCCTTGAGGTTTAGGCTTCCTTTGTAGCTAGACCTCCTCTGAGGTCTAGATCATCCTTGTGGCTTTAAACCACTTTCCTTTTATTTGGGTACTCTCTTGGATCGGATCCTCTCTGTGTCCAGACCTTCCCTTTGGTTTGGATCACTTTGGATCTCTTTGTTGGTTTGAATCTCTTTGGTTCAGACCTCCTTCCTGTCCAAACTTTTTCTAAGTCTAGACCCCCTTGTTGCCGGGGCACTCTCTTATGCCCAGACCTCTTATCAGTTGGGACCTCCTTGTATTCTATTGGATCTCCTGTGTGCCTTCGAACCTTCTGTGTTCACTTGAACCCCCTTGGCACTTCCCCTTGGCCGCCAGGATCTCCTTTGGGACCTTCCTGACCGCCAAGACCTCCTCTAATCTCCTCTTAACTAACGAGGTCACCTTTGAGTTATCTGGATCAATGAAATCTGGGTCGGACCACTTTCTGGGATCCCCTCCACCAGAATCCTTTTTCCTTTGAAATCCCTTCGCCTGGATCTCCCTTTTGGAGACCTTAGCCCACCTGACCTCCTCCTTTTGATCTGGAACGTCAAGACCTCCTTCTGCGGGTCTTGACCAGCAGATCTTCTCGACTAGACTTCGTCCTTTGGATCTCCTCCGTTCAGACCTCCTATGCGTGGATCTGAACCATTCGGGAACTCTTTGTTCTAATCTTAATCATCAGGACCTCCCTTCACCTTGATCTTAATCGTTAAAGCTCTCTTGATTTCATCCCAGCCGTTGAGACCTCTTATGAGTTGATCTCACTCGCTGAGAACCTCCTAGACCAATCTTGACCGTTAAAGTTTTCCTTTGGGGTCTTAGCCGACAGGACCACCGCTGGTCATACCGTTTTGTAAGTCCGGTACTACCGCTACCAGCAATTTCACTACACCCCTTTTGACCCCTTTTTGTCCTTCAGGACCTCTTTGTGTTCTCTAGGACCTCCCTTACGTTCACTGGACCTCTCTCGCGCGGATTCAGACCTCACTCGATGGATCTAGCGGTTCCGACCTCTTCGTGTTAGATCCGGGGTCCAGACCTCATGCTTATCAACTCGATGGTTTTGATCTTGTCCTTGATAGATCTGAGGGCTCCAATTCCTCCGCGTATCCTTGCTTGCGGACCTCCTCTCTTTGCCGATCGTGACCGTTAGGATCTCCTGTGAGGTCCTAGCCATCGATCTCCACCTTCGATTTGAGCTTGACCTTGGACCTTGGTGAGTAGGTCGTTGGACTTCCTATCCAGAGGACCTCCTCTGGTTGTGTCATTAGACCTCCGGTCCTTTGACCTCATCCTAACCGCCTGACCTCCTCCGAGCAGGTCTAGACCGTTAAGATGCTCTTTGATCGTATCTGAGCAATCCAGACCTCTTTCAGAGGTGATCTGAACCGTCCTGACCTCCTTTGATCATCTCCGAGCCGCTCAGATCTCCTTTGCTTATTTTCTTGATCGTCAGGACCTCTCCTGGCTTTTGGTATTAACTGCCAGACCTCCTCCTTGTGAGATCTGGCCGTCAGGGCCAGCCTTTTGTGGGTCCTGTCCTCAGGACCCTCTTGTGGGTGTGTCTTTTGGACCTCCTGTCCATAAGACCTCCCCATTGTGTGTCTTCTGGACCTCCTGTCCAGGATCTCCTTGTAGCTTTCTGGACCTCCCCATTCATTGGACCTCTTGGCCTCTGGACCTCTCTAATCTTAGGACCTCCTAAGCCCTTCAGACCTCCTCAAAAACCTCCTTGCGGGTTAGGACCTCCCCTTTGACCCGGTTGTTTCTAAGTTTGACTGGACCCACTTACCAGTCTTACCCATTCTCATTTCCTCCGCCACGTTAATACCTTGGGCATTTAATGCATGTCATGTCACATTAAATACATCCATATACGTGGCGTTTTACTCTGCATTGGGTCACCTAGCTGTACTCTGACATCCTTCTTTGTTCCTTCCCATAGCAACATACGTTGTCCTTCCTCGTACCTTTTACCCAGGGTGGTAGTGACACCTGCTCTGCTACTCACCTACCTTTGACCCATTTCTATACTTATCCTTGACACGTATGCTCTTAGTTTTCTTCACCCACTTTGGCTATAATTAGTCCAGGGAACTCTACCACATTACCTTCTCCACGCTCATCATTTTGGTTCTCGCTCAGTGGCTTCCTAGGGAAGACCTTGTTGCCCACGACCTCCCCTCCATCCATTGGTTCCTTCTTGTCTCTGGTAAGTCACTTGGTGATCTGCTCCACTCTTATTCTTGCCACTGCATTGAGCTGGTTGTGTCTTTCTCAGGACCTCCCCTTATGGGCTCCTTTTGGATTTCTATGGCCTTTGTATGAGGAGCTCCTCCTTGGTCTTTGCGCAAGGAACATTCCCTTGCCCCTTTCGGTCATCAATGAGGACCATCTTTTAGGACCTCCTGTTCCATTCTTTGAAATCACTCTTTTGGGGTCTTTGCTAAAGGACCACCCTCCTCTGATAGCTTAGACCTCCTCCAAAGAACCTATTCTAAGTCTGATACTCTTCATTAATTGAGTTTTGAGGTTCCTTTGGAGTTCTTTTGGTTCTTTATTCGGATCTCTGTTGGTTCTTTATTTGGCGTTGTTTGAATCTGTTCTTTTGGTAGTGTAGATCTTGGCGTTCCCGGAGAGCGAGTGTGAGGCGAGTAGGCCCCTAAGCTATCAAGCAAGAGGCAAGTTACACTTTTGATCATATTGCACCCAATAATTCAAATTTATTATGTCCTGTTTCAATGTATACTGCATGCCTATTTTTACCAAGTTATTTCAATACCTGTTTTAAATTCATAGTTATACCGACTTTCTTTGTATGGCCACTGTTGACTTTGGACTGAACATGTTGTCACCACTAGATCAAACTTGGGTCATGCAATAGTGTGAGCCAAGACCATTTGAAAAATATATGCTTAGTCATGCTTAGACCAAAAGTATTGATTTGGGGAAATCTTTACCAATATGACCAACTATTGTTTAAAACGTTTTGACCATGACATTGGGTTGTCATGGGAATATGAAAGTATTGCTGGGGAAGCAAAGAAAATGAAAATGGATTTGGACTCGGGCGAATTGGTTTGCTTGGCTGGTGCGATGTTTGTGCACGGACTCTATCCTGGCTAAGGTGGAGGTCCAGGGGTTTGTGGTTGTCGCCCGAGTCAGTTGAGGACCGGTCTTTGAGCGACCAATGCCATGCCTATAATGGGCTATGCCACAATCGTGCAACCACATGTCTCCAGAATGGGGCGTGAGACCTGGCTGAGTAATTTGCAAAGTTCTACTATAAGCTGCTCCATTGGAGGTGTGGGAGGTCTTATATGGACAATGGTCTATTATAACCTATTGTTCCCACTGGTGCAAAAGGGGGCTTTCCGCCGGATTGCGATCCATAGGAAAGTGAAACCTTAGCCAGGAAAGACTGTGGTGGAACAATGCATTGTAAAGGCCTTGTCATGAACTCTAGACCCCTTACCTTCGGTAGTGAGAGGTGGCACTCGCGCATACCAAACAACCTCTGCAGAGTTAAATCTATTCGAATAGCCGTGTCCGCGGTCATGGACGTGCTGGCAAAGGCTACTCAGAGTTAGATGTTGGTTTTGGGTTTTTCAGAAATATTTATTGAACTGTTTTTGGGATTAATATCCCATGGTTTGGGCGGGGAGCCTTGCAACAGAAGGGTATCCTTCACCACTTGTGATGAATGAATATCCAATTGAAAACATATTTACTAAATGAATTTTATTTATTATATGATGCTTTGGAACTTATCTTGGTAATTGAAATAAACATGGCTTTATGCAAATCAACCATATTAAGCCTTCCTGTGATATCCATTTATGCATGTCATTTACATTATCTAATCTGGTGTAACTTGCGAGCACGGTTGTTGTGCTCACTCTTGCTTGATGCTGTCTTTAGCAGGAATGAGAGCTTCTGGGTGATCTGCACGGTAGACCTAGTGGTCCTGTTCGACTAGGATTGCGCCCTCCAGCCGGTTGCCTGTGGTGTATCGGGTGGCCTATGTGTTTATTTTTACTATGTTTTGCCCTCTTGGCTTGTAAGCTCTCTTGTAAACAACTCCTTTGGTCACTACTACTGAAATGCTATCTTTGGGCCTTTGATCACAGACGGTTCATCAAAACCGTCAGATATTAACTTCTAATCTCGAGATGGTTTTTGTTACCCACCGTCGTGTTATTCTCCGCGCTAAAACCGCTCATGAAGATGTCATATCACGATGGTTCATGTTTGGAACCGTCGTGATACTTCACGACGGTTCCAAATATGAACCGTCTGTGATATTACCCAATATCACGAGCGGTTTTTAAACCGTCTGTGATACTTCACAGACGGTTCCGCTATGAACCGTCTGTGATATTGCCCAATATCACGAGGCGGGTTTTATTAAAACCGTCGTGATAATTAACTCATCACGACGTATATATATAGCTCGCCTCCCGGCCAAAACAGATATAGTCTTCTTGATCTCCATATCTCTGGCGCTCGATAGGTCCATCGCCGTTCGCGTGCGATTTGAGTACATCGCCTCACCTCACCGAGCCGGCTTTGGTCCATTTCACCAGTATATTGTCGCCGAGGAGCTTGCCGCCGTCGCCTCGTTCACCGATCGGCGACCAGCCGCTTGGACCTTCCCGACTTTCATTGACACCTTCCTCGTGATCGAGGTGAGATCTTGAAGCATAAGCATCCTTTAATTTGAGTAGTTTGACGTTTCACGCGAAATCGCTAGTTCGGCGCCTCCATGTGGGACATCACCGTCGGTTAGCCTCGGCGAGACCTTAGGGCCAAGAGCCGCGACTATATAGCAATGCGATGTCACCCTAAGCCCGATTTGAGCTTCAAATTAATCCTACTATTTTTAATCATTTAGTTAATAAACTAACGAGTCTATGACATGTGGGACGCCATAGATTTTATAAATAAAATCATGAAATAAAAAATGAGTTCTTGACAAGTAGGGCCCACATGTAAGTTAATAAAATCCAAAAAATGTAAAAATGAAAAAATCGTAATTAAGCCTCGAAAAATCGCTTTGAAAGTCATCACCCTTTTATTTATTTTCGGGGTTTTCAATATGAACCGTGTGATGGACCGGTTGGATGTACACCGAGAACCGTGTGAGTGAAGAGTACATTAATGGTGTGTCTTCTTTTACAAGAGCTGCGAGGAGGATATGTTGAATAAGGGCGGAATATATGTCTTGTCCATGCATTGATTGCGAGAATCGAAGATGTTTAACAACCGGCGCTTGATCGAAGCACACTTGATTCAAAGGGTTTCAAAAGGGTTATACATGTTGGACCGATCACGGTGAAGAGCATATTATCTGAAGTCAACGATATGCATATTATCTGAAGTCAACGATATCTTGCGAATGATGTCGATTGTGGTTCCGATTCGGATAAATTTGCACGATGACAATCTAGATCGGATGCTTGCGATCTGAAGGGAAGCTGTGATGAGAGGGAGTATGTTCAATTCGGGGTGTGATGGAGGACTCGGAAGAAACCTTTGTTCCCGCTGCAAGTCGGAATACACAAGGTTGTCATCCGTGTTAAACTATTGAAATTGAAGGCAAGCAACGGTTGGTCCGACAAGAGTTTCACGCAGTTGTTAGGTCTCTTAAGCGGACATGCTTCGGAGAAATGAGTTGCCCAAAACCACCTACAAAGCCAAAAGGTTCTTTGTCCATTGGGAATGGAAGTAGAAAGAATACATGCATGTTGAACATTTGTATCCTCTCCGTAACAGTATACAAACATGCATGTATGTCCTGTGCAACGATCCCGATACAAGCGTAAACAATCGAGATGACGACGAGGGAATCGAGGTGAAGAAAGGACCTCTGCTAAGGTGGCGTGGTATCTTCTGTAATTCCCCATTTGAAGCGGTTTTGCGAACCCAAAGAATGCAAAGCTAGATTGGCACTTTCGAGGAGCGTAAGAATGACGGAAAGTTAAGACACCTGCTGATTCCGCCCGGTGGAGAAACATCGATAGGAGGTTTGCGGACTTGGTGCGGCACCGAGGAATATAAGGTTTGGATTGAGTCTGAGATGGAATGAATCCTTTTCGGTAACATGAGCGGCCGACATAGCACTTGGCGTGGCGCTCTGTATCTACAACCTTCCTCCTTGGTTGTGTATGAAGCGGAAGTATATTTTGTTGTCGATACTTATCCAAGGGCGAAGCAACTCGGGAATGATATTGATGTGTACCTAGCACCATTGATGGAAGATCTAAAAATCTTGGATTGAAGGGAATGCAATATGGGATGCGTACAAGCGAGAGAACTTCACTTTACGTTCCTTGTTGTTACGCACCATAAATGATTATCCTGCCCTTGCTAATCTGTCGGGCGAGTACAAAAGGGGCCAAAGCACATACTCACTTTGCTTAGATGATCTGAGAGTGTGTGGCTGAATCACTCGCGCAAAACCATGTACATCGTCATCGTAGGTTCCTTGGAGGGCTCACCCATCTGCAGGATGAAGAAACAATTGACGGAGAGAAGGAGGGCAGTTCGGCTCCAAGACATTTAAGCGGAAAAGAGGTCTATAATATGGTTAAGGATTTAGATGTTGTGCTTGGAAATGGATGTAAATCAAGGACAAGTAAGAAGAACATGTGGAAGAAGAGATCAATATTTTGGGACTTACCTTATTGGGAGCACCTAGAAGTTAGCCCTTTGCATCGGCGTCATGCATGTAGAGAAGAATGTATGTGACGACTTGATTGGTCTCTTCTTGAACATTCGTGACAAAACAAAGGATGGTGTCAGCATGCGGCTTGACTTGGTTGATATGGACATCGGACACTGAGTTAGCACCAACAAGGACCGATAAAGGACGAACGTACCTTCCCCACTTGTTACACTCTGTCCAAGGCCGAGAGAACCAAAGCGTGCGGTGCTTGCATGGCGTGAAAGTTCCGTCCTGTTACTCGCCAACATGAAGAAACTTGTTTCGATAAAAGATTTGAAGTTAATTGGCATGAAGTCTCATGATTGTCATGTGTTGATGACACAAATGCTCCCTGTTGCAATTAGAAGTATTTTGCCGATCAAGGTCAGAGACAATCATGAGGTCGTGTTATTTTTTAACACAATTGCTCGAGAAGGTCATCGATCTCGAAGGACTAGATGCTCTGCGGGGCGAGGTGGTGACGACACTATGTGATCTTGAGATGTATTTCCCTCCGTCGTTTTTCGATATCATGGTCCATCTCATTGTTCATATTGTGAGGAGATAAAGATGTGCGGGCCCGTGTTCCTCGTAACATGTACCCGTTCGAGAGGTTCATAGGAATTCTCAAGTCATATGTACGGAATCGATCTCGGCGAGGGCGACATCGTCGAAGGTTATGCAAGCCCGAAGAGGTCATTGAGTTACGCCTCGATTACATGGCTCAGTCGAGCAATAGGTGTGCCTCGATCTCGCCATGAGGGGAGGCTCGAGGGTATCGGGACCATCGGAAGAAAGCAATCACTCCAAATATGGATGTGTATGCTCAAGCCCATTTCACGGTCTTGCAACACATGGTGAAGTGTCCTCAGATATATCGACCGGCACAAGGGCGTGCTTGACAGCGAAATCCGCTGCGGCGGATGTTTGGATCACGAGACAACACAATGAGCGGTTCAACCAATGGTTGAAGGAGCGACTTGCTAGGAGCTCGTCAAGTGATATCTTGACATGGTTGGCAAAAGGGCCAACATTTACAGCTTGTAACATGGCGAGGATATGACATAAATGGGTACACATTCTATCGCAGCTCGGGATATAAAAGCACTAACGAGCAGCGGTGTCGCATAGATGCATTCATGCCGATGGGTGAGGAGCTCCTACTATGGGCAAATAGAGGAGATATGGGAGCTCGACTCGTGCTTTTCAAGATCCCCTATTTGGTGCCGTTGGGTCCATCTCCCACAGTGAAGGTCGACAAGTCTGGCGTCACTACCGTGGACCTCGAGCGTGTGGGATACAAAGACGAACCATTCAGTCTTGGCTAACCAAGTTGTTCAAGTCTTCTATGTTACCGACCCGGCAAATAAGAAGCGCCACGTAGTTCTTCATAGAAAAAGGAGGATTGTCGGAGTTGAGAATGTAGTGGACGAGGAAGAATACAATCAATTTGACGAGTTGCCTCCTTTCGGAAACGGCATAAGGGTCGAGGAAGAAGAACATGGCGAAACTAGCTACATACTGCGTCGATCATCATGAAGGGCTAATTTTTAAAGATTAATTGAACAATGTGTGTATATGTATATACATTACGATGAATGGTTAATTTTAGTTCATTTGAGTTAATTAATTGATTTGTCTTGTGAAATGGATGTGATTGTTTCTCAAATGAATGTGAATTGGATGTATATACATGTACTTGTTGTCTTTTACTCGCTTGTTTGAGAGGGCATGGCTAGCATTTCTGAGGCTAGCCAATAAGCGAATCGATCTAGATATTAACCAATACAAAATAATATCACGAGCGGTTTGAACTACGAGCCGTCTCACACGTATATCACGAGCGGTTGTTTATCAAAACCGTGCATGCTATATATATATCATGAGCGGTTGTTTATTAACACGTGCATGATACATCATATATCACGAGCGGTTCTAAGTTAGAACCAAATGCGTGATATCACATATCCGAGCGGTTCTAAGTTAGAACCGCTCATAAATAATATATCACGAGCGGTTCTAATTTAGAACCGTCTGTGATGTCCATCTATTTACATTGGGACTCTAGCTAGGGTTTGCAGCTGCCACTCTCAAGCGATTAAGTTTCTCAACTCTTCTCGCTCCCTCCTCCCCGAGCCCGTCGCCACCGTCCTCGACGCCTCCTCGAGCTTGGCCTTCTCCTCCCGATCCTGTCGGACGCGCCTCCTCCTCCGGCCCGTGGCGCCTCCCACGAGCCGAGCCTCCTCTTCTGACCCAAGACGCCTCCCCGAGCCCACCGCGCCTCTGCCCAGAGCCGCCGCCTCCTCTCCTCCCAGGCCCGTGGCCTCCTCCCCTTCGGCCAGCCCTCTTTGCTCGTCTTGCTCCTGCTCGTCCGTCTCGTCGGCCTTAAAGGTAACCAATGCCGGAGTTACCGATCGACCCCACGCCCCTTTCCCTAACTATTTCTATCAATAATCTGTCATGGTCCTTCATGATAATTGTACATGTTTTAGGAATTTATATTTGTTCTAGTCGGTTATTCATATGGTATTTGTTTTGATCTCGCTCTTTGGAATACATTGCAATGATAATTCTATTTCTTGTAAAGATGTCTTCCGCTCATTACGAGTCATCGCCGCCTCATGTCTCGATGATGCACCATCCTCTCGAACAATATCCAACCGCGGAAGAAGAGGAATATCGAAAAGGCCCACGGGCGATTTACCATCACGCAGTCGATCGATGCAGGACCCTATCAATCCTCGCCGAAAGCAGCGTCCGCATTCCGGAGAATGGTCGGAATAGTTGCACGAGCGGGTCAAGATCACCTATGATTAAGTGGAAGGTGGTGCGGACCATCGAAAAACATCTTTGGCGAAATTCTCGCATCGTTCGAGATCCGGAAGAACTCCCGGACTCCCGTGCGACGACACGCGTTGCTACAGGCGTGCAAAGCGTGGAAGAACTTCAAAAGCACGCTTGTCAAGAACTACGTGGAGAAGGATCTGAAGCTGCCCTTCCACAAGTATCTATTCTTGGAAGAGTCCTGGGCCGAGTTTGTGGCGAAGAAGACGACAGATGAATTTAAGAGTGAAAGTCTGGCGACACGGCCCTCGAGCAAAAACAAGCATACCCACAGACTCGGCACGCTTTGGTATGCGGGTAAGCCCCGATATGGAGGGATCAGAACAGCGATGAGCGGTTTGAATCTCTCCTACTATTTCGAGATCACTAATGTCTTGGCAAAGCGGTGGTTATTTGCGAGGTTATGTATTACGACCTCACGAAGTGTACTTTCCAAACCCGAAGACCGGAAGTGTCCCAACGCTTTGTAAGATGTCGAACTACCTAGTTTGTAATTACTCCATAACTTCATAGGAAGTGAAATGACATGTCGGGCTATATTGCAGATAATGTTGAGTGCACAATCTTCCCAAGGCTCATTCGAGGCGAGATAGGGAGAAAGATATACTCTCTGCGGCCCTAAAAAGCAGTGAGCATCCGGTTATACGAGAGGCTGGTGTTTTTGTTACATGGGAACAATGGTTCCAAGCGGACTCGGATCGTGCAGAGTAGGAAGAGAGCCAAAGCCGAGCACGATGCAAAGCTACGAGAGGATCTTCGTGCATCCTCGAGAGATGAGCTCATCTTGAAAATTCAATCAATCCTTTGAGGAAAGGATTAGATGCGTTCGAAAGCAAAAGCAGATAGAGACCTTTGAGGAAAGGATTAAGGGATTGCAAATGCCAAGTCGGTTGGAAGCCCTACCCTACTATACCGCTAGCTAGCC
The DNA here is from genome assembly GCA_036346405.1 of Phyllostachys edulis. Classification (NCBI taxonomy): domain Eukaryota; kingdom Viridiplantae; phylum Streptophyta; class Magnoliopsida; order Poales; family Poaceae; genus Phyllostachys; species Phyllostachys edulis. The sequence goes on along the minus strand of CM070550.1, from coordinate 8,034,148 downwards.
CCCAAACATCCGAGTAGTGCGCGTCCAACCCTAACCCTACCACAATAGGTGATGACAGATTTTCCGTCGATGACATCCGGGTAATAATTATTATCTTTGGAATGCTCAATCCATTGATAGGCTGTTGGAGTAGCTAATTTTGTATCGTTATGTGCGTAGGTGGCTACGGCGCAAGCTCCAAGTGAGATATGTCTCTGTTGCCTAGATCTTTGCTTGGGGCGGTGTATCCATCCCAGATGTCGAGCTTTGGTGCAGTGCAAATCTAGCGCCGGGTTTCGCAAAAGTGAATGTGGGCGGTGTTTGTGCCAATTTGAGGCCGTCCGTGAAAATTCCCCAAACGATGAGGTCATGACTCTAGGGCAAGCCGTTGGAACATTCATCCAAAGGCCCAAGGAGGACATCTGCACGAGCTACCCGCTCGGTGTCAACTTCACGGAATGTCTGCAGAACGGCATCAAGTCCACGGACGACTACACCGGCTACTGACCGACATGGCAAGGGCCCGCAGCATCACATGCATCTACACCTCGTGCTCGATCGACTCTTGTGAAGTCGACCTATACAAAGCGAGCGGCAAGGGCAAGGGCAAATAGAAGACGATCGAGTCCTCTCATAATATCCCCTTCTTGCCGTTGGCGGAAATACAAGCGAGCGAGCCGTTGCTCGAGAAGTTAGATGCCCTACCCTAGGACCGGATTGCGGAATTGCATGCATGGTACATGGAATACCCAACAAGCGGTTGATCAACGATGCTCGGGTGTCACCGTCAAGTTCAAGGAGCATCATTTTAACCACGTGTATCAAGGCCGTCTTCACGGTGACCTTCGACGACTTGTTCTTTCTCTTCAACCTCAGCGAGCTCGGCGTCTCAATCATACGATCTTTGACAATCGTAAGTGTGTATAATCACGGTCAATGTTCGTGTAATATCGATAAATGTTATATATAACTCCTAGCTTTTGTATAATAGATACATGATGCGTGAAGCCGAAAGAAGGAAATCACCGGTAGGTTTCCTCGACCAGACGTTGTCTCCGAGCAAAGCATCACGGCGAATGCAACATTAAATCGAGAATTACGTTATAGATTTTTCATGGCTCACCGCAACAAGGAATTCATACTTTTGCCCTACAACCGTAAGTAAGTAGTGTTGCACTCTGGCTATACTTGTTGATTTATACTTTATAAGCAACACGAACTTAGGTTTAATGACCATCTTGACATACATGTAGGTTCCATTGGATTCTAATTGTAATTATACCAAAGCGAAATCGTAATATACCTAGATTCCTCTGAGAGGGCCACTCACAACTTCACAACTATCCGGAGTTTAATCATCGGTAAACACATTTCCTCCATAGAAACTCTATTGTAGTCTTTCCTTCCTTTGCAATGGCTAAGGCTAACTTCTTGGAGTCACGTGGGGTGTTCGGCGTGTTACATGCTAAAGGATGGAATATCAAGGGAAGGACGCCGCAACATGATCAAACATTCCGGTACTTACTAGCTAGTACACATTAATCCTATAACACTTCAGTAGCAATGCCTCTCGAACTAACCAATTCTATTTTTGCGGTGCCACCAAAGAAATACGTCATAACGTCTGTGGATACTATGTTTGCCACAACATGCAACTACTCATCGGTTCGCGATCACCAATGATCCTCGGGTTTGTCAATCTTTCAACAATTATTTCATATATACTTACCAATTTATATAAGCCCGAATTTGACCTTCATATCGACGGAGTTGCGAACATCGCTGGCTAATCGTTGGAGCGAGCGAGCTCATAAAAATTCGATCACACCTTGCGTCATTCCCCTGAGCAGACGGGTCATAAATCCAAATGGGAGTTTCCACAGTGTAGCAGTTGAACTTGATTGAGATAGATTGAACATAATGGTACATGTGTGTAAATTAATGTACATTAATGGTTAAATTTAGTTAATTGATTTGTGAATTGGATGTGTGCTTGTTTACGAAATGAATGCAATTTTGATGTGCTTCGAAATGAATGAGAATTGGATGTGCTTGTTTCAGAGGGCATGGCTAGCATTTCTGAGGCTAGCCAATAAATGAAATAGATTTAGCAATGCAAAGACTACCACAGGCGATGCGTAGATGAAACCGTCAGCAGATGATGATCCATTACCACGACGGATGCAGATATGAAACCGCTGCGTGATAGTGAACTATCACGAGCGGTTTCATATCTGACGTATCGTCTCGCGTAATCGATTATCCTGACGGTTTCATCTACGCAGGGCTCTGCGTGGTAATCGACTATCACTGAGCGGTTTATCTACGAACCGCCTGCATGGTAGTTGAATATCACTGACGGTTTTATCTGAGACCGTGCGTGGTAGTCGACTATCCTGAGCAGTTGCATCTGCTGCATCGCCTCTGTGATAGTATGTATTACGCACGGTTGAAAACCGTCTGTGATGACCATTAGTATTCTTGACCCATAAACTCGAGGCGGCTCACGGGCGAACCGCCTCGTGATGGCGCTTGAACCGTCTGTAAAGGCCTTTTACGTAGTAGTGGGTTATTAATAAAGCTTGTGTTGTTGCTATGTTACCCTTGTTGTTCTTTGTGAAGAGCTAGCCATGATCCTTGGGACTAGCTCAGTTCACATAGAGGACCTTGAGAGCTCCTGGTCCTCCCCGACCTCCCTCGAGATCTGTCATGGGCGTTTTGGGGTGCTCCTTGGTTCCTAGACCTCCTCGGTTCATCCCCTGGACCTACAGGTGGTCTCTTTGGACCTCTGGGAGGTCTTAGTGGATGTCCAGAGGTCCTTCTGAACCTCTGGGAGGTCCTAATGGACTTTCGGGAGTTCTTGGAGGACCTCTCGGGTGCCCTAGGGTTGGAGTCGTTACATAGTTGAGCTTGCAAATATTTACTTGTGGACTTTTCTCTACAAGATCGTCATCTGTGAATGATCAACTCAACATACAAAGTGATGTCATGAAAAGGAGTCTGATTTTTTAGTTGTGGTAGCCTTCCCGAGCTTCTTTGTCATGTTGGTTGAAACTAGACAACATTTGATCATCTCATTAGTTTATCGTCACATCACACTTGCAATCGATATTACACGTGGGCAACCGCATCGGGTTGAGAGAGTTTTCTCGACCATGAATATCATAAAGATAGACCTCACGAAATAAGATAAATGATGCATGATTGAATGACATGATGATATGCTATGTTGAGCGAGAGATATTTGCGGCAATTGGTGACAACAAAATTATGCGACGCTATTAAGCCATGAAGGTGTGTAGAAACTAGTTATCTTGTGTACCTCGTATAACTTAATGGTATAATTGTTTTCCTATCTTGAGTTTCAAATTATTATTGAACTTGTGTTGAATTCAAGTTCTTATAAATTCAGTTGTGTTTACATGTTGTAGGTAATCTTGTTGAGTAATTTGTTTTGGATATCTTGTGCGACTATCAATTATGTGCACACGCATTAGGAGTCCTTGTTAGTACTTTATATGAGCTCTTAATATTATATTCTATGCTTGTTTGGTTGTATCAGTTAGATCTATGTTTGTCTGGTTATATCGGTTAGATCTTAACAATTTGAACGTATTTGACATTATTAATTATATTGACTATTAGATCACATTGTGCCTCGGTATTTTTTACACTATAGCTTTGTCTTGGATCTTTCAAATTACTGGTTCCGGCACTACCTTCATCCAACACATGTTTGTAGTTTTCCTCGACTCTAAATAGTTGGAAATACCATTGATGGTGTAGGATCGTAATGCAATCGAAAGGGGTGGGGGTTGAATGATTGCGACCAATTGACCTTCAAATCCAAACTCACCGCTGTGCGCTAGAGCTCTGGATTCCTCTCGGATGTTTCTTTGAAGAACTTCGGAACCCTACCAAGAACTTCTTCAAAAGGCTCTTCAAAGCACATCAAGAACAACAAATCAAGAGACAAAGTTAAACGAATCGAACTCTATTTCTCAATTCTGATTTGTGTCTACAAAGCGCTTGGCAAGCACCCCTCAAAGCCTTCAACTAGAAGACCTCTAAAGCTCTCACGTAACAAGCCTACGTGAACGCCACGGTAAAAGCAACGCTCAAAGCTCTGCCAAAAACTCCCGTATAACAGTCGTAGAGTTAGCACCTAACCCCCACCTCTTTTTATACCATAGAGTCCTAGACGTGTCCTCTACGACATGGACACGGACTCTATCTCTAAGTCTCTCCGGATCACGGACACCTTCCATATCTTCAACACGTGAAGTAAGCCTCTAGGACTCCACCTCCGGAGCTCCTCCACGCACCATGCAACCCTTTGATCTCCACGTGCTCAAATAAGCTCAATCACCTCGTGACATCCACGACCTCCTAGACCTCGAGATCTCCCCATCCTAGTCTGGATCCACCTCGTCACCACCATGATTGCCTTCACGCTCAACCTGCACATGCAAAGATCAAAGAACACATATTCGGCACAAGTTCTCCAACTTGACCAACATTAGCTCACAAACTCATAAACATTATCATGCATCAAGTAACACAACTTAAAGCTCATGGATTTAACTAAAACTTTAGCCAATTCTCAAAAATCGAAACAATCCGAACACAATCGGTCATACCGCCATATTATTCCCGGTACTTATCAAGACACCGGTCGTACCGCGCCATACACACCGGTATTACCAATCTCTAAAGACAACAGAAACTCCCCAAAAACAGGCACTCTGTAAAAACCATACCGCTCTCAAAGCGGTATTCTTGACATCTTGATACTCACCTCTGTTCAACACAGCGGTACCGACCATCTGCTCGATCAGCACCAAGTCAGGTATTATCGTTTTCACTTGAGCTCAAAACTCTCGAAAACATCTCTCTGGAAATTCCATACCGCAACCTTGTGGTCATACCTTTGTTGCGGTACTACCGCCGTCAAAATAACGGTATTACCGACCTACGGTCGTACCGTTCCACAGCTATGGTACTACCGTATTTCACTTGAAATCAAAGTGTCAGAAACACTCTCTCTAAAAAACCTATCGCGGTACTACCGCCAACCATGGCAGCATCATGCCGCTCAAAGAAGAAATCAATGTTCAAAAACAAGTGTTACGGTTTTTCCATCTTGCCAAAAACAAAAGCGGTATTCTTGATGTGCGGCTCTCTAGTAAATTACCAAAACGGTACTACCGCGCCACTAAAATCTAAAGAACTTCGAACCAAGCCACGAGACACGTGGGCGCTCGAGATGATTTGGCCGATTGGACCACGCTTCAAAACCATCGGATTTTAAAAGCATCGTAGAAAGTCCGAACGTTCCCCTTGATTTCGGTAGTCGATTTCAAATCAAAGGCTCACAATCATGAAGAGTTCGGACGGTCGAACGTTCCTCTCAATAAGAGCCGTCGATCAAGATCTAACAAGTCGACCAAAACACTATTCAAAGCAGTGACTTGCGGTACTACGCGCTTGACCGCGGTCCTACCGCAATCCCAGTAGTTCATGAGATACAAAGCCGGTACTACCGCTCTCAAGAAAAAACCAAAAGCCAAACACAAGTCTTGAAATTCCATACCGCCAACAATCAAGCGGTTGTTCACCAAATGATAGTTCCATGGACATAAAGCCAGACTACTAGTAAAACCTGACAAAAGCTAATTTTTGATAGAATTCAACGGAACTCAAAAGCATGTCAGCATCTAAGATCACAAATATGTTCCAAAGACAATGTATTCATCTTAAAATACCAAGACTGAGTCTTTCTTATTGTCAATGTGTTCATTATCAAATATCATGACAAAAACCCCCCGATCTTACAAATGGAAGATTTGAGCACACGAGGAAGAAGAGCTATGATCTGGAGGCGACTTTTTTGGTGCTTTGTTTTGACATGTATGTATAACTGGGATATGTTCCATGCATGAATGCAGAGGATAGGGCCGTATGTTCTGCTCTTCCGTCAGAAAGAAGACTTAACTCATGCAACTTGCGCAGAGTTGATGGCTTCTTCGTCATGAAAATTTGTATAAAGTTGACTCAACAATTGCAAGAAATCAGAAGCTTCTCCCTTTCGTCTGATTCTTTTGCCGTGACTTGTCAGGAACGGAGGAGCTAGCGAGACGCGACCATGTCCAACATGGAAAGATTCGGTTGACGCGTGCCCAACCACTGCATGCTCACCAACCGCAGCAGACCAGTTAAATATATTGGTCTCACTCACACGGTCACACGGCCGTGTCATGTACTCCATTTTGTTTGTTACTCCGGTAGTGTGAGCTATACATAACAATTTTTATTTATTTATGATCTTCCGGCAAGGCCCGTCAAATTGTGACACTCGATCAGTAAATAAACAGTGTTTGTTTTACAAAAGTTAATGTGAAGTCTAAACGGACTTTCCTGTTAGAGTGCTAGACGATACATAGCCTATATCACGGGCTGAGCCCTCGTCAGCACATAACATGTGAGGCCATCTCCAATGAAGATGCTTGGAAGGTGCATAAAACCCATGAAAGGCCGAGCAGAGCTTCGCACGACGGATCCTCTACATCGAGGAAGAAAATAAAGATGATCTAGGACGTATGATATTAGAATACGATCTCCACTGTTCGATAAAACATTGGAGGTCTGCGGTACTTTGCTACAGTGGATTCGCAGTAGTAAAATCACCACAGTGAGATATCCCTCTGTTTGTACCGTATTTACTGTAGTGTTACTTCAGAGTATTGTTCACACTATCAAAAACAATATTTATACCGTGCTCATCTGCATGATAACAGAGATCCGGTTCCTAGTGTGTGCGATCCAAAGGGGAAGGAGGACCAGTACTAGACCACATTAAAAGCTAGACACATTGCGGATGAAGGGCCCATGTACCGATGTACGTCATTGCAGTCCTCTCACTGTGCGCCGGGATTAAACCATCGGTTGATGCTACGACTTCACCACCTACAATGATGGATTTGATCATCTGCAAGTCTGCAACCACAAAGGTGGCTACTTTGTTCGAGGGATCGAGACATTTTACAAAGAGCAGTATATAGTATATACTCACCCGTTTAGCTATATTTATTTACAGTATACCATGTGAATGAAACACTAAATCTAAGAAATATTTAATAAGAAATGATCACACGTGCCTCTATTAAATAACATACATGCAACCACTTAACTTTTTCTAAAACATTTAAATATAGGTAGAGAGAGCAAAAATTACAATAACTACATTATTGATCCTTTCAATATATTAAAACAGATACTCCTGGAGCTATGAACAAATATAGCAAAACGAATGGAGTATATTACTATTGCATATCTCATTTTAATTAGCATTATTACCTTTTTTATGAGACTAATTAGCGTTATTATTGGTGAGGGGGGGGGGCATGCGGACGTCGCAGGCGCAGGCGCACAGTGCAAATCACGATCGAGTTGTTACTGTTGCATTGTACTAGTAGTGCGTGTGTATTGGGCTGTGTTTCTACGTCTATGAGCAGGCTTCTTCTGGTCTTGGTTTCCTTGTTGCGTGAAAAGGGCAAGAGTAACGACCATGGCGATAGCAACGGCCTAACGAATGGATGGATTTAGACCAACTCCAATGATATGTTTTAGCCGGTTCAAATGAGAAGAGAGAAGATATAAAATTGATTTAATACATTGAAGAAGTCGATTCTAACAAAAAAAAATACATAGAATCAGACTCTACTTAGAGCATCTTTAGTGTATTGAACCGATGTCGATTCAAAGTCATGCCACGTATTAACCGATTCCTACTAATAACCGGGACCGACGTTACATTAAAAAGCCACAAAATAATAATATCCTTTCTCAACCTCACTCTCTCCTATATAGTTGTTTAATGCTCATATGAGTTATTTAATGCTTTGCATCGACTCTTAAGTAGAGTCCGGTTCCATGCATTTTTTTTGTTGGAATCGACCCCTTCAATGTATTGAGTCGATTCAATGTATTCTCTCTCCTCATTTGAACCGGCTAAAACACAACATTGGAGATGGTCTTAGTGTATTGAACCGATGTCGATTCAAAGTCATGCCACGTAAGTATTCTATGAACTGAGCTTCTTTTTCTCCAATGTATTGAAACAATTTCTACTAATAACTGAGACCCACGTTACATTTAAAAACCACAAAATAATAATATCATCTCTCAGCCGTACTATCTCCTATGTAGTTGTTTAATGCTCATATGAGTTGTTTAATGCTTTGAATCAACTCCTAAGTAAAATCCGGTTCCATGCATTTTTTTGTTGGAATTGACCCCTCAAATGTATTGAATTAATTCAATGTCTTCTCTTTCCTCATTTGAACCAGTTAAAACACAACATTAGAGATGGTCTTAAGAGTCGATTCAAAGCATTAAACAACTCATATGAGTATTAAACAACGCATAGGAGAGAGTGCGATTGAGAGAGGATATTATTATTTTGTGGTTCTTTAATGTAACGTGTGTTCAGCTTATTAGTATGAATCGATTCAATACATTGGAGAAAAATGTTCGAGTTCTAGAATACTTACGTGACTTGACTTTGAATCGACATCGGCTCAATACACTAAAAATACTCTAAGGTAATAGGAAATGACTTGTAGGAGCCAGTCCGACCCAAATCCGCCGAATATTGGATGACATGATGACATCACATGATATATGTGGTAAAAGTGGAATATTAGGTCTATGGTTAAAAGCATGTACAATAGCGTGGCGTCGGTGTGTGTAAGACTTGTCACGTGGGACATTAGATGATGTGGATGAGAAAGAGGAGCATAGAGAATTAGACCGTCTCTCATGTAGTAGTCGATCGTAACACGAGAAACAAGACACATTATACATGAAGAAGTTGTCTCAGAGACATATGAAAAGACAATCCATTATAGGAGTTATCTTTAAGCGCTGTACATAAATGATATGAAAGGGTATTATAGACAACGATTATCTATACTATTATACATACCCTAAGTGTATCGCTCTTCACCTTGTCAAAGTGAATGCAACTGCCTTCAACAACAAAAAAATGAATATATGATATCTATTTCACCCGAAGGGTAAGACCGTTGCTTTAAAAGTTACGCAATTCACTGTTGAGAGAAGCATTAAAGCACCTCCCTAAATTCATGTTTCTTGAGTCCATCAAGATCAACAAGCAACAAAACAAAGCCCAAAAGTAAGCTTGGCAAAACTAAATGAAATCCAGCTCCGCACCACAAGATGTACTACTGCTGTCTTGTCCTTCCGCATGCTCCCCTCCAATTCCTCCGTTGCTGCCAAACAAAACAATCTGGAACTGAGACCAGCGGCGGAGCGTCGTTGAGGCCACCCCTTGGATCCATTAGTTGGACATAGATATATACACGTCTAATTTTCTTTGTTGTTGATATGCCATTGTTGTTTGAGCAATTAGCTGACAGTTCCTCTCAATTCTATATAGCCTTCATTTCTTTCCCTTTGGAAGCAATTAGTTGACAGCGTGTCTTGTGCTCGAATCTCCCAACTTGAGAAGATGCACAGGCTAAACCAATGGTGAGGTCAAAAGCTCTTTTGTAGCGACAGCACGAGCGTAGTTTTTCGTTTAATTTTGCTTCCTTCTTTAACGTTTCGTTTAAGTACGCAACTGGTTTCGTTGTTTTGCAATGGAAGATGATTTTTATTGGCAACAGCTTTTAGCCTCCCCTTAATTTTGGGTCACGCTCCGCCACTGACTGAGACGGATGGTAGTGATATGCTGTGTTGCTTTAGTGTCGTAAACAAGACAATCAGTGGGGTAATTTACATATCCAAGGCAGTACACTTCTAATATATCACTTAAATACACGTATTATACTTCTTTATCATTTTCAGTATACTTAAATGCCAATAATAAGATACTCAAATGCGACTTGATTGAAAAAAAATTCATTGGAACCCTTTGTTTTTTTGCTATATACCCTTTTTCATATATAAAAGAAGTATATACACAAATTTTGCTATAAAAAGTGGACTTTCATGAAATTTTTATGGAACTCGCTTTAAGGTATCTTGTAATAATTATTAGAGTATGCTCAAATAGATAAAGATGTATCGTATCATCATACGATTTAAATGGTATATAAAAAGTGAGAGTACATACTCCCAAGAGTACCATAGTATTTTCACACACACACACACACATATATATATATATATATATATATATATATATATATATACACACACACACACACAAGCGCGCGCACATTTGGTGGCAGTATAGTAGTAGATTTACCTGACCAACGTGAGTTAGTCTTCAATTAAGATGCTTGACGGCCACACACTTCAATTAGTGGAACTGAAAGAACCCTCACCATGGCCCAGGACGCCACGAGAAGAACGATCCTGGTTCTGAAAGCATTTGCAGAAATCGAAACTAACGTGGTCGGGCTGAACAATATTATGCCTTCAGGAAGGAGACACCTGAAGGACAGGAGACGCTTACTGCGCATGTTGACGCGGAGCATTTACTGCCCACGTACGGGTATGGGTGAAATTCTTCTCATCGCTGTAGTAATCACCCAGTGTGAAATAGAGCACATGATCTTCCTTCGAGCTCAGGATGGGGTTCATCAGCGTCGTGTGCGGCGTCGGCAACCTCGCTTCCTTGAACTGCTTCTGCTCCCACAGCTCCGCAAACTGATCTCGCCGTCCAGTAGCGGATATAGGATTAGACTACGCCTCGAGCTAAATTTTAATAGACTAATATCTTAAAACTAATACTAATTTCTACCCACAAAGAAGACATAACAACAAATAAGCCGCAAACACTTAATTAACATAAAACTTTATAAAAAAAATACTTCAACATAAAATATAATAAAAAACATAACAAAACATAAATAATATAGCATCTTAAAGATACAAATTGAGTACATAAATAATAAAGATTTAATCTCTAACCTAGCCTACCATTTCTTCACAATAGTTGGACTAGTACCGAACCTACAAAGACAACATTAAAAAAAATCAAAAAGAGATATGATTAAATACAAAGAACATGAAATTTAGATTTGTAAGAACCAAACTTACCATTAGCACGAGAAAGTTGTTTCTTCGTGACCACATTCCTTGAAAACGCCTCTTGCTTCTCTTCATTTAGTATCTCTAATTCCTAAATAGGCAATACACTTATTAACAATATGCACGAGCAACAAGTTAATTTTGCAAGACTACAAGTCTACACTCTCGACTACATAACTACAATCGATCAACCATAGTCCATATGACATGACCATATCCAACTCTACGAGACTACAACCAATCAACCATAGTACGACATCCAACATTAATTCATTGAACATCCTGATATAGTGATATAGACAAATCACATTTATTTAGACAATTAGACATAACACATTAACACCATTCCAGATCTCATTACCTCTCCAGCTCTCCTCAATTCCTCAAACTGCTCAACCTCAAAGCCTCAGCTCAATTCCTCAAAGCCTGGAGGCACCGCCACCACCGACACTGCCGCCGATGCTCGCTGGCCGAGGGAGCCTTGAGCTCGCTGCCAACGCCACCACCACGCCTGCCGAGGGAGCCTCGAGGCCGGAGGCGCTGCCACGCCGCTTCCGAGGGAGCCTCGAGGCCGGGCGGCGGAGCTGGGCGTGGAGCGTGTTGGTGTTAGCATCTGCCAGGCCGCCGCCGACGCCAAGGGAGGGAGCCCTGGAGGCTAGAGAGGTGGAGGCACTGCGTCGATCGTTGAGGGAGCCTGCGCCGCTGCGTTGCCGTCGAGGGAAGAGTGCGGTCATAGGCAGCCGCCGACCGAGAAGAACCGCAGCCGCTTGACGTTGCGTTGCTGTCGTCCGTCGAGGATGGCACGGGCCACCGGCCATGGGCATTGCACCAGGCGGGGATGGATCGAAGGAGGACGTGGCGCCGGGCGTGAGGAAGGGCGCAGAGGGAGCCGGGAGGGCGGCCATGACGGCAAGCAAGGCGAGGTCGCGAGGGGAGCCGCCGATGGAGGCAGTGGCATGGAGGGGATCAGCCAGGGGAATAGGGAATTAGGTCTGGATTGAAGATTTTCAAAAATAAAAAGAACCATTTGGTTTTGTTGAAGCCCTAAAGCTTAACTTGAGATTTTCAGAATTCAAGTGTTTAAAATGACCAAACCGAACTTCAACTAATCCAAAGCTTGGTTTATTTGAAGTTGTTTGAGCTCTGGAGTAGTCTCACCCTTTCTCTGTTATATCTGCTCTCCTCTTAGCCCAGCTCTTTCTTTCCAGACCTCCCTCTTGTTTAGCCATCTCCTTGAGTCCAGACCTCCTTGAGTTTGGACCTCTCCTCGTGTCCAGATTTCCTTTGCGACTAGGCCCCCCTTTTCTTGTTTGTTTGGACATTCTCCTATGTCCAAACCTCCTTATGTTTGGGCATTCCCTGTATGCCTAGACCCCTCTCTTGTTTGGACATTTCCTCTATGTCCAGATTTCTTTCGAGTTTAGATCTTTTCTGAATCTAGACCTCCCTTGCGCATAGACCTCTTTGGTTTAGACATCCTCTTTGCTTGGGCCTTCCCTTGTGTCCAAACCTCCTTTCCCTGCTCGGGCTCTGTCCTCCTAGGCAGCAGACCTCCCCTCGTGTCTTTTGTTTGGATTTCCTTTAGTCCCGATCTTTTTGTTGGTTTGAATCTCTTTGTGGTTCAGACCTCCTCTTTGTTGGTTTGAATCTCTTCGTGGTTCATACCTCCTCTTTGTTGGGTTGAACCTCTCTGTGTTCCTTTGGACCTCGTGCTCCCTTGAACCTCCCTGTGTTCAATCGGACCTCCCAGTGTTCATTTGGACTTCTCTGCGTTCATTTACACCTCCTTTGCCTTTTATTTTGATCGTCAGGACCTCCCTTGGGTTCATCCTGACCGTCAAGACCTCCCTTGGTTCTATCTTGACCGTCAAGAACTCCTTTGAGTTCATCTTGACCGTTGAGACCTCCTTTGATCTCCCCTTGACCGTCGGGATCTCCCTTGAGTTAATCATAACCGTCAAGACCTCCTTTGCTCTTCATCTTGATAGTCAAGACCTCCCTTGATCTCATCTTGGCCGTCAAGACCTCCTTTGGACCACCCTCTGTGGATCTCCTCAATTGGATCCCTTTCCCTTTGAAACCCGTTCGCCTAGACCTCCCTTCCTTTGGATCTGATGGTCCAGACCACCATTCGTTTGGATCTGAGGGCCCAGACCTCCCCGTGGCTTAGATCTCCTTCTAGTCTAAGACCTCCCCGCGCGGCTCAGCTCCGCGCCTTCGTTTGGAACCGTCCAATTTGCATTGGATGGCTTGATCATGTGGCACGTTCGGCTAGTCCGAACGCCCCATCCTTTTGAGCCACCCGATCTGAATCAGACGGCTCTGTTGCACTAAGCCTTTCCCTTTGCCCTTTTGACCTCCTTCTCTTCAGAACCTCTAGTCTTTTTGTAAAGACCACCCTTGGTGGTCAGGACCTCCCTGTCTGCAGGACCTCTTTATTCTTTGGACCTCCTTGTCCCTTGGACCTCTCAGCCTTTCAAACCTCCTCAAGATCTCCCTTAATCTCGTAGGACCTCCCTGTCCAGCGGACCTTCTCTATGGTTTTTGCAAAGACCACCCTCTGTGGTCTCTTTGCGAAGACCACCTCTTGTGGTCCTTTTGCAAAGACCACCCCTGCGAGTCACGACCTCCCCTTGGGCCGTGACCACTCCTCTTTGACCAGACTGTTTTCCAAGTTGACTGGTTCCACTTGACAGTCTTACTTACCCTCATCCTTATCCGCCACCTAAGTCTTTGCGCATTTAATGCCATTTGAGCCGTATAAAATAAAATTACTTACATGGCCCTTTGTTTTCTCTCCTTGTCTCCTCACCTCAGCATATCTTGTCCTTTTTGCCCTCTTCTTTCACCAACTGGCCTTATTTTGTCTTGTTCTCTCTAGCCAGCTGTCCTTACCTGGTCTTCTCCTTCAACTACCTTTGACCCATGAGTCCCTGAGTCTCAGCGACACTTTCCTCCTCTTTCTTCACCGGCTATTAATAGCCTAAGCAGTCCTTCCTCACCTTTGGCCACATACACTTCCCTCGCTCTTGCCCAGCTTTCTCTTGCTTGGAGTTTCACCTAGAAGGCAACTGGAATCACACCATCGCCTCCTCGTCGCCAAGAAGACCACTGGAGGTTACGCCGCCACCTTGCCCCGAAGGAGCTCGCTGGAGCGCCAGCACCACCTTCAACCGTTGCCACTATCTCTCGACCTCCCCCTCCTCCTCTATCTCCCTCCTGGCCTTGGTGAGTGTCCCTGTGCGTTGTTCTTTTTCCTTTGTTTCGTACAACCACCTTGCGTAGTCGTGACCTGTGTAGGACCTCCTCTTTTGGACCTCCTAAGGGTCTTCCCTTGCAAAGATGGCCTTCTTGGTCTTTTTTGCAAAGACGACCCTCTTGGTCGTTTTACTAAGACGACCCTCTGGGTCTCTTGCAAAGACGACCCTCTTGTGTCCTCCTCAGGACCTCTCCCTCGGACCTCTCCCTCGGGACCTCCCCAAAAGACCACCCTGACCTCCTCGGGACACCCTCCTTAGGGCGTCCCTTGAGCTCCTCAGGACCTTCCCTTTTTCAAAGACCACCCTCTCCAGAGGACCTCCTCCAACCCGTAGGACCTCCCTTCAACCTCTTAGACCTCCTCCAACCCGTTAGACCTACTCCCAGAGCTTGTTCCTAGTTCTTCTAGTTCTGTCCCTTGCTGTTTGTTTTAATTCGGGTTGTTTGGAGTTCCTTTGGATCTTATTTGGTTGTTATTCGATTCTGCTTTGCTTTGTTCTCGTGTAGATTGCGACTCTTCGGGGAGCCCGAGTTCTCCCAGTTAGTTCCTCAAGCTTTCAAGCCAGGCAAGTTACACCCTTGATCATATTGAACCCAGTATTTCAAATTAATTAAGTTGTGTTTCAAATTATTACTGCATGCTTATTTCAATTCAAGTAATTTAAATCCCTGTTTTAGCTTTGTAGTTATTCCTAATTCCTTTGTACAACCAGATTTGATTAATGAATTGATCACCCCCTTGTCACCATAGTAAAGGCTGGTTGGTACATTAGTATGAGCCAGCACGTGTTGCTAAACTTTGAGCTTAGACATGCTTAAACCAAAATTCTTGTTTTGGGATATCTTACTGCCAAAAGACCAATGTTGCCTAAATGTTTTAATCCTTGACATTGGGTTGTCGTGGTAGTTTGCAAATGTGTTTTGAAAAGCAAAGAAAAAGGAAAATTGGTTTGGACTTGGGCGAATTGGTTGCTTGGATGGTGCATGTTTATGCACGGGCTCAAGCTTGGTAGGCTTGAGGCCTAGGGTTTTGTGGTAGTCGCCTAGGTCAGTTAAGGACCGGTCTTTGAGTGTATTTTACCATGCCTCACCGTGCAACCACATGTTCTGTATGGGCAGAACCTGGCTGATTAATTTGTAAAGTTCCATCGTGGTCATTCCTATTGGTGCAGTGGGTAGTCATGTTATGACCTATGTTAGTCCCACCCGATGCAAGAGGGGCCCCGAACTCATGGATGGATAGTCCAAAGGGGCTAAACTTTAGCGAGGAGGGGTCGGTGGAATGATGCATTGTAAAGGCCTTGTCACGTACTCTAGACCTCTCACCAATGGATGCGTGAGGTGGTATTGACGAATGCCAAATAAACTAGAGAATTCGTGTCATGTGGGTAAAGTTGTACACCTCTGCAGAGTGAAAATCTATTCGAATAGCCGAGTCTGTGGTCAAGGACATGCTGGCAAAGCTGCTCCTAGTTAGATGTTGGTTTTGTTTTCAAAAGGTTTTGTAAAACTGGTTTTGGAGCTCTATCCAAATGGGTTTTATGGCGGGAAGCCTTGTGACAAGAGAGTATCCTTCACCACTTGATGATGAATGTTATCGAACTGTAAAATTGAGTTTTGGAAGGTGAAATTTTATTATAAGTGTAACTGCCTTGGAACTTAGTCTGTGTATTTAAATGAAACTTGGCTTTATGCAAATCAACCCTATATGCCTTCCTTAGAAATATTCATGTATGCATATCATTCTGTTACTCCACGGGTGTAACTTGCAAGCACGATTGTTGTGCTCACTCTTGCTTGATATTGATTTTAGCAGGGGAAAGAGAGCTTGAGGTGGCCTACGCAGTGGACCAAGAGGTCCTGGTCGACTAGGATGCGCCCTCCAGCCGATTGCCTGTGGTGTATCAGGTAGCCTGTCTGTTTAATCTTCTGCTGTAATTTGTTTTCTGGCTTGTAAGCCCTCTTGTAATCAACTCCTTTGTTATTAATAAAGTACACGTTGGATGTTTGTTACCACTATTGTATGTTGTGCGAGCTAGCCACTGATCCTTGGGAATAGTTAGGTTTGCACAGAGGACTTGGAGTCATGCCAAGTCTCACGATCACCTCGGGCTTGGTCTCTTGACCTCCCTTGGGACAGGTCGTCGCACTTGGGATCACCCCATGTCCCACGCCCACCTTTGGACCTTCGGGTGGTCTTGAAGGACCTCCCGGGTGGTCTTGAGGACCTCTCAGGTCCAGTCGTGTCTGGGTCCTCCTGGGCCTGGTTGCGGCCAGACTTGGAGACCTCCTGGTTTGGCCGTGACAGGACCTCCTAGGTCCTGTTGCAGCTAAGTCTGGAGACCTCCTGGTCGGGGCGTTACAAGGTGGTATCAGAGCATCTCGACTGCAGGTCGTAACCTAGTAGAATGGCCATAGAGTTTCAAAACCTATTTTATATATCAAGAAAAATAATTTGTGCTTTTCTCATCATGGTCGTCTTTCTATTCTTACCTCCCTTCTGGTATTCTTTCTTACCATAATTCTATCTTATCTTGCCTTTCTCCTTGTCACCATCTTGAAAAGTCAAATGGATCCTCTTACCTTTGTAATTTCTATAGGACCGAGCCCTTCGTGCTCAAGCTCTGGAAGCCTCGGGAAGATTGAAGCAGCTGGATCAGCCCTGCAAGGCTCTTGGAAGTTGCCCTTGTGAGTTAACCAGTGTATATGGACGCCAAGTTAGGTAGTTTTGAAGGATCACTATTGAGACTGATTTTGTGAATTAAAGATCTTGAGGCTGATCTTGTGAAGCAAAGATTTTGAGGTTTGCTTATGGTTATAGGAAGTATTGTAAATCTTAGAGTATATTGGTAGATATGCTTTGATTGTAAATGGATTAGAGAGGATCAAAATGGTGGATTGTACAGATTGTGCAAGCAGAAGTTGATCTTGAAAGAAAGTTTTGATGGATCATGAAGGAGATAGGAATTAGTAGTATTGATTCGATTATTAAGATAAATTGAATACTCTTAAATCTGGAGCAGATTGTAATGTTGATTGGAAGTTTGGAATCAAATATGTGGGTTAAACTGGATTTAGTTGAATATTATTGAATAGAGAATTTGGATTTGAAAGGAATCTTGACTGGATTATAGAGACATGTCTTGATCAAATCATGGAATTGTATGATTGATGAATATTGGAAGGTATGTTTGAGGGATACCTTGCTGGTTTTGAATGGGTCATATATGTTGGATAGATGGTGATAGAATGATTTGGTGGATCAAATTGGAACTGGTGGAATGTTAGAAGTGCTTTGGGAGACTCTTTAATGAATAATTGGGGATTATGTGGTTTTTCAGTTGATTGTGATCTTGATTGAATGATTGAATTCTTTTAATTGGGTGATTCTAAGAAATGTGGATTGGTGGATCTCAATAATACCAAGTTGTGGATCTAACAAAGATGGGAAGTTGATTCTTAGCTCCTAGCTAGCACCCAAGATATGGTTAAAGTAAGTGGCTCATGAAGAGAGCTGGATGGAAGAAAAGAAGCATCGTCGTCTCTGCCTTCAAGGACAACATGCAAGACCTTCCTGAAGACCGAAGATTGAAGATCGTCTCGCCAACCTAGCCATATAGCTTAAACTGCCTCGACTCTTTCTGTGTATTGAGTCGCTTCGCCAGTCTGGAAGTGCTGCTGATTGATAGAACATTGTGAATTTGTTGAGTTCTTTAAGCTAGCTTTTGAGTTGGTTCTTTGCTGGGTTGTTATTTTGTTCTATCCCCTCTTGGTCCTTTGTCTCTTCCCTATCCTTGGTCTCTTTCCCTAACCCTCTGGAGCTCTCGGCAGATGGTGAGTTCTCGTTGTCCTAAAGGTGGAAGCAATGCCAGCAGCAATGGCTCTCAGAATGTCAGCATTGGAGGCAACCAAAGTCTGACAGCAGAAACACTTCGGAATCTAAATTAGTTCTTGGTCACTCAGACTCAGCGGATGCAGCAGATAATGCAGCGAATGGATGCCGACAATGCTTCCTCAGCCTCTGCCCCTGCAGCACTGGAAGAGCACCCTTGTGAAGAATTATCCAAGGATAAGCCACCAGAAGTCTCTCTTAATGAAGATGCAAGTCACCTTCTCCCTGAAGGCCGCCACCCTTGGAAGTTTGTTATCGGTTTCAACTGTGGGGAGCAAGGACATGTTGCTTATGGATGCCCCCAAAAAGGAAAGCCAAGACAAGAAATTCTTTGTGCTAGCTGCAATAGCATTGGACACCGATTCTTCAAGTGTCCCAGGAGGAAGGAAGTCCAGTACCGAGTTTGCAACTGTTGTGGCAAGGAAGGGCACTTTGTCAAGCAATGCCCCTTGCAAGCATCTTTGGCACCCCAAGAAGCCTCTGCAGTGGAAGACAGACCTGAGAAACCTGAGACATCCCACCCAGTGGCAATCAGTTGCTCAAGTTATGGAGAAAAGGATGGTTCGAAGACACCATTGACCACTGCAACCCAGCAGCAGAGTACAAGAGATCAAGCCACCTCTAATCAAGACAAGTGAGACAAGGCCATGGATTCATCTATCAGGTTATCCCAAAGAGCTAAGGGACTGAGCTGAAACAGAACCAACCCCGAGGTGCCCAATTTGCAAGCTGCCTGCCATCAACAGGACAAGAGTCGCAAGAGAAAGATAGAAGATCAAGTGCGGGTCAATAAGAAGAACTCCAAGACCAGCTCTTGCACCTCCAAATCACCTGTTCAAGACCAGTCCTAGTTGAAGCACTTCCCTGCAACCCCTTTTCTTTCTAGCCTCTCCGAATCTCGGGGTCGAGATTCCCTTAAGGGGGGTAGGATTGTAACACCCTGATTTTCTGAGTCTTTTTGAAGATTTTCAAAAATAAAAAGAACCATTTGGTTTTGTTGAAGCCCTAAAGCTTAACTTGAGATTTTCAGAATTCAAGTGTTTAAAATGACCAAACTGAACTTCAACTAATCCAAAGCTTGGTTTATTTGGAGTTGTTTGAGCTTTGGAGTAGTCTCACCCTTTCTCTGTTATATCTACTCTCCTCTTAGCCCAGCTCTTTCTTTCCAGACCTCCCTCTTGTTTGGCCATCTCCTTAAGTCCAAACCTCCTTGAGTTTGGACCTCTCCTCGTGTCCAGATTTCCTTTGCAACCAGACCCCCCTTTTCTTGTTTGTTTAGACATTCTCCTATGTCCGGACCTCCTTATGTTTGGGCATTCCCTGTATGCCCAGACCCCTCTCTTGTTTCGACATTTCCTCTATGTCCAGACTTCTTTCGAGTCTAGATCTCCCCTGAATCTAGACCTCCCTTGCGCCTAGACCTCTTTGGTTTAGACCTCCTCTTTGCTTGGGCCTTCCCTTGTGTCCAAACCTCTTTTCCCTGCTCAGGCTGTGTCCTGCTAGGCAGCAAACCTCCCCTCGTGTCTTTTGTTTGGATTTGCTTTAGTCCCGATCTTTTTGTTGTTTTGAATCTCTTTGTGGTTCAGACCTCCTTTTTATTGGTTTGAATCTCTTCGTGGGTCAGACCTCCTCTTTGTTGGGTTGAACCTCCCTGTGTTCCTTTGGACCTCCTCGTGCTCCCTTGAACCTCCTCGTGTTCAATCGGACCTCCCTGTGTTCATTTGGACTTCTCTGCGTTCATTTACACCTCCTTTGCCTTTTATTTTGATCGTCAAGACCTCCCTCGGGTTCATCCTGACCGCCAAGACCTCTTTTGGTTCCATCTTGACCGTCAAGACCTCCTTTGAGTTCATCTTGATCGTTGAGACCTCCTTTGATCTCCCCTTGACCGTCGGGATCTCCCTTGAGTTAATCATAACCGTCAAGACCTCCTTTGCTCTTCATCTTGATAGTTAAGACCTCCCCTGATCTCATCTTGGCCGTCAAGACCTCCTTTGGACCACCCTCTGTGGATCTCCTCCATTGGATCCCTTTCCTTTGAAACCCTCACTTAGACCTCCATTCCTTTGATCCGATGGTCCAAACCTCCTTCGCTTGGATCCGAGGGCCCAGACCTCCCGTGGCTTAGACCTCCTTCCAGCCTAAGACTCTCTCATGGCTCAACTCCGCTTATTTGGAACCGCCCAATCTGCATTGGGCGGCTGATCTTGTGGCATGTTCTGCTAGTCCGAACGCCCCATCCTTTTGAGCCACCCGACCAATCGATGTACTTTTGTTGCATCGAGCCTTTCCCTTTGCCCTTTTGACCTCCTTCTCTTCAGGACCTTTGGTCTTTTTGTAAAGACCACCCTTGGTGGTCAGGACCTCCCTGTCTGCAGGACCTCTTTATTCTTTGGACCTTCTTGTCCCTTGGACCTTTTAGCCTTTCAGACCTCCTCAAGATCTCCCTTGATCTCGTAGGACCTCCCTGTCCAGTGGATCTTCTCTATGGTTTTTGCAAAGACCACCCCTACGGGTCACGACCTCCCCTTGGGCCGTGACCACTCCTCTTTGACCAGACTGTTTTCCAAGTTGACTGGTTCCACTTGACGGTTTTGCATACCCTCATCCTTATCCGCCACCTAAGTCTTTGCGCATTTAATGCCATTTGAGCCGTATAAAACACGGTCGCTTATGTGGCCCTTTGTTTTCTCTTCTTGTCTCCTCACCTTACAGCATATCTTGTCCTTTTTGCCCTCTCCTTTCACCAGCTAGCCTTATTTTGTCCTGTTCTCTCTAGCCAGTTGTCCTTACCTGGTCTTGTCCTTCAACTACCTTTGACCCATGAGTCCTTGAGTCTCAACGACACTTTCCTCCTCTTTCTTCACCGGCTATTAATAGCCTAAGCAGTCCTTCCTCACCTTTGGCCACATACACTTCCCTCGCTCTTGCCCAGCTTTCTCTTGCTTGGAGTTTCACCTAGAAGGCAATCGAATCACACCATCGCCTCCTCGCCGCCAAGAAGACCATCGGAGGTTGCGCCACCCTCATGCCAAGGAGCTCACGGAGCGCCAAGACCGCCTTCAACCGCTGCCACTATCTCGACCTCCCCTCTTCCTCTATCTCCTCCTCGCCTTGGTCAAGTCCTTGTCGTTGTTCTTTTCCTTTGTTTCGTACAACCACCTTGCGTAGTCGTGACCTGTGCAGGACCTCCTCTTTTGGACCTCCTAAGGGTCTTCCCTTGCAAAGATGACCTTCTTGGTCTTTTTTGCAAAGATGGCCCTCTTGGTCATTTTACCAAGACGACCCTCTGGATCTCTTGCAAAGACGACCCTCTTGTGTCCTCCTCAGGACCTCTCCCTCGATCCTCTCCCTCGGGACCTCCCCAAAAGACCACCCTGACCAGAGGACCTCCTCCAACCCGTAGGACCTCCCTTCAACCTCTTAGACCTCCTCCCAGAGCTTGTTCCTAGTTTTCTAGTTCTGTCCCTTGCTGTTTGTTTTAATTCGGGTTGTTTGGAGTTCCTTTGGATCTTATTTGGTTGTTATTCGATTCTGCTTTGCTTTGTTCTCGTGTAGATTGCGACTCTTCGGGGAGCCCGAGTTCTCCCAGTTAGTTCCTCAAGCTTTCAAGCCAAGCAAGTTACACCCTTGATCATATTGAACACAATATTTCAAATTAATTAAGTTGTGTTTCAAATTATTACTGCATGCTTATTTCAATTCAAGTAATTTAAATCCCTGTTTTAGCTTTGTAGTTATTCCTAATTCCTTTGTACAACCAGATTTGATTGATGAATTGATCACCCCCTTGTCACCATAGTAAAGGCTGGTTGGTACATTAGTATGAGCCAGCACGTGTTGCTAAACTTTGAGCTTAGACATGCTTAGACCAAAATTCTTGTTTTGGGATATCTTACTGCCAAAAGACCAATGTTGTCTAAATGTTTTAATCCATGATATTGGGTTGTCGTGGTAGTTTGCAAATGTGTTTTGAAAAGCAAAGAAAAAGGAAAATTGGTTTGGACTTGGGCGAATTGGTTGCTTGGATGGTGCATGTTTATGCATGGGCTCAAGCTTGGTAGGCTTGAGGCCCAGGGTTTTGTGGTAGTCGCCCAGGTCAGTTAAGGACCGGTCTTTGAGTGTATTTTGCCATGCCTCACCGTGCAACCACATGTTCTGTATGGGCAGAACCTGGCTGATTAATTTGTAAAGTTCCATCGTGGTCATTCCTGTTGGTGTAGTGGGTAGTTATGTTATGACCTATGTTAGTCCCACCCGGCGCAAAAGGGGGCCCTGAACCTGCGGATGGATAGTCCAAAGGGGGCGAGACCTTAGCGAGGAGGGGCTGTGGTGGAATGATGCATTGTAAAGGCCTTGTCACGTACTCTAGACCTCTCACCAATGGATGCGTGAGGTGGTATTGACGAATGCCAAACAAACTAGAGAATTCGTATCATGTGGGTAAAGTTGTACACCTCTGCAGAGTGAAAATCTATTCGAATAGCCGAGTCTGCGGTCAAGGACATGCTGGCAAAGCTGTTCCTAGTTAGATGTTGGTTTTGTTTTCAAAAGGTTTTGTAAAACTGGTTTTGGAGCTCTATCCAAATGAGTTTTTATGGCGGGGAGCCTTGTGACAGGAGGGTATCCTTCACCACTTGATGATGAATGTTATCCAACTGTAAAATTGAGTTTTGGAAGGTGAAATTTTATTATAAGTGTAACTGCCTTTGAACTTAGTATGTGTATTTGAATGAAACTTGGCTTTATGCAAATCAACCCTATATGCCTTCCTTAGAAATATTCATGTATGCATATCATTCTGTTACTCCACGGGTGTAACTTGCAAGCACGATTGTTGTGCTCACTCTTGCTTGATATTGTTTTTAGCAGGGGAAAGAGAGCTTGAGGTGGCCTGCGCAGTGGACCAAGAGGTCCTAGTCGACTAGGATGCGCCCTTCAGCCGATTGCCTGTGGTGTATCGGGTGGCCTGCCTGTTTAATCTTCTGCTGTAATTTGTTTTCTGGCTTGTAAGCCCTCTTGTAATCAACTCCTTTGTAATTAATAAAGTACACGTTGGATGTTTGTTACCATTGTTGTATGCTGTGCGAGCTAGCCACTGATCCTTGGGACTAGTTCGGTTTGCACAGAGGACTTGGAGTCATGCCAAGTCTCACGACCACCTTGGGCTTGGTATCTTGACCTCCCCTGGGACAGGTCGTCGCACCTGGGATCACCCCATGTCCCACGCCCACCTTCGGACCTCTGGGTGGTCTTGGAGGACCTCTTGGGTAGTCTTGATGACCTCCCAGGTCCAGTCGTGTCTGGGTCCTCCTGGGCCCGGTTGCGGCCAGACTTGGAGACCTCCTGGTTTGGCCATGACAGGACCTCCTGGGTCCTATTGCAGCTAAGTCTGGAGACCTTCTGGTCGAGGCGTTACAGAGTATGTACTCCAACTTCCAATATATCACTTAAACGAACATATTATACTTCTTTATCACTTCTAGTATACTTAAATACCAATTATAAGATACTCCAGTGTGACTTGATTGAAAAAAAATCATTACAGTCCTTTTTTCCTTCTATATACCTTTTTTCATATAAATTCATTACAGTCCTTTTTTCCCCTTCTATATACCTTTTTTCATATATAAAAGAAGTATATACACAAATTTTGCTATAAAAAATGGACAGTAATAAAAAAAATTCATAGAACTCACTTTGGTGTATCTTATAACATTATTGGAGTATACCACGTTATCTCGCGCTATGCGCAGCATGCCACGTTATACCACGTTATCTCGTGCTATGCACAGCATGCCAGCTTGCACGCTTTCTGCGTGTGATCGGCGGTAAAACACACGCGCGCACGTTGCGATCGGTGGTAAAAGTCTCGGTGTCACCCAATTTGACAGTAAAAACCAATATCAAAGCGATCGGCGGTGAAATCGACAGTTAAAAAAAGATCACGCGTCACCTAAATCGGCAATAAAAAAAACTGTTACTCCCGTAATTGATGGTAAAACAAAAAACTAGTTTAATGTGACTTCCATACGCATTTACTTCAATTTCTCCATGATTTACTGTTAACTATCTTATTTTACTGCGTCTCTCACCCTCTCCTTCTTTTATTGCAACCCATGTATGTCATTACTTCATGTCGTTTCTGTACCTGCTTCATGACATATACTGTTTTGCGTGCTCTCAGAGCTAAGAGGTGAGAGCCACTCAGTTCCCGTTCGAGGAGCAGCTGGGTAGGGTGTGCACGCCTGCATTGTTCAAAGAGTACAAAGAGACCTACTTCTCTAGTACAGCTTTCTGCATAAAGGCAGACACAAGCTGAGATGGCCTATTTCTCATGTCTCACGGGAAACAGTCTACGACGTTCGCATGGTCGCAACACAATTTCAAGGTGGTGGCCGAAGAGGAAACAAGTACATAGAACTGTGAATGCAAACGCTGGGAGCATACATGTACTTTTATTGTCTCTTAGCTAGTAGTTAATGTTCCAACTATTATACTTTTACTGTCCAGTGCATATAGTAATTTTTTCTATCATCGACAGCGTATTTTACTATTAATCCATCTTCGGTTTACCACCCGTAGGGCTATTCTGCACGTACCTGCTGCGGGCCTTCACCCACTTGCAGGTTGAGAGTATTTCCAGCCGCTACGTGTTCTGTACGTACACGAGGGATGCTAGAGTGGATGTGACTTACGACAGACACGACCTCATGCAGGTCGGACCCGATGGGACGACTGAGATGTATCAACACACCACCTTACTGACAAAGGCTATGGGTGTGGTGAGGTAAGAGTGCGGTTTGAGTCTTGCGTACGATAGAGCCATGGAGGTCCTCAAGGCGCTTCGGATGCAGCTTGATACCGTACCCAACGACATTGGCCCTGTGGTTGACGAGACTGCTGAGGCCGGTGAAGCTAACGACATCACGATAAATCCATTAGTGTCTCCTCTGTCACAAACCAAAGGTCGCAAATGAGCCGATGACGAACCAGAGCAAATTTCTTCACTGCCGGGGAAGAAGATGACGAGGGCGTGCAGCATATGCGGCTTGAAAGCTGGTCACAGCAGTGCTACCTGTCGAATGCTACCCCAAAACTCCTCACCCAAAGGGTTTGGGGGGTAGCAGTGGCAGGGGTAGGGGGAGGGGAAGTAGAGGTCGAGGGAGTGGAAGGTCCGGTACAAGCCGCCAGCTAATTCATGACAACAAATCGAAAGAGGACAACGCTGAAGACAGTCTCAGCGCAAGGTCGGATGACGGCGATACGTGCTGAATAACCATGTTTTTTACTTCCATATAGTAACACATTTACTGCCTTGTCTTATGTGTGATACTGTACTACTTCTGCCAACTGGAAATAGAGCGTGCTATTCGGCTCGTGTTGCATGTTTTTACTGTTCTATACGAAATCTCTTAATGTAATATCACGTGGTATTACTGCTTGTTTTTACTGTGTTCATAGTAGTCTATCACTGTCTTCTGCGTAGCGATTACTTTTGTTTATTTGGTCGGAGAAAGAATGCAACGATCAGTGGCATCATCTTCATGTACTGCTATGTTTGCAGATGTTTTACTGTATAATGGCAATAACATTACTGACATTTGTTTTTTGCTTGGAATTACTGTGTGTGTGAAAAGACTTAACTTTTAAAACGTAACACTGCTGCTCCATCTCCCAATGTGTCTCTTCGTCTCCCCCCAAACGACTTATAAGTATGTACATCAGCTTGCAAAGGTTGAATTTCACACAAACCCGAGCCTTTCCCCATGTAGGATCAAGGATAACCAACTAGAGGGGGTGAATAGGAGGTTCTAAAAATATTCTTGCTTTCTAAAATAATTTCTACAAATTTAGAACTAAGCAAGATTAATATTGCAATTCAAGACCTAATCAATTTTGGTAAGGCTAAGGCACCACAAGACAAGTCTCTATAAATATATTTCTAGCACAACTAAATAAGACAGTCTCAACTTGCTATAAATATAAATGCGGAAACTAGAGGCAAAGAGATAACCAATTGATGACACGCTATGTTTTCCTGTGGTATCGAAGACTTGTCGGTCTTCACTAGTCCACGTTGAGGAAAGTCCAAGCAACTTGGACCGGCTCCATGAATTAAGCCTTACTCCTCGATTTCACTAGTGGTTGTTCTTCCTCTACCCTGGAGATAGTGAACACCGAACCACTCACAATTTGGCGTCGGGCCTCTTCACAATCTCCTTGAGGAGATCACCGCGCGAACTCCCATCAAGCCGTCTAGGTGTTGGCAAACACCAAGAGTAAAGAACCACAATCTTCGCTTGACGGCAATCAAGTGCAAAGGATCAATCTAGAATGAATGCACTTGAATTTTGCTCAACCACCTCACAATGAATGCAACATGTGTATATAAGGTGTAGAGAGAATGCTCTTAGCTCAAGGATGTTAAATGAACTCTCTCTCTTTATCCTTGAGCTGGTGGAGGGGTATTTATACCCCCCCCCCACAAACAAATATGACCGCTGGAGGCAAAAACCCCGAAGTTTTCAACACAAGGTAATATCGCTGCTCATCGGCGGCATTACCGCACTCCTCCAATCGCATAAAGAATAGCTAGCGTAGGTGCAATTAATGCCTTTGATCTAGCTGTTGAAAATGTAGAGCGGTACTACCGTCGTTGATCATGCGGTAGTTTCGCCCTCCGATCATTCCGATTTTAAGGGGCGGTACGACCGCTTTGCTTTAAGGTCCAAAACAGGCCTTGACTGGAAATAACGTACCACCAACAAAAGTTCGGAACTTCCGGTTTGCGGTAGTTCCGTTTAGGATATGCGGTCATATCGCTATGTGGTAGTTCCACCAAGTAAGCTCCGGTACTACCGCTCTTCCAAGGAGAGCAAACCAGCTCAAAAAGGTATCACTCTGGAAAACACGTACTGCCAACTAAGGTTCGGTCCGACCGGGTTGCGGTAGTACCGCACCACATTCCTGGTCATACCGCTGGGCAGTAGTACCGCCAAGTAAACGTCGGTACTACCGATCTTCCTGAGAAATGCATAGTTGACTTTCAAAATAAACTGTGAGTGCATGCATGATCCTAGATTGATCTAAATGACACAAAAACATGCTATCAAGCTACTAGTCATGATCCCTCTTAATAGTACATCATTTAACCTAAAATCCGGTCTTCCATTCTTTTCTCCTAAGACCGGTAAATACAAAAAAGATCCTAGACTACTTGTACCTTGTCTTTGAACCATGTTGATCTTCATGTTGACCTTTAGCATGCATCTCCAAGTTGTTATATTCATCACCAGGACTAAATCTTGTAAACACTCAATAAACATGTTAGTCACATATTCACATATTGTCATTAATTACCAAAACGATTTTTAGGGGTCTAGATGCTTTCAATCTCCCATTTTTTGGTAATTGATGACAACCCAATCAATATGTGAGAAAGATATAGTTTTGAATATACCACTTGTTGTAAAACGAGTTGTATATTCTTGTTGTGACTTTAACAAAATAATTCTTGCAATAAGCTTAAATGGGTTTTGAGAATTATTTGCTTTTTAAAGTCAATTCAAAGAAAGCTCTCCCTAAACATGTGCATATAAATGAGAAGATGTTTTTGCAAGCACATGTAGAGATTTTTGAAAATTTTGGCAGAGTTTCTTTTGCTTGTTGAAACTTGAGAGAATTGACAATATTATAAATAACCATAAGATAGAGATTGCAATTCATGAGAATAACTTAACCATAATAATAAGTGTCAAGTTCAACAACATAATACCATGAAGTCACATAATACCATAACAAAGCTATTACAAGCACACAAGTTAACAAGTTCAACATAGACTATATAATCTTGCAATCCTTTCTCCTCCTAACTTCTCCCCCTTTGGCATCAAAATGTCAAAAAGCCACTCAGTTAGATAGGAGGTGGTGGAGCTTGAGAGGTTGAAGCTTGACGTGGATCGCGAGAAGGTGTGTTGAGGCAACGTTGTCCATAGCGATTTGGAGTGGTTAAGGCTTGCTCAAGTGCACTCACACTCTATCAAAGCAGCCAGCCTATTGTTGGTTTCAGATTGAAATTCTTACTGAGAATTTCTAATCTCCAAAATAGCTGAATAGATTTGAGAGAGGGAAACTTGTCCTTCTTCTTGAGCATCTTCCCTTTGAGCATCTTCCCTTTGTTGATTTTGAGGATGAGTAGCTGCAGGAATATGAGGACCCTCACGTGGCTTATATGGCTTGTGGACAGATCCCAAGCCTCCACGGTAGCCAGTCTTCTGGATGATCAAAGCCATGATGTAGGGAGCATAATTAATTCTTTTGACTCGATCATTCTTGGAAGAGGCAATCTCACGAAGGATCACATCTATCACATAAAAGTTCCTCCCATGCATGATATTATCTATTAAGTTCCAAGCATGTCCTCTAACAACATCAAAATTCCTACTTTTAGGTAGAATAGGATGATTGATTATCCTATTGACCAAGCTGGGAATTGGCAAGAGACTACTTATCTTTCCTAGAGTATATCTAACATTTGCATCATAATACTCGGTCCAAGCTGAGACTAATAGAGCAGGTCTGTCATAAATTTTCTCATATCTGCTTGACTCTGTCCTTAAGGCAAGCTCAAACTCATGTCTTTGGCAATCCAAATAAGTAGTCACTGCCATCCATACCATCTGACTGAAATCAGGAGATATATACAAAGTGGCATAGAGTTGCCTTATTATATCCTCATCGTAGTCGCACCTTAGCGCTACTAGGTCATGGATACCGGCCCTTTGAAATAGCTGATATGCTCCATCATACTTGTCTAGGGAGTTTATATGTACCCAATCCACAAATTTATGATTAGCGAATTGCCTGTGGGGGCCATACATCTGCTCATAAACCAACTCATGAAAATTAGTGTGGAACTTAGGATTTTTAGATGACTTTGGAAGCACAAACTGATTCCTGTGACACATTATAGCATATTCATCTGCTGTGATTGTCCTCAGATTTATCTATTGCTCCTCAGGCTCTCCCATTTCCTTATTAGATTCTATTGCTGCTTCAGACTCAGTTTCTGCTTGGGATGAGCTCTCCTCATTTTCCAGTTTTTGCCTAGGATGAGCTCTCCTCATTTTCTGAATAAGTAGGAGCAGGACCTTTTTCTCTATCTTCTCTACCTTTCTGAATTTCTTCTGGATTTGCTTGATCAGGAGCAGAAGCTGCAGGTAGCTGAGAAAAGGAAGTGGTTTGACCACTTGATCTTGGAGCTCTCGGAGGACCATAGGACTTTCGAGTAGCGATCCTGGTCCTAGGCATCTTCAAACAGAGAGGACATATTACAAAGAGAACAAGAGATCAACCAAAATAGGTTTGATTTTACATGGAATGAATTGTCTGTTTTATTAGAGAAATCGGTAGTACCGACGTGCAAATGGCGGTAGTACCAGGATGCGGAAGTACCACCGTTTACTGGCCGGTACGACTACACCGCGGTAGTTCCACGCACGACGAGCAGTAGTACCACTTTTTCTGAACATGTTCTAGGGCACGAAATTGCTTGGATTTTTCAGTGTCTCTAATGGATTGAATCCATGGAATAGATGCATAGACATCACAAGACACTTGTATTGCAATTTGCCCGATAGAAACCCATTCAAACATCCACATTCTTAATTAACCCTAATTCTGACCTAGGGTTCTAAACCAAGGCAAAACAGGGGATTTGAGGATTTTTACCTTGAGATCCGAGGGAGAGGGACCCTAAGGTTGCAAAAGATCATCACAAATTGAAGAAAAACTTGAAGAAATTTGAGGATTTTTCGAGAGAGTTTGAGAGTTTCTTCGGTGAGAGAGAGAGAGAGAGAGAGAGAGAGAGAGAGAGAGAGCAATGGGTGCGGTATGAGTACAGAATGACCGCTCGAGAGGTGAAGGGGTAAAACCCGTGCGAGGGTAGTTGATGCCTTTTACAACTGACGCGGTAGTATCGTTGTTAAGCCACCGGTAGTTCCGAGTTTTCTGGAACTTTTAGGGATAGACTTTGGAATTGAGAAATATGTAGATGATCCCTAGTTTTGTACTCAAATAAATATCATTCAGGATCATTATGCATTGAAGAGACTAATTAAAATATAAGAACATATTTTTTATGAACATAGAGGTTTTAGGAAAATATTTGAAAATATATTTCTTAAAAGCTTCAAATAACACCAATTGGGAGCAAAGTGCATGAGGCATGAGTTCAAACAATATTGAAATAGTCTATGACATTTAATTCATTCCTCAACTTGCAAAAGCGGCATTCATCTAATGGTTTGGTGAAAATGTTCGCTAATTGGTATTCAGTCCGAATATGGCTAATTTCAACATCTCCTTTGCTCACATGATCTCTCAAGAAATGGTGGTGAATATCTATATGCTTGGTTCTTGAGTGTTGGACTAGATTATTGGCTATTTTTAGTGCACTATCATTATCACACAATAGAGGCATTTTGTCGACTTTGATTCCATAATCCATCAAAGTTAGCCTCATCCATAGCAATTGAGCACAACAACTACCCGCTGAAACATATTCGGCTTCGGCGGTGGATAGAGCTACGAAATTTTGTTTCTTGGATGACCATGATACTAAGGATCTTCCTAAGAATTGATAATTACCCGAGGTGTTTTTTCTATCCACTTTGTAGCCCGCACAATCGGAATCCGAATATCCAATTAAATCAAATTTTACACCTTTGGATTACCATAAGCCAATGCTAGAGAAATACTTTAAATATCTTAGAATTCTTTTTACGGCCACCAAATGATGTTTTTTGGTGTTGCTTGAAAACGTGCACACATGCAAATACTAAACATGACATCGAGCCTAGATGCGGTAAGATAAAGTAAACTACCAATCATAGATCTATAAATCTTTAATCTACCAGTTTACCTCCCTCATTAAGGTCGAGATGACCGTTGGTTGCTATGGGAGTCTTGATAGGTTTTGCATCTTCCATGCCAAATCTCTTGATCAAATATTTTGCATATCTTGTTTGGCTCACAAAGGTTTTATTTTTGAGTTGCTTGATTTAAAGTCCAAGGAAATAGCTAAGTTCTCCGATCATGGACATTTCAAATTCTCTAGACATCATATCACCAAATTCTTTGCAAAAGTCTTGATTAGTAGACCCAAAAATGATATCATCAACATAAATTTGGCATACAAAGAAATCATATAGTGAACAAGGTTGAATCAATTTCCCAATTTTAAATCCTTTTGAAACTAGAAAACCTCTAAGGCGTTCATACCATACTCTAGGAGCTTGTTTAAGACCATAGAGCATCTTAGAGAGTTTATAGACATGATTATGATTCTTAGGATCTTCAAAACCGGGTGGTTGCTCAACAAATACAAGTTCGAATATTTTTCCATTTAGAAAAGCACTTTTAACATCCATTTGAAATAATTTAATACCAAAGCATGGTGTAAAAACTAGTAATATCTGAATTGATTCAAGTCTAGCTACGGGAGCAAAGGTTTCACCGAAATCCAAACCTTCGACTTGAGAGAATCATTGAGCGACCAATCTCGCTTTGTTTTTCACAACCATTCTGCTTTCATTTTGCTTATTCCTAAAGACCCATTTTGTACCGATTACGTTGTGTTCCTTGGGTCTATCCACAATTGTCTAAACTTCAATCTGGATGAAGTTATTGAGTTCTTCATGCATTGTATTTACCCAATCCGGATCATCGAGTGCTTCTTCTACATGTTTTGGCTCAATAGAAGAGACAAAAGAGTAATGTTCACAAAAAGAAGTGACACGAGATCGAGTTTGAACACTCTCACTTACATCACCTAATATTTGATCTATTGGATGATCTTTTGCAATTGCATTATGAATTTTTGGTTGTAGGTTGAAAGGTTGATCATCTTCCTTGTTGTCCTCTTCGTCAATTTGAATTTGACTTGTTGTGGAAGAGGTAGGAGGTTCAATTTGAATGAAAGATGATTGAGTATTTGGATCTTTTTTTGGCTTGATATCTCCAATTTGTATTATTTCTATAGCTTGTCTTAAAGCTTCATTTCCTACATCATCCAAATTCTCTTGCTCTTCTTGAGAACCGTTAGTTTTATCAAATTGAACATCATGTTTTTCTTCAACAAAACCGGAGTTTTGATTGAAGACACGATAAGCTTTACTATTTGAAGAATATCTAAGCAAGAAATCAACATCACATCGACTTGCAAATTTTGAAAGACGAACACCCTTTTTCAAGATATAACATTTGCAACCAAATACATGAAAATAAGAGATGTTCGGTTTTCTTAAAACAAGAAGTTCATAAGAAGTCTTTTTCAAAAGACGATGCAAATAAAGACGATTTATGGCATGACATGCAGTATTGATTGCTTCCGCTTAAAATCTATCGGAAGTATTATATTCATCAAGCATTGTCCTAGCCATTTCAATTAATGTTCGATTTTTCCTTTCTACAACTCCATTTTGCTCCAGAGTGTAGGTTGTGGAAAGTTCATGCTTTATTCCAAGTTCATCACAAAAATCTTCAACTTTAGTGTTTTTGAACTCGAAACCATTATCACCACGGATTTTCTTAATTTGGAAATCAAATTCATTTTGAGCCTTTTTTGCAAAATTTTTGAAAATGTCGGTGGTTTCGGCTTTGTCATCTAGGAAGAATATACATGTATATCTAGAGTAATCATCCATAATGACTAGACAATACTATTACTCCCGATACTCTTATAGGTTGTCGGCCCAAACAAATCCATATGTAAGAGTTCTAATGGTCTAGAGGTTGACATGATACTTTTAGAAGGATGAGAATTAGCGACTTATTTACCGGCTTGACAAGCACTACAAAGTCTGTTCTTCTCAAACTTCACATCTTTAAGGCCAACAACTAAATCATGTTTGAAAAGCTTTTTAAGTTGAATCATACCAACATGAGCTAGCCTTCTATGCCAAAGCCAACCCAAATGGGTTTTTGCAATTAAACAAGTTTTCAAGCATGAATCATTTGAAGAAAAATCAACCAAATAAAGATTTCCAAATCTAAATCCTTTGAAAACTAAAGAATTATCCTTTTCATTTGAAATTGAAACACCTTCATTTGAAAATGAGCAAATCAAGCCAAGATCACATATTTGAGCAACGGATAACAAATTAAAATTTAGCGATTCAACTAAAGATACATTGAGATAGAAATACCATTTGAGATAACAATTTTATCCAATCATATTACTTTTCCTTTACTATTATCATCAAATGTGATCTTGTCAATTCCTTTTCCATTCTCAAATGTGGTGAACATTTTTCTATTGCCGGTCATATGTTGAGTGCATCCACTATCAAGCACCCAATTTTTTTCACCTGTCTTGTAGTTCACCTACAAAACAAGAATCAAGTTCTTTTAGATACCCAAATTTATTTTGGTCCTTGGAGGTTAGTGATCAAGATTTTGGGTGCCCAAATGACATTCTTTTTTGCGCCTAAAATTGAAATGCCAATAAATTTTGCTACTACTTTGCCATCCTTAGACTTTCTAAGCATGTAGTAAGAATCATAAATGCTATAGAACTTAGTATTAACATTTGAGCAAGCATTTGGCAAATGACCTATCTTACGACATTTATTGCAATATTTGCCATTCTCTTTTATAAACCTTGCGGGCTTGTAAATTGGCTTCTTACCTTTCTTGGAAATGAACCCAAGTCCTTCCTTGTTAAATGAACATCTTTGCTCACTCAACAACTTGTCAAGGGTTGCTTTACCCTTGAAGCATCTTTCCAAGCTCTTACTTAACTTGGTGACTTGCTCTTTTAGCTCATGATTTTCAATAATGAGCAAAGGATCACATGTATTAGCCATATTAGCAATTGAATCAACTTTTGTACAACATGGTATAGATAACAAGTTATCACATGATGTAGAAGAGCTAGTCATAGATATAGCTTTTGAAGCAACTTCTACTTTAGGCATTTCGTTCATTAAATTGCATTCAACATTCGAATGAGATTTTTCAATATCTTTTAGAAGAAGAGAGTCATGAGCTTCCTTTAGCTCCTCATAAGAGTCTTTTAGAGAGATATACTCTTTTTTTAAGACTTTAAACTTTGACATCTCTTTTCCAAGATATTCATTTAATTCTTCAAGCATATCCATTAATTCATCATATGAAGGTTCATGATCATTAATGGATTTTACTTTATCTCTTTTTTTCCATGAGGCAAGTAGGAGTGGAGAATAGCGACGGCGCTTCCTTGATGGCGATGCCAACAAGTCCTCTTTTCTTGGAGGACCCTTCATCATTGGAATCGGAGTCAGAATCCGAATACTCTTCCTGAGAAATGCATAGTTAACTTTCAAAATAAACTCTGAGTGCATGCATGATCCTAGATTAATCCAAATGCACAAGAGCATGCTATCAAGCTACTAGTCATGATCTCTCTTAATAGTACAATATTTAACCTAAAATCCGGTCTTCCATTCTTTTCTCCTAAGACCGGTAAATACAAAAAGGATCCTAGACTACTTGTACCTTGTCTTTGAACCATATTGATCTTCATGTTGACCTTTAGCATACATCTCCAGGTTGTTATATTCATTACCAGGACCAAACCTTGTAAACACTCAATAAACATGTTAGTCCTATATTCACATATTGTCATTAATTACCAAAATAATTTTTAGGGGCCTAGATGCTTTCACTCCATTGAAAAAACTCCAAAACACACACTCAAACTCAAAAACACAACTGTAAGATCGAGGAGGCCGACTAGAGGGGGGGTTAATAGGCGGTTTTAAAATTCTTTTGGGTAAAATAGAATTTTATGTGAAAATGTAAATCAATTCTATTTTGCTTATGTAAAAACTATATCAACTAATCAAGGCTAAGTGCACCAACAAGTTAGGACCAAGACAATGAATGAACTTCTAAGGAGACAAGAAAGCACTTTTAATTCTGTAAGTGTAAATTGCAAGAAGGTAAAGCTCAAGAAAGCAAACCACACGAACGCTCGAACTTTTTCCTGTGGTGATCGGAAACTTGTTGGTTTCCCTAGTCCACATTGAGGTAAGCCCAAACGACTTGGACCGGCTCTACAAAACAAGCCTATACCTCGAATCCATTCGGTGTTGCTCTTCCTCCACTCCGGAGATGGCGAGCACCGAACCACTCACAATCACTAGGGTCTCTTCACAACCTTCTTTGAGAATATCGCCGGCATAACTCCTCCAAGCCGTCTAGGTGTCGGCAAACACCAAGAGTAACAAGTCGGAGACGTTCACTTGAACTAATCAAGTGTGTAAGCTCGATGGATACTAAATCCAACACCTAATGCAACACATGCACTAGGATTTTGCTCTCTAAGCTCACTAGGTGCCACACATGCACAAAGAAAAGGAGAGGGTTTGTTCTTTGCTCAAAGGGAATGATAATCACACCTATATCTTTCCTCCAACCAGCCACAGGGGTATTTATACACCCACATACAAAAACTAGCAGCTGGAGAGGAAATCAGCAAAAGACAGAAGTCTTGGCGGACTACGTGCATATGGCTTGGCCGATCGAACACTGTAATCAGTAACTTATATAGTAATCAATACTACAGAAACTGTCCGTTATGCCAGTCCGGCCGGGTCATTCCACTCGTGGTCTGGTCGGACCAGTTCAAAGATTTCGAACTGTGAGGAAAACATGCTATCGGGAAAAGCTAACTGCAAGAAGTCGGTCCGGGGTTCCGGTCTGACCGATCAATACACAACGGTCAGTCCGGCAGGGAGAAATTAGTAGCAAGTTACAAAAACAACCCTTTCTAGAAAAAGCTGACCGCGCCAATGACCCGGAGGTCTGGTCAGTCCGGCCCTCCAACTGCGGTCAATCTAGATAGCCGACAGCGGGAAAATAAGCTCTCTAGAAAAACCTGACCGCTCGACTCAGACCGGGGTTCCGGTCAGTCCAGGCTACCCACTGCGGTCAATCCGGACAAGATGACAAAAGCTTATTTTGCAAAATGCTTCAACTCAAATTTACAAAACACATTTGCAAATTCATACGTAATGCAATCAAGGGATGTAGGCAAGATTCTCAACAAGTTGCAAAACATATTTACCTACCTCTAGAATCATGCCACAAGGAACAAGTACATGGACTTCAACCATTTGCAAAACGTATTTGCAAACTATAGTCTCATGCTACAAAGAGTTAATGCATGAGCTTCAACTATTTGTAAAACACATTCACAAACAATAGCATCATGCCTAGAAGAGTTAGGGCAAGCTGGATTGGGCTATCAACACATG
The DNA here is from genome assembly GCA_036346405.1 of Phyllostachys edulis. Classification (NCBI taxonomy): domain Eukaryota; kingdom Viridiplantae; phylum Streptophyta; class Magnoliopsida; order Poales; family Poaceae; genus Phyllostachys; species Phyllostachys edulis. The sequence continues at coordinate 7,997,656 of CM070550.1, read as the reverse complement.
ATGAGACTCAAGCTACTAATCAAGACCACTCTTAATAGTACGACAACCTATACTAGTAGTCCGGTCTTTACACCAAACACCGAGACCAGTAAAAGACTAGGAACATAACCTTAGCCTATGCTAGTCATACCTTTGCCTTGATCATCCATCTTGGAGTGATCTCATGATGACGAACATCTCTACTCCAAGTCCGGGTTCTTGATTAGATAATCATCAACACATGATGATTTTCTTTGCTTTGGGATTTTTTTTCTTGAATGTCATCAACACGTGATGATTTTCTTCATCCCGAGTTTTGATTTGATGATAATCAACTCACGATGCCTCCCAAAGTCTCTCTCATCGTGGGACTCAACCTGTTGTATCAACTCATGTAAAATGTTAGTCCACATGACGATTGTTATTAATTACCAAAACACTCCGTTCATACATAATGGTGGGTCTAGATTCTTCAACAATACAAAAAAAGGAAAAAATGCCTTCAAACTCTTCTTCTGCTCCCTTGCAAACGATGGTTCTATCCTACCTACTACTCCAATACGAGCAGCTATTTAGGCGAAGCCTGATCGAGGTTGCGGACCATGATTGTGTCCGGACTGGAGAGGGTAGCTTCCATTATCCACACGCTGTGTCTCCTGCTCAGCTGGACCAATATCCTTGTGTCTGATATCCGGCGAACCAACCTCATCCTGGAGATCGTGCTATTGAGCTACGTGGATCGTGTCAAAGCGTCGATCTAGAGGTTCGATGACTACATCGACAGACAAAACGCAAAAATTGACCTCGTCGAGACCATAGAAGAGAGGAGCCACCTCATTTGGACTATCATCCACATGCTTCCTTCGCTCAATCGGCGCGAAGCTCGACTCACTGCCGCGAAGGAGCAAGTGGAGACGTTTCTCCACATATTCCCTGATCCAGCCCCCGCCGAAGTCCACGAGCGGGTTTACGAGCGCCTGAGGGCTGCGATAGGGTCCTGCCTTAGCCACTAAGGTCCTCTTTCTATTTTCCTTTTTCACCCTTCTTTTCTTATTATCATGTTGTAAAAAAATGCGCCCGACCACGCTATTTGGCTGAACCCCTCAAAATATATTTCAGAAGTTTCATCTTCACTTCTTGTTGTTATGTATATATACAATCACTGTAATGTTTGCTTCGTTTTACTGTCTAAAATATAAAGAGTGAATACACATATGACAAATATTTTCTACAGGGGTCAAATTCTTGTATGATTGTCACATGGAATTAATACTAATTACTACCTAGAAAGACATGGACCTTGCGATACTTCCTGCTAAAAGGTGACATACAAAAACACAAAAAGAATATGAAGAGGCCAACCTCTACCATTTGATCCTACCGAAGCCCTCTCTCATATGCTTTATGCCTTTTTGTGATGTACACCACAAAATATCCCAAAAGAGGGATCTTTTTTTATTTTATTAACTAACCCTTTTTTTAATTTATTTTATTGTTAACCACTCGCAAACTTCATTTCTAATTCTGACCCTTTTGATCACGCCACCACTCGTGACGTGACAAAACAACAATATCACGTTATAGGATAAGTCCGCTAAATAGCACTTTTTATCACGCCACTAATGGTGGTATGACCAAACAACACTGTCACGCCACTAGTGGTGGTGTGACAAGAGTTTGACAAAATACGGGCTGGTGTGACAGTGTTGTTTTGTTATATCATGGGTGGTGGCGTGACCAAAGAGGTCAGAATTAGAAATAAAGTTTGCGGGGTTTAACAATAAAAATAAATTAAAAAAATGGGTTAATTAATAAAAAAAATTCCAAAAGAGGCCAACCTCTTAAAGCTCTACCTTGTATGTATTTGTGATGCACGATTGCACGCCTTTTGTGCTATACATAGGACAATAATTTGCTTCACCCGAAGATTGTGTGGGTTGTAAGAGAAGCAAATATGCTTGCACAACATATCTTTTAAGTGTCCACGTTTTATTTAGGGTCTTATTTAGGGTCTGAAACAACCCGTAGCATGGTTCTATCTTATTGATAGTGTTAAAAAAAACTCCACTTGAATCTTTCGATTCCTCCTTACCTCAGAAGCTTGTGCTCGAAATAAGCGAGCACAGACTTTTTTTAACGTATTTGTATTCATCATTTTATCATGAGTTATTTTCCTTTATTAACAATACTTGCTGTTTTTCTTTGATATTTGCAGGTTCAATCATTTCCTTTTTACCTCACAGGGGAACAGAATAGATGGTATACTATATCTACTTGTGCTTGTTGTCAAAAGGAAGGGAATATTGCACATGAAAACTTTAGCTACGAAAGATTTACTAGCCACCCTACTCTCTACTTTTTGGGCCCTGTTTTTTCTTAAGCTACAGACATGATACACGTCTGCGAATAAACAAAGGCACGGTCTATCATCAGTGGCATATGCAGGACAAATACGGAGTTGATACTAGTGGGATAAAGTTACCATAAGAGTGCTAGTGGAACAAAGTTATCAAGAGGTGAGCTAGCAAACACATATTTAAATATTATATGCAATCCAAATTGATATATAAATGATGAGGAACAATGTTAAAATATGAAATACATTAAATGTAGTGTCTTAATAATTGATAGTGAGTTTCGAAAACCCAAAAATACATACAAGCAGCAATCTTAAGAACAAAATTAATTAGATTTGTCATGCAAATAATGACAAAGGTACGGACAGAATACAAAGGGTACAACGAGCGAAGCCGGTGCTCTAGCCCCCTCGTGTCCCCATGGTGGATCTGCCACTGTCTATCATAGTAAACTAGAAATAGCATATTTTTTTCTCTTGGAGTGTTAGGTTTTGTATGTCAAAGCACAATTTTTTAGTTTATTTAGCCTCTTTTTAAAAAAAAAACGAAATAGCAAATGTAGTCCCCCTCCCCCGCCGCAACATCTGAAACGAAATAGGATGGCATGCACATGTGTCTATCGTGGGCAGGCACGTTCCTGCTACGGACTAGGAGCGTGACAGGTGGCTTCTGCAGACTGGGAGCAAGGTAGGTGCCTATCGCCAGGGGCGGATATAGCATTCAAAGGCTGGGTCTAAGTGACCCCAATACCATCTAGCTTAACCTATGAAGAAATTAATTCTTCATGATGATATAACAAAATATAATTACTAATCTATGCCTATAATGACCTCAATGTGTCTATAGTGACCCTCAATGACTTCTTTTCTTGGATTCGCGAGCAAGGGCTACTTTTACTATTATAGATAAAAGTGTACCAATTTAGGCAGAGATTCTTCAAAACACATACCCTCTTAATTTAAGATTACGCTATAAAAGGAAGGATTAAATACATTGTTTGTCCCTTAACTCTTGCCCTAGTTTAAGGTTAGTCCTTGAAGTTCAATACCAGATACAACGCATACTCGAAGTTTCTAAACCGTGCAAAAACCGTCATGTGATCCTTTTGAGGTAGGTTTTGTGCCACATGGTCCAAAGATTCTTTTCTCCGATTAAACCTCGTGCCACCGAAGCGTCCACACTGGCGAGTCATTGACTGAGTCGCATGCCCAAAAGAGGCAGCGCTCCTGTGAACGCCTCACTCTCTCGCACACTCTCTCCCTCACTCTCTCTCCTAACGAGAAGAAATCCCCATAGTCGTCCCCTAACCCGAGCTTCCCACTCGTGGATTCCCCTTGTTGGAGAGGGCAAACACCGGGCGCCGCCGGCTACGTCAGTGAACCCTAGTGAGTTCTTTTTTCTTAGATCTGGCATGATTCGTGACTTGTATTGCGCGATTAGGTTTGGTGTTTTGTGGCCGCCAATTTCGTATGTTTTTTTCGGATGGAGCTTCTTAGGAGCAATCCAAGCAGCACAGTGGTGATTAAGCTTGATCCAAATGCAACTAAGGCAGTATTTCAAAGGATGTACATATGTTTGGATGCTTGCAGAAGAGGTTTCCTTGCTGGATGTAGGAAAGTGATTGGTTTGGATGGTTGTTTCTTCAAAGGTCTAACCAATGGTGAGCTAATTTGTGCAATGGGTAGAGATGCAAACAATCAGATGTACCCCATAGCTTGGGCTGTAGTTGAGAAGGAGACCAATGAAGCATAGGACTGGTTCTGTGGAATTTTCTTCAGAGACATAGAAATTGGAGATGGAGATGGATGGGTTATCATCTCAGATCAATAGAAAGTAAGTGCCATTACTAAACCAATACTTACCCAATCATCTCAGATGACATGAGCAGTACTTAACAATTTGTTTGTTGCAGGGTCTACTAAATGCTGTGGAGTATTTGGTACCCAAAGCTGAGCATAGGATGTGTGCAAGACATATCTATGCCAACTTCAGAAAGACTTACAAGGACAAAGTTTGGCAAAAGAAATTCTGGTTGTGTGCCAAAGCTCCATGTGTAAATCTATTCAACCACCATAGGGCAAATCTTACAAAAGATACCCCTGAAGGTGCTAATGTGATCATGAGGACAGATCCACAGCATTGGAGCAGGTCATGGTTCAAGTTGGGATCATACTGTGATTCTGTGGACAACAACATGTGTGAATTATTCAATCATGCCATAGTTGAGTCCAGGTTCCTCCCAATCATCAGCGTGCTTAAGTGGATCAGGAGGAAAGTGATGGTTAGAATCCATACCAACAAAAGCAAGGCAGAGAAGTGGACTGGTGCAATATGCCCTAATATTTTCAAGAAGCTGAAGGACTACATCAATGAATCAGTTTTCTATCATGCAGTGTATAATGGCAAGGATGGTTTTGAGGTCACACATAGAGATCATAGGTGGATAGTTAACTTAGACAACATGACTTGTTCTTGCAGGTATTGGCAATTGTCTAGTTTGCCTTGCCCACGTGCTATTTGTTGTATCTATTGGAGGAGCACTTCCCTTGATGACTACATAGCACCATGCTACTCCATTGAAAAGTATAACAAGACTTATGAGCACTACTTGTAGCCTGTTGAGGGCATGAGTTGTTGGCCCACATCTGAGAGGCCAAGACCAAGGGCACCAAAGTTCCAGAAAATACTTGGCAGGCCAAAGAAAATAGGAAAAGAGAGCAAAATGAGAAGCCTAAAGGAACAAAAATGTCTAAGGTATGCACAATCATTAGGTACAAGCTCTGTAAGGGGATTGGACACAACAGGACTAGCTGTGAGAGGAGAAATGGGCAAGCACAACAAACATCAGGGGCCAGCCAGGGTCAACAAGCTCATGTTCCAAGTGTTGGGAATTTTGCATCAGCTACCCCTATTCCCCGGGTAATATGCACTACCATTAGAATATCCTATTATTTATTACATAGTTTATGCACATGACAGAGTTTATGCACATATGACATTGCAGGATGTTATTCCTGATTCATAACAGAGCTGTACAAAAATAGACAGGAAGAGAAGGCTAGCTACCCACCTGCTCAGACCAAAAGGAGCTACACTGGGGTAGGAATCTTGTACTCAGAGAGGACATGGACAACTATTGAGAATGTGGGTTCATCTGTACCTAATTACATAGCTTGATTTCCAATTACTTGCATTTGGCAAACTACTAACCTCTAGCTGAATACATTTGTACCTACAACCTAGCATGCTAAATTAGAGGATCATCAAAACATCTGCTTCTGCCTAAGTCAATACAACTTATGGTGGTTCTGCTACTATAAACTTAGAGTCAACTGTGCCATGTGCAAGGGCAAAGTCATGTGTTAACATCCAAGTGACCTCTGGTTCTGCTTCTGGTGAAGCGAAAGCCCAGGCACCTCCCTGCCAAAGGAAGAAGCTAACTCCAAGCAAGATGATGAAAAGTAGTAGTTCAAAGCTTGCAAGGCTTCTGGGTATGCCAACTAATCAGAGATGTCATAGCCAGAAATGTCATTTCCAGACTTGGTGATTTTTCATGTATTGTCATGTATTTGCCAGACTTGTAATGTTGAATGATTACCAAACTTCTAGTCCATGTTATGTCATTCGCAAACTTATGCAATCCAATGTGTTGTGAACTACTTTGTGCTGTGCTTGTTAAGTATTCTCAAATCTGCTTGGACAATGCTGGTTGTGGATGCTTACATGTACATACTCTGGTCACATACACATACCACATTACATAAAATGGAAAATGTAGGGAAGCATTGTGACAAACTGACAGACAATGGAAAACAGGGAAACATTCAAGTATTATCAAACTTTTGCCATACCAACATTCATACATTGATACATCATGCAGGATATTACATGACTGGGCAATTTCAGTTTCATACCATACACATAGTACTGGGGATCCTAGTGCTAACTAACATTACAGTAAAAACACTAAACAAGAACAAAATAATTCTTCTCTGTTTCTCCAGGTTTGCTACCCTAGCACCGAGTCCAACTAGTGAAGCTTCCTGTTCCCTCAATTTGGCGGTCAGTGCTGCAACACACTCTCCATGCCTCGACTTAACCTCGCTCAACTCTTGTATTGCATCGAAAATGCCTCCACTGAGCTCACTTTTCTCCTTCCTCAAAGCCCTAACAACATCGCACAAGTCCAGTAGCACCTGCCTCAAGAACGGGATTATCTCATCGTTAGCCCATGCCCAAAACTTGCAGCTTCCAACCTTCAAATACCAATCACAAATCAGGAAACCCTAAAAAAACAAATCAACCAATTAGCGAAAAAGACTAACCCGCGCTCGCATGCATATCAAGTACCTCCATGCCGGGTTGGTGTCGCTCCATGAAATCCACCGACCCGCCTTCTCCCCGCAGTGGCAAAGGATAATTGGAGCGTACTCCAATGGTTGCTCTCTATACGGGATAGACGATGTGGAGGGACCATGGACCGCACCGATGGAGGGTGCACTCCATGCCGCTGACCTCGAGCTTCCTCCGGTCGCTGGCGACCTCGAGCTACCAGAGCTCGCCATGGCGCCGTCTCCACTCATAGGGGAACACTAAAGAAAACCTAATCCCCAACAAGCGAGATAGAGAGGCAGAGTGCGGCGACGGTGCGTTCTTCAAATGCTAAGTAGGGACGGTATCCCAGTTAGCGTTCACGGTGGAAATATGGCACGGTGGAATGGAATCTTTGGACCACATTGCACAAAACCGGCCTCAAAAGGATCACATGATAGTTTTTGCACGGTTTAGAAATTTCGATTATACGTTGTATCCGGTATTGAACTTCAGAGACTAACTTTAAACTAAGGCAAAAATTAAGGAACGAATAATGTACTTAATCCTAAAAGGAATAAAATAGCCTAACTCGCCGCCACTAACCTCTTGAATCATTTTAGGCTAATTAGATTCGTTGTCAAATGCAAAAACTCGGATTTAACTAATCTGGCCTAGTTATTCTAACCTCAAACCAAACTTAGCCTAATAAGAGTAAAATGACATGACAGTATCAAGTAACAACAAAACCCATCAAACTCAACACGAGCTCGAGCCGAAACACCTTAGAGGCTTAGACCAAGAGGGAGAGATGCTTCGCCTAGCCTAGCTGCATCTATAGAATTGGCCCGACGCCCCGACCGCGCCGCGGCACGAAAGGCCTGCGCAGAGCATAGCAGTCGCGAGTCGCATCACGAGTCGCAGTCGCGAGCTCGCTCCCGCACACAAATCCACCTCTCGCTCTCGAGCCCTCCCCGCCCCGACCTTCCAGAAGCTTCCGGAAGCCATGGCCGCCACCAACGCCGCCGCCGCCGCCCCTGCCGCCGCCGCCGCCGCCGCCGCCGCCGTCCCCGTCGCGTCCGTGCCGCGCGGGCAGGTGGATCTGGTCGACTTCATCGACTGGAGCGGCGTCGAGTGCCTCAACCAGGACGCCTCCCACAACATCGCCAACGCCCTCAAGCAGGTAGCGCGGTTGCTCCCCTGACCGAACCCTAGCTCGATCGATCCCCTCCCGATTCCGCGGATTTTAGGAACTTTTGCGTGAATTTTGGTGGAACGGTTCGATTTTTTAGGGAACTTCTCTAGGGTTTCGTAGATGTTGCTGTTGTGCCCGATCGCTCATGTTTAGCGAAGCCGTGTGTATTTTATGTCATCCTTTCGCGGATTTTAAAGGCGATTGCGTTGTGATGCTTGCTGGTTGCAGGGTTACAGGGACGACGAGGGGCTGTACCTCGCCAGCGATTCGGACGAGCAGCTGCTGATCCACATCCCCTTCATGCAGGTGGTCAAACTGCATTCCGCGCTCTTCAAAGGCCCCGAGGAAGAAGGTGAGATTTGTAATTCCCCGTTAGGCCTTTATGCATGAATGCTAGAATTTTGTATGCATTGGCTGGTTAGAGTTAAGGCACTTCTCAATGTTAGTTGCAAGGGGAATTTGTCGATGTTGGAGCAAGAGTGTTAGATTTTGTGTTAGGCCTGCGACTGCGAGGATCCTTTTGGCTAGATGGTGGAACCTCAGCTGTGTTTTTGTGAATTTATGATCACTAGTGATTTGGTGGGACTGACCTAAGTGGTGCTTGTGCTTGTGTAAACTTTGTTTGTTCAAAGACTTTCAACAAAGGTGCTTGCTTGTTCAAATTCCAGATACTTGCATTGCATCGATGGCACGTTGCATTAATATTGTCAATTTTCCCAGGCATGCATAACAGCATAAATCACCCATTTATTGGAGATTTGTACTGTTTGAACAAAGCTGCCGTTGGACCTTACTCAAAACCTCCTATGACGCTTTACCATTTTTGTTCCCCCCACCAATTAGGACATCTGTAAGCACTCGTTGTGTGAAAAAAATCCATACCTAGTTGATTATTCTTAAGTTTATGGCTCTGTTGAATTTCCTGAAAGCATAAGAGTTGTGTTCTTTCAACTGACGCTTTCCACTGCAACAATATATGGCCTGATATTGATAATAATTGCTTTATTGATGAAACTACATGTTGCTTCTCTGCCACCGCAGTTTTTTTGTTCATGTTTTGTTTTCCCTATCTCCGAGTGAGCTAATTAGTTCTTAGAAGTTAGTAGTCCCTTTCTTAATGTACTTCCAATATTTCTTTTGGATATTTAAAATAATTAAAACAATAACATCTATTCTGTCATCACAGGCCCCAAAACGGTTAAACTCTTCTCCAACAAAGATCATATGGGTTTCAGGTATACTGCCTCTCAAATCTTATGTGAAGCTCATTGATACTTCAAGTTTTCAAAACATTTTACCTTTTCTCTTAAGGCTGACCATAAATTTCTCTAATGAACGGCAGCAATGTCAATGACTATCAACCAAGTGACAGTCTTGATCTGTCTGCCGATCATTTAGTAGAGGTATCTTATTATCCTAAATGTTGTCACTCCATTTTGTATTCTTTTCCTTGATGGTCATCTAGTCTTCGACATCACAGTCATTCCTATTTTAGCTAATGTTTTACCTCAAATTTGATGAGCCTTGGCCATTCTTCTCTGTAGAGTAAGCCTGTGACGCTAAAGTATGTCAAGTTCCAGAATGTTCGCAGGTATGTACCTCTTTCTCTCTCTCATGCATGGCTGCCCTGTTTTAGTATTCTTCTTCTTATGCCATCTTTTTTTATCATTCCAGCCTGACTATATTTGTTGAGGACAATCAAAGTGGAAGTGACGTCTCAAAAATTCAGAAGATCGCACTTTATGGAACTACGTAAGTTTTATTATCGCTTGTTTCCTAATTAGCACTCGATGCATACTATTATATTGCCCTTTTAGTTGGTTTACTCAGATTTTGTGGAAGGTTCATAATTAGCTAAGTTTTGTTAGAGTAATGATAAAAAAGGATGCAGTCTCATCTGAAGTAGAAGTAACTGAAGATCCAGAAGGCCGTGGCTGGGACATAACGGAACAACCATATTCTAATATTACCAGAAAAAAGAAAGTCGAACAACCTATTCACCGAGTTAATCATGTTGTTAAATATGTGAGGAATAGTGTTGGACCATAATACATACCCATTGAATTTGGAACAAGGGTCATTGAATTTGGAACAAGGGTTAGGCTTGTCCACTTGATGATTGATAAGATTATGGAGTGACACTTCAGCTGTTAGCTTTTGATCATTGCTACGCATACTGCTGGGCTTTCCCCCTCAAGACTACAAATCCTAGTTTGACGTCCAGCTTCCTTAGTTTTCTAACATCGTAAGAGGAGTGTAAAGATCAAAAGGAGGCTTTATCTGCTTGCACAACAATCCAGGTGGTTTGTGTTATATTATGGAAGTAGCAATAACTTCCACTTGGTGGATGCTCTCCATTTTTACTGACTATTTTAGAAAGAAAAATGAATGCTGAAAGCAATTGTTTTTACCAAATCTGAATTGAATGTGCAAAAAAAAAAAATCCTATTTTGGAGTCAGGGAGATAACACGTTCAAGTTTTGAATTTTGCATCAAGTGTCGATCAAAATTTCCTCTTCATAGAAATTGCAGACTGAACCGCTCTCCTTCACACCCACCTTCCATCCCAATGCATATATGATGGAAATTGTCATTACTTCTGATTCATCTGCTTAAATGCTCTTTTTGCAGTGTGGACACAACAAATATGAAGGACCTGAAGAAGATAGAAGAGCATTAAGACCGGACAAAGTTAATGTGTTCCAGTGGGTGTATGGCATACTAGAAACAGTTAACTGTTGAAGAATTTCTTGTTGATCTTGGTAACTTTGTGCCCCCATTTTATACATGCGGAATTTTAAGAGCCTCAGGCACCGGTGGTGGTGTATAAGCAATTGCCTCTTGGGCTCCTGTAGGCTGTAGTACTACTTATGGGCTTGGTGTGACAAATGAAACGATGTTTCCTCTTAAGAAATTCATATATTCATTCCGTGAATGAACCAAAGCTATAGCATCAGCGAGCATGCTGTTTGCGCTACATTTGCAAGCAAAGCTCCATTTTCTGGGGATTTTGACTATATGTTGTCAAATGTATTGCTGGTGATCTTTCTACGGTTGATATGACGAAATGAGACGGACGACGATTGGATTGGCAATACTTCTTTGTTAATGTCCAATCACAGTGGCGTCGTTGTTCCTATCAATCGGCGGCTTCGAGCGCCGTGACGAGGGCCATGAAGAGGTTGATGATGTCGAGGTAGAGCGTGATGGCCGCGGCGACGTACTCGTCGTAGGTGTAGCGCTTGATGAGGTTGTCGGTGTCGTAGATGATGAACCCGGAGAACACCAGCGCGGCGATGCAGCCGTACACCATCGTCGCGGTCTTGCCCATAGGGAACAGAATCTGCAATGCAACAGATCGATCGGTGTAGGCAGGTCAATGTATCGATTTCTTGCGATTGTTCATGAGAATGTACCTGGACGAGCGCGTAGAGCATGAGGACGAGGCATGCGGCGACGAGGAAGGGGCCGAGGAACTCGAAGTCGTGGCCTCTCTTGGCCGCCCAGAACGTGTAGCCGGTCAGGCCGACGACCACCACCAGCGTTATCGACGCCGCCTCAAAGATCACGATCCCTATTTCATCATTAGTTAGAATGTCAGAAATCTGTGAACAAGCACGAGATTTGACGAGTAATGGTACATGTCAAGACAAGAAGCCATGCGTGTATGTACCTTTTGCAGAGAGGCAGCCCAACCCGACGGAGAAGCTGATGCAGACGGTGAAGAGGAAGAGGAACACGAGGTTGATCGGGTGCCGGTTCCGGAAATAGATCATCGGCAGCATCACTGCTCAGCACCGATCGATCGACACACCGACAAATGCAACATCGTTCTTGTATTCAAGAGCCAAGAAATGAAGCAGGAATAATAGACCGGCGCCTAGCTAGCTACGTACGTACCGATGATGGGGGAGATGATGATGAGGACGAAAGCGGCGAGGGAGGCCGGGGTGCGGGCGAGGAAGAAGGACCTGATGGCGTCGGTGAGGTTGACCGCGGCGGCGACGGCCACCGTCACGAGAAGCTGCAGCGCGACGATGACGTAGACCTTGCGGATGAAGGCCCACCGGAGCTGCGGGCTCTCGATCATGTACGGGTACATGCCGCCGCCGTGCCCCGGCGGATAGCACGCCTCCACGTCGTGGCCGCACATGCCCTGCTTGCCCATGGCTGCCGCTTCGATCGCCTCCCTTTCCAAGGAGACGACGGATTGGTCGAATGGTGGGTTTGGTTCGTGAGGCATGAATTCGAGCTCGTTTAGAGGTTTGGATGGTGGAGAGATGGCGGCAAATCTTCTATTCTTGGCGTGGTCGATCAAAACTTTTTCTCTCTCGTGTTTTCTATAGTCTCTCTCAAGTCTTCCTTTCTCTCTCTGTCTATGGCGCTTCATGCATTGCAGTATCTGTATCACTTGCATTTCCTGGATGCATTAACCTGTGGCCAAATCGTGTTAGGAGGATGCATTAACCTGTGGCCAAATCGTGTTAGGAGCGTAACGACAAGTGGCACCCAAACACCGCAAGAAATCGTAGAAAAGACGCAAAATCCACATAAAATGTGCAGTAGATATCGCGGGAGAAAAAAATTATTTTTGAAACAAAGTTATACTCACTATGGAATTCTAATACACAATTATATTTTATATCCTGGTTGATTTGCATTACTATAATATGGACCCAATAAATAAACAACCCTTTGTTTGATTAATGCATCCAAAGCACTCGATGAAAACATGGTGGCTCATTTTAGCACGGTTTTAATTATGTAAATAAATATCTTTATTACTTAAAAAGACTCTAGTGATGGTGAATGATGTGTTCTTGTTTCCCTTTCCCTCGTTCCCTTCTCCTCAACACCGTTGGATCTGTGAGATGGACGACCGAGAGCCCATGACTCAACAACCCTAGCGGCCGACGCCCTCTCGCCTCTCTCGCCTCCCTCCCTCCCTACGCCCCACGCGTGGCGCCCTCCCTCCCTCCCTACGCCCGGCGCCATCCCTTCTCCCTCACCCTTCCCAACAGATCGATCGCTGCCGCTGCTCCCCTATCATCGCTGTCGCCCCAACTGATTCTCGTCGCCTCCCCTTTCTCTGCTACCAGCCAAGGGATCTAATCCGATTCTCGATATGCGTCGTCCTACCGCACGCTGCCCATGCACATCTCCTCCCACTCCCCAGGTTCCCCCTCCCACCCGTGCTCTTTGTCTCCTCTTCACAGCTCCAGCTTCTCTACCCTAATCGTCTCTGTCTTCAGCTCGTAGGAACCGGACGGAGCTACTCAAAGGCGCAGGATTTGGTCGATCGGGTTAAGTTGATTTGTGACGAACACTTTGTAGCTCTGCGTCGTCTAGTCGGTGGGCGCGGGGGGAGGTTTGATTAGGGATTTAAGGGTTCTGATGGTGTTGTATGCATGTGGTAGGGATGACTTGGTGGTACCGAGGTCGCCCTACTTCCCTGTGGAGTATGCGGCAGGGTAGGAGCGCGGGCCGTCGCCCTTGGTGATGGAGCTGTTCCAGAGCATCGTCAGCCAGCTCTTCCAGCACATACGAGACTACTGGATTTTCTAGAAATGTTTGGTCTCCTTCGTAGGAGTTTTGTTGTAGGTATGTAATGTGTGATGTGTGACTGTGTGTGTGAGTTTTTGCGCAGATGATTATCCGGTGCGATGGCCCTATGGAGGATGATATGGTGAACCTCATTGTTGCACAGCTACTGTATCTTGACGTCTTGACGCCATCGATCCCACCAAGTTGAAAATGAAGAACAAAAATCTGTTCCTTCTGTGCAATTCCTAATCCCTACAACAATAGTTGTAAAAAACATTGTCATGATTTATCATAGCTTACTCTAAAAAGTAGAAATGCTGAGCTATATACCAAGGGAGGTAGCTTGTGTTGTTGTCTTAGCTTCAACGCATTTTAAATCCTCCCTGCACCATATGTTAATGAAAGTCAAAATCCAAGTCGTATTGTTTCTAAAAGTGGAACTATAGTGTGGTTCTTGTATGTGCCCCCTATTTAAGGAAAACCATTTGATGATGTAGGAAACAATTTTGTTTAACTAAATCCTAGTTGCTAATTGCCTGATTTCTATGCGATAGAGCACCCATTTATCTGTTACTAATGCTTTTGTATTTTTCATATATCTTTGGTGCTTGGGTTTCCCGCTACACAGGTAGGCTTGGGGTTGGGTTATATAATTGTGACCTCTGAACTTATTTACTTGTAGCCTTGTAGGTGAGGCTAATTTTTCCATCTCAACTAGCAATGAGCTCAACTTTCACAACACCATATATTCAAGCATGGTTTCATTCAATGCTTGATTCTTGTCAATTTTCTCGTAGGATATCATTATGTATGTAAACTCTCTAGGAGGTTCAGTCACAGCTGGTAGTAGCTCATCCTCACAGTTCTTATCATTGATACATCTTACTCTTACATCAGTTGCTTAAATAATGTAAGTGCATTTTCATTTCTTTTAAGGATGGCCATATTTGATACAATGAAGCATATCAGGCCTGATGTTTCCACAGTTTGTATTGGACTTGCATCAAGGTACTGAGTGGTGACAATCTGACATCTCTATCCAAATAGTTCCGTTGAATAATCAATAATTGATTCAAAGTTACCATGTTGTTTATATTAGATAATCTTTATTGTTTCGTTTGATTATCCAAGTTAGGGTTTCCGATCCTGTTTGGGTCTAGATTCTGCATGTAAATAAGTATGTGTTTCCAGCTACTTATCTCGCCTAATTCCTTTTTGTTTTCAAATCGTGTGAAGCACATAACTGGAATGTTCAACTACGTATAACCTGCCCACTTTAGGATTTTGGGTTGGTGAGTTCATGTATATATTGTTGCATGTGCAATGTTGATTTTTCTTTAGTTTTAGATATCAAATAAGTTTACATGACTTGTGTTTTCTGACCTCATAGAATTTGCAATCTGTATGATTGTGTACTCTTTACAGATGTCAATGTCAAGAGTTGCTTTGTACTTGCCTTTGTTGAGGTTTTGGCACTAGCATAACCATGCCTCATTATTTTAATTTTAATTTTGGTCTGCTTACTTCTGCTATAAACAAAATTTCAAAATGAATTGGTATGGGATAGGGTTCTTTTAGAAAAAGGCATGGTTGCAACTCCTAGCATTAAGTGCATCTTGTTGTAGATAGAAAACAATGGTTTGAATAGAATGCATATAGCTAGCTAATATTTTAGGCTTACAGTGGCTCTTTTATGTCCATTTTGTGACAACATTCCATCTCATCAAATGTTCAACTTTCAGCAAATCTAATCTTCAAATCCTATTTACTATTTCTGAAAGTGCGCCTTCCAAAATTGTCCAATCCAACTGCACTATATCCCTTGGTGATTTAGCGGTTTGCTTTCCAAACCTCTTAGAACCTTGGACGGAGTACATTTATGCCCGATTTCATGATCCATCAGCATCTGTGAGGAAGAACGTTGTGCTGATCATTTCTCATCTTATATTGAATGATATGATGAAGGTCTCTGTGGTGCCCCGTTGAAGAATCCAGACCCACCATTATGAGTTAATGGAGTATTTTGGTGATTAATGACAAATCTATATGTGAGACTAACACTTCTATTGATATACCTATTATGTAGTCTTATTTGGATGAAAATGTGAAAATCATGGAGGTATGCACTCGACATCATATTCTTATATCTTGTTGCGTTCCTCAGATCCAAAATATAGATTGAACACCACTAAAAGTCTAACTTGAATATGTGCATATATTTTTATTACACATTCATGTATGCACACATTTAGGGGGAGTTCACTATATGTTTTGTGGTTTCATTAGTATTGATCCATATTTCTTTATCCACATATATTGGGGATCTCTACTTTGAAACATATCCTTTACGTATATAAAACTTGTGTAGTTCATATATATTTATATTGTTTTATATTCAATTATTTGCAATTGTGTTATGGGACTAATGTGTGTGCTAAGATGCTTTCAAGGCTTAGTCCCGGAGTTTGAATGATGACATGAAAAGGAAATGCAAAGATGATAAAAGATCGACATGCCTCAAGACAAAGGAGTCATGCATTGCATTTCTAAAAGCTTCTACAAGAATTTCAGTGGAAATCGGTATGACCGCATTTGATGAGTAGTATTACCGCAAGTCGGTAGTACCAAAATCTAGTTGGCGGTATGTTTATTCCAGAGAGCATATTTTTGGGAGTTTTGTTCTCCCTTGAAAATCAGTATGACCGCAAGGAAAGAAGCAGTACTACCGTAGGTCGGTGGTCCGATCGGGTGGTCCGATCGTGTGGTCCGAACGTTTCAAAGTGCTTTTGATTCTCTCTAAAAATCGAAACGACCGCATTTGAACTGCGGTACTACCGCACGTCGGTAGTACCTATATCTATACGACGGTGTGTTATTTCCAAAGAGGGTGTTTTTCTGCAATTTCTGATCCTCTGGAAATCGGTAGTACCGATCTAGCCGAAGCGATACTACCAGTAGTCTTGAAATCTGGGACTTTGTGAGTCTTGGTAATCTTGTACCTTTCTGAAATGGCTATTTTAGAAGCATTTAATGCAAGTATATCTTATTAATTAATGTAAATCATTGTAGGATTAACATTTTCTATAAGTTGGATGAATAGGTTATGTTCCATGATGATGGAGACTTTGGATGGCATCATGAGTTGATTGTCATTAAGTCAAGGTTCAAGAAAAGGATGCATCATGTGTTGATGCATATCAAGATCTTGAAGAGGAGATGATCATGAGTTGATTGTCAAGTCAAGAGAATACATATCATGTGTTGATGGAGGGCACGTGAAGGATGCATCATGGGTTGATGCATATCAAGACAATGACCTAGACTTGAAGTGAAGATGTGTGTCATCAAGCTCCAAGAGGATGTTCAAGGCAAAGGTATAACTAGCTAGGGCTAAGGATGTGTTCCTAGTTTTACCGGTCTTGGTGTTTGGTTGGAAGACCAGATTGCTAGTATAGGTTTGCCGTACTATTAAGTGGGGTCTTGTCTAGTAGCTTGAGTCTCATCATGTGTTGATAGCTCAATCTCGCTTGCTCTAGCTCTCCATGGCATGATACTTGATGAGGATATAACAATCCTCATTTAATCATTTATCTATAATTCATAATATGGATAATAATGACATCATATAACTCTTGAGTATACCCCTTGATATTCATAAGGGAGAAGCTGAAGGTCGTAAGTTCTCCTACGACCACCCTATAGTCGTGGGTCTTCCTACGACTACCCCATAGTTGTAAGCCCTTCTACGACTATCTCGTGATCGTAAGCTCTACTATGATCGATCTGTGGTCGTAGGCTCTGCTACGACCACCACCTGGTCGTAAGTCCTTCTACGACCAGTCCTTAGTCGATAAGACTCACAAACATGTGGCCCTAGTCGATCAGGGAATCTTATGTACCGTATCCAAGAATATGAGCAATCAATTACGCTGCTATTCCCTAGAATAATAGCATGATTTAACTCCCTATTATGATGATAATTGCCTGGTGACATGGGGATGTTGCAACCCCCGTAATAACCTCCGGTAACAGCTCCATGATCTGGCGAGTTAATGCAACCTTTATTTCGAAGATCCAACGGTGTATCCTAGAGACGATATAAAAGGCAAGGATCATCAGGACAAAGGGGGAGGCGACCCGGAGGAGATTAGAAGCACAATATTCTAGTCTTTGATTCCATCCTATAATCTAGCATACTCAATACATACACACAGGAGTAGGGTTGTTATTCTCCTAGGAGAAGGCCCGAACCTGTATAAAAATCCCCGTGTCTCCATCTCTGTGTGATTTTGAGCCTAGAGGAACCCCCGAATCAAACAATCTTTACGTAAGTTCGGTCCTAAAACACCGAGAATACTATTATTTGTTAATGTGTTTTCAAATAGCTGAGGCTTATGTATTTAATCCTTGTAGCATGTGACTATACTTTGCAATTGTGTTTTGCAAATGGTTGAAGTCCATGTACCTACTCCTTGTGGCATGATCTAAGTTTGTAAATATGTTTTGCAAATTGTTGGGATTCATGTATTTTTCCTTAGCATGGTCTAAGATTACTTGTTGCTATTTCTTTGGACTTAGACCATAGTAGTGGCTCTTTGGAGTTGTACTTTTTGATTTGATCAAATATGTTTGAGATCAATTAAATAGGTGGGTTGTGTAGCCCTCTGAATAAGCTTTCCATAAAGTCCAAGATCACTTAATTCCGACATCGAAGTCAAAAGTTATGATATTTTTTTCGAGTGTCATCTGTCTTTGAAATTGGCTCATGTAATACCTTGAGAAGAGTGGTAGTCTGAGCCCACAGTGAGTCTTGTAGTACCGCACTAAACTTTCAACGGCTAGTTTTTGAGCATTTAATGCACTCGTTTCGACCGTTGAACAGTAAAAACGGTAGTACCTGGGTTTGTACAGCGGTACTACCGCAAATCCTGATTTTTAGGGATTTCTGTTCCCAACGGCTAGTTTTTGTGTGTGCACTATAAATACCCACCTTGACTGGTTGGGGGCAATCTTTGGCACTCTATTTCACTCTCTTGAGCTAGTGTGAGCTTCTCCTCTCAATTGTGCATGTGTTGCACCTTGTGAGTAAGGAGAGAGGTCTCTAGTTGCATATGTTGCATCTAGAGGTGGATTTCGTATCCAATTGAGCTTGTGCATTCGTTGCACGTGGTGAGAGTCAAGCAAGGGGCTTGGCTTATTACTCTTGGTGTTTGCCGACACCTAGACGGCATGGAGGCATCGTGGACCGGTGATCTCATTAAAAAGCTTGTGAGAAGGCCTGACATGTTGTGAAGGTTGGAGCTCACCTACCTGGAGCGGGAAAGAGCTACCACTAGTGGAATTGAGGTGTTTGGCTTAATTAGTAGAGTCGGTCCAATTAGTTTGGGCTTACCTCAACGTGGATTAGGGGAGACCGGCAAGTCTCCGAACACCACGGTAAAACGTCATTGTGTCATTGTGGTTTGCTCTCTTGTGATTTACTTTGTGTAATTTACATTACTAGAATTAAATTGCTTAGATGTCTGTGTATGTTTGCTATCATTATCTGTAAGATCAAGAGGTTTTTGGTCATGATATTTGATGATGAACACATTGACAATAAGTAAGACTTAGTCTTGGTGTTTTAAGATGAATACTTTGTCTCTGGAACATGCTTTGGATCTTAGATGCTGACTTGCTTTTGAGCTCTGTTGAATTCTGTCGAAAATCAGTTTTTGTCAGTTCTAACGGTAGTACCGGCGTTGCTTACGCGGTATTAACGCAGGACGGTTCAACCGCATTTTTGTTGGTGGTTCAATATTTCCAGAAGGCTTGTTTTTGGAGTTTCTGATTTTCTTGAGAGCAGTAGTACCGGCTTGTAATGTGCGGTACTACCGAGATAGTATGACCGCAATGCGTCTGTGTAGTACCGCTCGTCAAGGTTCGAACGCGTGTTTTGCTCGAACCATTAGATCCTGATCTAACGGCTCATATTGAGAGGAACGTTCGGACCGTCCGAACCCTTCAAGGATTGTGAGCCTTTGGATTGAAATCTGATGGATGAAATCAAAGGGAACGTTCGGACTTTCTACAGTGCTCCTAAATCCAACGGTTTTGAAGCGTGGTCCGATCGGCCCAAATCATCTGGAGCGTCCACGTGTCTCAGGGCTTGGTTCTGAGTTCTTTGCGCATTTCAGTGGTGCGGTAGTACCGTTTGGTAATTTGAGGTAGTACCGCACATCAGTAATACCGTTTTGTTTTTGGCGGTACGGAAAAACCAGAACACTTGTTTTTTGGACATTGGATTTCTTGCTGAGCGGTATGACCACGCCATGGATGGCGGTAGTACCGGGATAGGTTTTTCAGAGAGAGAGAGAGAGAGAGTTTCTAACAAGCACTGTTAAGTGAAAATCGGTAGAACTTTAGTCTTGGAGCGGTATGACCGCAGAACGGTATGACCGTGCTTTGAACGTCGGTAATACCGCTCGTCGGTAAGACCGTTTGATAATGGTATAGAATTTCCAGAGAGTGTGTTTTTTGGAAGACTTTGAGATTTCATGAAGAGCGGTAGTTCCGTAGTGTTTCGAGCGGTACGATCGCGTGTGCGGTAGTACCAGGGCTAAAATGGCGGTAGTTCCGATTATGCTCTGAAATATTGTCGTTTTGAGGATTTGACTGAGGATAAGTTAAATTCTTGAGCTTTATTGTGTTGCATGATGCATGATAGTGTTTATGCGTGTGAGTGAGCTAATGGATGGTCAAGTTGGAGAACTTGTGCCAAGATTTGGTTTCTTTGGTCTTTGCATGTGCAGGTTGAGCGTGAGGACGAATCACAGTTCGTGACGAGGTTGACTCGGACTAGGATGGGGAGATCTGAGGTCTAGGAGGTCGTGGATGTCACGAAGTGGTTTGGATCACGCTGGAGCACATGGAGATCAAAGGTGATTTGCGCTGAAGCTACGGGAGGAGTCCTGGAGGCTTGCGGCGTAAAGTTTTGGAGAAGGGTGACAGATTTGGAAGGAGTTCCAAATCTGGACGTGTTTTGAGATAGAGTCCGTGACGGTGTCATGTTGGACATGGATAGGACTCTAGGGTATAAATAGAGAAGGGGGAGAGAACCGGTAGATATGGTTTTTTGGCCGCAGCTTTGGGGTGACGTGCTTTTCGTTGTGTTTTGACCGTAGCTTTCTTGCTATGTCGCTGTGATTTAGAGGTCCTTCAATCTGGGGCTTTGAGGGGTGCTTGATGAGCACTTTGTAGACACAAATCAAGTTTGATAAATAAAGTTCAGATTCGTTCAACTTTGTCTCTTGATTTGGTGTTCTTGCTGTGCGTCTGAGGTGGTCTTTGCTATGAGGTTCTTCAAAGAGTCATCTAAGAGATTCCTGGAGTTCTTGCACACAAGCAGGAGTTTGGATTTGGAGGTCAATTGGCTGCAATCATTTAACCCCCCCCCCTTCTGATTGCCATTACGATCCTACATTATCAATAGCCTTATATTGTTGGTGCACTTAGTCAAGATTAGTTGATTTAGGTTTTAATTGAGTAAAACCGAATTGATTTACAACTCCGCATAAAACTCGGTTTTAACCAAAATATTTTAAAAACCGCCTATTCACCCCCCTCTAGTCGGCCTCCTCAATCTTACACCTGTGTCATTACCCCCGGGGGTAATCACACTTAGGCCTACGGATTACTATTTTTCTACCCGGTAGGACACCGCTCTGACGAATAGTAAGCCTCACCAAAGTTAGCGCAGTAAAATAATAAGATAGAAACTATACTTTATTCCAGTATTTAGCTATGCAAGGCTATGGTCTGAATTACAAGTAATAATTTACAACTGATAAATGGGACTAAGCCCCCTTGCTTACCTTCCTTGCTCCACCGGTCTTCTACTCGTCCCACACGTCGAATATGGTGCCCATCTCGCCCTGATCCTTGTAGTTAGTGTCGTCGCCTCTCGCGGTCTCATCGGTACCTAAGTGTCCTTCGTCCCACTCGGGATAGTTTTTGGCCGGATGAGGATCTAACAAAGGAGAATAATAGCAAGTTTGAGTACTAGTGTACTAAGCAAGCATTAATAGCAAAAATACACTAGATAACTCATATTTGTTCGTTATCACATTTTCTGGATCATCTCTTTTTCTGAAAATAAATAACTCATAAAAACTTTAAGTGACAAATTTTAATTCAGAAAATACTACTTGTCACTCGAAGAGAAGATAGACCACTAACGGTTCCCGTAGACTCCAATTCAAGAGACAGGCATGAATTCATGATTTTATTTAGCACTGCGCATGCTTTGTACCACTTTATCCATAGCTATTCTAAGCTCTAAATGAGCCAGGTCTTCTGCATTTCCTTCCATACGGGTTCGAGTTCAGAATACAGAATGTTCCCAAGTTACGTGATTAAGTCTCCACCCATTGCTTTCCGTCGGTGCTGACCCCGTCATCCACCGAGTTCCTGTAATGTTGGTTGGCCGGTTCTCCGGTCCCAACACTCCATCGCGTGGTATTATATCGCCCTAGGTCCCCCACTTCCTAGGTTCCTCCCCGTATTACTTACCCGATGTGGAGAGTATAATTACGTAACAGGTAGCATTTTCTGCCAGCCGAAACGGAAAAATGGTTGGCACTTAAATTACGACCCCTGGTCCGGGTGAGAATTTTGTTGGTCATTATATATTAATCATATGTAAAGGGTCTCACCTCTTGCCTCATCATCATCATCATCTCTTGTTATCTCTTTTTCCTTGCCCCGAGCCCCCTTTACCCTCCTAATAATTATTTGGTAGTATAGCGGCTCTTCCCCTGCTGTACTGCCTCTTTCTCATTTCAACACCTCTTTTCTCTTTCATCTTCTTCTATCTGATTTGATTTTGAGACATAATTTTGATGCATGTATATACACATACATACATATACACACACACATATACACACATATATATACACACACACATATATATATATATATATATATATATATATATATATATATATATATATATATATATATATACACACACACACATATATGATCCAGCAATATACAGTTTACATTTAATATAACTATATTTATGTTCAAGAGATAAGCTTGCCTTCGAAATTGTAGAAAAGATCTGCGTCAAAGAAATCCGGGTCAGCTACTCCGGTCTGCGTTAGATCGTCCTCTGTAATTATACAACAGCGCGAATAATAAATGAATAAATACTTAGTTGCTTTTTGGTGCTATTATGTGCACACTAGTCAGTTGGTTCTTTTCGTTAGCAGATTTTAATTCAATAACATTTTTTGGACCTCATGTTAAGTTAGCATTCCCCAATTACGGTTATTTTAATCTGCAAGCTCTAGGAATCGCTGGTTGTCTATTCTTGTGTCTTATCACACGAAAATAAAATACTAAGTGTACTCGCATGCAACTATGTCCATTTAATTTTATTCATGCCAATAGGCCCGATCGATTTTACTCAGGCGCGTACACATTTATTACTCATCTAAATAAACTCGGTGTTGAGTAATTTAATTAATCTATCACAATTAAATTATCCTCTAATGCATCATATTATTTGTCTAATCTAGTGATTTTATCGACGATTAATTCGATAAATATTCCCCGATTAATTTTATGTATTTTTCCATCTTTATTTTCTACTAGTCAGTCTACTGTTATTTATCTATACGAGGCTTAAAAATCTATACTTTTGGTGATTTGTCTAATATTTACAGGTTTGCTACGTACGCGTTCTCTCTTTTTATTAATATTTTTTATTTTATTTTATTATTTATCGGTCTAGTCAATGACTAGTTATTCGTACACGGCTTAGACAATTATTAGGACCAATAATTACGCGGCATCAATACCGATTATTATTGGCGTTTATTTTTACTACTAAATTTACTATTATTAAACCTCAATCGAATTTTACTTTACTTTTTTTATCCTCTTAGCTAAATCCTGATTTCCTATACTTAATTTCCTAATCTCCTTCTCACCTAATCTCTATTCTCTCTCTATCCTATCCTTTCCATCCGAACACTCTAGGCCATTCATTTGCTCCTTCCTGGCTCCATTCTCTCCCCCATTCTATCTTCTCTTCCCATTTCTTCTTCTCTTCATTACTTCCTTTTGGATTTCTTGCTCCTGGCCGAACTCCCCATGGCGCCATTCCCTGGATCGGCTTCCTCCCCTCCGACCGTCGGCCCTTGCGGCCTAGCCCATCGCCGCCTTCTGCGTCGTGTCCGTGAGCATCTCCCCCTCGGCTCCCCTCATGCTCTGCTGCTGCCGCCTCCCCCGGCGTGGCCTTGCCACCAGTCTTGCCTCTCTTGGGTCCTCGACCCGTGCCTCTAGTGCCTCAGCTCGGCCCACTCGCCTTGGCCTCCCTATGGCTTTGCTTCCCCCACCTTCCCCTATTTTGTCCCCCTTCTGTTGTTATTTTGGGTACTCATGCTTTAAGCTTGATTCATTTTTTTTTGTTGCTTAGTGCTCATATATGGAGGATGCACTGGAGTTGGCTATTGTGGTTTGCTATGGCGGGGTGCTATCGAGGTAATACCATTCCCTCTACCTCGCTTCCCCCCTTGCTCTGTGATGTGATACTGAGGGCTAGTGCTTGGTGATTTTGGGGGATGATGATATGGATGTGGGTTATGGGATGAACTCTCTGTGATGCCTGTGTGGTGCTACTATTGGTGTTCTTGTGAAAGGTTTAGTTCATATTGGGGTGGTTCTATCGTGGGCAAAAATAACAGTGGGGGTAGGTTACCTTAGTTTGGTCGGTTTGGCAGTGGTGGTGGTCGTTCTCCTGGTGGTCATGCTGGTGGTCATTCTCTCTCCTCTTTGTCCTGTCGGTTGGCGTGGTCCAGGGGTTCGGTGATGGTTCGACGCCGTTGCCGATGCCATCCACGCTTGTCGTTTCAGCTCCGTCAGCCCTCCCCTTCGCCTTTACTCCTCCTCTCCGGTTGCTCTCTCTGTGATTAGTTCTTGGCGATGTTGGTGGTGCGATGCTTTGTGGAGGCTGTGAGAACCCGAGAAATTAAAACTAATCTAATCATCGATAAGCGGTAATTAGCAGTAAAATAAAATTCTTTTAAGAAAAATCAAAGCATAAGCTCAGAATCATATCAATCACATCGCCAGATGATTTTGTGCAAGTTATATCGTCAAGAATTAATCAACACAAATGACATCATAAATTATTGCAACAAGAATAAATCATCGATTAATCTCAGAGTTATTTACAAAGATTCTTTACAAGAAGAATAAAACAATAATCCAATCACTAAATTAATTATAAGAATTATTTACATCGAAAGACAATATAAATTACAAGCTTCGAGTACAAAAGATTAAAATAAAAATCTTGCATGGCATGTTGCCGAAGCCCTCCTTGCAGTCCTATCCATATATCACCAGCCCATTGAACCATCCCTCGATCCACATTTCCATCGTTTGTCAAAAACACATAAAACGATTAGCAAACTGAAAGCGAGAGAATAGGGTTAGAATAAAAAGAGATTACCATCAGATTTTGTGAAGATCATCGTGGTTCCCAGACCAACCTAAGTAAATCGACACTATCTCACTTCCGTGGGTTTCATCACCCCGACGTTTATTAGAATCCGACACCCACGTATATCGACTTACCTGAACGGCAGAAAATCTGTCGCATAGTGTTCTTTTAACCATTAGATAATAGCTAAATAGTATCATGCGAGAGCAAATGAGATAAGGCAAGGGCAAAAATGGTATGAACATGGCCAATGGAAGCCACAGCCGAATGACACCTCACCTTAAAACCCTCTCCCCTAGTCAAACCAACACCAAAGCCTCGCTATTTCTTTCAGCCAAGAGCAAGCCACAGCAGCACAAGCAAACACCAACACACCATTGCATTGCTTTCCAACCGAAGGCCACACCGACATGGAGCAAGCAACCACTGCCCAACCCACAAGCAAAAGCACAAGCATTAGCTCACAGCAAGTAAAGCCAACCGAGAGCAAGAAAACACAAGCCAACCCACTGCCATCCGAATGGCATAGCCAAGCATCACACCACCACCATCACCAAGAAACAACCACAAAGAGAGCAACCTGGAGGAGAGGAGCAAAGGAGACGGGGAAGGCAACAAAGCAGGAACAACGTCGGCGACAGCTTCGAACTGTCAACGACCACCGACAATGCCTACCCGACAACGAGGACTAGAAGCACAAGGGAGCATCACACCACTGCTAGCATCAACATTATCACGGCCATTCCCCAAAACCAACCAAGAACAACTAAGGTAGTCCACCATCCAAACCCCTCATTGTCATTTTATGCCAAGGAACCACCCCAACATGAACTAACCATCCATTGAACACTAACAAATGCATTAACCAAAATCATGCAAGTAATTACGGTATGTTAGAAATAATTTAATCATGATAGTTTAATTAAAATAAATCTATTTAGAGAAATGAATAAATGTGTACGTAATTAAATAAAATCGATTATGCATATTTGCATGAATAAAATTTAATAGACCTAATTACATACGAGCACGATTAGTACTTTATTTTCGTACATTGAAACAGGAATTTTGGCAACCTCGACCCTACAGTGAATAGACTGTAGAACGATTGTAGTTGGGGAGTGCTAACCTAACGAGGGTCTGAAAAATGTTATTAAGTTAAAATCGGCTAACAAAAGAAATCAACTAATTTACCTACGCATATTAGCAACAAAAGCAACAAAGTATTTATTTACATATTATTCGCGTCTGCCGTATAAATTGCAGAAAATGAACCGACACAGGCAGGGTTATCTGATTCTGTATCCGTCGACGACCATCTTTTCTATAATTCCGAAGGCAAGCTTATCTCTTGAACATAAATATAGTTATATTAAATGTAAACTATATATCGTTGTATCATATATTTATTGCATGAAAACTATGTCTCAAAAATCAAATCGAATAAGCGAGATGATGAGAAAAGAGATGAGAAAAGAGATGATGAATGAGATGAGACCAGAGAATTACTAGGATGGTAAAGGGGGCCCTAGGTAGGAAAAGAGGAAAGAAAGAAAAGAGAAGAGAAAAGGGAAGAAGCGGGACCCCTTTACATATGGGTAATATATAAGGACCAACAAAACTCTCACCCAGATCAGAGGCCGTATTTAAGTGCCAACCATTTTCCCGTTTTGACGGGCAGAAAATGCTACCTTGATACTTAATTTTTTCTCCACAACGGGAAAGAGACACACACGATGGAGTGTTGGGAGCAGGAGGTGAGCCTATTCAACCAACTTTGTAGGAACTCGGTGGACGGCTGGGGGAGAGTTTCCAGGACACCGACGAAATATAATGGGTGGAGACTTAATCACGTAACTTGGAAAACATCTGTATTCTGATCTTGAACCCGCATCAAACAAAATGCAGGGAACCCAGTTCAAAGAGAGCTCAGAGTAGCTATGTGTAAAGTGGTACAAAGCCTGCACAATGCTAAATAAAATCATGAATTCATGCATGTCTCCTGGATTGGAGTATACGGAAACCACTAGGGGTCTATCTTCTCTCCAAGTGACAAGTAGTCTTTTCTAAATTAAAATTGCAACTTAAATCTTGGTAAAGTATTTTTTTCCAGAAAAGAGAGATGATCTAGAAAATGTAGTAACGAACAGAGATGCGTCATCTAGTGCATTTTGCTATTAATGCGTGCTGAGTACACTAGTACTCAACCTTGCTAGTATTCTCCTTTGTTAGATCCTAGTCCGGCCGAGAACTATCCCTAGTGGGATGAAGGACATGTAGGTACCGTGGAGACCGTAGGAGATGAGGGCGCTTACTACAAGGAGCCGGGCGAGGTGGACACCCTATTCGACGCGTGGGACAAATAGAAGACCAATGGAGCATGGCAGGCAAGCGAGGGGACTTAGTCCCATTTTGCAGTTGTAAATTACAACTTGTAAGAACCATAGCCTTGCGTGGCTAACTAGAATAAAAAGTACAATTTATATCTTATTGTTTTGCTACGTTGACTCTGGTAAGACTTACTATTCGTCAGAGCGGTGTTCTACCGGGCAGACGAATAGTAAGCCGTATGCTTAAGTGTGATTACCCTTCAGGGTAATGACATGGGGCGCTGCAAGGCAGTGGGGTTTCTGGCTTTGTTTGTGAGAGAGAAATGGTACTAGGTTGCTATGGCTTTTCCTGCTTGTTCTTGGCTGCCTTCGGCTGGGGAAGGAATGAGGAGCTTGTGAGGTTTGTTGCCTTTGACTTGCTCTGGTGGGTTGCTCATGTGGGTTTCCTTCAGTTGTGAACTGAATGGTGCTTGGTTGTGAAGTGAATGAGTTGGGTTATGAGGCTTTGACTAAGGGAGAGGCTTGTGGGTTTGCTCTTTGTGATGGCTTTGTGTTGGAGAAAGGCTTTATGTGGGGGAGGTGCTTCCTGGTGGTTTGTTTCCCTTGTCTTGTGCATGCCAACATTGCCCTTGCCCTATCCCTTCCACTCTCACATGTGAATGCTTGGTTAAGGACCTTTTGGTCCATGGAGAGCTCTCAGCACTATTCTTTAGCTTTTCTACTGCGGACGGTAAGTCGGTAATACAGAAAGTGGGTATTGGGCGAGGAAAACGAATGGGCCATTGGTCCATAAGGCAATGTCAGATTTTTCTTTGGTTGAGGTAAGTCGGGAAAAGTGGGTGTCAGATTCTCTAAATTATCGGGTGATGAAACCTACGGAAGTGAAATAGTGCCGATTGGTCTAGGAACCGCGATGATCTTCACGAAATCTAATGGTAATCTCTTTTTATTCTAACCCTATTCTCTCACTTTCGGTTTGCTAATCGTTTTCTATGTTTTTGACGAACGATGGAAATGTGGACCGAGGGATGGTTCAATGGGCTAGCGATATATGGATAGGATTGCAAGGAGGGCTAAGGCGACATGCCATGCAATATTTTATTATTCTCTTTTGTAATGTACTTGTGCTGTGATCTTTATTGGATCGGTTGTAAATAATTCTTGTAATTTAATTCTAAATGTATATGAACATTTTACTTCCGCCTGCAATTAATTCTTGTAATTTATTCGAGAGTGTAACAATGTTGCATTATTACTCTTCAAGTTCATTTGTAATTTCTGGAGATGGATTCTTGTAATAATTTCTGAGTTTGTAATAATGTTTTAATTTCGCTTGCGATGTATTCATAATATCATTTATCTCAGAGATTGTACTTTGTTTTATTTCTGCTTGCAATGAATTCTTGTAAATAACCCTGAGATTATATCGATAATTTATTTTTGCGGCCAAGTTTTATATTGTATTTTCTGATGATGACTCTTGATAATATAACTGTGCATGAATTTGTTTGGCGGAGCATTCATTATTAATTTAAGCTTATGCTTTGTTCTTGTTTTAGGTGACTTTTAATTTCTTCGCTTATTATCGCTGATCGTTGTTTTAGATTACGTACATACATACATACATACATACATACATATTGATTATGAGTTATATTCAACGATGAATGTTTGATTTAATAATTCACATTGCATTTTATGTTGATGAACTTTGGAGGACATATATATATATATATATATATATATATATATATATATATATATATATATATATATATGTGTGTGAAATTGTTTGGTGATATTTTCTTTGGTAATGCTCTGGGCAAGGTGGTGGGATGTGGTTCTTGAGCTTCGGCTTGAGGTAATGGTGATGAGTTATTTTGAGAGTTCCTGTGGTGATCACTTTGTGCTTGGATGGACATGGTCTCTCGATTTTAGCCCTAGCTTTGTGGATGGTGGCTTCGGCCTATTGGGGCATTAAGGGTGATGGTGGCATGGTTGGCTTTAGTGGGCATAGTTTTGGTCTCTGTTCCAATTCTTAGCCCAGATAATTTTATTTTCACATCTTGCAATATTTCTTTTAGTTTTTGCTTCTTACTTTGCTCTACTATATTGGTTCTATGCATGCTTGGGGAATGGATGGTCAAAGGGGGTGGTGGTGCTGGTTCTGTTTTCCTGGGCATGGAGATGGTTGGAGCTTCTGGGATGACATGGTGACTTCTGTTGGTTTCAATGTTAAGAGTTTGGTGATAGTATGATTGTTGTGTGTGCTCTCTGTGCACTTTGTTGTTCATATTGATTTATCTCTAGGTTTGTATTAATGTCATATGTTGCGCTGGAGATGAGTCATTGTGCTTGACTTAATGTTTGCAACGCTTGTGTAAGTTTGAGTTGGACATCCTATTTTCAAATCTGATAACGAAATCCTGAATACTATTGATTTGATATGCGTTAAAATTTGTTTTTAATTACTGTGTTGATGACTTTATTTTACTGCTTAATACTATTTATCGATGCTTGGCTTAAGTTAATTGTTCGGGTTCTCACAGTCTCTCTCTCTGCTTTCTATTATTGTTCAATCACCTTTGCCCCTCTATGCTTTCTACCACTATTCAAATTCCTTTGCAAAACTTCTACAGGTTAAAGGCTATATCAATGAAATGGCTGTGAGGATAGAAGATGAAGATGAGAGGATCTCAAGCCTTGCAAAACTCTTCTGTCATGAATTGTCAAAGAAAGGTATGACAGCAAATGTGCCAGTCTAATTGATTGACTTAACTTGAATACCGTTGTTTGACTTCTATCTAATGTTTGTTTTTCTTCGGCGCCTCTGAAGGAAGCAATCCAATTTGTAATATTCTTTCGGATACCCTGGGCAGACTATGCAATCAACACCTCAAGGAAGAAACATTTTACAGCGTTATGCAATTCTTAATTAGCCCTATTAAAAAGGTGTAATGCATCACTTGTTATTTTTCCTACCATTAGTGTACTTGACTTTTACTTGTCAGCAACTATATCCAATTCTATTTGTGATCTCAGGACAAACAAATGAAAGCTCTTGTGGATATGCTCTGCAGTAGGTTTTCTGGTGTAAACAGTATTAAGCTTATCCTTCTCCTCTCTCTCTCTCACGCTCCCCACCCGCGTCGCCCACCTCCCACACTCTCCACCCGTGCACCCGAGCGGCGGGTGGCACCTCTCCTCTCTCTCACACTCCCACCTGCACCGCCTGCCTCCCGCTCTCGCTCCACCCTCCCTCCCTCTTCTCTCTCTCACACACACTCCCCACCCGCGCTGCCCATGTAACATCCCAAAATTCTGTTATCAAAATTAAAATTAATAAAATTATTATTTTATTGATTTCTTGAAATTTAAAAGATTTTTATTGCTTTTCTTGAATTTCTTGGTGTTTGAAAGTCAAAAATAAAATTTATTAAGCTTTCTGGATTTTTCTTGGATTTAAAGTTAAAAACGAAAAATTAATTAACTTCTTGAATCTTCTGGTATTTAAAAAGGGTTTTTCCTATCTTCCAAAATTAAAAATAATTTGTGTGCAAAAATAAAAGCCGACTTTAAGTCGAAATAATCTTATTAAAGTTCCAAAAAAATAAAATCCCACTTTTCGGGGCCTTTTTGAAGCTTTAAAAATTAAAAAGGAACCATTTGATTTATCTTCATTTGTTAAAAGCTTAATGTGAGATTCTCATAGATTGAAACTATTTAATATGAATAAATCAAACTTCAATTAAAATAAAAAATGGTTTATTGGATTTTCTAGACTTTCTTGGATTTTCTCCAAATTTTTTACTATTTTCTTGGAGTTCAATTTAAATTATTTCCTTTTATGTTTTTCCAACAATTCCTTTTCTCGATTTTAAATTTTGATTCAAATTAATTATTTTAAAAGCGATGGATTTCTTTTGGAGTGTTTGCATTTTATTGAATTTATTAAAGTGTAAATTGAATTTCAAGTGAAAAACATTTTAAATAATTAAATATACTTCAATTAAATCCAAAATTATTTTATTTATCTTTTCAGGTTCCAAGGTATTTTATAAAATTTTCTTGAAATTTTTGGATTTATTTTATTTTTTCGGATTTTCTTTCTTCTCTCTCCTCCATTTCCCTGCTCATCTTCCTCCCGAAGGACATCCCGTGCGTGCTACCCATGGCCTCCCCATGCCGTCTGCTCTGGCCATGCCCTGGCCCGTGCCTCTCCCCCAAGCCCTATGCCCTTGACCGGCTCCCTATGCCGCCCCATCCCCAGCCCATTCCCCAGCCCATCCCCGGCTACACGGCTCTGCGCCGACCATGCTGCCCATGCCGTCGGCCTCTCCCATCCGAGCTACTCCTCTCCCTTTCCTTCCCCTCCTCTTCTATAAAATGGGCACAACAACCTCCCCTCCTTCCTCCCCCTCCTCTCCTCTCCTCTCCTCCCCTCCCCTGGAGCCGCGCCAAAACTCCCGAAACCGAAGCTCCATTGCTCCCCAACTCCAACCAAAACTTCTCCCACCCCGTTCTCCCTTTCCGATCATCCATTCTTCGCACCAACTGCATCACGGCGTGCCCTTCGTCCTCCTCCTCCCATCCCAGAGTTCGTCCTCCTCTCTCGCCTTCTTCTCTCCGCAATCGAAGTTTTATCGTACATGGCTGAACCTCCTTCCTCCTCGCACTGCATCGCCATCGAAGTTCCTATGTCCGAGCCACCACCACCGCCGTGTTCTCTTCACAGCATTCTATGCCGTCCTCCCTTCCTTTTCTCTGGAGCACTGCCGGTTTGCCAGAGCCCTGTGCGCTGCCGGCCGCGTATGCCATGACAAATTTCGCTTGTGTTCCTCATCAAACTGTGTGCCGCCTCCGCTTATAAAATGAAGCACCACGTGCTCCCAACCTTCCTCTTCAATTCGCCTCCGGCCACTGTCGCCGCCGCGCCGGACCTCCTCCTCCGACGCCACCACCAACCTTGGAATCCTCACCCTCGGGGGATTGCATTTTGTTAATTTCCCAGCGCCACCACCCCTTCCCTCGCTAGTGCCACCCTATGCTCCGAGCCGCCAGTGAGCTCCCTGCTCTCTGTTCCTTCTTCCTTTTCATTTCTTCCTTTCTTCCTTGTATCTCTAGCACATGGGACCCACATGCCATACACACATCCCTTCCTCTCTCTTCATCTTTCTCACTTGCATGTGGTCCCTCAAAACAGCCACTCCATTTCTATAAATTCTTTAATTCTGAAATTCCAAGATTTTTCTCTCTCTTATGAATTTCTATCATTTCATATGATTGTCAAACTTCTAGACGTTCGTTCTCCTTTTGGTACTAATTTTTTTATTTTTGGATTTTATTTGAATTTGGCTTATTTTCGCGTATAGATTATGATGACTTAGGAGAACCGGATTTCAACGCCGTTTGAGAACAACAACTAAATAAGCAAGATAAGTTACATCATTTAATCACATTTGAATCCTAGTATTTTAAATTATTTAAATTCTGTTTTAAATTATTATTGCATGTGTATTTATACTCAAATAATTTAAATTCATGCCTTAAGCTTTATAGTTATTCCCAATTCCAATGTATAACCATTTATTATCAAGATAGATAGTATGTAGAATCTTTTCGAATGTGATGTATTTATGGGTTAGAAATTGAAAGGATTGGACTATAAAAATACATTATTGTTGGATGTTTGATTATAAGAATACCTTATTGTTGGAATATAGCAATATACGATGGATGGAAGTTGGATTGTGGGAATATATGATTCTTGGGTATTGATTATAGAATTATACAACTGTTGATTGTTGGATTATAGGATTGAATAGTTGTTGGAGATTGAATCATAGAAATACGATATTGACAGATGTGGAATATAGAAATACCTGATTGTTGGATATTGGATTATAGAACTAGATTATTGTTGGAGATTAGATGATAGGATTACCAATTCATGATGTTAATTTTGGTAGATTAGGTTGAATCAAGAAGTATGTGTAAACCTTGTGGCATTAGCTGGATAATTTGGTTATAGTGGATGTATGGGTTATGATGGAATAATTGGATTTAGAAGAAATCTTTGTGAAAATGAATGTATTAGTAGTGATTGTTGGAAGTTCAGTTTTGACAAGATGATCAGGTTTAGGTGATGAATAAATAATGAAGTTGGATTATTATATTAAGTTATGAATGGAATTCAGGTGCATTGGTTGAATTGTAGAGAATTAATGAGATTGGTGGAGTTAATTGAATAATAGTGTTTGGTTGATTTGCAGTTATTAGTGGAATAATGTAAACAATAGCGTGGTGGATCAATAGACTTAATAGAGTGATTTTGATATTATGATTCTAATATTGGAGGTTGACTTACTAATATGTAGTTGACAATTCTTGGACATCAATCCTACACACCTTGTCACCCTAGATAAAACTCTGGTTAATACAATAGTACTGACTAGATGTTCTTGTGAACAAATACGCCTAGTCATGCTTAGACAAAAAATGTTCAATTTGGAGAATTTAGCCAAATGATTAACTGTGATTTAACATGATGCTATGGTATTGCTTTTACCGTGGAAATTTTGGAAAATGATTTAACTTGGAAAAATAAAATAAAAATTGGTTTGGACTTGGGCGAAATGGATGTTTGGATAGTGCATGTTGATGCACGGGATCGAGTCATCTCTATGATCAAGGTCCAGGGGTTGTTTTAGAAAGTCGTCCAAGTCAGTTAAGGACCGGTCTTCGAGCCGCATCTTGCTAAGCCCCCACAGTACTACCACATGTTCTGAATGGGCAGGACTTGGCTGACTAATTTGTAATATTCCACTATGGTTGTGCCATCCGGTTGCGTGGGTGTCTGAGTGACCTACTTTTTATATATTCCTACATGGCGCAAGAGGGAGCTCAAATCCGGCGGGTTTCTATTCAAAGGAAGCAAAACCTTAGCGAGGCGGGACTACGGCGGGATGGTAGTAAAGACCTTGTGATAATCACTTAGTCGCACACCTAGGGAAGTATGTGAGCAGACAGTATAATTGATTATCTCTTATGGGTAAAGTTGTACAACCTCTGCAGAGTGTTAAAAAACTATTCGAATAGCTGTATCCATAGTCATGGACATGCTAAGCAAAGCCACTCAAAGTTAGACTCGATTTTGCTTTCAAAAGACTTTATCAAATGATTTTGGATATTGTATCCAATTGGGAAATTGGACGGTTTGCCATGTGATAAGAAGGTATCCTTCACCACTCTTAGATGAATATTATCATACTATAAAATTGTCTTTTAAAAACTGATTTCTGATATAGAATAGCTGCTTTGGAACTTAGTAAATGTAATTCAACTTGAAAATGCAGCTTTGTGCAAAACAGCCATAAAAGCCTTCTTTTGATATATCCCTGCATGCATTATAATTCTGTTATTGGGTGTAACTTGCAGAGCACGGTTGTTTGTGCTCACTCTTGCTTAATAAACTGTTGTTCAGAGGAGAAGAGCTTTGCAACTGCTATAGATCTCAACGACTAGGCCGTTACCCCAGTCAATTGCCTGTGGCAGATTAGCTAGGCTCTACTACTTCTTCGTCCTCCATTGTGTTCTTTATTGTTGGCTCGTAAGCCTTTTTGGTAATCAACTCTAATATTTATTAATAAAGTTTTGCGTATTATGGATGTTACCATATTTGTTTACTGTGTGAGCTAGCCACTGATCATTGGACTAGTTCAGTAATACACAGAGGATCTGGGAGTGTTAATCCTGGGTCCTGACACCTGTTGGTCAATGCGGGGTAGGGGGAAATCACCCTTTGGGGATGCTTTGTTGAGATCGTTGAAATCGACGCTCATGCGCCACTTGCTGGTGTTATTCTGCACTAGAACGGGGTTGGCCAACCATTCGGAGTGCTATATCTCCCAAATGGCCCCTGCCTTTAGCAACTTGGCTATTTCCTTCTTAGCCGCCTCTAGTCGTTCTGCCGACATGCGGCGAAGTTTCTGTTTCTTAGGGGGCGCGCCGCTTTTGATGGCCAGACGGTGCTCAATGGTCCCCCCCCTGGGAATATCTTCGGTGCCCCATGCGAAGATGTCTGCATTGCTACAGAGTACCTCGAGGATGGCTTCATGTGCTTCTGGCTAGAGGTCTGCTCCAAGGGCCACCATCTTCTCCAGGGAGGCTTCTTTCAGGGGGGGCCCTTCGGAGCTGCCCCTCCGGTGCCCATTTTGCCAAAGGATTGTCCGCTTGGGTGCTCATGTCCGGTTCAACTATGTGTACATGATGGGCTGGAGCGATCGCTTCGAACTCTGTTTGCCTCACTAGGTCCTGGTCCCCACGCACCGTAATTATGCCCTCGGGTGCGGGGATTTTCATGCACATATAGTTGTGGTGCGCGATTGCGCCGAAGGCATTTAGCATGGTGCGGTCGAGGATGGCGTTGTATTGGTAAGGCACCTGGACGACGTTGAAGGTGACGACCTCATTCCATGATGCGAAGTCGTCGTTGAATGTGACGGCTAAGTTGATCTAGCCTAAGGCCGTCACCGGTCTTCCCCCGAAGCCTACCAGAGGTATGCCTAGGGGAGATAGGTGGTCACTGGGGATCATCATTTTGTCAAAGGCGTCTGCGAAGAATAGATTTGCGGAGCTTCCCCCGTCCACAAGGACACGTCTGACCTGGAAATCCGTAATGTTAGCTGAAATGACGAGAAGGTCCTGGTGGGGGAAGTACAGGCCTCTGGCATCCTCGGGGCCAAAGGTGATCGATATCTCAGCGTACCGAGGTGGGCTTGGGATGGAGTACGTCGCGACATGGTGTATTTATCGGGCGTACGCATGTCGTTGTCTCTTCGGCGCATCCTGAGCAAGGATCCTCCGGCGATCATGTTGATGACCCTTTGGGGGTGCTCCCCGCGGCCCCCCTCTATGCGAGGTCTTTGTGGCGGGGTGGGTAGCTGGTTGCCCGGTCTCCGCCCATCTATAAAATGTTACACATATTTGACCTCGTATTGTTGAAAATTAGGTTTTGGACAAGAAGATAGTACATACATGTTCAATCTCAAACTATCCGGTAGGATTAGTGTTATACACCAAAATTAATGGTCAATCTAATTTGCGAAAGGAGGAAGACAAAGCTGATGTTTCATTTTTATTTCAGTAACATGAGCCATCTTTTGCCTTCAAAAAATGATCTGTCATTCACCTCATATCTATACATTTTTCTATAAAATTGTAAAGACCCTAATTTCCTTTTTTTTCTTTTGAGAAAGTTGGCCGATTTCCCTAGAATTTAGATAACTACAAGGGATAGCAGTGTCAGTGAGGAATGTATTTTGTATGGTTTTGTGGATGGATGCTTCAGCGTGGTTGCTATTAAATTTAGAATAGTTGTCTTTCTGGTAGTGATGTTATTGTCAAGTTGAATTGCAATTTCTATCCCATTTGTCTTCTAGCTTAACTGAAAGTTAAGTTTGCATTATAGCCCAAGGCACTACTACAACGTAATATGATTTCCTTACAACTGCATGACGATTTCCATGTATTCCAGTTGTTCTAATGGTTTTGCACTAAATATCAGTTGGTAATCTAGAGATCTGGACACAGTCTGATCTCTCACATGATTGCTTCAATGGTTGCACCCACATGTAAACATTGAACTTGAAGCATAATAAGTCTTTGGCATGTTCTAGAACACCAAGCTATCAAGACATAATTAAGAACATTACTTAAGGGATGCCAACGAATGTTGATGTCCACAACATCTTCTTGGCAGTTGGTTAGCCATTTGGGAACTGTGGTGAAGGTCTTCAAGGAAATACTAGTTCAGATTACTAGATGTTTTACCAACGAATGTTTAGACTATATTCGCTGATGGAATATTTGCTAAATTTTCATCAAGATGTAAATGACTCCGAGTCAATCTTATTTAGTCATGTTTTTTCCCTTCATTTGTGTTATCAAAATGACTTTAAAATAATTCATTTGACTTACTTCTATAGTTTGTGTTTCCGTCGCAACACATGGACACTTGACTAGTAGATTATAAATCGTGGTGAAATATGTTTTAGGCATAACTTTCACTATCTGTGCAGCCCACCTGCTAGATAAACTAGTTTTTTTTAGATAAAAGGATAGTCCCAGCTTTTATTGAAAGCTAGCAAGGGAGTTACGATACAGAGTATTTGATGTCAACGTTTTTTTTCTCTTGTGATGTCGTGGAAATCCTGAAAATCAAAATTCCCAGAGAAGGCTATTAGGATATGCTGTCGTGGCACTATGAAAGATTAGGTGTTTTCTCGGTTAGAAGTGCTTATAAGCAGCTTTGAGGCTTCAGATTGAGAATGAATGGACAAATCGCAGCTCTGCTGGTACTAGTGGACGACGAGTGTGAAAGAAAGTCTGGAAGATTGACCCCCCACCCAAAAAAAAAGAGTTAAGGTCTTCGTCTGGAAGCTTATTAATTGCCTACCAACGAAAATTAATAAATTTGCGCGGAAAACTGCAGAGGACCATACTTGTGATATGTGTGGTCAGGAGAATGAAGATGGGTATCATGCTGTTGTGGGTTGTCAACACGCGAGAAGTCTAAGAAAGCATCTTTTTGGCATGATGTTTGGCTAGATGATTGCTCTTTAAAAATTAGATTTGCTTTGCTATACCATATCTGTTCAGATCCTGACATCAAAGTGGCAGAGTGCTTGGTGGGAGAGGTTTGGCAAATTAAGTTTACCAAGAACTTTGGGAGGGGGAAGAAGATCTGTGGAGAAGTCTTAAGGAAACTTTGGATGGGGTTAAACTTAATGGGGAGAAGTACAAGGTAGTGTGGTGTTTGGCAAAAATGGTCACTTCACAGTTAAATCTTTGTACAGTCATTTGTCTTTTGGTGGGGTCACTTACAGGAAAATGCAGAAGCTTTGGTTAAGTAGGATCCCTCTCAAAGTGAAGATATTCCTTTGGTAGACTTATCAAAATAGGATCCAGACGGCGGATCAGCTTAGAATTAGGAAGTGGAAAGGGGGTGTTAATTGTATTATTTGTGGAATGGTGGAGGACATGCATCATGTTCTGTTTTAGTGTGTTTTGGCAAAGTTTGCTTAGACCTATATAAAAGAGATTTTAGGGTGGAAGAGATGTCCGAAGTCTCTAGATGATTTCCATATGTGTTGGTTGGATTATTAGGGTGCTAACAATTACCATATTGGCTTATTCAATTTTGCAGCTTTGGTCTGGACGCTCTGAAAAATCAGAAATAAAGTGACGATAGAGAAGACTTTTTCTAAGTAACCATCTGAAGTTGTGTTCAAATTTATGTTATGTTTGCAGCGATGATGGGTTTTAATAAAAAAGGAGAAGCGTCTAAAGCTTGATAGTTTGATGATTTCGGTTGAAGACTGGATAAAATTGTTTTGTGCGCTGGATGGAGTTTAGTTCTTCTGCTGAGCTTTAAGACTCTAATTGTCAGTCTGTGATTCTGATCTCAATTTGTTTTAGGCTGTCTGTCAGAATTACTTTTGTTGTTCTAGTTGGTCGCCCTCTTGTAAGCTGGTTTCCCCAGCCTTGTCGTGATGGATCTTGGACCATGTAATTTTGGATATTAGTTTCCTATAAAGCCGGAAAGTTTCCTGGATAAAAAAAAGTCTGTACTAATATGGTCCTTATGCTCAGGAGAAATTGGAGTGTGCGAAATGCTATTTTACAAGGTGGGGGAGAAGTTATCGGTACAAAGATCGTTGGAGTTCTTATTAAGGTATGGTGAAACAACAGATCAAATCCGGCACCCTTAGCTTCGTAAAGTAAAGGCAAACATCCGATCTTTGGTGACGAACTCGACGACAGGAAGAGGCGGCGCCTGGAGATAAGTAGGGCGAGTATCCTTTGGACCTTGACCACCAAAAAGTGTTCTTAAGATCAATGTGGATGGGGCTTTTATTCTCAGACAGCGGTCATAGGTATTATTGTGCGAGATGAGGAGGGCTAACCAGTCCTGACGTCTTGGAGAGTGCTTTATCACTGCCGTGATGCCGATGAAGCTGAAGCTGCGGTGTGCCGTGAGTAGACCTGGGCATGGGCCAAGACTTTTGTGGGCGGCCCACGGCATGGCCGGCGGCCGCGGTGGCACGACCCGGCCTAAGCCTTTGTTAGAAATTTGGGCCAAGACGACCACGACACCTAGGGCCGTCTTTGGGCTCGGCTCCCAAAGACTGACGGTGACGCGGCGCGACGCCGTCGTGGGCGTGCTTGGGCGGCACGACACGTTCATGCTCGGAGGGCCCAAAGCCGGCGCAGACGCGTTCGTGCTTCGAGCCGACGCGGTGGCCTTGGGCGGTGGTTGCCACACCAGTGATCCGGCACCCACCGGCTGTAAGATCGAGGAGGTCGACTAGAGGGGGGAATAGTCGATTCTAAAATTCTCTACGGCTAAAACCGATTTCTAATGCGGAAGCTAATAACAATACGGTTTTGCCTAAAACAACTAGTGTTCGACTAATGTGCACCAACAACAAGTCTAATGATAAAATAACAATTGAGCATAGACTTGAGCAGTTCAATTCTAGTAAGGTGAATAGCACAAAGCAATGAATAACTATTGCAATCACAAACAATGAATAAGCAATTTAATACAAGGTATATAAATTGCACAATGTAAAGCAAGCATTCATACATAATGAATGTAGATGCAATAGTAAGGCACAAGGATGCAAACCACAATTGACACGGCGATGTTTTACAGTGGTA
Organism: Phyllostachys edulis; assembly: GCA_036346405.1. Lineage (NCBI taxonomy): Eukaryota > Viridiplantae > Streptophyta > Magnoliopsida > Poales > Poaceae > Phyllostachys > Phyllostachys edulis. Next base: position 7,957,720 of record CM070550.1, on the reverse strand, counting down.
TTTGAAGACTTGCCGGTCTCCCCTAATCCACGTTGAGGCAAGCCCAAACCAATTGGACCGGCTCCACGAATTGAGCACCTGCCTCCGAGGTAAGTCCAAACCAATTGGACAGGTTCCAAACCGAACCAACACCTCGCTCCACTATGGTTGCTCCTTCCTCCACTCCGGAGATGGCGAGCACCACACCACTCACAAACACCGGGCCTTCTCACAAGCTCCTTTGAGAAGATCACCGGACCAACGATGCCTCCACGCCGTCTAGGTGTCGGCAAACACCAAGAGTAACAAGTCTCCAACTTTCACTTGAATCAATCAAGTGTCTAAGCTCTAGTAGATACTCAATCCACTACCTAATGCAACACATGCACTAGGATTTCCCTCTCAAGCTCACTAAGTGCAACACATGCACAAATGAGAGTAGAGGGATTGCTCTTAGCTCAATGGAATAGGCAATGGCACCAACAACCACCTCTCACACGGCCAAGGTGAGTATTTATAGCCCACACACAAAAACTAGCTGTTGGGAGCAAGTTAGCTGAAAAATCAGCCGAGGCCAGTCTGACCGCACAAGCTAAAACTAGAAATATCACCTTCTAGAAAAAGTTGACCACTCCTTTGGTCCGAGAGGCTGGTCAGTCCGGCCACACAACGTCGGTCAGACCGCACCAGAGATCAAATCAGGATTTTGCATTTCCTTTTCAATTCAAACTTGCAAAACACATTTGCAAAAGATATGAAATGCAAACAAGGGTTCACGTGAGATTCTCAACAAGTTGCAAAACACATTTGCCAACTTTTAGAATCACACCACAAATTGCACTTCGCTTCAACTCAATTTGCAAAACACATTTGCCAAATTGACGCGCGATGCAAACAAGGATTCAAGTGAGATTCTCAACAAGTTGCAAAACACATTTGCCAATTTTTAAAATCACACAACAAGGAATAAGGTACATGGACTTAAACCATTTGTAAAACATGACTTTCATCAACACATGATGGAATTCCTCTTGACTTGATGACAATCCACACATGATGTCATCCCAAGTCTTCATTATCATGGAACCTAACCTTCTTATCCAACTCATGGAAAATGTTAGTTCCACAATATGATTATCATTAATTACCACATCATACCATTAACTCATAATGGTGGGACAAGATACCACAATATTTCCCTCTTTGGTAATTGATGATAATCACTTCAATCTAAATAAATTGAATGTAAAGAGACAATGAGTATATATCAACTACACAAGTCTTATATACTCTTATGAATATATATATATATATATATATATATATATATATATATATATATATATATATATACACACACACAAGTTATATATACTCAAGGATATATGAGCTACACAAGTCTCATAAATTCACATGAATATATTAACTACACAAGTTATGTATATTCAAGGATATGTGAGTACACATGAACTACACAAGTTATGTTATACTCACATATAAGTATATATAGACTACACAAGTCGATATACCCACATGAATATATTAACTACACAAGTTAAATGTATTCAAGAATATATGAATTACACAAGTCTCATATACTCGCATGAATATGTTAACTACGTGAGTTAAATATATTCAAAGGATACGTTTCAAAGTAGAGATCCCAAATATAAGTGGACAAAGGAATATGGATCAATACTATTGAAACCACAAAACATAGAATGAACTCCCTCTATATGTGTGCATACACGAATATGTAATAAGAACATGTGCACATATTCAAGTTAACCTTTTGGTGGAATTCAACCTATATTTGGATCCGAGGAATGCAATAATATATAAGAACTATGAAGTCGAATGCATACCTCTTTTCTTCTTTATATCCAAACGAGACTAATCATGAGATAAGACAAATAGAAGAGTTAGTCTCACAAATAGATTTATCATTATGAATGCATACTTGTTTGGATTTTTCCTTTTGTTTATCCAATGAATTGGATTTGTCATTAATAACTTGCATGCCTTCATGGTTTCCACCTTTATATCCAAATAAGACTACACAATATGTATGTCAATAAAAGTGTTAGTCTTACAATTAGATTTGTCATTAATAACCAAAACTCCATTAACACATAATGGCAGGTCTAGATCCTTCACCGGCCACCACCTTGTCCTCAGTCACGCTCGTGCCCCTCCGTCGCGCAAACGCAAACGACAAACCACACACTCCAATCCCAAATCAAATGGAAAAACCGAATCATTCACAAAATCACAATCACATCCGAACGCAAAAGCACACAAAGTTCACCACTCGGCCACTCCAATCCCAATCCCAAATCAAACATTGCTCATCCTTGGGACTTGGCACGGTGGAGGGCGTCGTGGCAGGTGGTTGGGCGTGGAGGGCGATGAAGGCGCGCTCGGTGGTTCTGGTCCTTCTGGATCTGGAACTGTGGAACTAGCTACCTCACGCAGAGACGGCCGGAGAGGGGAGGGAGGAGGCCAGAGAGGGAAGGGAGTTGGGGGGAGGGGGAGATGGAGAGGGGAGGCGTGGCCGTGGGGTAGTGGAATGGGGAGGCAGCCGGCCATTGGAGATGGGGAGGCGCCGTGTGGAATGACCGAATGGGGAGGTGTTGCCGTCTTGGGGAGTTAGGGATGAGGATGACGGGGAGTGGGAGCAGTGCACTGGGAGGAGAGGACGATAGAGAGAGACGTTGGTACTTTTGGCAACTTGGCATGGGCATGGCAGTGCGGCAGAGCAGTGCCGTAGTGGCTCAGGGAATGGGTCACGAGAGAGTAGAGACTTGTAGAGACGTTGGGTTGGCAGTGGTGAGTGGCTCAGCCCTTTTGCAGTGATAAGATGGTAGAAGGACGAGAGACGTTGTGGTTTCTGAGAGAGATGTTGTGTGTGTGATAATGTGAGTATCAACTAACGTTCACATTTCTTCCTCCCTATAAATTCCCTCCCCCTCCTCATTTGTTCACCGCACAAACAATCTCTCCGTGCTTTCTATTTGCTCCCCACCTCGTTTGTTCACTGCACCTCACAATACAACCATTTCATCTCCTATTTGTGCTTTCTATTTGCTCTCTCTTTGCTATCTAAATTCTAGTCTTCTAGTTTGTTTGGAAAGAAGAAAACAACAGGGCGGAGTAGGAGAGCACGCTCTCTCACTCCTAGTCCTCCTACCCTAGAAGAAGTGCAAGAGCAACAGATCGATCCTCGCCAATTCTCCCTAGGCATGGGAGACTATGGTGTGAATGATCAACATATGGACGGAACGGAGGGCTTCGAGGATGCCCACGTCTCCACCCCAAACGTCGGGGCTGGTGCAACGGTGCATGCAACGGGTGGAAGCTCCGGCGGCCGACGTGCATGGTGTTGGCTGCATATGGAGTACAACATAGAAATGGAGGACGGGCGTCAGGTACCTTATGCGACATGTAAATATTGTCATACTAAATTATCTGCACGCTTAGGTGGAGGAACATGTCATCTCAAGCGACACGCACAGGCGTGTTTGAAGAAGATAGCGGCTAGGTGAACGCAAGGAGGGAACGTCCAGACCCAGCTTAATTTTAGAGCCGATGGTTCGGTAAGTACATGGATGTACAACCCTCAGATAGCTAGAGAAGAAATTGCTAGATATATAGTTACTAAGGATCTTCCGATTAGGACGAGCGAAAGCTCTAGTTTCGAAAGAAAGATTCAACGTGGTTTTTGCCCGCAATACCGACACGTAAGTAGGAGAACAACTGCGTGAGACATAATAGAACTCTACCAACGTAAGCTGTCAAGTTTGAAAGAAAACTTCCTGAAAGTTACCTTTTCTTTTGTTTTATCCTCCGATATATGGACTTCATCCCACCAAAGGGCAGGCTATCTTAGTGTTGTTGCACATTACTTAGATGATGATTATAACTTGAACAAGTGAGTCATAGGGTTCAGGTCTATCGATGAGGTACACACTGGAGAGTCCATCGCACAACGCGTATTAGAAGTCATTCAGGATTTTAAAATAGAGAACAAAATTATTCACTCTTGACAATGCCTTAGCTAACACGACGGCTATGGAGCTCCTCACACCACATCTGGAGTCCTGCACTGGTGGTTTCGTCCTCTACCAGAGATGCATGTGCCACATCTTGAACCTCATCGTGCAGGCAGGCTTACAGGTAATGAAACCTAGTCTAGACAACACACACGATGCTATCCAGTTCATTACAGTTTTAGGCCCAAGATATGCCCAGTTCAAGGAGTACTGCAAGACCAATAATAAGAGGCCAAGAAAATTCAACCTGGACATGAAGGTGCGGTGGAACTCCACGTATACTATGTTGGAGTGGTGCAAGGAGTACGAGTACATCATGACTCTCTTCGTCAATACTAATTACAGTAGCGGTTGGTTCTTTGAAGCAGTTAGCTAGTTCTTTGATCGTTTTGTGAATTTTTGAAAGTATTTTACGATGCAACCACAGTTTTATCTGGTGTTTACTATCTTACTTCTTACTTAGTCATCGAGTGGCTTGAGACTATCGCTAACGCTTTTAAGGAAAACAGAGATGATGCCCTTCTCAGACCTATTATTGAACCCATGCAGAGAAAAATTTTAAAATATTTTCAAGCTATTCCACATCTCTTTTGTTTTGGTACGATTATGGACCCTCGAAGAAAATTAGCGAGATCCAAAGGGGCTTACGAGGAATTGGGGAGGCATTTGATCTTGATTTTTACGAGGCTTACACTCACATTCATGATGAGCTTTTTGAGTTTTCGATTTGTATTATGAAAAGTTTGGCAGCAGAAGTCAATCGAGAAAAACTGCTTCAACAACGCAATAAGGACAGTGCAATGTGAGCACTTCCAACGTCTGGAAGAAGCTGAAAGGCCCAGCATCCAGTTCATCTTCTCGTGCGCCGACTCGGTCTCAATGGAATTCGAGAGTAGAGATCAACCACTACCTCGACACACCTTTCGCGGACACCGAGCTTAACTTCGCGGATGGCAATGATGTCAACCTCCTCTTGTGGTGGTAGAACCACCAGCGTATTTATCCCGTGCTGTCACATTTTGCACGAGATGTACTTGTGGTTTCGGTGTCGATTGTCTCATCGGAAGCCACTTTCAGTACGGTGGGGGAGGATCTTCGAGCCAAGGAGGTCGTCTCTCACACCTGAGATGGTTGAGGCACTCACATGCCTCAAAGACTGGGAGAGCGCAGATGAACGGATGCAACATCAGCTCGAGGATCCAGAGATCATGGAGGCGATAGCTAACCAAGAGAACCTCGACGTCAACTAGTCTATCTATGTGTATCAGTGTATGTAGTTGCTGCACTCTTTTTCTTACCAGGGGTACCCGACATTAGGGGTAAGGTTTTTAACGAGGCAGTAAACTCTGCATTTGTACTGTATGAAACAATGAATAAATTTTAGTTATTCCTCTGAATATTTTTTGTGTTGTTGCGTTATGAATAATTTTTATTTTCTATCGTATTTTTAATTTTTTTTCTACTTTTTTCCCTCCTATTTTTTTTCCATTCCCTCATTTACAGCCGAGAAGCTTCTCCAATCTCCAGTCTTCTTCACCCCTTCAGTTTTCTTCGTCTTCCCCAATCCCTTGTGCATGAGCCCCCACGCCCCACCTCCCCTCTCCACGGCTGCAAGTAGGCCGGTGGCTAGCCTCTCCCGTCCCCGTCCCCCACCTCCTCTCCTCCTCCCCTCGGGCTTGGCCCCGCCTCTTCGCCGCCGCCCCTTCAGCTCCCTCGCGTCATGCAGACTTGGCGGTCGATGCTTCGGCTCCCTCCCTCGGGCTCGCCCCTCCCCCGTCCGCACCCTCCACCGGCCCTCCGTGGGCTCGTCCACTCGTGGTGCAACCGCGCAAGGAGGTCACAGGCTCGTGGCGGTGTTCAAAGTAGCCCTCGGGTGTGGGGTACCCGTGCATCAGTGCATGGAGGTTAACGGTGACGGCGGCGGTCCTCCACGACGATCGCGACGGTGCCTAGGTAAGGTCGCGCAAGGAGGTCGTAGGCTCGTGGCGGTGTTCAAAGTCGCCCTCGGGTGCCCGTGCATCAGTGCGTAGAGGTTGACGGCGACGGCGACAGTCCTCCACGACAACGGCGACGGCGCCCAGGTGAGGTCGCATGTCCTCAGTCCTCTCCTCCCTCGCCCCTCGGTGGCTCGGTCCCTGAGACCCTGACCATCCCTCGTTTCCACAGGCGACATACGACGACGACGGCGACGGGACCGTGCTTGGGCCAGCACGGTGGGCTCTGGGTCGTCTTGGCCGGGCCAGACGACGAGTCCTACCGTGGCCCATCGTGCTCGTGTCGTCGTGTTTAAGACGCAGCAACAGCCGATCTAGCCGTGAGGGGTTGTTGCTAGCAAATCAATGGTTGGACAAACCGGACATACTTGAAACTGACAATGCTTCAATCTTCACCAAGCTTTCATCTCCCGCGTTGGATCGTTCTTCGACAGGGGTCTTTATTTAGAGGCAAAACAAGTGGTCGGTTGTTGGCAGGCCTTAAGGTGGAAAAGATTAGGAGAAAACAAAATTGTATTGCTCATGAATTAGCTCATTTAGCGATGAAATCAGGGGAATGCATTGTATCGCTTGCACATCCCCCTGATTGATTAGAGTGTGCCTTTGTAATGACCTGATCGTTGTTGAGCAATAAAATCTCCTACTTTTCCCTCACAAAAAAAGATAAACTAGCTTTGACATGACTCTCTACTCTTTAGAGACACAAACTTTCCATAAGGTGTTAGGGCCTGTTGGGTTGGTGTTTTGGATTTTATGTCTGGAAAAAAGTGGTGCTAGGAGGTAGCCTGAAAAACAGATTATTTTTGCTTGGCCAGGCAAATATGAAGATGAGTTATTTGGTTAGAAGCCTATGTCTGAAATTGATAAATGAAAAATAGAACGTTAGATCAAAACTATCAACAGTGGATCAAAGTTTGGCTACCAGGCATGGCTTCCTGCCTCCTAGACGCTTAAATTGATGGCCTGATCCTAACAGTTCACAGAAAAGCATCTAAACACGTGTGTGGTAGCCACTAGGGCCTCTCCTGGCCAGGCAAAAAGTTGCCGAACCAAACAGCCCCGTAATCCTCACCAAGCCATCGTACAAACCCCATACATCAATCCACTCCACGCACACCAGAAATTACCCAACTTCTCCCCACGCATCCCCGACATAAAAACACCCAACCAAACACCAATGCTATTTCAATTTCAATTTCCAGTCCCCCCTCGTCTCTGTCTCCAGTCTCTAGTCTCCACCCAACTCGCTTGCAAAGTAGAGCACCACTCCACTCCCCACCTCTCCTTGTCTACACCGCTTTCGCGTATGAAGCCGCGGCCACATCTACTGCTCCACCTCCTCAGGTCTCCTCGTATGGAGGCTCTTCTCCTCGTGGCCAGGCGGCGTGTCGGGCGGTGGAGGAGTGGTCGGCAGCCGTGGCTGGTCGAGTGTGCGGTGTAGGTCGCCGTCGGCAAGCCCGAGAGCGCAGATCGGAGCGATCGCGCCCGTCACCGAGCGGTTCCATCGAATAATGGATTCCGCAGGTACGCACATTCCAACCGTTCAGTGCGTTTAGTGGGGAGTTCGGTATCGTCGCGTTCGACGCATTAAAAAAATCGAAACTGGATATGCGTGGTGTGTTATTGTGTTTTTTGTGGTTTTGGTTGGAGTTTTTGGATGGAAGTGATCGGTGTGGATTTGGTGCAGTTTGGTGAGTGAGTACGCGGGTTCGTGTATTTGTTGGTTGGGTTTGGGAGGTTTTAGCGTGTGGGGTGTTAGTGAGAAGGTCGCTGTTTGGATTTGTCGCATTAAGAGATTCGAGGTCGATTGACTCACCAGCTATGTTGATTTGATTAGATTATTGGGATGGACGCGATCAGTATGGAATTTGGTGCGAGCTGGTGAGTACGCCGCTTTTATTTATGGTTGAGTTTAGGAGATTTTAGTGGTGGTTGACTGCTAGATGGTTGTATGGAGTGATTTGGGATCGATTCAGTGCGGTTTTGATCGGTTGGATTGTTCGGATGTGAATTATGACGTGATTTATAGCAACTTGTTTTCGGATTCAGCTGGATTGGATTTATGTTAGCTTGAAGTTGATTTAGGTGGATTGGATTCATGTTAGCTTGTGGCTCTAGTGATCGATTTTGTTCTTAGTGGTTTTGGATGAGAAAGGTTGTATTAGATGAGGTCAGATGTGTTGGATTTGGTTCGGATGGTTTGCTTTGTCGATTGTAAGTTATTTCAAATTGAATTGGATAACATGTGGCGTTGTGTTTGATATGAACCAAGCTTTAGGTTGAGCACCATGGATTTGGATTCGGAGTTGTTTTGGGAGTATCTATCACGTGGTTTGGAGCTATCTATATGTGATGTGATATTGGGTTGGTTGTTTGGATTTTAGAGTGTATTCGCTGCAAATTGATGTTTTAACTTCCTCATGCGTCGGTACTGGAGTTGAAGATAGGAGATTTACTTGATTCGGTGGATGTGTTAGGATTTAGTTGGGATGGTCGATGTTTGGAGGTTTAGTGATTGTTGTTATCAATTATCAATACATTCATTGCTGATGGAAACAGAGTTCGGAGTTCCAAACTGGATTTACATTGTGGGTTTTTGTGTGTTTGGTTTGGTTTGGAACTTAAGAATTTGGATGGAAGCATTGGATGTGAATCTGGTGAAGTTTAATAGTGGATACGTTGGTTGGTTTTGGAGGTTTTAGAAAGTGAGGTGATATCGAGATGGTTGTTTAGATCTGTTGTATTCGAATGGATTAGGGATGGATAAACGAAGCTTGTGGTTATATGTTTTGATTTGATCAGAATTATAAATGGATGAACATGGTGGGGTGTTTAATTAAGTGCAATGTGGCGACTGGTGAGTATGTGGCTTCGTGTTTTTGGTTGGATTTAGCTGGTGTTGTGATAGTGAGATGGTTGCACGATGTGATCTCAGGTCAATTCAGTGTGGTTTTGGAGGTTTTAGAAAATGAGGTGGTAGAGAGATGGTTGTTTGGATCTGTTGTGTTTGAAGGGATTAGGGATGGATACACGAATCTTGTGGCTATGTGTTTGATTTGATCGGAATTTTAAATGAATGTACATGATGGAGTGTGTAATTACATGTAATGTGGTGACTGGTGAGTATGTGGCTTCGTGTTTTTGGTTGGATTTAGCTGGTGTTGTGATAGTGAGATAGTTGCACGGTGTGCTTTCAGGTCAATTCAGTGTGGTTTTGATCAAATCTGTCTGAACTGTGATTTGATCCATAGTAGCTTGTTTTTAGAGTTATAACTTATAACTTATAGGTGGATTCATATTATCCTGTGGTTGGTGATCAATTTTGTTCTAACTGGTTCAATATGAAGAGAGATGTGTATTTGTTTAGGTCTGATGTGCTGTATTTTGCTCAGATGCTTGGTTTATTCACTTCAAATTGATTAGGATAACTTGTGGTTCTATGTTGAATTGAGCTTTGGGATGGACACCATTGATGTAGATTTGGTGCTGTTTTGAGAGTATTCATGTTCAATGTTTTGGAGCTTCAAGCTGTTTGGATTTTGGAGTGTTTTCAAACCAATTTCGTTCAATTTTTATTAATTCACTTGTTCATGTTTTGGTACGAGCTATTTGGGGGGAAGTGGGGTATACTTAATGCGAATGGCATGTTCAATTTGATTCGGATGTTTGAGGATTTGATGATTGCTGGATGAATACATTTGCTACAATTGAAAACACAGGTCAGCAGTTAAGGGGTTTACAATTTGGATTTGTTTGGTGGGTGATTGTGTGATAGATTTGGTTGGGATTTTGAATGGAAGAAATGTTTCTGAATTGGTGTGGTTTGGTGAGTTTACTTTGCGGCCTTGTGTTTTTTTATTGGGCTTTGGAGCTTTCAGCAAGTGAGGTGACAGTGAGATGGTTCATTCGGTTTGTCGGATTTGAATGGAGCAGAGGTGGATACTGGAATCTTGTGATGATGTGTTTGATTTTATTGGATTTTTAAAAGGATGAATGTGGTGGTTTTGGAATTGAGAGATTATGTGGTGTGTTATCAGTGGAGTGTGGTTTGGTGGGTTAATGTGCAGGCTTTTGTTTTTGATTTGGTTGGAGTTTTTAGCGAGTGAGGTGGTAGCAAGATAGTTGTTTTGGTTTGTCTCCTTTGAACGGAGCTGAGGTAGATCCTGGAAGCTTGTGATGCTATGTTTAATTTTATCGGAGTTTTAAATGGATGGACATGGTGGTTGTGCTTGTGCAGTTGAACTCTAATATGATGTAATAGTGGCTTTGGATTTTTTGCTGCATTTTGGTGGTTTTAACCAGTACAAATTCTTATGAAAACAATATGTTTGTGTGCAGTGATTTTTTAGATCAATTCAGTGTGGTTTTGACTTTTGATCAATTTGGCAGTTTGTATTTTGATTTGATCCATAAGAGATTGTTTAGGGATCTGAGGAGTAGGTTTATGTGAGTTTTCTAGCTTAATGTTTGGTTTGGTTCTAGCGGCTCAGTCTTCTAGAGAACAGGGGTGTGTATTTGTTGCAGTGGATGTGTTAGATTTGATTTGGATGCTTGGTTTTCTCATTAATAGATTTGAAGCTGATTTTGGCGATGCTTGGCGCTTTCCTTGATTGGTCTAAGCTTTAGGATGGACTGCATGGATGTGGATTTAGCGGTGTTTTGGTGAATATTTGTGTTCTTACTTGTACTTTATTGTTGTCTTGCCCTGTACCTGCTGAGCATTTCTTAAGGATGTTGTAGCAACAAAACTAGATAGTGGGTACGTGATACCCTTTTGTCTTAAGAGACCACAAGATGGGGGAGCCAAAAGTAGAAAAGATGAGTGTGTTGCATTATGAATCAGGGAATGGGAAAATGAGGAAGCCCCCTTCTTATATGCCCTTGGGGCTATATATATAGGGGTATTTCCCTTCTTGCCCTTGCCTTATATTGAGAGAGGGGCATTTGGGTACATTCTTGTAGATACACCATATGGACTTAGTCTATACACCTGTATGACTTTCCCTACGACACACTAGTATTCTCAACGACCCTAGGGGGTGGGGCACCTCTTTGGGGCCCTCCTCCGACAAAGGACAAACTGACTAGTCCCCCGAAGCACGAAGGAGGTTGATTTGGCTTGTTCTGTAATTCTGCAGCTCGCATGCATTGAATCCAAGGGGTAAGTGCTTTGATTAGTTTTGTAAGTCTTTCTTCACGTTGGTCATTACCATTTACATTTTCTCCTAAGGTATGTACGCTGAGTCTTATTCTAGCATATTCTTGACATGTGTGAAGCATGCTACTTACTAACATAGAAGTAAATTTAGCGAAACATCAATCACCTCCTTTCCACTAAACAGTTGGTTTATGATTTTTATATGCGTCAAATAATCAGTTCATTAGGACATGGTGATTGGTGAACCTATCTAGTTTTACATTTTCGCGGTGTCCTTACAGGAGAAAGCTAGATTTTTACATTCACCTTCTGGCTTGCTGATTGTCTACTTACTGGGAAATATATAGCCTATATTAGCTACATTGCTCTGTAATCATGTTTAATTTAAGTTCTATTTTTGTCATTTGTATTGTTGTTGGCATCTGATAAAGGATAAGCTGCTCTTCATGGTGATATTAGAAGCATCTTTCTCCTTGTTTTAAGTCCATGTTGCTGTTTTAGATACAGGTCCTGGTGAATCTTATATTGAGCACTCAGTGGAGGTGGTTACAGCAAGATCTCACAATGCGCTATGGGCAAATATGATACTTGATTTTATACGTAACAAATAAAGAGTTGTTTTCCTTGAAAACTTGCAGCATTTGCAGGACTGAAGGTGAATTATCGTAATCTTTTTCACTGTTTCTGAACTTGAATAGTGTCCACTGTTCTTATTTGCGCCACTCTTCTTGCTGGTCTACTGGGTTGCCAGATTGAATCTTTTCCTTTCGTGTATCCAGGTCTTCCTATGTGTACAACAAAGCCAAGGATTTAGGACTTTGCTGGCCTTTTTTGACAAATTCTTGTCCAGTCTATCAAGCCAGAAATCAATTTACTTATCAATACGGGGGAGATTAACTGTGGTAAATTCAGTCCTGACTGCCTTACCTGCCTTACCTACTACTACATAAGCACCCTTTTTCTGCCATCTAAAGTGGTCGAGGCATTTGACAGTGTTAGAAGAGCCTTTATCTGAAAATTGGTTTCTTTTGTACAGGGTGGATCATGTCTAGTTGCTTGACACGGAGTTTACTTACTCTAGAACATGTTAGACTTGATGCGATTAATATAAAAGGGCATGATCAGATGCTACTGCTAAAATTCATGTGCAAAGTTTAAAACGGGTAGGAAAATGTCCATTTGATCCCCTGAAGTATTGTTGTCCGGACAATTAACCCCCTAACCTAAAAAACCGACCCTTCGACCTCCTCACGTTGCAAAACCAGCGCACTTAACCCCTTGAGGTTGTTTTGCTTGGTGATTTTGCTTATGTGGCACTGGTTTCGCCACACGGGCGGCTAAGCTAGCTCGGTTTACTGCTGGGCCCACGTGTCATGGAGATGTCACTTAAATCAGGCTTGAATTATATTTTTCTAATCTACTGGGTCCCACTCGTCAGCACTACAATGGAACAAGGGAGCGCCAAGAGATAGAGAGAGAAGAGTTTGCTGGAGCAGGGTGTGATGCGAGCACGGCAACAATCTCGACTAGGGGAATCCTACGGTGGTGGTCGTAGGAGGACCCCAAAGAAGGGCTGGCCATGGTGGCTTCTATGGCACAGCGTGGGCCTCGCCGGCAACGAGCTCCAGCGACGGAGGGGCTTGGGAATAGACGCATAGGAGTTTAGGAGGCTGAGGGGATGACACGCTTGGTTCGGCTAGGGATGTAGTGGAGTAGAGGATCGACTTGCACGGGGAAGCGGCGCGACACGACTGTGTTGTGGTCTGCCGCTTGCATGCCCCTGGTGGTGAGAACGAACGAGGAAGGGAGCAATGGGTTCGCGAGGGAGTGAGAAAGATGGAGGACGGATCAATTTGGGAAAAAATTGCGACGAATTTTGAGAAGAGGCGAAGGAGCCTGCGGCAATGGAGCTCACCTTGGCTTGCAACTACCGAGCGCTCCCTCTTGGTGTCTCTCGCCGCTGAGAGTCCTTACTCCTTGAGTTTTCCTTGCCCTCTGCTATCCTGTGCTCACCTCGGTATTCTTTCTCCCTCCTAGGATCGGCGCGGCCACCCCGTCTTCTTCCTCTCCGACGACATTGCCGCGCACGCCACCAGACCTTGCCGAACGCAGTGTAGTTTCTTAATCCTAGCCAAATGTTCGTAAGAATCTACGTCACATCGTGTTCCAGAAGCAAGCAATCATGTTAGGCTAGTAAATTTGACCCCTGACACCTCACCGCACCGTCGCACCGTCCCACCTCTGTCTCCGTCGCTGGTCACCGTGGGTGGGAGTGTACAGCACATGCTATGGCAGTAGGTTGGCACCAATAGGATTCCCTTGGGGTGTAGATTCTCATGCACACGCTAGTTTTTGTATTCGGCTATCGTCTTGCTGTCGCCCTTGCGGTCCAGATCGCCGCCACCACCTAGCTTCATCGCGCCACCGCCCTAGAGCGCCTCTATCCGCGTCGTTGCTGAGGATAGACTCTCCGTGGACGGATCATCCCATTTTACCACTATATGGCCGCCACCGAAGTCCTGATTGCCGGCGTCGAGCTCGGCCAAGATCGGCAATGGTGTCTCCTTTGTTCCTTTCTCTCGTTCTGTGGAGAAGGGGAAGGAGGCACTGTAGCGCTGACGAGTGGGACCTAGTAGATTAGAAAATCTCATTAAATCCTGATTTAAGTGATGTCTTCATGAAACGTGGGCCCCAGCAGTAAAACGAGCCAGCTCAGCCGCCTATGTGGCGAAACCAGTGCCACATAAGTAAAACCACTGAGCAAAACAGCCTTGGGGTGTTAAGTGTACTGGTTTTGCAACATGAGGGGGGTCAAATGGACATTTTCCAAACAGGTATGACATATCTTGGACACTATTTAGTTGGGGATGATTTTTTAAAGTATGTGTTCCACACGCCTCAAGCAAAAGGGGACATTTCTGGTGGAGAGATACTGTAAAACAATCATATTTGTTCAGAGCGTATCTTGGGCGCTATTTATTTAGGGAAGATGTTGTAATGTTTGTGTTCCACATGCCTCAAGCAAAAGGGGACATTTTTGGAGAGATATTGTCAAACAATCATATTTGTTCAGAGAAAATGTTCACCTAACTTCGGCAGTGGTTAATCTATTTTCTTTTGGAAATATATGGCTGAACTCTATTATGCAAGTAGACTACCATCAGTTCTCGTTCATTCTCGTTTGGAGGGATATACTGATATAAGAATTTTTAGCTATGTAGCATGGCAGTCAAGATTTCAAATTCATCCATTATCCGTTATTTCCGTTGCTGTTACTGTTTATGCATCGGCTGGCGTGCGCCATGATGCCGGTGGTTGGCAATAATGGTGCCCCCTCGAACTACGCAATAGTTGACGGGATGTGCGTGTGGCACATGTCACCGGGTAACTAGCTCGTGTCTCTTCAGCTTCTACGCCATGTCTCCTAGCGGCCCTGGTGCCTATAAAAGGGGGTGACCCCCTAGCCATTCGCCTATTTCTCACTTGAAACCTTAACTTCCCACCTTTGTGCTTTGTGTCCTCTGAGGCCGTGATTAGGACCCTCAAGGCCTGGGCGGTGTGATTGTAGGATCAAGGATAACCGAATAGAGGGGGTGAATAGGAGGTTATAAAAATATTCTTGCTTTCTAAAATAATTTCTACAAATTTAGAACTAAGCAAAATTAATATTGCAATTCAAGACTTACTCAATTCTAGTAAGGCTAAGGCACCACAAGACAAGTCTTTACAAATATATTTATAGCACAACTAAATAAGACAATCTCAATTTGCTAGAAATATAAATGCGGAAAGTAGAGGCAAAGAGATAACCAATTGATGACATGCTATGTTTTCCCGTGGTATCGAAGACTTGCCGATCTTCATTAGTCTACATTGAGAAAAGCCCAAGCAACTTAGACTGGTTCCACGAATTAAGCATTACTCCTCGATTTCACTAGTGGTTGTTCTTCCTCCGCTCCGGAGATGGTGAACACCAAACCACTCACAATTTGGCATCGGGCCTCTTTACAATCTCCTTGAAGAGATCACCGCGTGAACTCTCGCCAAGCCATCTAGGTGTTGGCAAACACCAAGAGTAATGAACCACAATCTTCGCTTGACGGCAAACAAGTGTTAAGGATCAATCTAGAATGAATGCACTTGAATTATGCTCAACCATCTCACAATGAATGCAACAAGTGTATATAAGGTGTAGAGAGAATGCTCTAAGCTCAAGGATATTAAATGAAATCTCTCATATTGTCCTTGAGCTGGTGGAGGGGTATTTATACCTCCCAAAAACAAATATGACCATTGGAGGCAAAAACCCCAAAG
This sequence comes from Phyllostachys edulis, assembly GCA_036346405.1. NCBI lineage: Eukaryota > Viridiplantae > Streptophyta > Magnoliopsida > Poales > Poaceae > Phyllostachys > Phyllostachys edulis. Next base: position 7,942,223 of record CM070550.1, on the reverse strand, counting down.
TTTTCAGCACACGCGGTAGTACCACTGTTCATCGACCGGTACTACCGCACCTCCTCCAATTGCACAGCAACAGCTAGCGCAGGCGCATTTAATGCCTCTGATCTAGCTGTTAAAAATGCACAGCGGTACTACCGTCGTTGTATGCGGTAGTTCTGCTCTCCGGTCATTCCGATTTCAAGGTGTGGTACAACCGCTTCGCTTTAAGGTCCAAAACAGGCATTGACTGGAAATAACGTACCACCAACAATTATATGGTTAGACCGGGTTGCGGCAGTTCCGCTTAGAAAATGCGGTCATACCGCGATGCGGTAGTTCCGCCAAGTAAGCTATGGTACTACCGCAATCCAGGTGAGCAATATGCTCAAAAAGGTGTTACTCTGGAAAACACGCATCGCCAACTAAGGTTCGGTACGACCGGGTTGCGGTAGTACCATACCACATTTCCAGTCATACCGTTGTACAGTAGTACCGCCACGAACACGTCGGTACTACCAATCTTACTGAGAAATGCATAGTTGACTTTCAAAATAAACTCTGAGTGCATGCATGATCCTAGATTGATCCAAATGACATAAGAACATGCTATCAAGCTACTATTTATGATCTCTCTTAATAGTACGATATTTAACCTAAAATCCGGTCTTCCATCCTTTTCTCCTAAGACCGGTAAAAACAAAAAGGATCCTAGACTACTTGTACCTTGTCTTTGAACCATATTGATCTTCATGTTGACCTTTAGCATGCATCTCCAGGTTGTTATATTCATCATTAGGACTAAACCTTGTAAACACTCAATAAACATGTTAGTCCCATATTAACATATTGTCACTAATTACCAAAACAATTTTTAGGGGCTTAGATGTTTTTAGTGATCCTCAGAGCTACGATATGATGAAGCGCAGCAAGGAGGGAGGCGGCAACGTGGTCTACACCAGCAACCTCGGTCGGTCTATGGTAACGGAGTGGGTGCTTTAGGCCCTTGTGGACGAGGGGAAGCCGGAGAGCCTTGAGGAGTGAGTTCCTAGAACGGAGATGGTGTCAGCACCTCGGTCGGACGAAGCTGTGGTCTTTGTGGCCTTCTTTGATGCCGACCTTCGGATTTCGTGTGTGCCGCTGGTCGCGCGTGTGCTTCGGCTGTACAGGGTGGAGCTGACGCCCAACTCCCTCGTCAAGTTGGTTGTCTTCGAGTGGATCATGTGATCCACTGGGACGAGCGGGGAGGGGCGCTTGTTCACCTATCTTCATGACGGGCGCTGCCAGCCAAAGAAGAAGAGCACCGGCGAGACGCTGAACTTTGGCAGCGTCAACTTCCAGCTGAAGGCGCGGTGCTAGATGTACGCGCTTGCCCCGGTAGCTCAGAACTGGTGGGACACCGACCAAACCCGAAGGTGGTTTTACCACCTATCCGGCGGGCGACAGTCCTCGCTCCACTAGAGGGCTCATCCACCTTACTGCCACCCCGTAGATTGTGCTCACCTCGCGGGAGGAAGCCCTTCTCCATCTTTCGCTGAGTGCGATGAGGAGGCTCTCCACGAGGGATCTCGTTGAGGAGTTCTGCGCGTTTGGGGTTTGGCCCCTCACGCAGGGCTGGAGCATGAGGCTTGGGGACTCGAAGGGCGGGCTCCCTACCATCACTGTAGTCGGGCGTGAAGGTTTGGGTCTTCGCTCATAATTTTTTAAGCAGACATCTTGCTCTTGCTCTGATTCGCCCATTGACTAGGCTACCGTCTTTGTGGAGCTGCTCTTGGGCCCTACCTGACCGCCAAGAAACCGCATAAAGTGTGGGTTGGTTGTGTGCAAGCCCACTGAACATGCATATCGGACTGTCGGTTTGTCGCTTGGAGCGCTCGGACTCAGATGAGGGGAGGAAGAAGCGGGCCTGCACGCTTGAGGAGTGTGACATCGCAGGGCCAATCGCTGTGATGCCCCTTTGTTTTGTTGAATCTGAAGGCGTGGGCGGTCCTTCCTACACAACGGCGGCCGGAGCGGAGAGGCCGGTGAAGCGAGTGTCGCACGGGACTCCGGAGTCGGTGGCGCGCGTTCATTCGAGCAGCCCATCTTCGGTAGAACGTCGTGTGTCCCCCACGACTGACGCTGCACCAAGGTCCTCGTGGCGCAGAGGAGCTATGGGTGGAGAAGGGGTGGCGAGCTCGTTTAGGATAGCGGACTTGCCCTTCGAGGAATCTTCGGTCGCGGAGATCTTGGGTGTGCTCTTCTTCCGAGCGGCCATGCTGGTGCTCCAGGGCTATGCTTCGTGACTCTCTTGCCACTCCACACGGACGGCGCCAACTGTCATAGCAATAGGATCAGACAGTAAAGAAAGGGGGACATGAGGATCCTCGAAAAAGGGGACTGATGTCAAGAGAGAAGTTAATGTGTATTAATTGCCTTCAAAAAAGTCCTTGACGAGGATATAACAATCCTCATTTAATTATTTATCTGTAATTCATATTATGGATAATAATGACATCATATGGTTCTTGAGTACACCCCTTAGTATTCATAAGGGAGAAGCTGGAGGACGTAAGTTCTTCTACGACCACCCCATAGTCGTAAGTCCTTCTACGACTACCCCATAGTCGTAAGCCTTTCTACGACTATGCCATGATCGTAAGCTCTTCTACAATCAGTCTGTTGTTGTAAGCTCTTTTATGACCACTACCTGGTCATAAGCTCTTCTACGACCACTACCTGGTCGTAAGCTCTACTACGACCAGTCCCTAGTCGATGAGGCTTACAGACATGTGGGCCTAATCGACCAGGGAATCTTCCGCATCATATCTAAAGATATGGGCAGTAAACTACGCTGTTATTATTTGGAATAATGGCACGATTTAACTCCCTGTTATGGTGATAATTGCCTCGTGACGTGGGAACGTTACCACTCCCACAATAATCTTCAGTAACGGCTCCATAATCTGAAGCATCAAGGCGCCCTTTGGACTAGAGGAACAACAGTACGCTCCGAGTACTGTATAAAAGGCAGAATCATCAGAGAGGAAAGGGGGAGGAATCAGGAGCACAAGGCACATCATTCTAGTCTTTCTCTTGATCTTGTAATCCAGCATACTCAATACATACACACAGGAGTAGGGTTGTTATTCTCCCTGGGAGAAGGCCCGAACCTGTATAAAAATCCTCGTGATGCCTCTCTCTGCGTGATTTGAGCCTTGGATACCCCCCGAATCAAACAATTTTTATGTAAGTTCAGTTCTAAAACACCGACAATTGGCGCCGACCGTGGGGATCTTCGAGTCACCAGTTTTCTTTGCTCTTTTTCAACTCTAATGCTTTCATGGCACGAGAGTGGAACGAGGAGAACTGGTTCGACTTGGCCGATTACGCATATATCGACATGGATGCTGGTTTCGACTACGAGCCAAGTATTGCATCATCCGATGATGATGTCGCCTCCGGAGATCATTCTCTAGGAGACCATACCACCGATGGAGTTGAGGAGGGATCCTTATCCCCCACAACATTACATCCAGATGAGGAACCAGCTTCCTCAGAGGATAAGGGTCAATCCGACCACAATCAGGACTGCACCAAGACAAACTCAGAGCATGGTGAGGGATCACCCTCCAAGTGCTCAAGTCCGTCTAAGACAGTCTGACCTGGCACGACAAGTCTTGGAGGCAATCATTCCGGAGCTTCATCAGCACCTAGTGGTCGTCTCTCTTAAGGGTTTGCTCTAAGTCGTCAGATGGTGTCTCTCGACTACTCCTCAAGCGAGGAGACCTCAAGAGCAGGTGGAGATGATCAACGGGAGGTCTTCGTCCTTCCCTCAGGTGACGATCGCTCTCCTAGAGACAGAACTGAGGATGCTCCCCCAACGATCACACGTTGCGACCCCTCGTGGCAATGACGAGGACACCTCCGGCGATGAACAGAGTCAACACTCTGATGAGTGTTAGGGAAATTCTCGAAATACTCGTACTCCACTGAGGCAAGTTCGAGGCTCTGGTATGGACGCTCCTAAGGCAACCCGACAGAGAAGAATCGCAGCTCAGAAAAATCCGTTTGGACGTGTTCACTATCAGTCGGAGGAAGCTCAAGAACTTCAGGGCATCAACAACCTTCTCGAGAACCCATCTCGAGAACTCGCTCGAACGCCTGGCTACGACCTCTTTGCTGAAGAGATCGCACAAAGGCTTCGAAGCACAGTGGCCAAGCTTGAGCACCCTCATCGACTTCAACCTAGAAGTCATGGTGGTACGACCTCATCTGCTTCTAGTCGTTCGAAAAACTCACCGCATGGAGATCGCCGTGACAACCGGTCACAACACTCTCCCGACCTTCGCTCCAGTCAAAGGAGAGTTCCTCGAACGCCTGATAACCGACAAGCTCCCAGGAGAGGTGATCGTTCACCACTCCAACCTAAAAGTCTACGACAACAAATGGAATACGAGCAGTATTCCCCTCGTAGGGTTGAGACCCACGACAGATCGGGTCCACATATGACCGGGTATTGTCATGTATAATCACCTAGTGACGTCGATCCTTCTTTCCTGCAAAGAAGGTGTCAAGAAGTCATTTCGGGCTTTCTCACCCGACCTCCGAGCAGTTCGCTGGCCGCCTCGGTTTCGACCGGTGAACATGGAGAAATTTGATGGATCTCAAAACCCTATTGAATTTCTTTAGATCTATACAACTGCTGTCCGAGCTGCAAGAGGAGAGCATGTAATGGCAAATTACCTTCTTACTGTGCTCGAGGGATTTGCTCGATCGTGGTTGTTCAATCAGCCACTCGAGTTGATTTATTCATGGCAGTACCTCTGTGACCTACTGGCAAATTTCTAAGGCACCTACCGCCATACAGGAAGGAGGGCGACACAGATGAGACAGAAACGACCACGAGACTCTCGCCGATTCATTTGGCCTTGATCGGGTTGAAATTCCATTCACGAGGTTTCGATTCTTGACCATCGAGCTTTCAGCGAGTCCGTAGTAGAAGGATCACAGCGAATATCGTCTTAAATCCTCTCGCCATTGTCACTGAATTCTTCGAGATGACCGATCAATATGCTACCGCCGTTGAAGCGGTCGAGTGGAACAACACTATCGATCGAGAAGATAAAGTTCCTCAAGAGGTTGGCGAAAATGGTAAGAAGAAGGGTAAGAAGGCCAAGAAATCCAAGAACAAGACAAAGGGCCAAAAGCTTCAAGCCAAAAGTTTCAAGGAGGTCTTGGCCATAAGCGATAAAAATCCTCAAGGCTCTAAGCCATACCCTGCTCGAGGCAAAGGTAAGTGCTCTAAACGGAAGAACGACAAACCTAGCTGGTGTCCTTTCCATAAAAAGGAAGACCATGACATTCGCAACTACCGAGTTTTCCAACGAAAACTTGAGGACTACTACAACGGCAAAGGACCACTTCCTATCCTCGAAGAGGTAGGACAAGCCAGTGGTCGTACGCAGTCAAACGACAGTAAGGAGATGCTATTCCAAGATCCCGAGCATACCATCGAGCAAATCTATGGGGGATCATCGGCATACGAGTCAAAACGACAGCTTAAGGCTGTCGAACGCGAGGTAAACTCCATTGACCCTCCTCTTGTCAGTAAACTGCCGAAGTGGTCGGAAGTCACCATCTCCTTCGAAAAGGGTGACTGCCCGATTCCTTCCACTCGATCAGGTCGTTTTTCGATCGTGGTCGAGCTCACCATCAATAACTGTCGAGTAAATCAAGTATTGATTGATGGCGGTAGCTCATTAAACATTCTGTTTACGAGTACCCTATACGAGATGCAAGTACCCAAGACCAAGATAAGACCAGTACAATACACTTTTCATGGTATTGTACCGGGGTCTTCGGCCAAACCTATTGGTCAAGTTTATCTTCCTTTAACATTTGGTTCTCCAAGTAATTTCAGGATAGAGAATATCTCCTTTAATGTGGTCGATTTCGATACGACATATAACGCCATACTCGGACGACCAACTTTGGCAAAATTCTTAATCGCTACTCATTATGGGTATCAATGTCTTAAGATGCCCGGTACCAAAGGAGTGATTACAATTCATTGTGACAAAAAAGATAGCGCACACGTGTGACCGTCGGTCCCTCGAGATGGTTGGCCAGATACTAGCTAGAGAAGAAAACAAAGGACAACCTTCTACTAAGCAGTCAAAGGCTAAAGCTGCACCTAAACCGAACGACCAGGTCAAGGAGGTTCCTTTGAATCTAGAGGAGCCCTCGAAGACTGTTCGCATCGGGGATACTTCCGACCCCAAATAGGAAGATGCCCTCATCGCTTTCCTCTGGGCAAACGCAAATGTCTTTGTGTGGCAAGCATCCGACATGCCCGGAGTCCCCAGGGAAGTGATGGAGCATAGGCTAGCTCTACGGCCTGACAAAGTACCCGTAAAACAAAAATTACGGAGATGCTATAAGGTCAGAATTGGACAAGTTACTTAATGCAGGCTTTATAAGAGAAGTTGACCACCAGAGTGGTTGGCCAACCCTGTAATTGTTAGGAAGTCTAATGGCAAGTGGCGAATGTGTGTAGACTTCACTGATCTTAATAAAGCTTGTCCAGAAGATGATTTCCCTTTACCTCACATCAATCAGTTGGTTGATTCTACTACTGGTTGTGAAACATTAAGTTTTCTAGACGCATATTCTGGCTACCATCAGATTAATATGTGTATAGAAGATGAAGAAAAGACCGCATTTATTACTCCATTTGGAACATTTTGTTATATCAAAATGCCATTTGGTCTAAAAAATGTTGGTGCTTCTTTTCAACACTTGATGCAATCATTTTTTCACCTCAACTAGGCCGAAATTTGGAAGCCTATGTTGACGATCTAGTCGTAAAAAGCATCAAGCGGCTTAATCATGTTTCAGATTTGCAGGTGACATTCGACAACCTCAGAAAACACTGCCTAAAACTCAATCCTGAGAAATACTCCCTCTGGTTGAAATTACTTGACATCCTATAGTCCTTAAGTCTCTTTGTCAACGTCAACTATAATAAACCGGAGGGAGTATGTGTTTGGAGTCTCTTCGGAAAAATTGCTTGGATTCCTGGTCTCTGTATGAGGAATCGAAGCAAATACCGAAAAGATAAATACCATCGTGCAAATGCGCCCTCCAACCACGAAGAAAGAAGTCCAGAAACTCACAGGATGCTTGGCGGCTTTAAGTCATTTCATCGCACGACTAGGTGAAAAATGACTACTTTTCTTCAAATTTCTAAGGAAGCACGAGGGTTTCGAGTGGTCGGAAGAGGCAAACGCTGCATTTGAGGATGTCAAGAGATATCTTACAAGTGCTCCTGTTTTGGTTTCTCTGAAACCAAAAGAGACGCTCTTAATTTATCTAGCTGCCACGCCACAGGCAGTGAGCGCAGTACTGGTCGTAGAGCGTGAGAACGTTCAACGACCAGTTTACTACGTAAGTGAAGTTTTGCATGGGCCTAAGAAGCGTTACCCTTAGGTCCAAAAACTTCTCTATGCCCTCCTCATGTCTCCGAGAAAACTGCAGTATTATTTTCAGACGCACAAGATAATTGTGCCGTCTGAGTTTCCCTTGGAAATGATCCTCCAGAATAGGGAAGCAGCGGGACGTATGTCAAAATGGTCAGTAGAATTTGGGGAGTTCGACCTCCATTTCATGTCCCGAACGGCCATTAAATCCCAAATCTTAGTAGACTTTGTCGCCGAATGGACAAATCCTGAACCTGTTCAAGATCCCCAGTACGATACTCATGACCAGTGGACGATGTACTTTGACGGGTCACCTACTTTAAGTGATTCGGGGGCTGGGGTGGTCTTGGAATCTCCTAACGGAGAGACCTTAAAGTATGTCATTCAATTAAACTTTCAGACTACTAACAACGTGGCAGAATACGAAGGTTTGCTAGCTGGCATACGAGCTGCGAAAGCACTCGCGATTCGACGACTACTCGTGAAAGGAGACTCTTGGCTAGTCGTGAACCAAGTCGGAAAAGAGTACCAGTGCTCTAATCCAACCATATCTTGATACTTATCTAAGATTCAAAAGCTTAAAAAGCATTTTTTTCAATTTGCAGGCCTGCAACTGCACATCTTCTCTCTCTGCTCCTCTCGTGTCGGCATGTGTGATGCCAAACAGATCCTTCCTTGAAGATCTGCACAGTGGCCCGCCCTCACATCCGTCCACGCCACCCAGGTCGCTTCGGGTCGTGGTTGCTCCTCCGACCCTGCAAAATCGGGCTGATCCTCTCGAGCCTCCTTGCTCTTCCCCGGTTAGCCCGGCCCACGAGCTCCTGGCTCCTAGCGCGTCCGGAGACAGGTGGACCGCACAGCCGGAGCCCCAGCTGCAGTCACCACAATCCAACCCCAGGGACACCTACACGCATACAGACGAAAATGCTTTAATCACCTACTCGCGTAGGATCAAGTGCGCTCTACCATCTCCTATCTCCCGCTGCCTGATGTTCAGCAAGCCCACCGGAAAGTCCTCCCTTCCAATTTCACTCCCAGGCGCAGCGCTAGACTCGTGGCTTCCTACTCAAACCATGCTCAAACTGACCCATCACACTTGACTAATCTTGGCGGCCACTCTGGGAGTCTCGTCCGACTCCGACTCCGACTCCGGGACAGTCACCAAATTTCACAAGTTATTTGATAGCCCTCTCTCCACTGATCATATCAAGGCCCTCGTGGCGCTGTTCTAGATGTCGGTGCCAGCTGAACTGTCATCAGATACAACCTCCATTGCGGCTCCCTCGGCAGTGCTCTCTCCCGTGTCGGCGTGCTAGGCCTTTTTCCCCGGGTTGTGGGTCGTACCCTGTTTGATATGGACAACTACAATTGTAATTTCATCTCTTGGAATGTTCGAGGGCTAAACTTGAAGGCAAAGAGGAACGTAGTCAGGGAATCTATAGCCTCTTCTTTAGCAGCGGTCGCTTGTCTTCAAGAAACCAAACTACATGTAATCGACACATGTCTTTCAATCGAAATCTTAGGTCCTTATGATGGTTTTCACTACCTTCCATCGGTGGACTCCAGAGGAGGGATTCTGCTGGGATGAAACTCCCGACTGGTTGCGTGTTCTAACCCCATGATTCGCTCCTTCTCTATCACTGCTCAGATCACCTGGCCAGGGGGGATCGTCGTCGTGGCTAACAAACGTTTATGGCCCATCGGAGGATAACCTCAAAGTCCAGTTCATGCAAAAGCTAAGAGACATTCGTTCCTCAATTTTGGGGCCCTGGTTGACCATGGGAGACTTCAACTTAATCCTACAGGAGACAGATAAAAACAACACCTGGTTAAACATGCGTCTCGTGAGCCTTTTCTGTCGATTGGTGGACGACCTGGAACTCAGGGAAGTTCACCTCAACGGTCGAGCTTTTACATGGTTGAATGCTCGGGAACGTCCTACCCTTGAGCGCATTGACAAGGCTTTGATGTCCACAGAGTGGGAAATCCTCTTTCCGGCATCTTTTCTCCGAGAACTTCCTTCCATGGCGTCCGATCACTGTCCTCTTCTTTTGTCCATAGCCTTCAGCTTTGGCGCCAAAAAGACTTTTCGTTTTGAAACATTTTGGCCAAAGTTAGAGGGGTTTTAGGATACGGTCAGCAAGGCTTGGAGAGGTAACACGTTGTTGTCTGACCCGCTTCGCCAGCTTGTGTCGGGACCCGAAATTACAATTCAGGACCCTCTGTGTTTACTGCACTAGCCCAGGATCATGCTAGTGCACACAGGGTTAACAAAAGCGAAATCGATCCATACAAGCGAAATATAACATAAGCGAATAACTTTGATTATTAAATAATGGTTTTGACCTTAAGGTCGAGTTTACATTTATTGAGCCCGCAGGCTAACTAGAGAGAAAATAAGCGGCGTGAAAGCGAAGCGGTAGTGGCATCCCATCGATTCACCACGAACAACCGATGGGATCAAGACCTCGCGATTAGGCACCTTCGATGAACTTCGTCCTCGTAAGGTGGTGAAGACTCCTCCTCTGCTTGATTCGTCAAAACAAGCGTGAGTACACACCGTACTCATAAGCCACACCACAGAATGCAAAGTATACATGCGGGCTTATTACAAGAGAAAGGCATTCTGCGGTTCTTTTGCGTAAATGCAACTTTTGCAATTTAATACAATTAAATAGATTGAAAGTGGTAAAACAAATAGACAATAATAATTTTAACAAGTTATTTCACAAAGACACACCACGGCCTAAACAGGTTCTTCACATAGCTAGATGATTTAATCACATAGCTCCCTTCCCACACAGTTTTATGAAATTCTACCCTAGTGTTAAATCCCGAGCATTGTCCATGACATGACGCTTGTATTCGAATAGATTAAGTTACACTCTGCAGAGGTTTGTACACTTTACCCACAAGATACAACCAGTGTAGCTAGCTTGATCATATGAGCATTTGGATACCTTATCTTACTATGCTAGGCAGTCTCAAAACAGGCATGTGGTCGCACAGAAGCTCGGTTCTTTAGCGCACATGGTGAGGTCATTAATGACCAAGGCAAGACTTCCACTAACCCAACCACATAGACACACAGTTAATATTATCCACAGTCCACATAGACCACCAATTCACACAATCCACCCTTGCCTCGGTCCAAATCCTTTTTACCACCCGTTGGTTTAAGTGCAACACATGCCATAAAGACACGTAGTACACAGAGATTATCAATATTGCATATTCACTTAGTCAAATTAATCATTTGTACTTCACATGAATAAATGAGTCGTGGCATGACTAAGCAATCTAATCGTTCTAACCAACCCACGTTGGTGCTACAATATTAACCAACTAGATATCAACTAGGGTGACAAAGAACTTAGACATAGCAATTAACAAGGATGGCATAACAATTAGGAATTTACATCTACTCCCAAAATCATTTAAATAATTACTTGAATTAATAATGCGATAATTTAAAATAAAATAATTTAGCAAACTGGGAATCAAGATGGTCAAAGGTATAGCTTGCCTTGAAAAGGATCTAGGAATTGATCTTGATCTTGGAAAGGTCCTTCTTCGTCAACTCTTTCAAAGAACGTCGAAGTCTACTTCATAAACAAGGCAAACAAACAAACTAAATAAATAACAGAGGCAAATAACTCCAAAAAATAATTAAAAATCTCCAATAGATAGATCTGGATTTTAGATGAATTTAGAAATTTGAATGGATGGATTTGGAGTTAGGATGCAAAAGATATGGAGTTTCAAAGTTTAAATCTAAAGAAAACCCTAAAAATAGGATTCTTTGGAATTCGAATTATTTTCAACGAAAAATCGGAATATTGCTTGACATGACATCGACATGGCGTCGACCACAGGATTTTCGGAAAAGAAATAAATAAAAAAACGACATGTGGGACCCACATGTTAGAAACCTGACCCACAGTGGACCAAGCCCAGCGAGCCCTTTGGACGAGAGGGGAGGTGGCGAACCAGCGCGTGGCGCCGACGCCACGCGCCACCCGGGATGACACGTGAGCCTGAGGTGAGGTGGCACGTGACTGGCGTCCGCGTCGGCGAGGCGTCGGCGGCAATGATGGCGGCACGGGACCAATGGTCACCGGCGCTACTGGTGGTCGCCAGAGTGGAGTGCTATGGGCGTGTTCTTGAGGCTATTGCGCGACCTTCAGTGCAGCTCACGGTGGTTGGGGTGGTGTGGTGGCGGCGGCGGTCGGGCGGAGAGACCTTCGGGTTTTGTCGGACGAGGCGTCCGTGAGGTTTAAGCGGCAGCGATGGTCCGGAGGTAGAGGAGGTGACGGCGAACTTGATGGTGGGCTCCACGACGATCTGGCGGCTGCGGTGGGCGCAATCGAAGAAATCTCACCGTGGCGAGGTTCCTTAAAGCTCGAATCGGCGGCAATGTGGAAACTCTCGGGTGGAATTGAGCGAGGGTTTTGGAAAGGGCGAAGCGAAGCGAGGGGTCCTTTATAGGCCTGAAGCGAGCTCGAGGTGGCGTCTTGCGTGGCGAAATCGCTCAAACGCCCGCACGAGGAACGGGATAAAACAATTGAAGTTTGAAATTGAGCGAGTCGGTCGCGGAGGAGATAAGGATTGAGTTTGGTGCGAAAATCTGGGAGTTTTGTTAGCGTAAACGGCCAGAGGTTGAGCTTCTAGAAAGCGATAATGGCGGCGCGCTCATCCGCAGTCATGCGAGGAAGAAGACCGGTCGGAGACGAAGACCTATGAAGGGCCTGTCGAGAGAGAGACGCGAGCAGGCGGAGATCGAGGCGTCAAATGACGATCCAATGGAGATTGAAGCGAGCGAGAGAGAGAGAGAGAGAGAGAGAGAGGCGGGATCTCCATCAATCGGATCGGACGGCCACGAAGAGATGGGCGGATGAGCAGGAATGGGCGGAGAGATTGACCCAAATATTGTTTGGAGATTTAAATAGCTTTTTCTTTTAAGAAATTACGAGAAATTCAAATAAGCAATGGAAAATAGCAAATGAACTTGGAAAAATTCCAGAAAATTCTAGAAAATATGTCCAAGCTCATAGAATCCAAATAAAATAGTTTTGACTATTGTTCATGTTGACTTTAGTCATATTAAATTGTTTTGTTACACAAAGTCCAATATTAAGCTTTTTAATTTAAATTCAAATAAATCCAAATGATGAATTTTCTCATTACACTATTTAAAAGGTTTTTAAAGCTCTGAAAATTGGGATGTTACAGCTTGACTTCCTCCTCAAAGCCACCAGTCGAGCCTTACAAAGCTAGAGCGAGCGTCGCGTTGGCAACATACGTCAACAAATCCTCATGGCAAAGTGCTACTGGGGCGGTTTGATCTGGCTGAAGAAAAGAGGTTACTATGGTCGCACGAGTGTTGGCTTTACAAAGAACTCAAAAAGAAATTGCTTGGGTTATGCTCGCTCGAACGCACAATGGCACAACAGCGGTCGTGGCTGATCTGGTTGCGCGAGGGGGATGCTAACACCCATTTCTTCCATCTCCATGCCAATAATCGCCGTCGACGTAATTTCATTACCCGCCTCAAAGTGAGTAATGATTGGATTCAGTCACATGACGAGATGTCAGAGGCTCTTGCAGTTCATTTTGAAAATCTCATTGGATAACCTGCTCGTCGCTCTCACTCACTGGATCTGGAGGCACTCAATGTTCAGGGCCATGACCTTTCTGCGTTGGAAGGGGGGTTTACTGAACACGAAGTGTGGGAGGCAATCAAGGCCATGCCGGCGGAGAAGGCCCCTGGCCAGACGGTTTCACTGCTTTGTTCTATTAGCGGTGTTGGTCTATCATTAAACTGGAAGTCATGGCAGTGGTACACAGCTTGGTAGCTTCGCCGGTGGTAATTTCCACCTTCTCAATCAAGCTCTCATCACTCTGTTGCCCAAGAAGCAAGAACCTCAAGATGCCAAAGATTACCGACCTATTAGCCTTCTACATAGCTTCGCTAAGATCTTCTCCAAGATCCTAGCTCGGCGATTGGCGCTGGCAATGGCAAAGATAACAGCGCCTAACCAGTTCGCTTTCATAGCCCAACGCTCGATCCAAGATTATTTCTTTATGGTTAGACACTCAGCCCGCACGCTGCATCAACTTTGGAAGCCAGCCTTTCTTTTTAAGCTTGATATCGCTCAAGCTTTTGACTCGATGTCGTGGCCGTTCTTGTTCGAAGTTCTCCGCCGAAAAGGGTTTGGGCCAAATTGGTGTTCTTGGATCGCCATCTTGCTTTCTTCAGCTTCCACCCGAGTGCTGCTCAATGGGCAACCCGGTTGACAAGTCTGGCATGCTAGAGGCCTTCGTCAAGGCGATCCCTTATCACCGTTGCTCTTCATCATTGTCATGGATATTCTAAACAACCTCATTGCGTTGGCAGATTCTAGCTCACTGCTGTAACCCCTTGGACTCATTGGGAGAGTACCTCATCGCATCTCCCTCTTTGCGGTTGATGCAGCCTTATTCTTGTCACCGGTAATCTTAGACTTCTCGGCGATCCGCATCATTTTGCAAGCTTTTGGAGAAGCCTCCGGACTACAGACCAACCTCGCCAAGAGTAGTTTTGCTCCTATTCGCTACTCTCCTACTCAACTCCAACTGATTCAGGATGAGCTACGATGCCCTTCGGTTGACTTACCGTGCAAGTAACTGGGATTGCCTCTCTCTCTCTCCGAAAACCCACAAAGAAAGACTTTCAACCTCTCTTGGACAAAATTGCTGCTCGATTATAGCGTTGGCAGACCGGCATGCTATCCCAAGGTGGTCGTCTCATCTTGGTTAAGACGGTGCTTACAACCCTTCCCATATTCTCCTTCATGGCATTGGAGCCTCCTCACTCGGTGATTAAAGAGATTGATAAAGGGCGACGTGCTTTCTTGTGGAAAGGTACAGAGTCGGTCGCTGGAGGACACTGCCTTGTCAACTGGCAAACGTCTGTAAGCCCACTTGCTACGGAGGGTTGGGCCTTCACAACCTTAGGGTTCTCGGTTGGGCACTTTGCATACGTTAGCTTTGGCTTCAACGCTTGTGGAGTGAGAGGCTGTGGTGTTCTCTTCCTGCCCAGACTAGTAAAGCGGAGTTGGATCTTTTCCAGGTTTCGCTAGAGGTCCGGTTGGGGAACGGCAAGCGCACTTTGTTTTGGTCAGATCGGTGGATCAATTGGCAAGGCATTTCAGCAGTGGCACCTTCATTATTTGCATCGATTCCGCTGGCGATTAGAAAATGACATGGCTACTGACTATTGATTGCTAGCATCATAAATTTATTGTATAGCTTGTGTATTATACTTGGTATATATACTATAGAGTAGGTTTGCGTACAAAAAATTTGGTTTTAGGGTACAACTGTACCCCCATATACCTTAGGTGGCTCCGCCTCGCCATGACACCATAGTTCTGGTTGGTGCTGAGTATTGGTCTGCCAATGGGCCAATGCTCCTGGTACCTGCGTCCTTAGTTCCCTACCAATCTGACTTACTAGCAATTTTCTGTTTTTTTCCCTGTTCGAGAAGCCGTACTGAGTTGTGCTCTTGTCTGCAGGGTGTTGAAGCTGCAACTCCACTGGGGTTGGGGCTTGGGAATCATGCCCTGTATTTCACGCTGGGGATTATCCTGATTCGCTAGGTCTCAATGGACGTAAGGCATCAGTGAGTTCATCCATCACAGGTCAACAGAGCAGCAGGAAATCCTTAACCCATCCCTGCCCTCCGTCTCGACAGTGGTAAATCAATAGGTCGGCGACTCGGGCGCGTTCCTGTCGCGCAAGGCGGCCTCCCGATCGCTCGCTTCAGCGCAAATCCGCACCTCCGCAGCCTCAGCCTCCCTGCATGCGGCTGGCACAGCCCCCGGTGGCCAGGCCCCGCTCAAAGCATCTCCCAGCACGGTGAGCCGATGGAAAAAAAACACCGAGGACACCATGTTCGCCGGTCGGCCTCGCACCGCACCCGGCGCCAACCACGTCCCGCGCCCCTAACTAACGCGCGGCCCACAGCTCCTGGTAGTCGCTACACCCCCGCCCGGCAAACTGCACAGCGTATATTCTCTCCCGCGACGTCTCGTCGAAAAGTGGGCCATGGGCGCACGCGCTTGTGTCACGTCAGTGCGCCCTAGAACCGTATCGCCGTCCTGCCGTCCGACAGGCGGCAGCCCGGCACAGGCCGAATAGCAGCGCAACGGCCGGTCCTAGCGTACAACGTGATGGCCTGGGCGTTTGGGCATGCTCGCTAGACGCCGGCCCATTGCCCTGTGACTCATGCTTAGGGATGGGAAATGATAAAGGATAATCTATTTTATCCGATATTTATATTCGAGAAAATACAAATGTGATAAGTAAAATCCGCATTCAAATAGTATTCATATCCGTATTCGGTGTTATTCGTATCCGAGGAAAAAAATGGATAGTATTTGTATCCGTATTCGGTGTTATTCGTATCGGGGAAAAAAACCAGATAGTATCTGAAAAAATAAATACTATCCGGGAAAAACGAATACGGATACTATCCATTTTTCCGGATACGAATACGAATACTATTTGTTCTACCGAGATTTGTCGCAAAAGTTGTAGGATATTCGCATTCGACCGAATTGAGTACATATTCAATTCGAATTTGTATTCGTATTCGAGAATGTTCAAATTCGTATTCGTTTTAAAAATAGGGATTCGTATTTGTATTCGGGACTATTCGATTCGTATTCGATCCGTTTCCATCCCTACTCATGCTTCTCCCTCCATCCGTCGCCATGGTTAACTCTTAGCTAACTCGTAGGGTGTCTGTGTGCTGCAATGGAATATCAAAAGAAAGTGATACATATCAGTAGACAAATCATAAACCACATAATAAATATCAATTTTCTTTCACATGCAGGGCCGCCACACCGAGGCGATAGCCTCGAGGCGGGCGGTGAATAGTAGCGACGGAGCCCGTGGGGGCAAAGTCAACGCGGAGCCGCCACGCCGAGGCGATAGCCTCGTGGCACAATCGTCGTTGTCCTCGTATCTGATTGCTTTGGTGTAACCGTTCGCGATGCTCCTGCAGGGGGCCGCCCAAGGCTAGCGAGGGGGAGGCGAAGCCGAGAGAGCCGTCCCCCAACTTTTTTTGATTTGACTCGTTTGCGGAGCCCAAGGCTAGCGAGGGGGAGGCGAAGCCGAGAGTGCCATCCCCCAACTTTTTTTATTGGGCTCGTTTGCGGGGCCCAAGGCTAGCGAGCGGGACGCGAAGCCGAGAACGCCGTCCCCCAACTTTTTTTTGATTGGGCTCGTTTGCGGAGCCCAAAGCTAGCGAGGGGGAGGTGAAGCCGAGAGCGTCGTCCCCCAACTCTTTTTTTTATTGGGCTCGTTTGTGGAGCCCAAGGCTAGTGAGGCCCGCGGCCGGCGGCCGTCCCCCCAACTCTACTTTTGGTTTTCACTTGAAGGATTTAGGAGTGTTGGCGCCCGATTCGAGAGGTGTCCTCGTCGAGACAAGGTCTTATATGCAAGGCGGCTAGGGTCCTCGTATGCCTGAGTGTAATGTGAAACATCTCTCCGCCGAGGCGAGGGCCTCGAGGCGGGAGGCTCCCTAGTTACCGAGGCGCGGCCTCCGGGACGACTAGAGGGTGCGCGCTTGAGCACGATGTGAAAAAATGTATCCGCCGAGGAGAGGGCCTTGAGGCGAGGAAGTGCCTAGCCGCCGAGGCGGCGCCTCTAGAACGACCAGGTCTTTGCACGTTTGAGCGTCATATGTGAGGTCTCTGCCGAGGTAAGGAACTTCGGCGGGGACTCCTGTCGCCGAGACGGGGCCATCGGAGGCACGTTGAAGTGTGATATGAGACGTCTCCGCCGGGGCGAGGCCCTTGTGGCGGGAGAGTCCCTAGTTGCCAAGGCGTGAGGAGCTATCTTGCGTTGGATCGCGATTTGAGATGTCTCTCGACGGGATAAGGCCCTGGCGGCGGAGACTCCTAATCGCCGGCGTGGCCGTCGGGCGACTAGGGTTATCTTGCGATGGGCGCGATTTGAGATGTCTCTCCGCAAGCGAGCCCTCATGGCGGAGACTCCCTAATCGCCGAGCGTGGCCGTCGGAGTGACTAAGGTTATCTTGCGTTGGAGCGGGATTTGAGATGTCTCTCCGCCGGCGAGGCCTCGCGGCGGAGACTCCTGTCGCCGAGGCGTTCCGTCGGGCGACTAGGGTTATCTTGCGATGGGCGCGATTTGAGATGTCTCTCCGTGCGGCGAGCCCTCGTGGCGGGGAGACTCCTAGTCGCCGAGGCGTGGCCGTCGGGCGACTAGGGTTATCTTGCGATGGGCGGGATTTGAGATGTCTCTCCGCCGGGCGAGGCCTCATGGCGGGAGACTCCTAATCGCCGAGGCGTGGTCGTCGGAGACTAGGGTTATCTTGCGTTGGGCGGGATTTGAGATATCTCTCTGCCGGGGCAAGGCCCTCGCGGCGGGAGACTCCCTGGTCGCCGAGGCGTGGCCGTCAGAGTGACTAGGGTTATGGGCGTTGAAGCACGATTTGAGATGTCTCTCCGCCGGGGCGAGGCCCTCGCGGCGGGAGACTCCCTAGTCGCCGAGGCGTGGCCGTCGGAGCGACTAGGGTTATGCGCGTTGGAGCGGGATTTGAGATGTCTCTCCGCCGGGGCGAGGCCCTCGCGGCGGGAGACTCCCTAGTCGCCGAGGCGTGGCCGTCGGAGCGACTAGGGTTATCTTGCGATGGGCGGGATTTGAGATGTCTCTCCGGCGAGGCCCTCGCGATGGGGAGACTCCCTAATCGCCAAAGAGTGGCCGTCGGGCGACTGGAAGCGGGAGACTCTCTCCGCCACCCTCACGTCGTCGAGGCGTTGCCGTCGGAGCGACTAGGGTTATGCGTGTTGGAGCGCGATTTGAGATGTCTCTCCACCGAGGCGAGGCCCTCACGGCGGGAGACTCTCTAGTCGTCAAGGCGTGGCCGTCAGAGCGACTAGGGTTATGCGCGTTGGAGCAGGATTTGAGATGTCTCTCCGCCGGGGCGAGGCCCTCGCGGCGGGAGACTCCTTAGTCCTTCACACCCTAGAGGGTGAGTTAGTGTGCACCGGGACTCGGGGCCATGCGCGGCGTCTTTGTTTATACACTCGTGTCTGCGGAGGGCATCAGTGTGCACCGGGGCTCGGGGCCATGCGCGGCATCTTTGTTTATACAGTCGTGCCTGCGGAGGGCATCGATATGCACCGGAGCTCGGGGCCATGCGCGGCGTCTTTGTTTGTACACTCGTCCCTGCGGAGGGCATCGGTGTGCACCGGAGCTCGCCGCCATGCGCGACGTCTTTGTTTATATACTGCACACCCCGAAGGGTGAGTTAGTGTGCATCGGGGCTCGGGGCCATACGCGGCGTCTTTGTTTATACACTCGTGCCTGCGGAGGGCATCGGTGTGCACCGGGGCTCGGGGCCATGCGTGGCGTCTTTGTTTATATGCTTCAGACCCCGGAAGGTGAGTTTGTGTGCACCGGGGCTTCGGGGCCATACGCGGTGCTCTTTTTTTTCTTTTTAAATTATATTATTTCCATTGCCTCGGTTCAACTATAAGTATGAACTGGACTAGCTATTCACGCTTTGAAGTCTTCCCTATTTTTCCATGCTTACTGAACCGTGCCAAAAATTAAACGCGGGGCCTGCCGTTCACGTGACTGCATGTCTAGTGTTTGGAGGTGGTACTACTAGCAGTAGCAGAGCTCACCTAGAGCAGTTGGCAGCTAGCATTTAATGTAGAGGCCCTTCTTTTCATGTCTTTGCTTTCGGCTACACTAGGCGTGTGGAATTCTGAACAACGACTATAGGTGAAGTGCTAGGCGTCAAATGGAAACGAGGAGACGTCTTGGTCTTGGCGGCTGCAGTCTGTGAAGTGGCGAAGCGTGAAGATGCCCGAGGCTAGAGCTCGGCGTATCCTGACCCCCTCGTTAGTCGCATGGCGCCAGGTAGCGATCTGAAAAGGGACCAAGGGGAGCTCAGTGTGCACCCGAGCTAGAGACGGGGCGGCCCGATGCGGAGGGGACCTGAGGTGGCCTCCGCCGGCATGGAGGCGAGGCGTCCGAGCGCCCAGGTGGCCGGCCGGTGACGGGTGATGGCGGCAGCAGGTGCCGTGCCAAGGAGGTGGTCTTCTTGGGGCGAGGTGCCCGAGGGTGGCTCTGGGTAGCGAAGGTGGTAGGGGGCTCCGGAGGTGGCGGCGATGCCACGGGCAGAGACATGGCTGGTTCGGCGCCGAATGGGCGTGGGCGCTCGGCGGCACAAGGTGCCGGGGGGCAGCAGGTGCTCGGGAGGCGATGAGCGGCGAAGGTACCAAGGGCACACGGAGGCTGCGGAGGTCTTCTTGGGACCCTCGGGCTGACTCTGGCGGTCTGGAGAAGGTATCTGCAGACTCGGGAGGCGATGAGGGGCTCCGAGCAAGGGGCTTGAAGCGGGCGCTGCGCCTCGGTCTTGAGGTGCAGGTGTATGAGGCTCAGCGATGGCGATGGGCGGTCTTAGAAGGTCTTTGGGCGGGTTCCATAAATCGCCTCGGGTGGCCAGGCATCCGGCAGCAACTTCTGGCGGAAGCCTCATGGCGCCACCTGGCGGCAGTGTCGAGGATGCCTCGGTAGCGGTGGCGATGGAGCTATCATAAAGTGCTCATTGAGATGCTAAGTTGTGGTGGGCCGTTTGGTGATGCTTAAGGCGAGGTGGCCTCCGGACATTGCTACTGTGAGAGTCCTCCGGGGCAAGGTTGAAGCGACCGCCGGGTGGTGGCGAAGGTGGGCCGGAGGTAACTAGGGCCTTGAGGCGACCAAAGCGGCAGGCGGCAGTTGGGTCCTTTGGAGGCGAACCGAAGGCGGCGGCTCTGCAGGCCTTGAGCATCAATCTGGCCAGGCCGCAGATACCTTGTTGTGTCTATGTGTTGCTTCTTGCTGGCCGGATTGGGCCTTGGCGGATGGCTCAGGCGAAGGTGCCATCTTTGGGCTGGAGGCGGAGTCTCCGGCGGATGTTGACGTCGGCGAGGCGATGGGGCGCGAGCGCCTCGGTCTGGCGGATCTGGGCGAGGTTCTTGATCCGGCGCGGGTCCCATTTGGGGACCCGTCTGCGACGCCGAAGAGCTTAGCTCGGCGAGCTTCCGGTGAGGCCTCGTTCTGCGAAAGTCTTGTGGCCGCGGCGAAAGTCTGGCAACGCTCGGCGCGCCCAAAGTCCAGGCCAGGCACCAGGCGGGCGGCGTGGGAGGGCAGAGATGTGGAGGTGGCGGCCGAGGGCGGCGACGCTTTCAGGCTAATGGTGGTGGGCGGAGGCGACCTAAGGTGGACGCGTGGAGGATGGGGCTCGGTAAGGCGACTCAGGGCCGCATCTGAAGGTGGCCTCTGGCATCTTGAGTGTATGCGGAGGCATCTCGAGGCATCAGTGGCGAGGTGTTGTGCTTCGGCTGGGATTTTAGCCGAATGTTGTTGTGGCTGGGATGAGGGCTTCAGCCTTTGGCGAAGGCTGTTTCAGCTGGTGTGAGCTTGGCCCCTTCTCCTCTTCTTTTTGTATGTGTAGCTTCTTGTTCGAACACCACGGACAACACCAACTGTCGTAGTAAAAAGACTAAATAGTGGGTACAGGGTACCCTTTTGTCTTGGAGATTGACCTAAGAGAGAGGAGCCAAGAACCATGCATATGTATTGCTCATATGTGTTACATTGTGTGTATGAATGAAGGAAAATGAGAGCCTCGCTTATACATGCCCTTAGGGCTCTATTTATAGAAGGGCAAGAAGGGACATTTACCTTCTTACCCTCACAATGTTAAGAGAGAGAGAGGGTATTTTGGATACAATAGCTTAAATATGCAATACAGAATAGGCTTGTACATGTACGGTATCCCTAACGGCATACCGGTATCTCTGATGACCCTAGAGTGCGGGGCACCCCTCGGTGACCCTGCTACGACACATATATAGAAGTTTCAGCTAAGCAAGATATAGCATTTACGGCAGTATCGACAGAAATTGCTGGTAATCGGGGTACAGGGATCCGTGAACATTCAGGAATTTATGATATGCACAAGCTAGAGAACTAGATCAAGCAAAGGCTTGGATGCGCTCAGCAATCGGCTGCCCTAAGCAGTGACAGCAGAGACAGGAAGAGGTTGATGACATCGAGGTAGATTGAAACAGCAGCCCAGATGTACTCATCGTACGAGTGGCGCTTGATGATATTGTCAGTGTCATAGATGATGTAGCCACAGAATATGAGCGATGCCAGTCCACCATATATCATGACAGAGATCTTGCCCAATGGGAAAAAGATCTACGCAGCAAAAAGTGTCGTCAGTATCATGCACAAATCAACATGAGCAATTGAAAACCTACTATATCCATCTAAAGAAAAATAGAAGATTAAAGATAAATGACTTGGGAGGGAATGAAGGTGCAGCCGCCCAACCTGGATCAGGGAAAACACAATCAGCACCATGATAGCAGCAAACAGGAAGGGACCAAGGAAGTTAAAGTCATAGCCTCTCTTTGCAGCCCAGAACGTGTAAGCAGTCAAGCTGATCACCACCACTGCTGTAAGAATTGCAGCCTCCAAAATGATTTTTCCTGTTCACATAACATACTACAATCAAGTCCTCGGTAGAGAGCCAATACTGAGTTGATGTGCGCAATTCCTATGAAGAGTATTAATTATTGATGTCCTAGAACACAGATAAAAAACGGTAAAAGAACATGCATAATAATTTAATAACTGAAAATTTGAAAGGCTAGATTCTTGTTATTTTCGGCACAAAAATCAACAAACCAATTCAAATCCAACAATCAAAAGCAAATAGAGGGACGGAGCAATATCAAAAGCCCTCATTCTCAACAACCTTCAGTGCTGCTAAATCAGTATCAAATCCAAAAGGAGGCGATTTACAAAATCACAAGATGCAGTGATATCACAAGTGCTAATGCCTTCACATGCTAGTGGAAAATTGTTAACGTCTAAAAGCTTGCTTGAAATCAACAGTGCATATTGTAATCACACATGACAACAGTCCGACAGTAAACATGGTAACTCTGAAGTCTGAACTAGTAATAAGAATTGATTTCATTGTGTAGCTCCACGATATGCTTCAGAGCACTTTGGATCCCTGAAGAAAACATTCAACAAGGAGGCAACACTACCTGAAACTCTAGAGTACTCAAGTATTTCTTCTACAGCTGATTGCTAGACCTTAAGTGTTTGTATTTATAAAAAAGTTGATATGGATGGCAAAGTGGAATTTTGCTGATAGGCAGAAAAAAAAATACAGGATGACTCTCTAATTCTCAGAAAAAAAGGTCTAGTAAAGCCCAAAATTTTTTGCATGGGAATATCATAAAGTTTCTGGCACCTAAAACTTGACCATAATGGTAGAACAACGTCACAAACATTTGCAATTACGATAATATAGTCTGAATAGAATCGGCGCAGTTATAGTAAATTGGAGCCAATACAAACAGACATAGTATAGTGTAGTCTACAGATGGATCTACAAAGGGGAGACTTCAGCGTAGTGTTCTATTATTGCAGCACAGTTCTGTGGTACCAAATAGCCACATGCACATGCTTTTGCTTGAATTTTGTGTAACAATCCAAAAGCTTCATGCATAAGGTGTTCAACTTAACAAAACACCAGCATCACCAGATATATGCTTTTGCTGAAAATCATAGAACAGATTCCTAATGTTAAGAGTGGTTGCCATTCATTACTATCACGCATCATCTTGCATAGCTGTTTTGGATGCTCAACTAGACCAAATGGAAAATTCATCCACGCCGACATATCTCGCAATGATTTTAGAGACAGAAGCAAGAAAACGGAGGATTCCTAATGCAGCAAGGAGCGACTTCCGTCCATTAAAATCACCCATCAACACGCACAAATGTTTCGGATGCTCAATTAGACCAAATGCATAACTTCATTCCGACGGTGGAGGAATAACTAACCATGATTTAGAGCAAGGAACAAGGGAACGGAGGTATATTACCGCTGGTGAAGGCGCATGTCATGCCGACGGCGAAGCTGATGGCGACGGTGAAGACACCGAGCAGCAGCAGGTTGACCGGATGCTTCTGGTGGTAGTAGCGCAGAGGGCACAGCACTGCACACGAACGAAGCAAGGCCATTAACTCACATATTTCACGAAACACAAAATTAACACCATAAAATTCAGGAGAGACGGGGAGCGGACCGATGAAGGGCAGGACGAGGAGGAAGACGTAGAGGGCGAGGCCGGCGTTGGAGGAGACGAAGAACTCGGAGACGGCGCGGACCCTGACGACGATGGCGGCGACCGCGGCGGTCATGGCGAGCTGGATGGAGAGGATGACGTAGATCTTGCGGATGAGCGCCCACCGCAGGTCGGGGCTCTCCACCATCCCCGGGTACAGCGCCGCCGACACGCCGCCGGCCTCGAGGTCCGGCACCTTCTGGTACCCAAACATCGCGACGCCTCTCGCTCGCTTCGCTTTCGCTAGGGTTTCGGGGGTCGACGGAGACGACGCGGATGGGCAGAGGAAGACGAAGGGAGGAAGGAAGCAATTGCTCGGCTTCGTTGGTTGGATGGAGTCTTGGAGATTGGAGAAGGCAGGAGGCCAGCGACTCGGTGTGCCTTCGCACGTAAGGTTACAGTGCAGTACACGGGTCTTTACGGCCCATTATACGGTTATTTGAGCCGTATGATCCATTTAAGGCCCATAATACAGTTCTGTAGGCCGAGACGAGAGAACTGGGCCCATTCGAGCCCAACGCATCTCTCTCTGACTCTCTGTCGTCACATCTCTCTCCCTTCTCTATCTCCCAGTCGCCCAGGCCACGGAGGAGGAGAATCCATCCCCAAATCCCATTCCACCACCGCTTCCAGTTCCAAAGCTTCGCCTCCTCCCACGCCCCGCCTTCCAGAACCTTCCTTCCCAAAACGGCCACTCCTCTCCCGCTACTGCACACCCTGGTGACCCCAAGCTCCCCTTTCTCTCTCTCTGGGAGGAGAGAGAGAGAGAGAGAGAGAGAGAGAGAGAAAGTCTGGGTCCTTGCGCTTTGTTGCGCGCTGCGGGTCAAGTGCCCGCACCTTCCCATCGCTGCGCGCTTTTCTCTCCCTCCTCACGCCGGAATCAAATCTCTGGGTCGGTTCGTGGTGCATGAACTTGCGCAAAGATCCCGCCTTTCCTGCGTCAGCGTGATCACGCCGTGTGTGTTTTTTCTTGGTTTCTTTCACATGCTCGAGCCCGTCGGTGCCCTCCCTCCTGCTTGAGTGCTTCTGCTTCTGTTAGGTGCGCGAGGCTCGTGATGGGGTGAAGTGTTCGTCACAAGACTAGATTGCGCTTACCTGCTTCTCTGCATCTTGTTCTTGCGCCCATGCCTCTTGCTTTTCTCACGCCTAAACCGTGCCTGCCTTCTTCTAGTGTCTTAGGGTTCGCAACCTGTGCTTAAATCCACCATTTCTGGTGCCAAGAGGTGCGATCTTTGGTCGTGTCCTTCTAATTCTTGCTGAGGCGAGGAGGTCCTTGGTTTGGTTTGCTGTTGGTGAGTGTTGCCATGAACCACCGGATGATGAACCCGGTGAAGGTGGAGAGCCGCCCCTCGTTGGGTGGCGCGGCCAATGGCCCGCCGAGGCCGATGGACGGGCTCACCGACGCCGGCCCGCCGCCGTTCCTCACCAAGACGTACGACATGGTCGATGACCCGACCACAGACGCCGTCGTGTCGTGGGGCGCCGCCACCAACAGCTTCGTGGTGTGGGATCCTCACATCTTTGGGACCGTGCTGCTGCCGAGGTACTTCAAGCACAACAACTTCTCCAGCTTCGTCCGGCAGCTCAACACCTATGTAAGTTATCCTGACATTGCTGCTTGGTCCCTTGTTTTGTATTATACTATGATGTGCTAAAATAGAACCAAATCAATGTATAAACCCCAGTGCGTGATTAGAGTTAT
The DNA here is from genome assembly GCA_036346405.1 of Phyllostachys edulis. Classification (NCBI taxonomy): domain Eukaryota; kingdom Viridiplantae; phylum Streptophyta; class Magnoliopsida; order Poales; family Poaceae; genus Phyllostachys; species Phyllostachys edulis. The sequence goes on along the minus strand of CM070550.1, from coordinate 7,916,868 downwards.
GGAATGGATAGTAGTTATACGGATTTGATAATTGCAAACGTCTCTTGATTATGGTACTTGAATAATTGGATGAATTGGTGAATTATTTTGTCGCTATGATTTTTTTTTATGGATGGTATTTCGATTTCACTGAAGTTATGAAGCAAGAGAAGTGCACACTAGGTTCCTAAAAGAACTAAGCTATCGTTCATGATGGTTGATATGCTGTTTTTCTTTTATGCATTAGTTCATAAAAATCCTGGAATGAATGGCAACCAAAGTTGTGTGTGAGGAAAATCTCAAAGAAACAGAATCACAATCCTTAGAACATTAGAAGCTTAGGATAACCATAAAACCAGCTAAAACAGCACAGTTTGGAAATTTAAGCTGGTCAAAAACCTTAAGCTGGCAAACATAATTCAACATCTAAATATCTTTTGCCCAAAAATAAAATCTGGAAAAAGATAAAAGAGAAAGTGTGTTGTACTAGCTTTACGCTACCAGTAGCAGCACTGACGTTACAAGTACTAAAAAGTAAAACTTGCACAATGCCAATACTGTGGTTTACTCTTTTATCTTAGAAACCTGTGATTGTTGAAGATCGTTCATAGACTGCATTACAAAAATATCTTTGACAGCATTGTCAGGCTTGAGTCTTGCATTCCTAGGAGAAGCTTGAGTTTTTACTGTTTGGGGGCATTGGGCTATGAGAACCTCTGTGTTTGATTTTCCTGGCCTTGTTGAGACTTGAGAGCATGTGTGCAGTAGGTAGTAGCTAGCTTAATGGTTTCATGAAGTTGTTAACTCCTTTGAAGTTTTGAACTTTTCAGTCAGGCTATCACCTGCATTTTTTGAGTGATATGTTCGTTTACCAAAGATCTTAAATCGTCCAGTTGATACTTTGTTTGTTTGCCTTGTGATGGGAGGGGTATTGATTAATACATTTCTGTCCTCTACCTGAAAACAATATTAAAGGTAACTGGCGAACTGAAAAGATGCAAACTGAAAAACTGGTCATGAGGATGTAAACAGCAGATATTCTTTATACAGTTCCGTCTTTTCATGTGCACTGTTTTGATCTGAAATGATTTGGATGATTGATTTTCTGTTGAAGAAACCATCTTTGCCTCATTGAATTGAGTGATCTTTGCAATTTCTGATGTGTTGGTTATCGCCTTTGGCAGGGCTTCAGAAAGGTGGATCCTGACAAGTGGGAATTTGCTAATGAGGGCTTTCTGAGAGGACAGAGGGACCTTCTCAAAAACATTAAGCGTCGGAAACCTTCACATTCATCTCCAAATCAGCAATCTCCTGGCTCCTACCTTGAGGTAGGGCACTTTGGATATGATGGTGAGATCGATGAGTTGAAGAGGGACAAGCAGCTCTTGATGACTGAAGTGGTGAAGCTCAGGCAGGAGCAGCAAAACACGAGGTCAGATCTGCAAGCCATGGAAGAGAGGCTGCAAGGGACTGAGCAGAAGCACCAGCAGATGATGGCATTCTTGGCGCGAGTCATGCAGAATCCTGAGTTCATACGCCAGCTAATCTCCCAGAGTGAGATGAGGAAGGAGCTCGAAGATGCCATCTCAAAGAAAAGAAGGCGCCGCATCGATCAGGGACATGAAACTGTTGATAGCATGGACACTAGCTCTAGCCTGGAGCAAGGGTCACAGGTGTTGCTTGAACCCCAGGAGCCAGCGGATTTGCTTCTCAATGGTGTTCCATCCGATCTCGAGAGTTCATCTGTCGAGACCAAGGGAGTCGAGGTGCAACAAGGTGTGGCTTCCAGCAGCTCTGAACGAGCGAAAGGCAAGCCTAACGGAGAGTTAAATGATGATTTCTGGGAGGACCTGCTGCACGAAGGTGGAATCGGTGACGAGGCAGGCAACCCTGCTGTTCATGATGATATGAACTTGCTGGCTCAGAAGATGGGCTACCTGAACTCAAACAACATGAAACCTGGACAGTAGCGTATCTCTCTCTATCATTCATGCATCAGCTCCGATGATCCTTGCCATTGTGCTTGTTATACTTATATCCAATATTATGGCTTAAATACCATTTTCTGTCCAGCTTGTGGAAGTAATTTGGGTTAGGATGCTTGGAGTCTCCACTCTCCAGGGTCTGATAATTTCTTTCCATGGTCAGTCTGCAGGCAGACTGGGACTGTATCCATCTAACTAACTGCAGTGTTGCTGCCACTATCCAGTGGCATGGCATATTGCTATGCTAGGTATGAAATCATAGGATTATTATAGTCGTAAGTAGACCATGTATGTACCCTGTTCCCTGTATTTGCACAGTTAGCTTGTCTCTGGAGGATGTTGATGCTATATAATCAGTTGTGTGTATGACTGTATTCCATTTTGGAGAGACTATATATCATCACTGTGCCTGGGCTAGAACTGTTCAGGGCAGCCCGGCCTGATTTCCTGGGCTGGGCTTGGGTCTGAAAACAGGCCGGAGGATTTTTGGGCCGGGCTTGGGTTTTGTTTCGAGTAATCCGTGAAGCCCGGCCCGGCACGACAGATATGCTAGCCAACAGCCAAACCCTAAGTCCCAGTCGTTTAAGGGTCTATTTGGATGAGTGAATGGAGTGGTCCTGTACCGGATGGTTCGGAAAATGGGCATGTTCACATGTTTGGTTTGCTGAATGGAATCGATCGGTTCAAGACCAAGTTGTTCGATTGGATGAAATATTCGGCGCAGATATTGTACCATCTCATTCAAGGAAAAGGAGTGAACCATGCGGTTTAGCTTCTCCTCGTCCACAATGCTGCGTACGCTCACTCTCCTTAGCGCGCTGCGCTCATCTCCTAGATCTACACCGCACGCCTCTCCTCCTCTCGGAGAACTTAGTCCACCTGCACATCTTCTCCCCCATAGAACCCCGCCGCCCGCCTGCCCTCCCCTTATAGAAAGCCGCCGCCTATTCCCTCCATGTCTTCATCCTCTCCCATGGTGTGGATTTAACGCAAGATTCGATTGCGGTCAAGTTCGTACAGCGATCAACACGGTCTTCCTCTCCTCCCGGATCTGACCCGACTACTCCTTCTTCCGAACTCGGTCTTGCTCTCATCTCAGTAATCGAAGGTATGGATCCCAAATCCCAAATCCCCATGTCGGTATGGCCTGATAATGTAGTTGGATTGGGTTTTTTTGGGGTAGATCTAGCTGGTACAATTGTTTTTATGGGCAAAATTGCTAAATCCCACTTGTATCGTGCTTCTGCATCTCCAAGATAACTGAAGCATTACAATGTTCATGCTCACTGTGCTTAGTTTTTCTCAAGTGTTGACAATTTAATTTTCCTTTTTTTACTGAACTATCAGCACTCTTGGGTCAACCGGGTGTTAGCTCTAGCTTGACCTGTCTGATTTAGACATTGTGGATTTATTTTAGGTTGGGCCAAACACATGTAATTCAGAACACAAGAGTTCGTTTGGACTGAAGAAATTCTAGCCAGTGGAAAAACACTTCTTGGATTTATTAGATGTAGCATCGATAATAATCTGACTTCTAGAAGATTTATGTACGTTAACAAATAACAAGCTACAGTCATATTCAAGACCCAAAAAATCATTTTGTTCATTACTTGAGAAAGCTACTGATAACCAATACCATTCAATAATTTGTTTATTCATGATTCTATTTTGCAATATGAGCATCTGTTTTAGTTGGTGGTCTCAAATAGCCACACTTGTCATTGATGTACCACCACAAAAATTAGCCAAAACTGCTCACTGCCTTGAGTAGTAATTGCTAACTAAAATTTGGATTAAACTAGTTACGTGCCCGTGCGTTGCAACGGAACTCCAAAAGAGTGATACATATTGGTTTCGGTAGACGGGATTCTAAACCACGTAATAAATATTATTTTTCCTTCACACATATAAACATCAACATCCTCCGTGTGATTACCGATTCCTCCTGCTGTTCGTTACAAATTCACATATCACCAGATAATTAGCCGGATAATTAGAACAGAAAAGGGTACCAAAAACAGGGCAAATTTCAAGCAATTCCCTCGCTTTCTTCTTACCTTGGGGGCCATCTCCGCGCTCACAAAGTCACAGAGGCTGTCGATCTTGACCTTCGTCCTCGACTCCTTGATTCTCCACGCAAACGTTGCGGGCAAGAACAAGAATGTTCAGTATCAAAATTATATTGTGTTGTACTTTATAAGTTTGTGACTGATAAAAGAAAATAGAGGGGGAGAACAAGTAGCAACTCAAAAAAATCGTTAAGACAATATTATCATTAACAAATACTCTGTATCCGAACTTTGGTATGTACTTTACATCATGACAACATTCATTCTTAGAGCATTGCCACAATTAACTATTTAGAGCATTAGAACCAACCTCACTGGAATATCCAAGCTGAAGTAAAGCAGAAGTGTAGAACTATGATATTTGTTGTCTTCATTGATCACCTCAAGGAGATAAAATGCTCAATCTCATGCAAAAGTATATAAATGGAACTCTTCATATGCTACCTTCCCTATGAATATATTATCATTTACAAAAATGCAAACCTACAAAACATAATTTTCCCTACAACAAATCATTTAAGTCTAAAACTCCCTACCACACAATGCCACTCCATACCCTTCAAGGAACTGAGAGTAAGTGATTAACACACCAACATACTTCATTGATCTCCTCAGGCAGCTTGGTAGCGAGCAGCACCATCGGGATTATCATGCCAAACACTAGCTGCAGCTTTCTTGGCGACAACACGGGAAGAATGGCACCGGCGGAGGCATCGGTAGTGGAGACGTCGGCACTACAGCCAGAGGTGAGGGATATGACGGATATCGCCACCGCCGTTCATCTTGGGCCAGTTCCCCACGCGCCAGATCGGCTCATCCACGACACCGCTGTAACATCCCAAATTTAGAGTTCATTTAAAGCATTTAAAAATTAAAAATAATCATTTTAATTTTCTTGTTTAAGTTCAAGCTTAATTTGAATTTTTAGAAATCAAAACAATTTAATGTGATTAGTTTAAACTTCAATTAAATTCAAATCTATTTTATTTGGGTTCCTTGAGTTCCAGAGTATTTTTTGGAATTTTGGGAGTTTATTTGCTATTTCTTTGAGCTCGGTTTGCTTTAATCTAATTTCCTAAATTAAAAAAATCTCTTTTTCCGGATAATTAAACACACAAACTTCATAAAAGCAAGTAGTTCGTATATCCTTCATTTTATATTTTTGAAAATAAGACTGCTTGACGTTGACAAGGAAACATCTGAAGAGACAAGGGAATACATAACACTAGACTACTGTAGCATCATGTATATAAAGAAGATAGGAGTTTTACAAAACCCATTAGTTGAAAGAATGGATTTATGCAAATAAAATAAAAGAGCACCCACAACAACATCAGATCATAATCTTACCAGAGGAACATTACTATAAGTGAAAATAACATATTGGTGAAATACCAAGAAGGCCCTGCATCTATTTGGTAAGGTAGTACAACTAGGATTCAGTTTTCCTTTGAGAACCAGCTAGTTACCAGTCATACTGTCCAGAATGACATTGATGATGGCGGCCGGTATTAGGGGTATTTAAGCCGACTTTGATAGAGTATATACATCTTAAGACTTCGGAAATACAAAAACATGAGAAGAACACAAAGAAAATGGGAACAAAATAATAGTGGTACGTAAATTAAAAGAAAAATGGTGGTTTACGCAATCTATTTAAGCACGAGATTGCTTCAATGAGAATTAGATACATGGGTACAACTACCACTAACTGATACTAAAGGTGCCATTAGTGTTGTCGTGAAGGCGACCAGCTGGCCCCAACCGACCGAAAGAAAGGATAGAAGCCACAAGAGGTACCTCGGAGGATCGCCAAGAATGCAGAGGTACCGAAGGGGCCCAAAGGTTCTCAGAAGGTCGGTGAAGGGTGCAGAGGTACCAAGAAGGTCGGCGAAGGGTATAGAGGTACCCCCGAAGGGGGCCCGAAACCTGAAATGGCTAGCTACCTGGCCATGGTACGAACAACGTTAACACACTTCCTCGGCATCACCGTCCAAGCAATACCAAGAGCCGACAACGAGGCAACGTATAGGCTGGCAAAAATAGCCAGTTCAGGCCAAACCCCCCCCCCCGGAAGTCTTCTATGAAATGTTGAGCGTACCCTCATTTGCACAAGAGACTCTGTGTGATGCTCCTTGTTCTTGAGTCGGTGGCGAGATATCATCATCAAATACCTCACATGTGACGAACCCGAAGACACAGCCGAAGCAAAGCGCCTCCGGCACAGGGCCAGGAACTACCATGTCGTCGACGGGGAACTCTACAAGGGGGGCGTCTGTGTCCCTTCTTCGGTGCCTGTCCCGAGAAGAGGGCCAATCCCTCCTGAAGGACATCCACGAGGGCCTCTGCGGCACGCACCAAGCGCCGGGGTCTCATAGGTAAAGCCTTCCACAAAGCCTTTTACTGGCCAACCGCACTCCGAGACACGCAGGATCTCGTTCAACACTGCCAAGGGTACCAGTGGGCCAGCCGACACACAAGAGCACCTTCGGTCCCACTACAACCCCTGCCTCCAGTATGGCCCTTCGCAAGGTGGGGGCTCGACATCATCGGACCATACCCAACGGCCAAGGGTAGTCTTTGCTTTGTGTTCGTCGCCATCGAATACTTCTCCAGATGGGTCGAAGCCAAACCAGTCGCCAAAATCACGGCCGCGGAAGCGCAGCGCTTTGTATGGAAAAGCATAATCTGCCGGTATGGGGTACCGCATGACATCGTCACTGACAATGGCACCCAGTTCGACTCGGCCGCGTTCTGAGCATTCTGCCAAAACCTAGGCATAATGGTATGCTTCGCATCCGTAGGGTACCCCGAATCCAATGGGGCGGTCGAGCGAGCCAATGGAAACTTACTAGAAGGCCTGAAGAAACATCTGGTGGGACTGCCAAAGGGACTCTAGCCTGAGAAGCTCCACAAAGCCCTATGGGCAGTCCACACATCTCCAACAAGGGCCACGGGCTTCTCTTCGTTCAAGCTCCTCTTCAACGATGAAGCCATGACCCTAGGGGAATTCACGGCTAAGTCTCTCCGAGCAACATCCGAAGCAAGCCCGGCAGAGTGGGAGACCTCCCTTGACCTCCTCGAGGAGCACCGCGTATAGGCCATAGTAACCATGTCCAAGTACAGCGAAGGCGTCGCCCGAGCATACAACCAAAGGGTCAAGATTTGCCCCTAGCACCAGGCGACATGGTTCTCAAGCGAGTTGCAAATCCCATGACCGTGGGCAAGCTAGAGACCAAGTGAGAAGGACCATACATCATCACCCGCAACATTTGGGCCGGTTCCTTCCACATCGCAACACCGGATGGACAGCAATTGGACCACACATGGAACGCAAAGAGCCTCCGAAAGTTCTATCCTTAAAGACTGTAAAAACCGGCTGTGCCCGGTAAATCGCCCTATTGTTCTCGTACGGCGTGGGCATGTACAAAAACCGGCTACGCCTGGTAAATAGCCCGCCGCTTTCGTATAGCGCAGGCATGTACAGAAACAATAGTCACTTGTGGCATTTTGCTCCCGTTCAATGAAAAAGCAGTAGCACACCGATGCCTTGCGTAGGCATGAGTGTATAAATAGAGACACCGCGCATGGCCTTCGGCCCCGGTACACACCGATGCCCTCCATAGGCATGAGTGTATAAACATACACCGCGCATGGCCTTTGGCCCCGGTGCACACCGATGCCCTCCGCAAGCATGAGTGTATAAACAGACGGCGCATGGCCTTCGGCCCCGGAGCACACCGATGCCCTCTACTGACATGAGTGTATAAACAGATGCCGCGCATGGCCTTCGGCCCCGGTGCACACCGATGCCCTCCGCAAGCATGAGTGTATAAACAAAGGCGCCGCGCATGGCCTTCGGCCCCGGTGCACACCGATGCCCTCTGTAGGCATGAGTGTATAAACAAAGACGCCGCGCATAGCCTTCGGCCCTAGTGCACACCGAGACCCTCCGCAGGCACGACTGTTTAGACAAAGACGACATGTAAGGCTAACCTTGGCACAGCACGGTCCTCGGACCAAATCGCACTAGGGGGACGGCGTCGATCTTCGCCTCCCCCTCGCAAAAAGAAAAAAAAAAAGATAGGGCTCCCCGGAGCCCTACCTAAAAAAGTACAGGGGACAGCACGAGGCTTCGCCCCCTCACAAAAGCAAAGAAGACCACAACAATCATTATTAATCACGTACAAAGTACACAAACATCGAGCAGCATGGCCCAGACAATGGACATATGTTACAAATACACTCAGCGTCGTAACATGCGAGGCACATCAATACCAGCGATTACAACACAATCTCGCTACACAACTGCACACAACTCAAAATAAACACACCATGACACAACTATGGGACAAAGACCCACACCTCCTCACGCGTCGCCTACTTCAGCAAATCCTCATCCAAGGGCCCTATCAGCCTCACAGCTTGGCAACCCCAACAAAGCCCGTATCTCCTCGCTCCCTCGCGCCTTCTGCTCCAAAAAACCAGAATTCTCTATAGAGCCACCCAGTTGCCTTCTTCCACAGCGCCACTTGGCGCCATGATATTCTCGCCCGTGCAGCACACCCACGAGGCCAAGCGGACAAACTCACTCTCGTCGCCTTCGACCCCGCGTCAGGCCATAACCTTACTCCTCCGCCCTCAGGAAGTTGGGGCCCATTGGTAGGACGTTCAAGCGTCGTTAAGCCTGCATAAGTCGCTAAAAAGTATAAATAGTCGGAGCTAGGGGCGCAATCACCATCCAAAAAAATCTCATTTTTCATTAAGGAGAGGCCATTACACAAAAAGGGGTCAACCTCTACAAAAAAAAAAACGCTCCGAGACGCAGCAAACCAAAAGCGGAGCGTACTACAAAAAAAATCAGGCCCTAGCTTTCTAACAACAAGCGCGGAAGTCACACCTTATCTCCATGGTTGGACCCCCGCTTGCCAGCATCCGGATCCTCTGCCAGAGCTAGCCTTCCCTTCACTTCTTTGGACTGCCTGCCTTGGAAGGACTCGTGGTAGCCTCGTGGCATGCACACCAGTATCGTCTTTGAAGGACTTTGCTAACCTTCGCGTCCGAAGCCGTTGCGTGGCGACAACCTCCTCGGCGATGGCCCTCGCCAGCGGACGGCGGCAAGGGCATCAAGTGAGCACACCCGCCTTGTCAAGGGAGGCAAGGGTCGTCAACCAAGCCACCTTCGCGCAATGATCACCATATGCGCGAGCCACGGGCAAGCACACCTCGTGGCATGCCAGAGGCGCTCCAAGGTTATGTCCATCTCAGCCGGGCGGTGACGCCTCGTAGGAGGAACGGCACCGAGCTCCGACACGGCTTCCTCAAGAGCCTCCATGGCCTTCATGGTAGATAAACCAATGGTGGTCGACAGCTCCCGCTCCGCCTGGATCTCTTCCTCAAGGGTTGCCCGGATACCCTGCAGATCCTACACATCACCTCGAAGGGTGGTACGCTCCGCTTCCAAGTCTGCCACCCGAGCCTCTAGGGTCTTGACCCTCTCGAAAAGAGAGTCGTGTTCGGCGCTCAGGGTCTCGCTCCGGGCGTGCTCCGCATCGACCCTCTGCTGAATCTCGGCGAAGCCGTGGGAAATGTCATCATTAATGGCTCGCGACAACATCAAAGTCTGCACACAGCAGAATGTCAAAAAAGAGAGAAAAAACAAAGAGCAGGTATACCAGCCAAAACAAACCTTCGCGTCATTCGCCTTGATACTTTGGAACATGTCCCTCAGCGGCTTCTTCCGGAAGAGCTCCCACACAAGGAGCGGGACGGCAAAATCAGCAACCACCCTGCAAACACTGGCGGCACCCTCGCTCACCTTGAGGTCGGCGCGGCACAATGGACCCAAGTCCACCGCCCCCATAGCAGCCGGGGCAGGCGCTAGCGAGGGCGCCGCCTCGGAACCTGCCGAAGCAGAGTCAACACAACCCCCGTGGCCACCCTCATTGCTGCCCTCATCACTCATCACTGCACCACCAATAAATGTCAAACCAGCACTCCTTGATAGTAAAATAACAACAAAATACTTACCAGTAGCCAAGTGTGGGGTAGTAGGGGCATCCCCGAGGCCTTCGGTGTCCCCTCCATAAACATGGGACGGGGTGTCGGCATTGGAGGACTCCACAGCAAGGCGTGTTACACCGAAGGTGCCTATTGCTTTGTCCACGTCTGACATAGTACAACCGACGTCCCCTGCTTCGGTGCCCTCCACGAGTGAAGCGACGCGCACGTCAGACGAAAAGCTGTTGGACACGGAGCACTCAATCCGATCCGGGGCGCCTTCGGCCACCCTCTTAGTTAGCCGCTCCGTAAAATCCTCCATGTTATGCGAAGGACCGCCGACATCACGAGGGCAGGCGACGCAAAGGGGAGCCGCCGCAATTGGGCCAGCACCTTCGACCTCGGGCACACGGTCACGCTTCTTCTTCCCGCGATCGAGTGCAGCCGCTCGACGAACGAGCAAACCGTCATACGCCACGATTCAGCGCCCTCCCTCACAACTACGATGCTTCGCATGCTCTTCGCCCATGTAAGGGTCCAGAAGCGACTCATGCGGCTGTGTTGCCGACAATAGGCACGACTATCGAGAATAAACACGCCTGATTAGTCTAAACACCATGAAAAAAGGCCGCGAGGCTAGACAAAAGAAAACCATACCTTCATGGCCCTCCATAGTAGGGCGTGGGCAGGACTTGAACCCCAGAGCTCCACCCTCCATCCTTGGCCAAAGGCCAAATCCGGCGAGAACTCCTCCACGGGTCCCACGTGGAAAATTCGCCTCGTTGTATCTAGCGAGACATGGAGGAGGCCTCCTCCCTCGAGTAGAACAATCTCGGCGGTGGCGGTAAGCTGTATCAGCCCACCCCGAGATTGAAGACCGTCCTTCGTCGGACAAGTATGATAGAACCACCTCCACGTCGGTCAGGTCTCCCAGCAGTTCTTGTGCCGCCGAGGTAGGAACATACATCCGGCACCGCTCCTTGGGTTGGAAGTTGACATTGCCAAAATTGAGTGTCTCGCCTGTGCTTTTCTTCTTCGGCTGACACCGTCCGTCGTGAAGATAGGTGAACAGGCGCACCTCGCCACTGGCTCCAGCTGATCTCAGCATCCACTTGAAGGCCCCCAGCTTTACGATGGTGTTCGGCATCAATTGCGCCAACTCCACTCTGTAAAGCCGCAACACCTCGGAGACGAGCCCGATGCAGGGAATCCGAAGGCCGGCATCATGGAAAGCAACAAAAACAACCGCCTCGTCAGCCCGGGGCACAAGCACCGTCTCCGATCCAGGAGCACGGACCTTCGCCAATCTCTCTAGCTTGCCCTCACCCACCAGGGTTTGAAGAACAAGGCTCGTCACGTTAGACCTCCCCAGATCGCTCGTGTACACGGGGTCACCCCCTCACTCCTTGCTACGCTTCGTCATATCCGAAGATCCCAACTCGAACCCTCACAACTCGCTATTCACCGCAAAGAAAGTGAGAGAACAAGACAGCAAGAAAGTAATATAGTGAAAGGGGGGGGTCACATCTTATTTATACCCACCAGGGACACCAACGGACAGATTGAGAGGAAACCGAAGCACCACAAGCCAATACCGCCGCGACACCTGGCACCCACCACATACACAACCACCACCCCTCGCCGCGCTCTCAAGGGGCACCATTATTGCTAAGCGGCGCCTGGGGGCAGGCGAAGCCAACTCCATCAACTACTCAGCGCGCATCACCCGACGACGACTCCGAGGCCAACCCACGCAACACCAAAACCTGTACAATTGCTTTGCCAGGCCGAAGGGGATGGTGTGCCTGGACCCTCCGGGAGAAAGGCACGGTTTCAGCCATGACAAAGCAGGACCTCGACCATGAGGGGCTTCTGTGAAGGCGACCAATGAATAGGATAGAAGCCACGGAGGTACCACGGAGGTCACAGAATGGTGAGGAGGTACCAGAAGAGTCAAAACCCATAAGGTTGGCCGAAGGGTACAGAGGTACCCCCAAAGGGGCAGAAGCCAGAAGGGTCGATGAAGAATGCAGAGTACCCTAAGGGGCAGAAGCCTCAGTGGGCCGGTGCCCCTCCAAAGGGTGCTCGAAGGGTGTCCGAAGGCTGCAAGGGGTGTCCGTCAGCACCCCCAAAAGGCTACCTCATGGACACCAGGGCCTTTCGAGGCCCCATCCAGACCCAAAGCATCCTGCCGAGAACGAAGGGAGAAGACAAGTGAACCAGGCACACCGGTTGGGTGAGCTAGGTCCACAGAAGCCCACCATGGACCGGAAGCTATGCATAGGGGTAGGAAAAGACCCTCTGATCCTGTATGGGTTTGTACCTTCATATGGGTAAAACAATAATCTCATGTACCCGGTTAATTGGCTATAAATAGCTCTCTCCCCCATGTAAGCAGGACAGGCTTTTTTGAGGCACTTAATACAATATACTTCTCCTAACACTAGTCCCTCATGAGGGATCCTCAAAACCACTCGGATCACAAGGGTCCCCTTTTCTCTCTTGTCTAGTCTTTTACGCTTTCGACAAGTGTATTACATATTAGAGCAACTCAAATAAGTTACTGCGAGGCCTCTGTGGGTCACTATTGAAGTAACCTATGTAACATCCCTATTTTACGGGCTTTTGAAAATTTTGAAAACTTTAAAAATTAACCATTTGGTTTTATTAATTAGCTAAAGCTTAAATTGTGATTTAGAATTTTAAAAGTAGTTTAATTTGAATTAATTAAAACTTGAACTAATTGAAGTTGTTTAGTTGAGTTTAGTTGGATTTTAAAGTTGGTTTCCTTTTCCTTATGTTAAAAGTAATTAATTGCAAAAATTAAAAGCAATAGTTAAAATGAAAATATTTTTACTAAGTTCTAAATAATTCAAGGGACTTACATGAATTTTCCTAGAATTTTTTGAATGACAAGCTATTTTCTAAAACCTTTTTCGTTTTACGGTATTTATCAAAATAAAAAATGCTTTGAAAGTCCCTAAGCCTATTTGGGCGAATTCCTTGACCACTTATGGTTTTCACTGTCGGCCCATCCTCGCTGTGACCACAGCGCCTCCCTCGATCGGCCGCCGTCGATCAAATCGGACTGACCCGCGTCTCTAGCGCCTTCCCGCTCGTCCCTCCACATTGCCCGACGTGTGGGGCCGCCCTGTCAGTACCTTCTTCCCGAGTGCCCTTCTCCTACCTCGGATCCGAAGGCCACCTTCGTCCTAGCCATGAATCCGTAGGCCAGTGTCGCTCCGCCATGCCTCCTGGTCGCCCTCCCCACATCCGTCTGTGGCGTCACCTCCGCGTTGTCGGCCGCCGCGATCGTCTTCTACCTCTTGCCGTGCCAAGTGGGCGGCCTTGGTAATCGCCAGCAAACTCCATCGCCTCTCGCCATGCGTCGCCGCTCCCCATCCTCTCTGCGGCCGCGTCACCTCCTGCCTCCCGCCGCACTTGCTACCACCTCGCCCACGCATCTGTCACCGCCACGCCTCCTCCCATCTGCGCCGGACGAGCCGCCATTAATGGCAAGCGACCTCCACGTCCTCTCGTCCTCCGGCCATCCTCGCGCCTATTTAAAGCGAGCAAGTGAACCCTCGGCCTCCTCTAGCTTCTCACGCTCGCTCTTCCTCTCTCCTCCGGCTACGCCCGATTTGGAGCTCAAGCACCATGCCGTGGTGGAGCTTCAGCCGCCTCCACCGCCAGTAAAGCCTCTCCGGTCGCGTCGCCTACACCAGCACCATCGCCTCGTCGTGGCCTTTGCAGTGCGCGCCTCTCTTTCCCGAGCCACCAGGAGCAGCGTCGCCGCCACCAACCGCCGCCTCGCCGCTTTTCATCCTCGCCACGGCGTTCTCTTCTGCCGCGTCCTCAAAAGCTGCGTGCACCAGCCGTCGTGAGCCCTCTAGCCTTGGTATCCTTGTCGTCGGCCATTTCGCCGCTCGTTATGCAGCCGAAACCCTAAGACCCCGCCCTTCGATCTTGAGGTGGCCTTTGCCGCCGTGGTGCCCATCGGTGACCATGTCGGCCCTTGACATGTCTGCCCCATCACGCCCGATCGGTTGCCCGGCGCAAAGCATTTTCCACCGACTTTCCGTAGAAAAATAATTTGGAAAATCAAAAATCAATCCTTTGTCATTTATGCAAATTCAAACTTCCTTTGGCCATAACTTCTTCATTGAACTCGATTAAGTGATTCAAATTTCTAAATTCATCTAAATTCTTTATCTTCCTATTAGTATTTATTTGGTATTTATTTGAATTTTATTTGGAGTTGTTTTATTTATTTAGCTTTGTTAGCTCGTATAGATTACGGTATTTGGACGACTTAGCGCAACGACGGCCAAAAGCACCTCTACTCTTCACGAAGGCAAGTCATAGACCTTTGATCATATTGAACCCGTCTTTATAAAAGTATATTGTTTGATATAAACATGCATTGCTAATTTTATAATAAATGGTTTCGGGATTAGTTAATTACCTGATTAACATTATACCTCCTTGATAAATTATGAATGACATGTATCCTTGAATGACATAAATCCTTGGACACCCTAGGATGGTTAATTATTAGTTGAACATTATTGAAATACCAACATGGGTACCGTTTTATGCTTAGCCAATGCTTTAGTTATACGATAGACTCATGATCTCTTACTCAAGGAATGAATGAATTTGACTAAAGGAAATTATGGAACCGTGGCGGAGCCACTTTTGATAAAAGATGTTGTGCCATGACTAGGGTGGTCATTTGGCCGGGTTGAACAAAATTGATTTATGCTTTCGAGGCAGTGGGTGGTGGAAAAGGGTGGTAGCGGAAGCACACTTGGAATCTTGAAGCGTCTCGTTTGAAGCGACCAACTAAGGACTTAACCTTGAACCATTGATCTGGGCCTTAGCAGTACAACCACATGTCTAGGCGGGATAAACACAGTGAAACAAATTAGCAAAGTTTTGATTCGGCTCTGTCAAGGGTTGATAAGCGGCGTAAGAGGGCCCCGAATGGCGAAACCTCGTGAGCGAGATCCGAGTTAAAATAGAGCTTTGTAAAAACCTTGTCACGTACTCTGGGCGCTTACCTAAGGTAGTGGCGGTGGCATAGATATATGCCGAACAAACTAGAAATTAGTGTCTTGTGGGTCAAGTTGTACAACCTCTGCGTAGAGTGTAAAACTATTGAATAGCGTATCCCGGTTATGGACATGCACAGTGATTTCCGCATGAGGGTAGAACTTTTATCGAAAATGATGGATTGGGTTGGTTGAATCTTGTAGATGGTTGATGGTTGGAAAGTGAAGCGGGGTGTTCACTAGTTGTTTCAAAGAAAATTGATTACTTATGTATTAATCTTTTAAATTGTGCTTTGCAATCTACTTCTTGTATTTAATGTCAAATATTGCTTTCTGCAAAATAGCCATAAAACTATCCTTGTCAAACCTTGCATGAATATTACTTGCATACATTTCTTTGCGACTTCTTGAGTACATTCAAAGTACTCACGGCTTTATGCCCTCACAGTTGTCGATCCTTGAAGAAGAACACGGAAACAACGAGTTCTATGAAGAAGACTTCTTTGAAGACTATGCGAATTAGGTCGCATCCTCCACTCGATTACTGTGGGCATGTCGGATGCTTCCACCAGATGTTTTGTTCTCGCTGCAAGTTTACTCTATTATCTTTAGCCTGCGTATAACCAACCTTTGTAGACTTGACCATAAGGTCCTTTCTCTAAATATTATTAATTTATGCGCTTCATCTATAGTTTGTTGTATGGATATGATTACATCAATGTTGAAGCTGTGTGATCTAGCTCTTGATCTGGGACTAGTTCGAGAATACGAGAGGGTCGAGGTTGCATACTCGGGGGTCCAGGCACGGTGATGATATCGAGCATATCGGTATGGGGCGTAACCATAGTTAGCATGGTCGTTTAGTCAAGACTTCAAAATTTTATTTTATAAATCAAACCAACAATTAACTTGAATAGTATTCTTCTCTCATCTTACTCTATTTCTCCTCATCTTATGCTAATCTCTCCTCGTTCCATTCTCAAGATCTGACTTCTAATCTTTTCTGAACTTTGTTTCTGAATGTAAAGTGACCCTCTTATCTCGATAATCTCTATAGGATCGAGCTTTGCTTGAAATCGCCACCCATATAAGATAGATTAGTAGTGCGATTACCCTTTTCAATTTCGATGTCGTTTAGTCAATAGATAGGATCCTCGGCTTGA
Organism: Phyllostachys edulis; assembly: GCA_036346405.1. NCBI lineage: Eukaryota > Viridiplantae > Streptophyta > Magnoliopsida > Poales > Poaceae > Phyllostachys > Phyllostachys edulis. The sequence continues at coordinate 7,900,618 of CM070550.1, read as the reverse complement.
GTTTTGTTTGCCTCTTATAGCTTTAGGCTATTGTTAGTTGGGTTAAACCGACTTTCCCCAATTAGGTTGTCCGTCTTTCTCCTTTTCTTGCTTTCGTCTTTGTGCTTTTCCCTCTTTCCTATTGTGCTTTCTTCCTCTCATCTATTAAACACGAGAAGATGCATGCGAGATGGTTAGGACCCTTAACTTCGGCAAGTCGGGATGAACCGGTGAACCCCTACGCCACCACCCCGGCCGCAACAACGGATCGGGGTTTGGGGCGAGTTCATAGCAACCAGGTAGCGGTGATGAATGCAATGATGCAAAACATGAACCGGATGATAACTCAACGAATCGAGGCACTACGCTCTGCTCACGTCTTTGAACCCGAACAATCAGCGGTTGCCATGCCACCTCCACCCCCACTAGCTTTTCCTCGGTCAAAAGTGGCGAAATTTATGAGGACCCATCCACCTACCTTCTCCAGCTCCTCTGAGCCTTTGGATCTGAGATGGTAGCTGCGCTCTCTTGAAAAAAGCTTGCCATTACCGGTGTGATGGCCGTGAGAAAGTTCTGTATGCTACACACCGGTGGAAGGCACATGCCGAGAATGGTGGGAGAACTCTTCTGCGCCATATGAAAACCACGAGCATCACTTTGTAGGGACCCCGAGATCTCGGGATCCGGGACCCTCTGTGTATAAGCGCACTATTCCTGGATCGATAGCTAGTGCACATAGTTGCAACATTGGTGTAATCAAAACCGAACACCAAACTAAAGATGAAGCGGACAAATTAATATCTAATAGCAAAAGGACCTTATGATTAGGTCTTACAAAGTTTGCCCACGTGGGGCTAAGCAACAAAAGAGAGCTTGCGGTGAAACCAAACATCGGTGGAGATCATCCAATATGCCCTTGCCGCAATCGAGTGAAGGGCGACCTAGTTAGCAAAGTCTTCAAAATATTCTTCTCCATAGAGCTCGAGTTCCTTTGGTTCACCCTCCTCTGCTGATTTAAGCAGAGGGCATAAAGCGTAAGTACTTTGAATGTACTCGGCAAATCGCAAAAAAAATGTATGCAAATAGTATTCATGCAAGGTTTGACAAGGATAGCTTCATGGCTATTTTGCGAGAAAGCAATATTTGACGATAAATCTGATAAGTAGATTGCAAAGCACAATTTAAAAGATTAATACATAAGTAATCAATTTTCTTTGAAACAACTAGTGAACACCCTGTTCACTTCCCAACCAACAACCACAACCACCTACAAGATTCAAACAACCCATTCCAACATTTCAAGAAAATCTACCCCTTACGTGAAATCACCGAGGCATGTAAATAGCAGGGACACGGCTATTGAATAGTTTACACTCTGCGAGAGGTTATGCAGCTTGACCCACAAGACACGAAGTTCTCTAGTTTGTTCGGCATATATCTATGCCACCGCTCACTACCTTAGGTAGCGTCTAGAAATACGTGACAAGGCCTTTACAAAGTTCTGTTTGACTCGGTTACGCTTTCGCTAAGGGGTTACCGTTCTGAGCCCCCTCTTGCGCCTTAATCAACCAAAAGCAGAATGAATCAAAGCATAGCTAATTAGTTGGCGGGTCTATCCCGGTCTAGACATGTGGTTGTGCAGTTAAGGCCCGATCAATGGTTCAAGGTTAAGTCCTTAGTTGGTAGCTCGAGCGAGGCGTTTCCACATTCCAAGTGTGCGTTCGGCACCCACCTTTACCACCACCCACTCGTCCAAGCATAAATCATTTTCGTTCAACCTTGCCAAAACACAACATCTTTTATCAAAAGTGGCTTTGCCGCAGTTCCATAATTCTTTTAGTCAAATTCATCTTTGTTGGGTTCAACTTGGCGAGAGGACCACCCGATTACGGCACCACAAATTTTAGTTAAGGTGACAACAAATGTCGTGGTCTCACACAAGACCATACTTGAGTTTAATCGACAACAACGCGCTACTACACAAGCATGACCAGGCCGGTGCACTAGGGTAAACTTAATATTGAATGATTCATGGCGAAACCGACGTCTACCAAAGCATGTCTAAGCAAACCACGATACCCATGTTGGTAGTACAATAATATCAACTAATAATTAACAGTCTAGGGTGTCCAAGGATTTATGTCATTCAAGGATACATATCGTTCACAAGTTATCAAGGAGGCATAATGGCAATTAGGTAATTAACTAATCCCGAAACTATTTATTATAAAATTAGCAATGCATGTTTATATCAAACAATATACTTTTATAAAGATGGGTTCAATATGATCAAAGGTCTACGACTTGTCTTCGTTGAAGAGTTGATGTGCTTCGGTCGTCGGGTCCACGAAGTCTTTCGAAACGCCAGAATCTATACGTGCGAACAAAGCTAAATAAATAAAACAACTCCAAATAAAATTCAAATAAATACTAATAGGAAGACAAGAATTTAGATGAATTTAGAAATTTGAATCACTCGAATCGAGTTGAATGAAGAAGTTATGGCCAAGGAAGATAGAGAATTGCATAAAATCAACAAAAAGCGATTTTCTGATTTTTGGAATTAATTTTCTAAAGAAAAATCAATTTATTGTGTCGGTGACGTCGCCTACAGGGATTTAATTTTCGAGAATTGTTTTCAACGAGAAAAGATTAGAAAAGCCATGTCATTGTTGTTGGTAGCCACCTCGACAAGAAATGGCGTGGCATTGGCTAGGCATGACTGGCGCCACGGTGGCAGCGCCACCTTAGCCGGCGACGGTGCGCTTCGGCTAATATTTCGCCGTGAGCAGTGGGCGACTCTGACGGCAGCGAGCCACCGGCTGACTAGAAGTCGCGGCGAAATTGAGGCTCCTGTTTGGTGAGCGGCATGAAGCGGTGGCCGTGGCGGGGCGAAGCGGCGGCGGGCGGCGGTTGAACGAATAGCGCGGCGCTCGGTAGAACTCCGGGGCGAGGAGTGCGCCGAGAAGCCCTCCATTGGTGATCTGGGAGAGCAAGGTCGGCGGGGGGAGGTCGAGCGGCGCAATCGGCGGCGACTTCCGCGGTCGATGGCGGTGAAAACTTGAATCATGCGAAAGAAGGCGGGAGAGAGAGGGATGAGAGGGAAAGAGAGAGAGAGGAGAGCCACGGTGCTCGCTTAAATAGGGCTCGGGGAGGCCGGGGAGGAGGAGGAGAGAGGTGTTGCGGCGACCTTAATGGCGGCGAAGTCCCGCTTGACCCAGCGTGGAGAAGAAGCAGGCGCCTGGCAAGCGGAGGCGAGGGACGAGCGGCAACCCAAAGTGGGACAAGATAGGGGCTAGGTCTGCGAGGCCGGCGTGGCTCGGTGAAAGCAGCGAGTCTGGATCTGTGGCGAGAGGTAGGCGACGACGACGGCGTGATGGTGACAGTAGGGGGGCCGTGGGTCGTGAGTGAGAGGCGGAGCACGGGAAGACGCCTTGGCGATGGCGGCCGTCGATTCGATCGGACGGTCTTAGATCAAGGATGGCGCTTCTTCTTGTGCAAGGAGGCTTGAGGAGGCGGGCAGCGTGGGGAAGCGAACAGCGAAGGAAATTCGGCCCAAGATGAATAGGGAAGGATTTTGAGGATTTTTTATTTTAGAAAATACCAGAAAAGCAAAAGCATTTTTAGAAAATAGCTTAAGCCATCCAAAAATTCTAGGAAAATTCACAGAAATCCCCTGAATTATTTAGGACTTAGTAAAAATATTTTTAGCTTAACTATTGCTTTTAATTTTTGCAAATAATTATTTTTAACATAAGGCAAAAGGAAAAACCAACTTAAAATCTAGCAAATCTCAACTAAACCAACTTGAATTAGTTGAAGTTTTAATTAATTCAAATTAAACTTTTTTAAAATCCTAAATTACAATTTAATCTTTGGCGAATTAATAAAACCAAATGGTTACTTTTTAAAGTTTTCAAAATTTTCAAAAACTCCGGAAATTTGGGATGTTACAATCACTTAATTGAATTTTGAAGCCTTTACGCCACTCTCATATTCCGGCGGAAGGTAGAAATGAAGAAAAATGAGTTTAGTGAAATTTGAAATAAGGGACTGTCGATAAGTGAATACCTCAACAAGTTCACTCAACTCTCTTGTTATGCTCAAGAGGATGTTGCCTCCGATGATGCTCGTCGAAGCGTTTCAAGCGAGGACTCAACCCTAGTTTGAAGATTCAAGTCGTTGGCAGCGACTATGCCAATTTCCAGCAACTAGTAAACAAGGCCATGCTCATAGAAGAGTCACGTCACGAACTGGCGGAATCTCATAAAAGGAAGATGATGCAACATGGTACTCATCAAGGTCATTCGCAGAGGACCAGAACAATTGCACAACACCCAGCTCGTTCTGTTTCTCCTGTCACCTTCAGGACCCCTGCAACAGCACCTCGCCCTGCTGCCCCAGGATTCCGCAGCTTCAACAACAACACCAACAACGGCGACCAAGAAACAACAATCACGCCGAGAATCACTGTTTCAATTGTCGACGAATTGGGACACTCGCCACAATTGCCCACGAAGAAAGGTCCATCACCGGTCGATTCAACCTAGGAGCTACCCCGACGAACTCCCATGCGGGAAGCGGGGCGTGGAGCACCTCGGACTCCAGTTTGCACAGCCAAGACCCTCGAGACTTTGGGAGAGGCCATGTGAACCATGTCACGGTGGAGAAGCCAGATAGCCGGGACGTCGTCTTTGGGTAAGTTCCTAGTAAATTCACACACTTTCTGATTTTGTTTGATTCTCGAGCTACCCATTCATTTGTTTCTCGGATTTTTGTTGCAAAGCATCAGCTAAAGGTTCTGACTCTTAAAAATGCTATGTTGATTCGTTCACCTGGTTTGGAGTTGAGTACGAACCAAAGCTGCCCTAAGGTTAAAGTAACCATAGAAGGCGTAGAATTCCTAGCCAACCTTATAATCATCAATGCCAAGTCTCTCGATGTGATCTTGGGTATGGATTGGCTTGCTAATCACCAAGCAATTTTGGATTGTGGTGATAGAAGCATCACATTGGTCAGCCCAGATGGAATCAAAGTAAAATTTGAAGCCTCCACCGAAAAGTATGATGGAACATTAATCTGCAGTGCACGTGCTATATCTTTGGAAGATGTGCCAACGGTCAGAGAATTTCCAGATGTCTTTCCGGATGACCTACCTGGAATGCCACCGGACAGGGACCTAGAGTTTGTCATTAACCTAGTTCGAGGCGCCCCCATTTCAAGAGACCCTCTGGTTTCTTGGGTTGGCGACTTAGTTGAGTGAAGAAGCGGTCGAGGAAATGCAAGACAAAGGATTTGTCAGGCCAAGTTCTTCGCCTTGGGGAGCCCTAGTGATCTTTGTCCCTAAGAAGGATGGTACCCAGCGGATGTGTGTGAACTATCGCTTACTCAATGAAGTCACCATCAAGAACAAGTATCCTCTACCCTAGATTGACGATTTGTTTGACCAGTTAAAAGGAGCCGAGTATTCTCCAAGATAGATTTGAGGTCAGGATACCATCAGTTGAAGATTTACCAAGAAGATATTCCCAAGACAGTTTTCTCATCTCGATATGGACTGTATGAGTATACGGTCATGTCTTTTGGATTAACCAATGCCCCGGATTACTTTATGAACTTGATGAATAAAGTATTCATGGAGTATCTGGATAAGTTCGTCATTATCTTTATTGACGATATCCTAGTTTACTCTAATAGTAAAGAAGAGCATGAAGAGCACCTTCGCTTGGTCTTGAATAAGCTTAGAGATCATCAACTCCATGCTAAATTCGACAAGTGTGAGTTTTGGATGAAGGAAGTTACCTTTTTGGGACACATCATGTCTGCGGAAGGAGTCGCCGTCAACCCTAGCAAGGTCAATGATGTGCTCAACTGGGAGTCACCAAAGTCAGTACCTCAGATCAGAAGTTTTCTTGGAATGGCAGGTTACTACCGCCGGTTTATAGAAGGATTTTCAAGAATAGCAAGACCCCTTACCCAATTGCTGAAAAAGGAAAAGAAATTTTCCTGGACGCGAGAATGTGAGCAAAGTTTTCAAGAATTAAAGAAGTGTTTGACCACCGCCCCAGTGCTGACTCTGCCTGATGTTCGGAAGGATTTTGAGATTTTCTGTGATGCATCTCGACAAGGGATCGGTTGTGTTCTAATGCAAGAAAGGAAGGTAGTAGCATATGCTTCACGCCAATTGAAGCCTCATGAAGCTAATTACCCCACTCATGACTTACAATTGGCTGCCGTAGTGCATGCTTTGAAGATATGGCGTCATTACCTTATCGGTAATCGCTGTGAAGTTTACACTGACCATAAGAGCTTAAAGTACATCTTCACTCAAGATGATCTAAACATGAGACAAAGAAGATGGTTGGAGTTAATCAAGGATTACAACATGGGAATTCATTATCACCCAGGCAAAGCAAATGTTGTAGCAGATGCTTTAAGTAGAAAGGTCTACTGCAATACTCTTATGATCAAAGAAAGTCAGCCAGCACTGCATGAAGAATTTCAAAAGCTCAAGCTTGAGTTAGTCGAAGAAGGTTACTTAGCTGCCCTGGAAGTGCAACCAACTCTTCAGGATCAGATCAAGAAAGCTCAAGAAGAAGATATAGATGTCAAGGAGATCAAGAGAAACATGAAGCAGGGTAAATCCTTAAGATTTTTAGAAGATGAGCAAGGCATCATATGGTTTGATAAGTGTATTTGTGTGTCGGATCGGAAGGAACTGAAGCAGTTAATACTCAAGGAAGCTCATGAAACCTTATACTCTATTCACCCCGGAAGCACTAAGATGTATCAAGATCTCAAGGAATTTTATTGGTGGCCTAGCATGAAGCGTGAAATTGCTGAGTATATTGCACAATGCGACGTTTGCCAGCGAGTTAAAGCTGAGCATCAGAGACCTACTGGACTCTTGCAACCTTTAGGTATACCTGAATGGAAATGGGAAGAAATTGGCATGGACTTTGTCACCGGTCTACCAAGAACCAAAATTTGGATATGATTCTATCTCGGTAATTGTCGATCGCCTAACCAAGGTGGCTCACTTCATCGATCAAGACCACCTACTCGGGGAGCAGACTTGCGAATTGTATATGGCAAAGATAGTATGTCGACATGGAGTACCAAAGAAGATCGTGTCGGATCGTGGAACCCGATTCACCTCAAGATTACAGCGAAGCTACCACAGCGTTTTGGGCACTAATTTGAATTTGATCTGACCTACCACCCTCGACGATGGATGGTCGACCGAAAGAGTAAATCAAATCTTAGAAGATATGTTGAGAGCCTGCGCTCTGGAGAACAAGACCAGCTGGGACCAAATGCTACCTTATGCAGAGTTTTCTTACAACAACAGTCATCAATCAAGTCTGCAGATGTCCCCGTTTGAGGCCCTTTACGGAAGAAAGTGTCGAACACCCTTCTCATTCGGTCATCCTTGTCTATCTTTCGCCATGCTTGAGTCCAATGACTTCCACTACAACAAAATAGTCTACTAGGGATGTTTTTATTTAGACGCTTTTTATTGTGTCTCTACACCCAGAATCAGATAGCATATAAAGACATTTCTTGAGACGTTCTAGAATACATCCCAATATTTAGAACCCAGCCCATTGAGCCACTCAACTCAACCGTTAACCCCACAAATACTAGTGGACCATGAACTTATCCCCAAATTTCTGAAAAACTTCGTCTCCTAGCGCCTCCTTCTCCCCGACAACGCCGGCTTCTCCCTCTCGTGCCCGCTCCTCCTCCCTCTCCTGGCGCTCGCCGCTCACCTCCTCCTCCCGCCCAGTGCCTCCCTCCTCCTCCCACATCCGGTGCCGCTCCTCCTCCTCCTCCTTTTCCTCCTCGGCGCCTCCGGCTTCTGCCCTGCGCCGCCGCCCGCCTCACCTTTGGCTCCCTCCTCATCCACCAGCCCCTTGCCTTGGTCCTCCTCCTCCTCCCTCCCTCCTCCCCAGCAGGACCTCCTCCTCCTCCTCCTCCTCCTCCTCCCGACGCGGCCTTCATCCCCAGCCTTGACCTCCTCCTTCTCCCTCGCCGGCTCACTGCCCACCCTCCTCCTCCCAGCATGCCGCCTCCCTCCCTTCTCCCCAGTGCCCGCTCTTCCTCCTCCCTCGTCGCCTCCGCTGACCTGCGCCGCCACCCACCTCACCTCCGGCTCCCTCCTCGTCCTCTGGTGATGATGACATTTCTGCTTAATGCTGTAGGTGATGATGGCATGCTTGCTCCTAATGATGATTGGTGTGCTCGATTACTTTCCAAACATCTAGGCATGAATATACATATGGATCACAAGCTGCATATGTTGAGGTGAATATCTCTGCTATGTTCTTTGATCTCAGATTGATAGAATATGGATGTCTCTTAGCATTCGTGAATGTGCCAGTCATTACTCATTTCAAGACTAATTTCCAAATTCCTTGATGATACTCTCTATTTGCGAGCTGTTGTTCAAGGGACAGTAGAACATCTGCATCCTTGTGGTATAATATATTCACATGAGTTGCATTTACTGGGATGATTCCTTAAGCAAATTTGATGGAATTGTGGTGGAGTGTGCAATTAGTAGATGGCTAGTCGGGCTTCTCAGGCACCAAATTGATTTTAGGTGTTGGCGCTCTGTAATTTTGCATCTTTTGTTGCTAAGAAATGATGCATTTGGGGTGGATTCGATTTACTTGGTAGTTGACAGTTAAGGAACATCTGGTGTATTATGTATTTGCTGCAACAAATTCTAGTTATTCTATGGTTGTCAGTGTCAACTCATATCTTTATTGTAGTTGTCAAAGCGAGAATTTTGGGATATCATTCTTTGCATTTTCCTCATTGGTTTGATCATATTATCTATGTTATTGGTTTAACCATGGTTTTTTGCCTCTTGTTTAGTTTAGTTCTTGTTATAAATTGATTGAATCAGTATTAATCTGGTTGTTTCAAATGTGCCCATGGAGATTGATATTTTACTCTTGAGATGTTTATGTGGTGTCTGGCGATCGAACTTGTTTTATGTGAGCATTAGGTCAAGTGATTTCACTACCTCAACTTTGCATTTCACTTATTTCCGATGACAGCAATTGCGTGAGTTCAATATATACTACAATGGAGACTGTCGAATTTAATGATAAACCGGTCACCCTGCCTTATCTCCTAGTATACTGTGTGAACAGCACTTCTGTATACACCTCTAAAAGTGGTTTTTACAATATCCCTCTTGTTGCTACCAAAACCTCTGTGCCACCACCCATGCTCAATGCTTTCGAGATATACTACCTCGTCCCAAATGATGGCACCATGACCACTATCATATTCATGCATTCAGCACAGATAGGGCTGTCAACTAAAATTCTTGTAACATTTTGCTAATGTGATCTTTTCTTCTATTTCATTTTTATGGTATTCAGCTGATGCTATGATGGCTATTAAAACTAACTACCGTATTACGAAGAACTGGATGGGTGACCCATGTCTACCAACAAGCTATAAATGGAGTGGATTGAAGTGTACAAGTGATGGAGCCATATCGATAGTAATATCTTTGTAAGTTTCTTGGAATTAGCCTGATTTAAATTCCTGCTCTAAAGTGTTCAATATATTGTTTGTTAGCCTCTAGCATTAAAAAAATATAACACTTTCTCTAGAGACTTGTCCCACAGTGATATGCAAGGTGCAATATCTGATCAATTTTCTTTGCTGAAATCACTCCAATACTTGTAAGAATAACTATCTAACTATGTGCTGAAATCACTCCAATATCACTGCTGCATTTTCCTCATTGGTTTGATCATATTATCTATGTTATTGGTTTAACCATGGTTGTTTGCCTCCATGTGTAGCAAGCTCTTATGTTGGTTACCAAATTGGCCACAACCCACAAAGGCAGCACTTGAAAACAAAACTTCTTTGTTAGCTTCTACATGTTCCACATGAGCAACATGTGTGGTTGTTTAGACGGGAATTTGCACTGTGGACCCCAAATTATCACCAAAAAGTAATTTCTCATGGTGGAAGACACAAGTAGTGTTGCATGCACCAATGCAGTAGCTACTTCTATTCAGAATTTCAGACTACTCTGGTTGCACACTTGTCAGAATGTGTGGATTGGAAAAGGAGGAGCTTTCACTAGAGAGATCAGGTTGGATACTAAAAGCTAAAACTTGTTAACTTCATCTCTTTTTACTTCTGAGTATAGGCAAATATATTACAAATTATGTGTATGGCACCGATGACAAAATAGCATTTTGTTGGGTTTTGTTTTACTAGAATGTAGTTTTTAAGATAAGTCATAATGATTAAGAAATTTCGTGTCTATTTTTTTTATCAAGGAAATGCTATCATTGACTTGCCTTTTTGTAGAGCCATTTGCCACATTGATACCAATAATTCTGAACTATTTATAAGTAATGTTTGGCAGGGTGTTTGTGAACTTCTACTTAAGACCCCTACTAGCTGGTGTAATTTTACTGTCATGGTTGCCTTGGTCATAACCAGTTGGGATCTTTCCTGATGGGCTGGTTCGGGATCATCTTCAAGGCTTATATACGGTACATATTTGATCATCTTATTGTTGGAAACTTGGAATTGCAACAGGATACATGGGAAGCCTTACTACCTTCAGTGGGTGGAACCAAAAAATGGTTAGCTTGTCTTCCAAAGGCCACTAGGTATATGTTGTAGCTGGCATAGTACTAGGTACCTCATCATTATTTTCTGTGAAGTGTTTTCAATTTTGTATTGTGTATTTCCTTTGTTTTTGATAAATGCAACCCTTCTTATGTCATGCGTGCATGATTTCTTTTTGAGATATGAATAGACATAATAAACAAGTTTATTACTGAATAGGTACTAGGCTCTGTTATTTGGAGGTGGATTAGGCTATTTGTTCCTAAAGACATCGCCGCTGCCGCTGCCCTCTAACTACTCATCGCCTGATTCAGTTGTAGGATTTGTAGAAAAATAATTTCGGTGTGTTTGCACCTTTGTATGTGGATGCTAGATTCAGTTGTTAACTCGATTCACTCTGCAACGGAGTGTCTATGTTTTTTTTTCTAGTTTATTAATATATCGACAATGTAATTCTACATTTGAAATGGCTTTACCTAAGATCTGAAACTTATGAAAATATGTGATACTATACCCTCTGAATCATTGTTGTTTAGCGATAAAATATTTCTACTGAATGAAATAAAAAATGACGTCTCTAGCTCAATCTAAATACGTATGTGAATGCGTATATATCTTTCTTGGCATGCAATAAAGCGTCACTATAGAGAGTAGAGACGATATGGAAATGCATATATGAAAGCGTCTCCAAGCTTGTAGAGACGTAATTTAAACGACTCATATCATTGGCACGCAATAAAGTGTCACTAAGGAGAGTAGAGACGATATGGAAATGCATATATGAAAGCGTCTCTAAGCTTGTAGAGACGCAATCTAAACGACTCATATCATTGTAGATGCGATTAACAATACGTCTCTATGATCTTTGACACGGTACGTGGGGAGGCGCTCCAGAGACGTTTTACAAAAACGGCTCTACAATGTTGTAGAGATGATTGAAAACGTCTTTAACCCATAAAATAGGCGTCTCTACAGGGCTTTTGTGTTGTAGTGTTCACTCGGCATCCTCGATCTTTCTAGACCTCAACTCTCATAGCCTAGTCCCGATCATTTTCGTCGTTGACTCCAAGCCACCTGCACAACCATAGACCATGAAATCATTTTCAGGCATAAGTTCTACACAATTTGACCTACGTTAGCCAAAACATGCATTATGCAGCACATATGCACTGAAACTCATGACTTACATACGAAATTCACCGCCTTCCCGATGCCTGAACCAGAGCTTGCCGGTCTGACCGCCACCCTAGCTGGTCAAACTGGCCACCGATTTGATTGCCAATTAGTGGCCGATCAAACCGCTCCAACACTTAGAATTTTCACCCTGAAAATTTGCACCCTCTTTAGAATTTTCAAACTCTATCTAGTTTTAGATTGAAACTCCAAATCCAATAAGACCAAGTGCAAACGCATCATCTTAGCCAAATTTTCACCCTGAAAATCTGCGCTATCTCTAGAATTTTCAAACTCTATCTAGTTCCAGCTTGAAACTCCAAATCCAAGAGACCAAGTGCAAACGCATCATCTCACATTCCTCTACATGTGATTTTTGGTTGATTTCCAAAATTCACATTTTTTACTTTTGGCCAGTTAGATTGGCGCCTATGGAGAGTCTAACTACCAGCCCCTGGCCGGTCTAACTGCCACCTTGGCGGTCAAACCTCCTGAGTCCTGACAGAATTCTAAAGGTTGCCGAAAATGAGGGTTTCACCAAACGCCTTAACGCTATGCCAATTGTTTAGCACACTAAGATTACGAGCATATCCCCGTGACATACACATATTTCCTTTCTTCGGTAAAATGAGATAATTAGTTATCCTGCTAGAAAAAAGATTAGACTCGCCTGTTCCTGGTCTGCTATAGAAAATCTATCAATTTTCGAATTGTCAAGATTTCGAACTCTAGGGTACGAAGATCATCAGCTAACCTCGACTACATGCTAGGGATTTTTTATCGGCCGAAAATCGGCCATGCCGGATTTACCGGTGGGGGCCGGTAGGAATACATATCGGCCCCCAAAAAATCTGGTTTTGATTAATTTTGTCCAAAAAATCGAATTGGCCAAACCGGCCTCCCCCCCCCCCCCCAAAAAAAAAAAAATAGTGCACGTAGCATTCTACAGGTCAGCATCTTACATTAATCGAAGATACAAAACTATGACTTGTTTATTAATTCGTCCTAGCTCTTGTTTGTATTGTGATCCTTAGTGTAGACATGTCAACTGACGGCCCCTGTCCATCTTTTCACAGAATGCTGATGGTAGCGTTCCATTTTACTGGGGAGTTGATTCTGAGGACGATCTTGTGGTTTCTGATGATGCTGAAATTGTGAAGAAGGCTTGTGGAAAATCCTTTGCACCATTCCCTACAGGTATGCATAATCAACCAAGCAATCATCACAATTCACAAGTATTCGTAACACTTGGAACTCTGTTCTCTTCTGATCGCTGGCATTCAATGAGTTCATCAGGTTTCTTCTTCACGACATCCGGAGGATTGCAGAGCTACGAGTATCCTTTGAACGAGGTGAAACCAGTGCCAAGGGTCGACAGCAAAGGAGAGGTATGCGGCACAACTTAACAGTGGATGCACAGTCCAAGGACACCACCAGCATTCCTAGGGTTGGCAGCGCTGCAGATTGGTCTTCGCAATACTAATCTGAAGATTGACAGAAGCATATGGCAAATGTGGCATGACCTAGAACCCAGCTGCAATTACATGGTTGGACTGCTCGGATCTCTATGCTTAGATTTTTGCCTTTGCCATCTACCAATGTCCATCCTTAGATCATGCTTATGTCAGTGTTATATCTGAATAACTGTCCTCTCTACTACTATTGAAGAATGAGCATGTGGTTTTTATTCCAATAAAAGCCAAAGCCTTTCAGATGTGTAAATAGATGTTTTGGTTATTACAATGATGAAGAATCATAATATCTAATCAGTGGTATGGTTCTTCTCTGCTGCCCGAGTAAATCCTGTTATGGTCCAATCCCTATGCGAGGTACTGTATCATGAGCACTGTACCATCACGTGAACAATGATGCTGCAAGTATTAGATAGGATTTATTATTTAGGAATCTATCTATTAGGTGTTTAATATTATCTTCTAGTTAGGCAAGTTATTATTATATTGGATTGTTAGAAATAAGTTTTTTTATAGATTATTTCTTAAAGGTCAAGTCGGGTTGTCCCTATAAAAGAGATAGTATGTATCCGTTATCAATCACGTAAAGAAATAAACAAAGTTAGTCTCTAAACGGTTGGCTAAAGATCACAGTCTCTTTGTTTGTCCGGAAGAGTTCCGGCTGAGCTTAGAGAGTGATCCCTCGCCTCCTTGGCTAATCAGGCCTCAAAGCCTCGCTATCTCAATAGGGAAAGCTCTGCCAACAGTTAGATAAAGACAAGATCCCTACCCTCGATCCTTGGACCCGTACCTAACCAAAGGCCACAACAATCCATCTAGGAATCCTAAAAAAAAAAACAATCTAGGAGATGTGTATGTAATGCTCCCCTCTACTTTGCATTGTGCTTAAATGAGCCACATCTCTAGCTAGGAGATTAAACCATGAAACTGGTGGCATTGTTGGAACTAATCTTGTTGTTATAAGATTGAGGAGGCCGACTAAAGGGGGGTGAATAGGCGGTTTTAAAAATCTTTTGGCAAAAACCGAGTTGTATGCGGAATTGTAAATCAATTCAGTTTTACCCAATTAAAACCTAAATCAACTAGTCTTTACTAATTGCACCAACAATATAAGACTATTGATAATTATAACAATCATACAAAGACATGTAAGCAATTTAATTATAGGAATATAAATTGCAATAGATAAAAGCATAAGAAGGCAAACCACAACGACATAAGGATGTTTTACAGTGGTGTTCGAAAACTTACTGATCTCCCCTAATCCACATTGAGGTAAGCCCAAACGAATTGGACCGGCTCCACGAATTAAGCCAACAACTCCAAGGTAAGTCCAACTACTTAGACCGACTCCAACACGAACCAACACCTCGATCCACTCGGGGTTGCTCTTCCTTCACTCCGGAGATGGCGAGCACCAAGCCACTCACAACCGCCCAGGTCTCCTCACAACCTTCTTTGAGAAGATCACCGGCGCAACTCCTCCAAGCCGTCTAGGTGTCGGCAAACAACAAGAGTAACAAGTCAGAAACGCTCACTTGAACGAATCAAGTGTCTAAGCTCAATGGATACACAATCCACTACTGATGAGGACATCCCGCCAATTGGACCGCTTACACGAGCACAAGCTAAAAAGATTAATCAACAAGTGAACTCGCTCCTAATTAAATTTGGTTTTTATTTACATGAGAACTCGTTACTACCTAATGCTAATATTTTAATTGTTCTTAGGTTTACGCGTGAGGAGACTTTGGGACCCAAGAAGATTATATGTTGTCTAGGAGTACGTGTCCAGCAGAAGGTGCGGGAGGGCGGGAACGCCAAAAGAAGACAATGCATATGTGGTGAAGAAATAAAGGTTGCATGTGTTGCATGCATGCATGCGGGTGTGCATGAGGTGCTGCCCATGTGTTCATGCATGTACCACACTAAACAAGGAATGACCAAGTGTGCATGACAAAGTTTGCTATTGAACCTTATTTTGCATGCACATACATGCACCACACAGTGGAAAGCAAGGACCAAAACGAGTGGGTCGGTCGTTCGGCACGTAATCCGTTTAGCACCAGGACTTTGAGTCCGTTGTTTTGTTTGATTCGGTTTAGCCTTTTGTGCGCACAATTGGCCGGCTATTAAAACTAGGCTGCGCCGTCTTGTGGAAGGGACGACATATTTTCATATAATCATATATTCTTGATTCTAGGGTTTGAGCAATATTGCCTCCACTAGAATAGGGAGTTCCAATTTGTTGTGTCGTTCCGTCGTTCTTATGATTCCTTGTGTTTTGCGGGAGTAGCAACACGTCTACTTTGTGTGGTCGGGTAGATGGGATCACGAGCGTGTGGTTGGACAAATTCTTTTGTCACAGGTTGTTGTTTTGACAGTGGTTGGCGCCATCGGTTCGTCAGATTGCACGGATTCAAAGTTAACATCGATCCTACGTCGTGAAGATCGGGCATCCCCCATATCATCTTGGTATCAAAACGTCAGTTGCCACTGTATGATTAATTTACCTGTAGTTAGATTTATTTATTTTATCCTATACATAAAAAGCCATAAAAAATCCCTTTAGCCCGTAATTCAATCTAATTTTTTAGTGAGTTTGGTTAGGTCTTGATCCATTAGAAATTGTGTTTAGTCGCTGATCTTTGTTTCCTTTGTGTAGCTTTCATTTCTTGTTTTCAATATGTTAGCTGTTAGTCGGTACCAAAAAAGTACCACTCTGGTCAAAGAAAGCCGCCGCCACGATCGCACAAAAAAAACCAAAGAAAGTGATCTGCTACAGTAGCACAAGCTACAGCACACGTGTAAACTTTGCTTCCATCTCGCTCTCTTCATCATTGCGATGGGCGCCCGATCATCACGCGGAAAAGAAATAGACTGCTATAGTAGTGTGTGATACAGTACGCATGCGAAACAGTGCTCCAAACTGTCGCCAATAAGAAAAAAAAACTCACTAGAGCTGCTACAATGTCGCGGAGCTACCGTGCCGTGCTATAGTACATTGAAAGAAAAAAAACGCCTATATCTTTTGTGAGCCAATTCAATTCTTTGCGAATACTTTGCTCCTATTGAGACCAGCTATTGATATTGCTCTAGGGCTGTTCATGTACACTTTGCACACAACTGAATTGTTATTTACTTTCATAGCCGAAAGTGGGGCTTTAAGTGTTGCTCTTGTGACAATTTGATTGGTCGGGTAAAAAGAAGAAGAAGAAAAACAAACAACAAAAAAAAAAGAGGACAGAAAAAGAAAAAGAAATAAATATACTTGACCGATCACCTATTGTGAGCACACCCTATCATTGTCAAAATTTCAGATTGTGATATTTAATTGTTTTGAACAATCTTCTGCCCTATTTTATATCATTGAGCAATTAGCTAGCGTCTCTTCATAACTTGTGCAATACGAGCTAATTATTCATCACTTATATTTTTATATATTAGCTCATTCCTTTTATTGCACTAAGTTCCATCATCTTTGCGTGTCAGTTGCTTCGTTCTTCGCTTAAATCAAAAGATCAGCAACTAGGCATTGAATTCTAGTTTGGATTGTTACCTAGCTTTACAATATCTAGAATTTCAGATTGCATAGGTAAATACTTTTCCCCCCAAGCTCCACAAATAAGCCATTGTTTAACAGTGCTTGTGCAATTGAATTCGCTTAATCTATCACCTTGTGCTTTCTACCGTCACCAAGTGTGTGCAGCTCTTCAATTCCATCAAGGACACATAAGAACTTCGGTCGATAAGAGAAGGTGAGGTTGAGTGATTTTCATAAATAAAAACTTCCACATCCACATATATAGTTTTTCTTTGTTTGCACTAACCATGTCAGGAAAGAAGAAGAACCAGCATATGTTACACAAGCTGACCTTGAAAAGCTCACAAATGATTTCAACACTCAGTTGAATGACAACATGGGCGTCTTAAGGAGGGAGGTACTAGAGGAGCTTCGCAAAGAGCGCGGCCCAGTTGGTGTCCATGAAGAAGGCGTTGAGCTTGATGAGACCGATGAGGAGAGGGCTGCACGATTCGCTAGAGAAGCTCAAGCGGGTCGAGTCGCTGCCAACGCTATTCGACCACCCATTCCCGGGTGTGGGGGAGGTGTTTTAGGCATTGAACATGGCCAAGGGAGACGCCTCGTGGCCATGGGTGTGACCGTGGATGCGATGGTGCTTCCCACATTGAGGACTTCAGCAACGACGTTTGGTTACACCGCAATGATAACTATCAACGCTATGGTCGTCGTCATGATGAGCGGCACATGGAGGAAAATTTTGGGAAGCTCAAATTCAATATTCGCAAATTTGAAGGCGCTTCCGATCCAGATGTATATCTCACATGGGAGTTCAAGGTAGAAAAGATATTCCAGATGCACAATTATTCGGAAGAGAAGAAGCTACATATGGCGTCACTTGAGTTTGATGAGTATGCTTTGATTTGGTGGGAGCAAGTATTGAACCAAAGAGAAGATAACAGAGAACCACCAATTGCATCATGGGCTGAAATGAAGCAAGAGCTGAGAGCACGTTTTGTTCCTAACACTTATAAATGTGGTCTTTTTGAGAAATTGCAGAATTTGAGACAGGGAGGTCGCTCAGTGGAGGAATACTATAAGGACATGGAGCAAGCTATGATTAGGGCACATGTGCACGAAGATGAAGAGCAAACACTTGCGCGTTTTCTGTTTGGCATAAAAAAACATTAAACGCATAGTGCAATATCAGCCCTACAATACTGTTGTTGATTTGGTGCATCAAGCGACAAAGGCGGAGAAGTAGTTACTAGAAGATGTCAAAACTAGCACTAAGGACAGCATCGTTGAAGAATCATGACCCGCCATTATGAGTTAATGGTATATTTTGGTAATTAATGATAATCGTCATTTGGAACTAACATTTTGCTTGAGTTGGATAAATATGTTATGTTCTATGATGATGGAGACTTTGGATGACATCATGAGTTGATCGTCATCAAGTCAAGACTCGGGATGAAGGAAATCATCATGTGTTGATGATGTTCAAGACAAAATTCCGAAGTAAAGAAGATCATCATGTGTTGATGATATTGAAGTCAAGAGCTTGAAATAAAGGATGCATCATGTGTTGATGCATGTCAAGATCTCTAAGAAGATATGATCATGAGTTGATCATCAAGTCAAGAGAAGATCCTTCATGTGTTGATGGAGTCTTGAAGTGAAGATGTGCGTCATCAAGCTTTAAGAGGATGCTCAATGCAAAGGTATAACTAGCTAGGACTAAGGATGTGTTCCTAGTCTTTTACCGGTCTTGGTGTTTGGTTGGAAGACCGAATTGCTAGTATAGGTTGCCGTACTATTAAGAGGGGTCTTTGACTAGTAGCTTGAGTGTGTCATGTGTTGATTACTCGTTGTGATTGCTCTAGCTCTCTTTAGTATGTTGCTATTATTTGCGAATGTGTTTTGCAAATAGATTAAGCTCATGCATAATCTCTGTAGCATGTGACTATACTTTGCAAATGGTTGAAGTCCATGCACCTTCTCCTTGTGGCATAATGCTATTGTTTTCAAATGTGTTTTGCAAATAGTTGAGGCTCATGTATGTTCCTTGTAGCATGTGACTTTGGTTTGCGAATGTGTTTTGCAAATGGTTTAATTTCATGTATCTTATTCTTTGTAGAGTTGATTCTAAAAGTTGGCAAATGTGTTTTACAACTTGTTAAGAATCTTGTCTTTAACCCTTGTTTACACCATGCATCAATTGGCAAATGTGTTTTGCAAAATTGAGTTGAAGCAAGTTGCAAAAATCAGCTTTTGGTTCCTAGACCGGACTGACCGCCATGTGTTGGCCGGTCTGACTGGACCCCCGGTCAGGGTCGAGCGGTTAGCTTTTTCCAGAAGATGTGTTTTTCTGGTTTTAGCAAGTGCGGTCTGACCGCAGTTATTAGTCCGGTCTGACCCGGTCAGCTTTTTCGAGAGAATGTGCTTTTCTGGAAATGCTATTTTCGGTTGGCCAGTCTGACCACCATGTGTTGGCCGGTCAGACCGGGTGGCGCGGTCTGACCGGCCATTAGTTGGCGGTCAGTCCGAGTGTGTCCAACGGCTAGTTTTATAGTTGTTGGAGCATGGCCGATCTGATCGGCCGTTGGCATGCGATCTGACCGGGTGTGACACCCTGAATTTATTTTAGAACCTTTTTGGGATTTTCAAAATAAAAAAGAACCATTTTTGTTTTGATGGGAATTCAAAGCTTAACCTGAAATTTCATAATGGATTTAAGCTGCCTAACTCAAACTACAACTAAAAGTTCCTTGTTGGTTGCTGAGATTTTGGAGTTTTGAAGATTTTTCCCTTCTCTATCCATGTTCTTGTCCATCTCTAGTCTAGACCTCCCTTTTGTCTGAGATCTATTGGCCCAGACCTCTCCTTCGTTTGGATCTAAGGGTCCCGACCTCCTCTGTGCAGTCCTCCTATGGTCCAGACCTCCTTAGGTCTAGATCTCCCAAACGCTTAGACCTCCCCGAGTCCCATTTCTCCCTCTCGGGTCCTCTCTGGCTTGCAATCTCCCCAAGTTTGTGCCACCCTTGCATGCATTTATACTCCTTTGGAATCCTGTGTAGCTTTCCATGTTTTCTTGAATATCCGTCGATACTTGAAGCCTTGAAACCTTCTCTGGAGGTCCCCTTTGGTACCAGTCTGGTAGTACCGCTTATACTTGGTGGTACTACCGCTTCCTAGACCTCCTTGTGTCCTTCAAGACCTCTCCATGTCCTCTAGGACCTCCCCTTACCTTTATTGGACATCTCTGTGTCCCACCGGACCTCCCCAGGTCCTCCAGGACCTCCTCCTTACTCATTTACATCTCAATTGATTGTGAGTCGTCCGATTTGCATTGGACGGCTTGATCTTGGTGAGGCGTTCGGGTGGTCCGAACGTCCCACCTCCTCTGAGCCTTTGGATCTCCATTGGACGACCCGAACTGTTGTGGCGTTCGGGCGGTCCGAACGTCCTAACCATTTTGGGCGGTCCGATCGAAATCCAGCGGCCCAGACCTCCTCCTTGCACATCGGGACCGTTAAGACCTCCCCCTTGGAGATCTTAACCGTCCAGACCTCCTCCTTGTGGATCTGGACCGTCAAGACCTCCCCTTTGGAGATCTTGGCCGTCCAGACCTCCCCTCTTTGGCAGATCCGATCATTAGGACCTCCCCTTGAGAATCCTAACCGTTCAGACCTCCCCTGGATTGGATCCTACGGTTCCAGACCTCCTTTGTGGGTGAGGTCCCCCTTTTACTTTTGTGGACCTCCCCGTTTGCGTTTAAATCTTGACCGTTGGACCTCCCCTTTGGAGATCCAACCGTCAGGACCTCCCTTGCGGGTAAGGACCTCCTCCTTGCCCTTGCGGACCTCCTCTGGTGCGCTTGATCTTGACCGTTTGGACCTCCCCTTTGGAGATCCAACCGTTTGGACCTCCCCAGTGGGTAAGGACCTCCCCTTGTTCACTGCAAGACCTCCTCGAGGTCCTTGTAGGACCTCCTTGGCGGGTCTTGGTTGCCCCACTAGGCAGTCAAGCACCCAGTTTTCTTTACCTTTGACTAAGTCCTTTGGGCAAGGAAGTCTCCGCAGCATTTAATACACGTTGTGTCGCATTAAATGCCCTCACCTTTTTCAGTACCCCTGTCATACCAATTGTCACATTCCTTGCCTACTCCACTGTCCTATTTACCAACTCTTGTTGACTCCAATCTGGGTCATGTGCAATGACTTCCCCTATATATAGTTTAGGAGAGCCCTCCTTTATCACTTTCTTCTTCATTTCTACTCTCTGTCTCAACCGAGCTACCATAGACCTCCTCTCTCTAGTCTCTGGACCTCCTCCAACTCGAGCTTGGACATTCTCTCTGGAGCTCCAAGACCTCTCCACCAAGCTCCTTGGACCTCCTCTTGACCTCCCAGCTTCTCTGTTGGTTTTGTTTTAAAGTTTATTTGGAGTTCTTTGGATTTTGCTTGAGCTTTGTTTGAATATTTGGTTCTTCACGTGTAGATTGCCCAGACCGTGGGGAGCCCGAGTTCAGTGAGGGAGAGGAAGCAGCCTGAGATCTTGAGCAAGGCAAGTTACACTCTTGAACATGTTGCACCCAATATTTCAAACTACTTATGTCGTTTTCAAAGATGTATGCATGCTTACTTTACTAAGTATTTCAATGCCTAGCTTTCAATCCATAGTTAAACCTACTGTTTGGTATGACCTCTATCCATGATTGAATCAACCTCATTGTCACCTTAGACAAAAACTGGTTCTTGCAATAGTGAGGACCCGAGGCTCTTGAAAAATGACATGCTTAGTAATGTTTAGACCAAAATCTTGATTTGGGGAGTTTAGACCAAAAACATCAAATACTCAAATGTTTTGAGCCATGGCATTGGTGTGCCATGGGGATTTCGGCCATGACATTGGTGTGTCATGGATGTTTTACTTGGCCTTGACATTGGTGTGCCATGGAGAATTGTAAAGCATAGTTAATGAAAAATGGTTTTGACTTGGGCGAAATTTGGTTGTATGGTTGGTGCATGTCTATGCACGGGGTCGTGATCCGATGCCCCAGGTTGAGGTTTGTCGCCCAAGTCGGTTAAGGACCGGTCTTTGAGACACCACTTGCTAAGCCTATAATGGGCTATGCCAAACTTGTGCAACCACATGTCTCCAAAGATGGGGCGTGGGACCTGGCTAATTAATTTACAAAGCTCTACCATGGTTTGCCTCATGACGCTGTGGGTTGTCATGTTATGACTAGTTGTAGTCCCACCAGGCTCAAGAGGGGGCTTAAACCCGGCGGATGGAGAGTCCAATGGGAGCGAAACCTTAGAGTGGGTGGACTGTGGTGGAGCAATGCCTTGTAAAGGCCTTGTCATGTGCTCTAGACCTCTCACCAAAGGAAGTGTGAGGTGGCATCGATGGATGCCAAGCAAACTAGAGAATTCATATCATGTGGGTAAAGTGTGCAACCTCTGCAGAGTGTAAATCTATTCGAATAGCCGTGTCCACGGTCATGGACATGCTGGCAATGTCACTCAAAGTTAGCTCTTGGTTTTTGGTTTTCAAAAGAAATATTGAAATTGGTTTTGGTGGCTTAACCAAAACTGGGTTTGGGTGGGAAGCCTTGTGCAGGAGGGTATCCTTCACCATTTCAATGATGAATGTATCCAACTGAAAATGGATTTGTAAAACTGAATTTTAATTATTGTAACCTGCCTTGAAACTCAATACTTGTATTTGAAATAAAATTGGCTTTATGCAAATCAACCTTAATATGATGTCCTTTGATATATCCCTATGCATGTCATTCTGTTAATTGATGGGTGTAACTTGCGAGCACGGTTGTTGTGCTCACTCTTGCTTGATTCATATATTGAGTAGATGAAGACTCCTATGATGATGAAGATGACCAGCTCAATTAGGCCGCGCCCTCCAACCAGTCACCTATGGTGTAATGGGTGGACCCTGTCTGTTATTTTCCGCTGCTTTTGTGTGCTCTCTGTTGCTGGAGCTTGTTAGCAACCCTTGTAAACAAATCTCATTTTGCTGTTAATAAAGTCTTATGGATGTTTATGTTATCACTAGTTTGCTGTGAGAACTAGTCGATGATCTCTGGGGGCTAGTTTGGATCACAGAGGACTTCAGGCTTGCCCTAAGCCCCACGACCTCCTCGGGGTGGTTCCTCGGACCTCCCTCGGGTGGAGACGTGGAGTTTTGGGAGGTCTCGAGGTCCAATGACCTCTGGGTCAGACCTCCCGGACCTCAGGGGTCCTCTCGGACCTCTCGGGAGGTCTGTCAGGATCACCGGATGTCCTCTCGGGCGTCTGGGAAGTCCTTTGCGGACCTCCCAGGAGGTCCCGAGGGACCTCCCGGGTGTGCCCTAGGCCGGGTCGTTACACCGGGCCTGGTTGATTTTCGGCAGAATCTTTCCATAACGGCTAGTTTTTGTGTGTGGGCTATAAATACCCACCTTGGCCTATTGTGGGAGAATTGCTGATGCCCCATTCTATTCTCTTGCGCTAGTGCAAGCTCTCTCCTCTCATTTGTGCATGTGTTGCACTTAGTGAGCTTAGAGAGCAAACCCTAAGTGCATGTGTTGCAATTAGGTAGTGGATTGTGTATCCATTGAGCTTAGACACTTGATTCGTTCAAGTGAGCATCTCCGACTTGTTATTCTTGGTGTTTGCCGACACTAGACAGCTTAGAGGAGTTGTACTGGTGATCTACAAGAAGGTTGTGAGAAGACCCGAGCAGTTTGTGAGTGGTTTGGTGCTCGCCATCTCCGGAGTGGAGGAAGAACAACCCTGAGTGGATCGAGGTGTTGGTTCAAGTTGTGAGCCGGTCCAAGTGGTTGGACTTACCTCGGAGGTGTTGGCTCAAGTTGTGGAGCCAGTCCAACGTGGTTGGGCTTACCTCAACGTGGATTAGGGGAGACCGGCAAGTCTCCGATCACCACAGTAAAACATCATCGTGTCGTTGTGATTTGCCTTCTTGTGCTTTTCATTATGCAATTTACATTCATTGTATTAAATTGCTTACTTGTCTTTGTATGATTGCATTCTTTATCAATAGTCTTATATTGCTGGTGCACTTAGTCAGGACTAGATGATTTAGGTTTTAATTGTGTAAAACCGATTTGATTTACAATTCCGCATTTGAAATCGGTTTTAGCCAAAGAATTTTTTTAAAAACCGCCTATTCACCCCTCTCTAGTCGGCCTCCTCGATCTTACAAGTAAGAGTGAGGAAGGGTTGGTTATGTTAGCCACAAAATAAGATTTGAGAGATGTGAGCAATAACCCATCAAAGATGCACTTTGTGCTTGTGTACAAAGATGCAACTATTTTGCTTTCAACTAACGACTTAACCTCTCTTCCTAGTGGTGTTTTCTCTCTTTTGTAGGCATTTGAGGATGTGTTTCTGGAGGAGATACCAGCGGCACTTCCGCCATTGCACGGAATAGAGCATCAAATTGATCTAGTTCCCAGTGCATCACTTCCAAACTGTCCACCATACCGTACCAATCCGGAAGAAACCAAAGAAATTCAGCGCCAAGTGCAAGGGCTACTTGAGAAAGGGTATGTACGTGAAAGTCTTAGTCCTTACGCTGTTCCTGTAATTCTTGTTCTTAAGAAAGATGGTACTTGGAGAATGTATGTTGATTGTCGTGCCATTAACAATATCACTGTTAGATATCGTCATCCTATCCCTAGATTAGATGATATGCTAGATAAGCTTAGCGGTGCTGTTATATTCTCCTAAATTGATTTGAGGAGTGGGTACCATCTGATTAGAATGAAACTTGGTGATGAATGGAAGACCGCTTTTAAGACTAAATTTGGATTATATGAATGGTTAGTCATGCCTTTTGGATTATCTAATGCACCCAGTACATTCATGCGATTGATGAATCATGTTTTAAGAGCATTCATTGGTAAATTTGTTGTGGTATACTTTGATGATATTTTTATCTATAGCAAAACGATGGATGGACACATTGATCATACTAGACAAGTGCTAGAAGTGCTTACAAATGAGAAACTGTATGCTAATCTTGATAAATGCACTTTTTGCACTGATAAAGTTGTGTTCTTAGGCTATGTTGTTTCTGGACAAGGCACTGAGGTAAATGAATCTAAAACTGAAGCAATTAAGAATTGGCCTACCCCTGTGAATGTTAGTCAAATAAGAAGCTTTCATGGTCTTGTTAGTTTTTATCGTCGTTTTGTTAAAAATTTCAGTACCATTGCTACCCCTATAAATGAGTTAACTAAAAAGGGTGTTGTATTGGGATGGGGTGCACCACAAGAAAAAACTTTTCAAGAGCTAAAGAAACGTTTAATTGAAGCACCATTGCTTGTTTTGCCTAATTTTACTAAGACTTTTGAAATTGAATGTGATGCTAGTGGAATAGGTATTGGTGGTGTTTTGATGCAAGAACGGAAACCCGTAGAATACTTTAGTGAGAAACTAGGAGGTGCTCAATTGAACTATCCTCTGTATGATAAAGAATTGTATGCTTTGGTACGTGTGCTTGAAACTTGGTAACATTATCTTTGGCCTAGAGAATTTATTATCCACTCTGATCATGAGGCTTTGAAATATTTGAAAAGCCAAGCTAAATTGAATCGTAGACATGCTAAGTGGGTAGAATTCATTGAAACTTTCCCATATGTTATTAAGTACAGGAAAGGAAAAGAGAATATGGTAGCTGATGTTTTATCTAGAAAACATATGCTTTTTACTCAACTAGAAGTAAGGGTACCCAGATTAGAGAGTTTGAAAAATTTATATACTTCTAACCACGAATTTTCAGAACCATATTCTAAATGCAAAGATGGGAAAGGATGAGACAAGTTTTATGTTCATGATGGGTTCTTATTTCGTGCTAACAAATTATGTGTTCCAGATTCGTCCGTGCGTTTGCTTTTATTGCAGGAATCTCATGCAGGTGGATTGATGGGACACTTTGGGAGAGAAAAGACCTTCATGATGCTAAGCGACCACTTTTATTGGCCTAAAATGAGGCGTGATGTTGAAAGGTTTGTACAACGATGTGTGACATGCTACAAAGCGAAATCTAAACTTAATCCACATGGTTTATATACCCCACTTCCTATTCCCAGTGTACGTTGGGAGGATATTAGTATGGACTTTGTTTTAGGACTGCCTAGGACTAAGAGGGCAAGGGATTTAGTTTTTATAGTTGTGGATAGGTTCTCTAAAATGTCACATTTTATTCCCTGTCACAAAAGTGACGATGCGTCACATGTAGCTGACTTGTTTTTTTAGGAAAATTGTAAGATTGCATGGCATGCCAAAGATGATTATTTCAGATCGTGACGTCAAGTTCATGAACTACTTTTGGAAGACTTTGTGGGCCAAGCTTGGGACAAAGTTGTTATTCTCAACAACTTGTCACCCACAAACGGAGGTGGTGAATAGACCACTTTCAATACTACTACGGACGATGATCAAGAAGAATATAAAAGAGTGAAAAGATTGTTTGCCGCATGTGGAGTTTGTGTACAATAGAGCGGTACATTCTACTACTCAATTGTGTCCGTTTAAGGTGGTGTATGGTTTTAAACCAATTGCGCCACTTGATTTGCTACCACTGCCGCTACACGAACATGCTAATATGGAGGCGTCAAAGCGTGCTAAATATGTGAAGAAAATTCATGTCAAGACTAAAGAAGAAATTGAAAAGAAGACGAGCTACTAGGCCGAGAAGGCGAACAAGTCAAGGAAGATGTTATTTGAACTAGGTGACTTGGTTTGGGTGCATCTACGCAAAGAACGCTTTCCGAACAAGTGTAAGTCCAAGTTGATGCCTCAAAGAGATGGTCCATTTAAAGTACTTGAGAAGATCAATGACAATGCATATAAGATAGAGCTTCCGGGTGATGATTATGCTATGAGTTCTATATTCAATGTTTCTGATTTGTCACCATTCTTTGGACCAGAAGAATCAGAGTCGAGGATGACTCCTTTTCAAGAGGGGGAGGATGATGAGGACATCCCGCCGATTGGACCGATTACATGAGCACGAGCTAAAAAGATTAATCAACAGGTGAACTCACTCCTAATTGAATTTGGTTTTTATTTATATGAGAACTGGTTACTACCTAATGCTAGTATTTTAATTATTCTCAGGTTTACGCGTGAGGAGACTTTGGGACCCAAGAAGATTATATGTTGTCTAGGAGTACATGTCCGGCAGAAGGTGCGGGAGGACAGGGACGCCAAAAGAAGACAATGCATATGTGGATCAGAAATAAAGGCTGCATGTGTTGCATGCATGCATGCGGGTGTGCATGAGGTGCTGCACATGTGTTCATGCATGTACTGCACTAAACAAGGAAGGACCAATTGTGCATGACAAAGTTTGCTGTTGAACCTTATTTTGCATGCACATACATGCACCTACACGTGGAGTTTGCATGCATGTTTGCCATGCACCTACACGTGGAGTTTGCATGCATGTTTCCCATGCACATACATGCACGCAATGGAAAGCAAGGACCAAAACAAGTGGGTCGGTCGTTCGGCATGTAATTCGTTTAGCACCAGGACTTTGAGTCCGTTGTTTTGTTTGATTCAGTTTAGCCTTTTGTGCGCACAATTGGCCGGCTATTAAAGCTAGGCTGCGCTGTCTTGTGGAAAGGACGATATATTTTTTGATAATCATATATTCTTGATTCTAGAGTTTGAGCAATATTGCCCCCACTAGAATAGGGAGTTCCAATCTGTTGTGTCGTTCTTGTGATTTCTTATGTTTTGTAGGAGCAGCGGCACATTTACTTTGTGTGGTTGGGTAGACGGGATCACGAGTGTGTAGTTGGGCGAATTCTTTTGTCGTAGGTTGCTGTTTTGACAGTGATTAGTGCCATCGGTTCATCAGGTTGCATGGATCCAAAGTTATCATCAATCCTACGTTGTGAAGATCGGGCATCCCCTGTATCAACTACCTAATGCAACACATGCACATAGGGTTTTCTCTCTAAGCTCACTAAGTGTAACACATGCACATAAAAGAGGTGAGGGCTTGCTCTTTGCTCAAATGAATGAATAACACTAGCAACCACAACTTGCACAACCGGCCAAGGTGAGTATTTATAGCCCACACACAAAAACTAACCGTTGGAACCAACTTCCTAAAAAATCAGGATTTGCGGTAATACCGCCCTTCAAACCCGGTATTACCGATTTCAAGAATAACCTTTGGAACAGTCCCATTTAATGCACTGAACTAGTCGTTACACAAAAAGTTGCGGTACTGCCGCCAACTAGAATTCAGTAATATCGCTCTCCGGTAGTACCGTTTCTTAAATGCGATACTACCGATTTCTAGAGGTTTGAGAAACACAAAAACACCTTCACTGGAAATAACGTACCGCCATCAAAATATCAGTACTACCGCACCCTGGTAGTACCGCTCAAAACATGTGGTCATTCTGATTTTCAGAGAGAAACAAAAACACTTTAAAAACATTCGGACCACACGTTCGGACCGTCCGAACGTTCACCTGTCCTATAGTAATACCGCTTTTCACTTGCAGTCATACCACTTTCAAGTTTCAAAAAAACTCCCAAAAGCATGTTCGCTGTTAAAAACATACCACCACTTCTTTTGGTATTACCGACCTGTGGTAATACCGCTCAACAACTGCGGTCATACCGAATTTGGGGTTTCAAGGAAAACTTCCAAAAACTTCCCCTCTGGAAAATTCGTACCGCCATGTAAACTCGGTATTATCAACCTGCGGTAATACCGCTTATCACTTGCGGACATACCTATTTTCAAAACAGTTTTGCAGAAGCTCAAACTCAATTCGCAAAACGCATTTGCCAATAGATGCGCGATACAAACAAGGGTTAAAGGCAAGATTCTCAACAAGTTGTAAAACATATTTGCTGACTTTTAGAATCAACGCCACAAGGAATATGCATAAACCGTGACCATTTGCAAAACACATTTGCAAATATCGGCAACATGCTAATGAGAGCTAGAGCAAGCAAGACGATCTTTCAACACATGACAAACTCAAGCTACTAGTCAAGACCCCTCTTAATAGTATGGCAACCTATACTAGCAATCTGGTCTCCAACCAAGCACCAAGACCGGTAAAAGACTGAGAACGCATCCTTAGCCCTAGTTAGTCATACATTTGCCTTGAGCATCCTCTTGAAGCTTGATGACGCATATCTTTACTTCAAATCTGGGTCATTGTCTTGATATGCATCAACACATGATGCATCTTTTACTTGACCTCCATCCATAAATGATGGATCTATTCTTGATTTGATAATCAACTCATGATCATCACCTCGTCGGGATCTTGATGTGCATCAACATATGATGCATCCTCTACTCCAAGCTCTTGACTTGAATATCATCAACACACGATGATTTCATTCACTTCAAGTTCTTGACTTGAATATGCATCAACCCGTGATGCACTCTTCACATGTCTTCCATCAACACATGATGGATCTTCTCTTAACTTAATGATCAACTCATGACCATCTCCTCTTCTTGAACATCATCAACACATGATGATTTCCTTTTCTTCAAGATCTTGATATGCATCAACGCATGATGCATCCTTTTCTTGAACCTTGGTTTGATAATCATCAACATATGAAAACCTTCTTCACTTCGAGATCTTGTCTTGAATATCATCAACACATGATGATTTCCTTTATCCCGAATCTTGACTTGATGACGATCAACTCATTATGCCATCCAAAGTCTCCAACCTCATGGAACATAACCTATTCATCTAACTCATGAAAATGTTAGTTCCACAATATGATTGTCATTAATTACCAGAACATACCATTAAATCATAATGGTGGAATAAGATACTTCAATCTTTCCGTTTTTGGTAATTGATGACAACCATCACAATTGCAAATTATTGAATATAAAGACATATGAGTATATATGAATTACACAAGTTTTATATACTCAAAAGGATATGTTTCAAAGTAGAGATCCTTAATATATGGTGGATATGGGAATATAGATCAATACTAATGAAATCGCAAAACTTAAAGTGAACTCCCCCTAAATGTGTGCATACACGAATGTGTGATAAGAACATATGCACATATTCAAGTTAAACTTTTAGTGGAGTTCAACCTATATTTTAGATCCGAGGAATGTAATAAGATGTAAGAATATGATTTCTAATGCATATCTCCATGATTTTCACCTTTTCATTCAAATGAGGATAAACAATAGGTATATCAATAAAAGTGTTAGTCTCACAAATAGATTTGTCATTAATCACCGAAATATTCCATTAACTCATAATGATGGGTCTAGATTCTTCAGTTGTTTTGTAGCATAACTACAGGGATTGATTGAGTAGTATGTTGGATTTGAATTGGTAGCATAACTATCGGGATTGAATCTTGATTGCTAGCGTGGGTTGATTGAATCCTAATTGCTAGCGTGGATTGATTGAATCCTGACTGCTAGCATAGATTGTTTCCTTCATTTGTGTTTAAATGAGACAAGAAAAAAAACAGAAAAGTTGCGCAGTTTGGGCGGCACAAAAATCAGCTTGTGTTCTCATTGCCATGTTGAGTCTCCAGAGTGATTGCGTGTGTAGTGTGTTCGTGTTCGCGTTCGCGTTGAGTCCTCATCGGCTTGGTGCCAACAATTGGTATCAGAGTCTTGGTGATTTCTGTGAGTCAGAGAGGATGCCGAGTGGAGGAAGGAGTATGTCTCTATCCGCTGTGCGAGACCTGCTGCGAGATGATCCATCCACGATGCATGTCGCTCTGCAGGCGCAGGACATGTGGGAGGCCGTGGAGCCTAGTGCCGCAGAGTACCACAAGGATCGGATGGCCTTGTACGACATCTACCAGGCCGTGCCGGAGCACGTCATGTCTTCCCTCGCCGGGGAACACACGGCGAAGTTGGCATAGGAGGCAATCAAGATGGCGCACATAGGGCACGAGCATTTGCACAAGGCCAACCTGTAGACCCACAAGAAGGACTTCGAGGGGTTGAAGATAGAGGAAGGGGAGACCATTGAAGATTTCACCGGTCGGGTGACGTCGGTTGTCACCAGGATCCACACGTTGGGCGACACGGTAGATGAGACTGCCGTTGTTCGCAGGTCTCTTCGTGCGGCCCGGTGCACTACATGCCGCTCGTCACCTCCATCTAGTAGTGCGTGGACTTGAAGACCCTCACCATTGAAGACCTTGTCAGCGATACAAAGCCTATGACGAGCGCGTCCGAATTAGTTTCGGCAACCCGAAGGGGAGTGAGCATCTGTTGCTCATGTGCACACAATGGGAGACCCTCACCAAAGAGAAGAAGAATGGAGAAAGGTCAAGCAGCGGCACAAAGAAGAACCGTGACTCGGCGGTGGCAACGGTAAAGCTGGTGACCGTGGTGGCGGCTATGGCGACGAGGAGGACAGTAGCGACTCCGATACCAGTGAGTGCAAGTTCAACAAGAAGATGATCAAGTGCTATAATTGTGGCATCCGAGGGCATTTTGCCAACAAGTGCCGCAAGACAAAGAAGGAAGAGATGTATTTCGCTGCGGCGGATGATGAACCAGCGCTACTCTAATGTTCAACGCGAAGGTACTCGAATAATGACAAGAAGATTAGGGAGTGATTGTTGGAAGTAATCTTATTGCTTTGTAGCGTAACTACAGGGATTGATTGAGTAGTATGTTGGATCTAAATTTGGTAGCATAACTATCGGGATTGAATCCTGATTGCTAGCATAGATTGTTTCCTTCATTTGTGCTTAAATAAGACAAGAAAGAAAACAGAAAAGCTGTGTAGCTTGGGTGGCACAAAAATCAGCTTGTGTTCTCATTGCCATGTTGAGTCTCCAGAGTGATTGCGTGTGTAGTGTGTTCGTGTTCACGTTCACGTTGAGTCCCCGTCGGCTTGGTGCCAACAGACATCTCCTTTCTCTGCATTGCTACTAAAGTAAGTACATGTTTGTCCTAGTTATGTCCTGAGATCATCGAAATATACTGTTATGCGCTTGAGTGAGTTGTGTATTGGAGGAAGTTAGTTGCTGTTGATCCCTCCAAGGACCAACCAGCTAGCAGACAATGGCATAACTGTGCTAAAATAGTGTTAGATTTAACTAACTGTCAGGCATTTGATGCTAGCACGTTGTTGTAGATGCTACAAACATTCCTCTTGATTGTCATGCTGCATATGTGTATGGGCCAAGGAGATAGGGAGTAGTTGAATCCCATGCTGCATGGGGGCATATGTTGCACCAGAACAAATTAGCATACACACACACACTCCCCTCTTCCTTCCCTTTTACCTGTTGTTCCTTTCTTCTACTGTTGATTCCTGCTTCTACTGTTGATTCCTACTAAAGATCTTAAATTCCTAATCATTGTAGCTGCGTCACCACAACCACCATATGTCCCGAAGGAGAAGAACAAACAGGTGTGCATAGTGACGACTAACGAGTGAGTGTCCATCCGCCACTACATATGGCAAGTGCCCATATGTCGAAGGATCAATGTGATGCATATCATCACAGCATTTGTGCTATTTCAGCCAAATAGACATGCTGAACAGTAATAATTCAGTTGTCAAGCATCGGTCGTTCTTTTCGCAAGCAAAGTTTGTGCAATTCTGAAGGGGCGAAGCACAGAAGCACCACCCGAATTGGTAACCACGTTCATGGGGTATTACACACAGTTATTGTTGAGAGGTGACTTGTATCTTAACCTATTAGGATTTGAAGAAGTGTGCTACAAGGATTCCTACTCTTTTTTGGGGAGAACTAGGGGACACTATATAAAGCCATGAGGGGTGGTCATGAAGAACACAAGTCACAAACCAACTCATCCAAAGCAAGAGACGTACCGAAGGATTAAAGACTAAGTTATTTCTTTAGCATTAGATTCTTGTATAAGGCAAGGATCCGATGGTCCTAAAAGATTTGAGAGGGTTATTAGAGAGCGACAATCATTTGTACTCTTTTGAGGTCGTTGTTAAGTAATTTGTTGTCAGTTTCGCCAAATTTTTCTCTGTCATCGTGATTGTTTTGGCGCCATTATTCCTATTCTCTCTACGAGATTCATCTACTTCGTTCTTGACATCGTCTAATCTCACAAACTCTCATCTGATCCGGATGTTGTTGCGTACAAGGTGTTATTAATATTGTGTGTATATTGAAGATGCCCAATGGGCAATATATATAGGGTACAAATGGGACACAAGACTAAACTCTAATACAATAGGAAATACCACTAATACCCTTATATCCTTAACACCCCCCTCTCAAATGCAAGGCGTATGCAATATTGGAAATGGTTGACACTAAAATAGAAAAAATCCAAAATCCGAGTCTTCATAATGTCATCGTAGCATGCAGCTCTTGGAAAATATGTCGATAAAAGATCTCCTCCCATCCGGGTCATGCGACATCCCATGAAGCACAAGGTGCGAGAGCAAAGTCGACAGCGGCAACATGACGAAGAAGATGATGAAACCGACAAAAATAGATAAAATTTGTCAAATCAAGTCGAATATGAATAGATAGAAGCTTAGCGGTGCAGATCGAAGCCCAAGACGACGGCGGCGCAGTGCACAAGAAGCGCAATAGAGACACAGTGCACATGAAGCGCAATAGAGACAGTGCACAAGAAGCACGGCAGCCTTAAAAGCTTGGGGCGACGGATCTGCAGCGGCTGCTACTATGCAAAGAAATTCCTATGCTTCTATGACTGACAATAAATTGTGGACTCGCATCGCAAAGACGAACTCTAAGGATAAAGTTTTACGTACTTGAATGGACGCAACGGAAGAAAAATGACTCAAAGGATAGCAGCATACTGAGGGACAACTGACACACAGTCAATTTGGTATGCTTATGCCATCACAACGAAAGAAAGAGCAAGAGGAGTATCCCCTGGCTATGGTAATTCGGGATAGCTCTAAAATTACTGCTAAACAGGTCCATGGTCTCATGTCATAGGTCATAAAGGATATGCCCGGAATCAGACTCAAGCCTCTGCCAAGATGTTGCCACATCACGAACCACCACCAAGAAACCCCGGTCTGATGGACTCCTCCTCGACAGCAGCGACGACGACGAGATGCGCCAGATCCGGCGACGGTGGCGCCCGGATCCATCTCAAACGGTGCGAGGGCGGCCGGATCCAGCGAGGGAGACACGGCGCGTCGGATTAGGCGGCGAGGCGCGCATGAAGATCGGGGCAGCATCAGGCGCGCATGAAGATCGTGGTAGCGCTTGGCAGCAAATCCAGGGGAGCCGAGGCAGCAGTGACCTGATCTAGGGTGTTGGGAGCACCCGTCGCCGGTGGCCCCGCGGCAGTGACGAACGGAGGCGGCACTGGAAAGTTCCATGGCGACAAAGAGGACTGGATCCAAGGGCGGAGAAACTCGCACGGAGGTGAAAGCCAGGTGGTGCTACCGCCTGTGCACAGCGTCGGACCGTGGCGGGCAGCTCGAAGGCGGCCCGATCTAGAGCGGCAGCGCGGATGAGAGGCCGTCCCCGGGAACGGAGAAACTCCTCCCGAGGGTAACAGGCAGTGGAAGATGAGCGACTAGAGGCGGCAGCGGCTACAATATGCCCTAAATATAACTCGGCTCTGTTACCATGTTATAAATATTGTGTGTATATTGAAGAGATCTAATAGTCAATATTTATAGGGTACAAAGGGGACACAAGACTAAACCCTAATACAATAAGAAATACCACTAATACCCTTATATCCTTAACACAAGGAAAGGTAGTAGAGTGTAACAGTGATATTACGCAGGACGATGGTGTTCCCTGGTTGTTGGGGAGCATATATAATTGGAGGGTTTCTGTTCGGTTGCGATCGAGTTGCACCTAGCTTGTAGCTACGCACGGCGTGCGTGCATCCGTACGTCCGTGTGCGCACAAGCCGCGCGCGTGCGCGGCGCGGCAGCTTTTCCGTGCGCGCATGCATGCATGGAGCGGAGTTTGAGCACGGCACGCGTGCGAGGGGCGAACATGGGTATCGACACTCGAAGGAATCGAATGATCCATCAGATAATAGTAGTATAGTGCCTTACACCTATCGTGCCCTTATGCTGTAGTACTAATAATAAACAAATAAACCGTATATTCGGTGCTCATGGCTTCACGTCAAGGATAAAAAATCGGCGCCAGCCCGGATCGGTAAAAAAAATTATCGACCCGAACAATTCCAAATGAAAGATTTGAATTTAAATTGATGAACAGTTATTTCGGACGGTAAGCCCAGATGACTGGTCAAATTCTATTTTTAAGTTTAGATAGGATAATTGAAACCGTTATGTAGAAAACTGGTTACCGTCGATAACTGCCCGGTATATTTTTCGAAACTGGTTTTAAAATCTTTGCTTCAGCTACATGCGATGATCGACGTACACACAAAGCGCGTGTGGTACATGACCTAGCGAACATGGGTACAGAGCTAAATTGCGGTGGTTGCCTGAAAGCTCTAATAGAAACTTGTTGCAGGGGGTGGCGTTTAGCTTAGCGTTCATTTATTAAGGGCATCTCGTACAGATTCATCACATGCTGTGCCGATCGGAGCAATGCAAATAAAAGGTTGTGCACACCCAACGACGTCGTCGGCCATAGGTAGAGACAGATCAAATGCACCGTTTGAAACGGAGAATTTCACTGATTTTCTACAGGGATTGCAATGTTACACGTAAAATTTATGTAAAACTCATGAAATTCCTTCTAGCGAAAAATTCTGATCAGACAGACATAAGTACACAAACAACATTGAGAGGGCATGTTGTGGTGTGATAGCTTAACAACGGCTAAGACAGACGTCCCAAACAATACATACATTCGCCCAAAGGAATTACACCAGACAGAATTACACCACAGACAGCAACACCAGCCCCCGAGGAAAGACACCAACACCAGGCTCTTAGGTAAAGAAAGCTAATGGAGAGAAATAAACTGATAATTAGAGGGTAATACCACTTTGAGAAATTAGTTGCTAATATGAATTTCGTTTACCCTTCTCTGATCTCCAAAAACAAGACACTAGCTGCTGTCAACGAATTTACATACGGACAAACACGATAGCAAACAAAACAAGGTGGTACGGGCGTACGGCCCCTGCATCACGTAGCGGTAAAAAGGAAGACGGTCGAGCTGGAGCAACTGATCACACTGACAAGTAAAAAAATTTCTAGGATTGAAGAAACGAAGAAAGAAACAAGCAAACTGATGACTGACAAAGCTAGCTACAAGTTAATGCACCCGTAGCATACAGCTGTTTACCTTTAATTATCGTCTTGCTCGATCGTACATGTGCACATACAATACTGTCGACTGACACGTACTGCATGCTCCCTGCCTTTCCATCGATCAAATTGCCAAGTCTTTGAGCTGCGAGC
This sequence comes from Phyllostachys edulis, assembly GCA_036346405.1. Lineage (NCBI taxonomy): Eukaryota > Viridiplantae > Streptophyta > Magnoliopsida > Poales > Poaceae > Phyllostachys > Phyllostachys edulis. The sequence goes on along the minus strand of CM070550.1, from coordinate 7,864,455 downwards.
CGTGGTGAAATGAAGGTGCAAGTAGAGCTGGACATTAGGCTGTGCTCGCACACAGGTTCATCGTGCTTTAAGCTGTGTCATGCTGTGTCGGCTCGGTGCGACCATTCTGCCATGTCGTGTCATACCGGTCCACCTCGTCTTCGGTCAAATCCAGACACGGCCCAAAGCCCGTCGTGCCAGTATCGTGCCATGTCGCGTCGGACTAAGCCCAACCCTAAGTAAATATAAACGACGGAGACAGCGGAGACGATGGTGGCGGCGACCGCCATCTTCATTCCTCTCGTGCTCGCCTCGGCAAAAACCTAGTTACAATTCGCTGCCCAAAAAGATCGTTCGAACACAGCAACGTGCGAACAGTGTCACAGCCTTTCAATGAGTCCCGAGGTATTCTGACAGCCTCGGTTGCTGTTTCACTTTATTTCCACCCATGAGCTGCGAGAAGCCATACCACCTGCCTCGGTTTCTGATTTCCCCTTTATTTTCCCAAAAAGGTCGTTCGAACGGCACAGATTCGCAGGAGAAACGTGCGAGTGGCACATCCACCACAATCGAACGATGGGGAACAAAAGAAAGCATGATCGGACGATAGAGAAAAAACAACCGACGTGGACACCCGACAATCGTGCATTCCAGCCATACTAGGCATTAAAAGCGACACAACAAATTAAACAAAAAACGACGGCAACTCATGAAACCCGCATCCGAAAGCATCGCGACAAAGCCGATCAAACGCCGCCTGAAGAACCAAACAAAATCCAACAGTCCCACCTCACAACAACGACATGCGAGAACGAAACAACAATCGGACGACACAACAAATCAAGACGAAATCAATCTAACCAAGAAATAAGGACGTAGCCACCCTGAGAAGCCCCATCCCAGCCTCCTTTTATATAGAGAGAATTTGTTATCGCTATTTTTTTATTATGAATAGTAACAACATACTACAATGTTATATGGTATGGTACGTAAGCACTAAGCATCCCACAGTGAATCATTATCAGATTTAATAGTTATAATTCTATCACGATGATTATGTTAATAGTTTATATATTATTAGTGTCGAAACGTACACTATCAATTAATCCTTAGTGGCGCCTGCGTGCTGACCGTGTCAAGCGTGATTGGCATGCCAACCGTGTCGGACCGGTCCGAGCACGACACCAGGCCAGGGCGTGCCACCCGTCGTGCCGTCTTTCTAGGTCTAGCCTAGCCCACCATTCATACCATGCCAGTCTGTCCCGCCACGTGGCGTGCTTGGGTTATACCGAGCCAGCCGAGCCTCGAGCGAGCACAGAATAGCCTGGCCCGACTCCCACATCTAGGTGCAAGCAAAAGAATGGGATTTGTGACTCCAACCGATTGGGGAATATGAATGCACCAATGCATGCTTTTCTCCTTTGCATGCACAATAGTACAGACAAATGCTGTATAAAACACTATAGATAACTCATACAACAGATTAATTTTTCACTTGTCTTTACAGATACACAATTTTTCAATACTTTCGTATACCTAAAACATTTTCTCTGTAATTCCGGTAATACAAATGGCTACAAAATTATAGACAACACATTTCTCTTTTTTTATTATCTTCTATCCATATCAGCTTAAATCCTATGTAAGAGAGACTATAGACAACTAGCTGATGTAAACCTATTGTACATAGCAGGTGACTGCAGATAGCATATGAATGATCTAGATTGACCTTCTGGTCGTTTTAATCGATCATCGCATCATTGAGTAGACACTCAAGGCATATACAATGGTACAAACAACGGATGTCTATATCAGCCATCCTTGTCATCTATAGACAACACTAAAGACGGCTCATATAATAAGTTGTCTATATAAGATCCTACATTCTTTTAGTTTTTACTTAGAAAAAACATTTGTTATAGACAACAACTCATACAATGGTGTTTTATGTTATCTATAAAGGTTTTATAGACTGTCTGTTGCATGCTAGACGACTTCATTCTCTCTTCTTATTCTCTCTCATCCACATCATTAAAAATCTTACGTAGCAAGACTGTTGATATCACACATTATACATGCCCTCATAAGTCTGACCATGCTGGAAACTTCAGCTCCTTCTGGGTGAACCATAACTACCCACTGGTAGTGGCACACACCATACAGATACGTTACAATACAGAAGCACAAGACAGTCCTGGTTTGAAAAGGAAACATGAAATTCCTGTGTTTCCAAACAGAGCCTGCCGAATCATCCACCAAATTCTCCATCACCTATTCAAGCAACCTACCAGAAAACTAATTTGGCCTGTGAATGATGCAAGTATTTTACGTGTGCAATGCAGAAACAGCGAAATTGCGAAGTACCTAGCATAATGCTCCCTCGATTTTTATTGTATATAGTTGCATCTGATCTGATAATGTTACTGATATGCATGTGATTAGCATGTGATTTCAGGGAGATATTAAAGTGAAGTGATTACACGGAACAGGAGGATTGGACAGCAAATGCTATAGCTGCTTCTAAAATACTTCCTCCTTTCTTTCATAAATGACGTTATGGGTACGACGGTGTCTTTGTGATTTTTCTAAATAAATGTTCACGGGTCTAAATATCATTTATAAAAGATTTTAGGACCATGCGATCATGGCAAGGACTGCAATGTTCAATACTGAAGACCCAAACAGGGAGTCACCCAAACAAACTTTTCATGATGCTATACATCATCACTACCTCTTAATTAATTACAAGTGTTTTGGACCAGTAATCAATATTTATGCTGATTCTTCACATTACTTTCGTAGCGGATCTCAAACAAGTCAGGTTCATTAAGCACAGAAAACTAACATTTGAACGGGTAAAAAGCCGATTCAGGCCGATCATTTCATTTCCTTCAAAATCGAATTTATACTTCTGCAACCATATATAGAAGAATTAGCAGCTTTAAATTACCCAGTATGGATTAGAGTATCAGCAGATCAAGCGGCACATTCATCAGATCCAGGCGTTCGGCGGATGGAGTACATTGACACTTCAGAAACTTCATACCATGAGCTTAGCAACTAACAAGTAGTGAGCTAGTGATTACACATTGATCAGGAACCAAATGACTGAATGCAACTAGAGGATCAAATGATTCCACAACAGATTGGCGATGGATACTAAATGAAGCCATCAAGAACCATACTAAATTCACAAACTCGGAAGCTAGCATTCAGAACAAGAAGGCAGCAGGAAAATGGAAGCAGGAAACAAACTCATCCAGTAGCCTTTTTGCACTCAACCAATCTTTGGATGCTGCCGTTCTCATGCTAGACAGATACACTACTGGAGTGGAGTAAGCAAACACACTATTGGTAATATCCAATTAAATGAAGTCCTGGAAGGCCAAACAGCTACCTAAAACTGTGACCAGTTAATTAATCCTTCAGTTAAGTAGTTACTACATGTGTAGCAAGAGCAAATTAAACCAGCCAATGTCACATCGAACAAGAAAGAAGGTAATAGATGGTAGCTCAACTTGATTAAATTCACCCTATTGTCGTAATCAATATTCAATACCACAAGAATCACCATAGCTGATAGCTGTGCCCAATGATGGGAAGAAGTGAGGCCGCCGCAGTGAGAGCGACTGACCAAGTGAAAGGATTGGTATTACGGTATTACCTGCCTTTTGTCTCGGTACATATAGTGCAGAATCACCATAGCTGATAGCTGTGCCCAATGATGGGAAGAAGTGAGGCTGCCGCAGCATGACCTAGCAAGGCATGACCACAAGAGCTCAAATCCACACACAAACATGTATGTGTGCTTCTTGTTGATCACTCAGAGCTAGATCATGCTGGCAGCTTCACTCGTTCCCTTGGGCAGTATCCAAGGTTGCATAAAATACTAGGACTATGGGCTGTCATCCTCGGTGGAGAAATCCTAGGCACAGGACAAGAACAGTAGGGTGTAGAGAGGGATGTGGAAGAAGCCATGGGAGCATCAGACGACAAGAACCAGCTGAGGGATAGATGGATGATCAGGGGGGAAGCCACAAAGTGTTCCTTGGAGATTACCTATATCACAAAGAACTTGCCATGAGAGATCTGATCTGGAATGAATCCAAGAAACATGAGGAGCCACAAATTGGTGTAGCATCCCAAGAATCAAGGATACACGCAGGGAGAAGAGAGAGGAAGAGGTGATAGACAACAAGAACATGCCGAGTTCCAAGATTTGTAGAAGGAAAAGGATGGTAAAGCAAGAAGCAGGCAAGGTGCAAAGATTTATAGAGGGGTTGTGGTGGGGCGAGATGTAACAATTTTGCAACTTATGTAACTCTCAGCTGTTCAGAACAGTGGTTGAGTGGTAGTAAAGTGCAGAGAGAGAGAGAGAGAGATTAGAGAGGAGATGGCAGAAGACGTCAAGAGGCCAAGGAGTCTAGTGGAGTAGGGGGAGGAGGTAGGCTAGATTAGTGTTCTAGAGCCTAAGGGACCTAGACAGCCACCGCGGCAGAGATGGTGTGTATCTGTGCAGGGTGTCAGAACAGGAGAGGGTGCAGAACGGGGCAGGAAAAAGAGAAGGGAAAAAAGATTTTGCGTTGCGTTGCGTTGCGTTGATTTAATGGATGGATAGGAGAGAGTGGTATCCAGGAGTAAGGAGGAGGAGCAAAACAACCCCAGCCGTACCCCATGCGGGCTCCCTGCTCCTGCTTAGCTTTTACTCCCTAAACCCGTCTCTCTACTCCTACCTCCGGTAGGTCTAATGATGATTTCTCCTGTAATTGTACTACATGCATTGATGTAGAGTTTAAGTCAAGCAACCACTGATCAAGTTTGTTTAAAAAAAACTTTCCGAGACAACACTCCGGTGAGTAATAGAGCTCTCCAAATGGTTGCCGCTGGCTGGCTGCAGCACGCGATTGTTGATTCGGTCCGGTTAGGATATGGGCTGATATTATTGCGAGCTGGGCTGGGCTGGGCCGGGCCAGCACGGTCTGATCGGGCGGGCCATGTTTGGGTACGCACTCTGACCCAGTGGGCTGGGCCGGGCTCAACACGACCTGGGTGGTACATTTACGGCTGTTGGGCCCATATATGTATGCCAGGCCGTTTAGAGGTTTTAAAATACTAGAATTCAAAAAAAAAACTAATTTTTTCTATAAATAGCTGCCATAACCCCTCCTCATTCAGCACACATCTATTCCTCAATCTCTTCTACAAATTATAATGTGCAAATTTAGATTCCTTATGTGATATTTTGGCATAATTCAAAAAATATGTGCCAAATATTTGGAAATTCGAAATTCGGCAGCAAGTCACCAAAAGAAGTACAATACTATTTTTTTCTTCATATTTTTTTATTGTTATTATTTTTTATACTAAGATGAAATAAATAATAGTATCAATTTCGATTTGTAGTTTTCGCGGTGAAAAATTACGATAATTTTGCTATTGGTGATTACGGAATTTCGCCAGAGGATCTTTCATCCTTCGAGAATCTCGATGCTGCAAACCAACAGGAAGAGCAAAGAGGAATACCATCATCAGAATCTATGGTAGCATCTTCGTCTACAACCACCGGAGCAACGAGATCTAGGTCAAGTACATTAGGAGTCTAGGAGGATTTCGATAAGACAACCAAGGAAGAGGCACAAGGAGTTCAGGTAACATATGTTTGTAAAATTTGTAAATATGAATCGTCTACAAAGTCTTCTGGTGGAATGTGGCACTTGCTTAAACGTGCTGCAAGATGTAAAGCAAGCCAAGGATTGGCGATGAGAGAGACGTGGCTGCAGTTAGTGGCGAATCCAGTATTCATATGATAGGTGTTTGGAGTTACAAACATGTTATTCAATGTAAAATATAAAGGTTCATAATATAAAAAAAAACAAAGTACAAATTGCTCTTACTAGATACAACAACTCAAATAATTTAGAGAAATTACAAAATAATTAAGAAAATTACAATCTAATTCGATGTTCCTTCATGGCCTCGAAGTGAGATATGATGACATCATCCTTAACTTGCACAAAAAAAATTCTCGCTCAAGAAATGTAACCAAGCAATCATTCAAGTATTGTTCTCATTTTGTGCTCGCAAACTGAATGGAAGGAGAAGTGCTCTGAACTTTGCTTTCAAGAGATATCGGTTTTGGTGTCGAGGTAGAAGTTGTTTTCTGCCTCTTTCCAACTCTATCCCACAAGGATTTCAAATCTACATACTTCCTCTTCATTTTTGAAAGCTCTACGGTCTACATGTGAGGCATAGAGTAGTGAATCAAGATGTTGTTCAATGTTGTTAAACCAATGTTAAAAATTACCAGGTATGAAAAAAACAAAAACTTCAAATAAATAATTGGACATTTAAAAAGAATAATATTCTCTATTAGTTAACATCAAGGTATCTTCATATACATCAAGGTGTTTGAACATCGATCAAGCGCCTAATTCTTTTTGTTAGTGATAATACAAATTTCTATTATCTAACAACTAAGGCACACACATCTGCAAGCATATCTAACAACCATAAAATTCAACTTACCTTTATAGAGTGACTAAACATGGAGAACATTCTATACTTTCTGACTTCATATGTAATTTTGCTACACCACTATCTAAATGAGTAGTAGCGGTACAAGGATGTGATAAAATTCAATTTAGTTACTTTTATAGTGAAAGGAAGTAGAATTACTAAATGGTCCACATCCATAAAGTCCATTGCAAGGATCGAAATACCGGTACCGAGTAAAATCCCACCAGGCGACCGGTAACGGTTACTGGCAGGTAACCGGAAAACCTGGGAAAAACCCAATCGAAATTCGTCTGAAGAAATTTGAATTGGGGATGTAATCGTCGAGATTTTGAATTTGAAATTTTTCAGCCGATTTTTAGGATCCTGGTTCCCACCGGTAAAACCGGTAACCGGCGGTTACCGACCAGTAAGCACTGGGATTTTGATCTATGGTCTATTGACTCCATTCATTCTCAGTTCCTCACGTAATTTGGAAATATTTGTAAATCTCAATCAATATAATCCATTCAAAATTCAACAAATGATCACGAGTCAATCTTCCATACATTACATACATACTAACTAGTATTATACATGGAGAGCTCAAGTATTCAAAATTCAACAAATGATCACTAGTCAAATTAAGCTAATTATACATGAAGAGCTCAAGTATTTACATTAATTAACAAGTATCAGTCTGTGCCAATCTTCCATGCATTACATACATACTGTTATACTAACATACAAACATTGGTTCTTAGTTCTTACTCTTCAATCGCCATCACGAGTCACCACATTGTTGAGATGCAGGAAGGAGCCAAGAACAATTCATTCTCCTCCATGAGTGACAAATCTCATACTCAAATCAGCAGAGGTAGAGCTCACCTTGACCTTGCCGCGTGATGCCGCCACTCCTTGCGCCCGATCTTGGTGGCCACTCCTCTCCGAGCTCGGCTGGCTGCCCTCGCCTCATCTTGCCACGCAGCGTCGCAGGCTTCCTCCATTCCCGGCACCAGCTCATTGTTTGCCCTTTGCGGCCCTACCCCGCCGCTCGCCACGCATCCTTGGCTCCTTGCTCCTCTGCCGCCGCCACAGAGCGAGAAAGGTGAGAGTAGAGAGCTGGCGATAGGGTTAGCGGTATCTCGAGCTCTCGGCGACTCGGCGTGGGGAGTGGCGACAGCCGGATGGGGTTGGGTTGCTAGTTGCCACTTGGGTCGTAATGCCTTGGGGCCTTGAGCCGTGAATTTGGGCCACACAGATAGAGTAGGAGAGCAGGTGGTCGGGTGTGACGGGCTAGAATCGGAGATAGAGGCTAAAATACGTATTTAAGTACACTTACTAGTATATATACCTGATATACCTAATAAATACTGGGTCTTTTGCCAAAACATTTGGGTGTGCATATGTAGACCCAAGTCCCTATACTAGATGTGCCCCAGGCTACAGTACAATCTCGACGATACGGTACGTAGCTAGGATTATAGTCCTAAGGATTTACCTTTAAACTTTAGGGAGTCTAAATAGTTTGAAAAATACAAAAGGACTACGCATAATCCTAGATTTTCTATCATTTCTAGACAGACAACAACTAGTGATCTAGTTAAATACTATAATAAACACCATGGTAAATTAAAAGAACTATTTAATACTTTTACATTTTCGGTGTCTTTGACCTCTGACATATGGAGCGGTTGGACTAGGGAAGATTATCTTAGTGTAGTTGCTCATTGTGTAAATGACAAATAAGAAATAGAAAAAAGAATTATAGGGTTTAAACTAATTGATATTGCACACACGAGTGAGAATATTGTGGACTATATCATCAAAGTCGTGGAAAACTTTGGTCTTACAAACAAAATATTCTCAATAACTTTAGACAATGCTGCCGCAAACTCTAGGGCAGTGGATATTCTCACTCCATTGTTTAGTATATACGTTGAATCTTTCTTGCTACATCAGCAATGCGCCTGTCGTGTTATTAATCTTATAGTAAAATGCGGTTTGAAGTGGTTGGATGCATATATTAAAGCTTTCCGCGATGTGATATATTTTTAAAATCATTCTAACCAACAAATTGCAGTATATAAGAACTTATGTAGGGCAATGAATGTATGCCCAAGAAAATTTGGGTTGGACATGCCGGTAAAATAAAATTTTACTTACTTGATGCTTAAGCGTTTTTTACCATATAAGAGCATTTTTTCTGTTTTTATTCAAAGGCACTATCGTAGCATTGACGGTAGTGCACTAATCACTGAGCAGCATTGGTTTGTTGTTAAGAACATACTTCAGTTTTTGGAATTTGTTATGATTCCACTGTTGTTATATCCGTTATGTATTATTCAACATCTCCTATAATTGTGCATAGTATTATATAAATTGCTAGTCACTTGCAGACATATGAAAATAAAATGGTCTTACGAGAGACTATCGTTGCTATGAAAACTAAATACGTGAAATATTGGAAAGGAATCATATTCCTATATGCATTTGCATTTATTTTAGATCCTAGAGCTAAAATTCAAGGATGTTCTAATGTTCTTGAACTTCTTAGTAATGTTACATGCCTAGACGATTCTAACTATTTTGTAGATATCCGTGCTAAATTTTTTGAGATTTTTTTAAAGGTACGAACATAAGTTTCAAGGAGTTCGCTTGTAACGACCTATATAACCACTCACCACCGGTAACAAGACAAATGTGTGGAGCAAAATCAGGGGTGCAGATTCTTTCTCCAGGTCCAAGGGTTCAGATTCTATAACGACACCTTCGCAAGCAAGATCAATCACCCACCCAAGGAGTGGAGAATTATCCGCATATCTAGATAGCAATACAGTGAATTTCAACGAAGATGGCTTCAAAATTTTGCAATGGTAGCATGACCATAAGGTAAGATACCCAATGCTATCCATATTAGCACATGATGTGCTAACTATTCATGTCTCCACGGTTTCCGTCGAGTCTGCTTTCAGTCTTTCTAAAAAAATATTGGAGGTGAGAAGAATAAGTCCCACGAGTGAGATGGTGGAGATACTTCTAACTATCAAAGACTGGGAACAAGCTGACGCACAAACACAACACTCTATAGATAATCCAAAGTTGACAGACGAGTTCAAAAATATATACCTAGACAATGACACATGGATCATGGATATATGCAAAGCTATAAGCTGCACTCTTTTTTCATTTGTCAATGTTTTCTCATATTGAGTTTTTACTTAGTAAAGGTTTTAACGAGGCAATCATGTAAACATTAATAAAGCTTTTTATTTCATTTCAATATATTTGTCTCTTTTTATGGGTATATAACTTATTTTTAAATAATTTTAATATGTATTTTTGAAATATATACGTTTTCTAGATTTTCTTAAATTTTTGGGCCGAGATGGGTACACGGGCCAACCCCAGTCCATCGGGCTAAACGTGCCCGGATCAGCCGACACGACCCAAGAGGCTAACGTGCCATGCTTGGGTCGACTATTTAACTGGCCAACTATGTCGGGCCTAATCGGGCCAGTGCCGGACAAACCATTTGGACAACGCTACCGGTGAGTAATAGAAATTACCTAGCAAGTGATAATGATGGAATTAATGGAACACTAACAATGTCATCCATGTGGCACGATGATCGTCATGACTCGTGACTTAGCATGGGTAATGGTAAAAAGTCTAGCAAAACACATGAAAAGGCAGGAAAATATCATCCCATTCTCTTCAAAACACGGTACAAATGAACATGAAAATTTTCAAAAACAATTGACAACGTTGATACAAAATCAATCTATCATGCCTAAAAAAATTCAAATCTAAATTCATTCTACACATGGAGAAACAAAACGACAAATCCCGCTGAAAATGAAATCCGAAAATAAAAGAAAAGGATAAAGCTACTGTTCACGGGCATTTGCCCTTTTCGTTTCTCCTGAAAAATATGTCGTGTTTTTGGTTAACAGAATGCTTGATTGCACCATGACGTATCTAACAAGTGTTTTTCAAAAAAAAAATTTATAACCATTTGCATCGTGTTCGGAAAATGATTCATCAGGTTGCACTAGAGGTCAAGATGCATTAGATATACCCTCATGAGAAGACATGCGCACTGGAGAAGATCGCAGCTTAAGATACACCAAAGTTTAAGTACAACTAGAATGCAGAAGCTGTAGGAACAATCCCGCGTGCTTGGAATGCAAATATTTTACGAGAAATATACATTGAGTTTCTCATAAGATAATGTAAAAACCTAAAAAAAAAAACTGTCCAGTTACCATGCGATCGCCGCTTGAGACTTAGTTTTTGGCTAATTCGCCGTTTTGACGACGGAATAGTAAATCTAATTTCCTTTCTAATAAAATAGTAAAAATGGAACCGTGAATAGATAGACAAACAATATGTATCGTCTGCAATACTCTAAGAGTACTCAAGTGCTTCTAGAGCACTTTAGGTTGCCTGCCGCGGTGGTTTTGCGTGATAAGAGTGTTATTTTCGTTATTTCGTTTGCACGGGACTAATCTTACTATTTCATTTAAAAATGACGCTAAATGAGCCGAAAACTCAGAGACTTTGGGAGGATGATTAATTGTTGTGTCCTCGAATCCATGAGTTAAACTGTACCACACGTGCCCCTTCCTTCGGAGTAATCACCAATGATGTCATCTACCTACAGTGTACAGCACCGTCCATGAGACCACAACATCATCAGCTGCAGCAGAATCTGAATTCACGGTGTGCCGAGAACAACTTCCTTACAATCACATGCACTTCCAGGTTGATGCACAGTGCCGAGACCGAGCCATTCACTGTGTGCCAAACTGCCAAATGCCAGTACATGGGCATCATAGTCAAAATGGCAAGACTATAGTAAAGCAGCCAGGTTAAACCTAATATAGGGCCATGTTATTAACTTATTATGTTAAGCAGTATATACGCTGGACACGGTAAGTTTTAGGAAGCGCGTGGTTAGTCTCAAACATCTAACTTTCCCACACCTAACCGCAAAGTTGCAAACTACCCAACCAAACTTATTGGAGTGGTTTTGATGTGCATGGTGGTTAGCAAGGTCAGCATCAGAATGTTATATGTAACTTTCATGTCAGAATAGTAGTTGTGCAGTAATGAAGTGGAGACTGGAGGACAAGGGAAGGTGAAGATTCAAGAGGAAGAGTGACATATAGCCTGGTAGGAGAGCTCATGTAGAAGGGCAAGCTAAGCCTTGAGTAGAGGATACAATGGGACTGTTTGGTTCAACGTCAAAATAAACTATACCAAATTTTTGCGTTGCCTTGAAAATTTGACTAGTATTTAATTCAATACCAAAATTTGAATTTATTCACAAAATATTGGTAATGCTAGGCTTTTCCAACCCAGCTCCAGGGCAGAGCTTCGGCGGCCAAATTGCTGGCCAACTGTGGCAGTGGCGCATTGAGCCCATTACGTGGCAACCTTTGGTTGGATAGGAATAGTAGCAACAAATGTATAGTTAGTTTGATTAATCAGTTTCAAACGACCATATTTTCTAAACCGAGTATCTGATTTGTGATCCATTTAAACCGTTGTGTTTCTTGTCATTTAATCAACAAAACAAGACCCATATTGGAATATTTTGGTGCTAAAAAAATGTCATGCAGGACTTACGTGTCATACTCACATTTTTGACAAATTTTGGAATGGCTACAATCCAAACACATCAATTTCGGTATTGCCCGTGAATTGGTATAGCTACGATCCAAACGCCATTTTTTCCCTCAAGTTTTGGCATTAGCTAGGTTTTGGTTTTACCAAAATTTTGATATAGTTACCCGGGATCAAGAACCAAACAGCTCCAATAACCACCGCAAAAGTATGTACATTTGCTTGGATATGGACATATGGTGGTAGGGGGGATGAGGTGCCCAGGGTAGGCGATGTACGTAGGACTCCAAACACCCGTCTTTTTCACAAGGTTTCCTGCACCGAGAGTAACACAACATATTTTTTTTTAAAATAATCTATTTTTTATTCAGAATTATAGAAATCATACTACTTTATTTTTTTTCAAAAATAATCATCAGTCGTCATACCGTTTGGCGACTTGGCTCTGCCGCCCATCGGTTGAGCGACAATTGTCCAAGTTGCTCAACCGTTAAGCTACTAGACGCTTGGGATTTTAGTCGCCCAACCGTTCGACGACTTATACTATTGTCGCTCAACCGTTGGGCGACATAGTCTAGTCACCCAACCGTTTGGCGACAAGCTGGCTTATATGGCCGCACGCACGAGCACCCCTGGCATTTCGCCATTGCGAAGAGAGCGAGGAGGTGCGAGGAGAGGGAAGGGAAAGATAAGAGTGGGAGAGAAAGAGAGGAGAGGGAGAAGGAGAGGGGGGAAAGAGGGTCTTCGCATCGACGCCAGTGAGTTTTTGCATTATTTTGTAGATTCACTTTTGAAACCATGGTAGGTTACCAACCCACATCATGTGTAGGGACATATTGTTAGCAAATAAAATATTTATAGGTTAGCTTATGAAATATTTAGATGCGTAGATGCCGGTGAGTTACAATTTGTGTTGGGGGAGCAGTAGTAATGATAAAGATTAGGCAATTAAGCAATTATCGATTGAACGCATATTAGCGTTGGGTAAACCAGGCATTATCAATACTGTATTCACGTGACACCTAATGTTTATCTGTATTTAGTTGCACTTTTTTCCGAATGAATTAACTACTGTAGTATTTTAGTTGTAAAAACAATTTAATTTTATGGAGTGTTGTTGATAACAATTGCTAACATTGGTAAATAAGTTAATATGTGTGAACATGTCATTAAAAACGTGTAGTCATTTCATTATTTTTAGTTAGTACACCACACGGCTTGCATGACAATTAACGTACCCTACCACTCGAATGTGTTGTTTACGTTGGAATGTCACTAAATTTTACGAATTTCAGGAGGTACGCTATTAATAATTTAACCAGTAATTGTGTCATAATTGCTAACTTCAAATTGATTTGCAGGTATGGCTCGCGACCTCGGCGGTTTGGACTAGCGTTTCGGCCTGTTGGACCGGATCATTGACGCACAGCATCGTGCCAGCCGTCGTGCCCCGCATGCTGAGGGCGGGGGGTAGGCGACTGACTTGGGGGTGGTCCGTACACGGACACCCCGACGAGCTTAGAGACTACACCTATGCTGGATAGACAGGTTTCTCTACAAACTGTGTTATTTCTTTGTGTCATATGTCTGCTATGTACTTACTTCTTCGTGCTTTGTAGGTTGAGCGCTATCGGCCTTCTACCTCTCGCGTGGATGGTTGAGGCCATTGACGAGGACGGCTCTCCGGTTGAGGACGACGGGGAGGTCCATGCTAGCCCGGAGCGGTTACGGCAGTTCCCGTTCGACCGGTCGTTACTGACAGCTCTGGTGGACCGTTGGCGGGCCGAGATGTACACCTTCCACCTCCCATTTCGGGGAGATGGCCCAACTCTGCAGGACGTCTGAAAGCATCTAGGCCCTTAAAACTGTTTTGGTATTTAATGATAATATGTGAATATGGGATTAACGTGTTTATTGAGTATTTACAAGGTTAAATCCCATTGGTGAACGTGTTGATGCAAAGTAGCATGTAAATGGACTACACGAAGATCTTTTGGCTCAAAGACAAGGTACAAATAGTCTAGATTCCTTTTTCTATTTTACCGGTCTTAGGAGTTTTGGATGGAAGACCGGATTATAGGATAAATACCGTACTATTAATAGGGATCATGGCTAGTAGCTTGATAGCATGTTCTTGTGCCATATGGATCAATTTAGGATCATGCATGCATTTGAATTTAAACTTGAAATTGAATTGAAAAGTATTAAGTGCTTCTGTCCAAAATCGATAGTACCGCAGTTATAATTGCGGTCGTACCGCTTGATGCGGTATGACCGGACTTTACTTGGCGGTAGTACCGTATTTTGAAGGGAACAGCTAAAGAATCTAGACCCGCCATTATGGAAGATTGAAGAATCTAGACCCACCATTATGTGTTAATGGAGTTTTGGTTATTAATGACAAATCTATTTTTGAGACTAACACTCTTATTGATATATCTATTACTTAGTCTCAGCTTGGATATAAAAAGAAAAATCCAAACAGGTATGCATTCATTTTGATAAATCTAATTGTGAGACTAACATGTTTATTGATATACCTATTGCTTAGTCTCAAATTAGATATAAAGGTGAAAATAAAAAAGGTATGCATTCTACATTATATTTATATATATTGTTGCATTCCTCGGATCCAAAATATAGGATGAATTCCACCAAGTCTAACTTGAATATGTGCATATGTTCTTATTATACATTTGTGTATGCACACATTTAGGGGGAGTTCACACTATGTTTTGTGGTTTCATTAGTATTGATCCATATTCCTGTTTCCACATATATTAAGGATCTTTACTTCGAAACATATCCTTGAGTATATATAACTTGTGTAGTTAATATATTCATATGAATATATGAGACTTGTGTAGCTCATACATGCTCATATATCCTTTTAGTATATACAACTTGTGTAGTTCATATATACTCACACCAATCTACATTCAATTATTTGTAATTGAAGTGGTTGTCATCAATTACCAAAGAGGGAAAGATTGTAGTATCTTGTCCCACCATTATGAGTTAATGGTATGTTGTGGTAATTAATGACAATCACATTGTGGAACTAACATTTTCCATGAGTTGGATGAATAGGTTGTGTTCCATGAGGATGGAGACTTTGGATGACATCATGAGTTGATTGTCATCAAGTCAAGACTTGGGATGAAGGAAATTATCATGTGTTGATGATGTTTAAGTTAGGATACCGAAGTGAAGAAAAACATCATGTGTTGATGATATTGAAGAGCTTGAGTAAAGGATGCATCATGTGTTAATGTGTATCAAGTTCAAGAAGAGGAGATGATCATGAGTTGATCATCAAGTCAAAAGAAGACCCATCATGTGTTGATGGAAGCCAAGTGAAGGATGCATCATGAGTTGACGCATATCAAGTCAATGACCTGGACTTGAAGCGAAGATGTGCGTCATCAAGCTTCAAGTGGTTGCGCAAGACAAAGGTATGACTAGCTAGGGCTAAGGATGTGTTCCTAGTCCATGTACCTACTCCTTGTGGCATGATCTAAGTTTGCAAATGTGTTTTGCAAATTGTTGGGATTCATATATTTTTCCTTGGCATGGTCTAAGATTGCTTGTTGCTAATACTTTGGACTTAGACCATGGTAGTGGCTCTTTGGAGTTGTGCTTTTTGATTTGATAAAATATGTTTGAGATCAAATCAAATAGGTGGGTTGTGTAGCCCTCTGAATAAGCTTTCCATAGAGTCCAAGATCACTCAATTCCGATATCGGAGTCAAAAGTTATGATCGTTTTTTCGAGTGTCGCCTGTGCTGAAATCCAGGGCCGGACTGACCGCCCACATGCCGGCGGACTGACCGCCCTTCTAAGGCCGGTCAACATTTTCCAGAAGGCATATTTTTCGGTTTTCTTGCACCCGGAAGGCCCGGACTGACTGACCGGACCCTGTGAGGGCGGACTGACCGGGAAATTGCATGTAACGGCTATTTTTATAGCCGTTGCCAGAGGGCCTGGACCGACCGCCCTATGCTCATGATCCCGACCTGGTTTCCCGATTTTGCAGATTCTCCTCCAACGGCTAGTTTTTGTGTGTGGGCTATAAATACTTACCTTGGCCGGTTGGAGGGCAACTTTTGGCATCCCATTTCACTCTCTTGAGGTAGTGTGAGCTTCTCCTCTCTATTGTGCATGTGTTGCACCTTGTGAGCAAGGAGAGAGGTCTCTAGTTGCATGTGTTGCATCTAGAGGTGGATTTCAGATCCACTTGAGCTTGTGCATTCGTTGCGTGGTGAGAGTCAAGCAAGGGCTTGGCTTATTACTCTTGGTGTTTGCCGACACCTAGACGGCGTGGAGGCGTCGTGGACCGGTGATCTTCTCAAGAAGCTTGTGAGAAGGTCCAGCGTGTTGTGAAGGTTGGAGCTCACCTACCCGGAGCAGGAAAGAGCTACCACTAGTGGAATCAAGGTGTTTGGCTTAATTCGTGGAGCCGGTCCAATTAGTTTGGGCTTACCTCAACGTGGATTAGGGGAGACCGGCAAGTCTCCGAACACCACGGTAAAACGTCATTGTGTCATTGTGGTTTGCTCTCTAGTGATTTAGTTTGTGCAATTTACATTCCTATAATTAAATTGCTTATATGTCTTTGTATGATTGCTATCATTATCAATAGACTTATATTGTTGGTGCACTTAGTAAAGACTAGTTGATTTAGGCTTTAATTGTGCAAAACCGAATTGATTTACAATTCTGCATTAAAACTCGGCTTTAGCCAAAAGATTTTAAAACCGCCTATTCACCCCCCCTCTAGTCGGCCTCCTCGATCTTACAACAACCAACTAAGTGCTCAAGCGGAACGACCAGCTCCTTGAACGGTTGTACCGCATGACGGTCATTCCGAATTTTAGTTGGCGGTTCAAGAAAACCAGAAGCGATGCAATTTGCCTCAGAATCACTCATGGAAATCGATCTTACCGCCCGTGACAATCAGTCGTACCGATGTGCGGTCGTACCGAAATTTGTGAGGCGGTTCAATAAAAACAGAACAAGTGTAAATCTGCTCAAAAACTCAGTTTGGAAATCGGACGTTCCGCGTTTGGGAACGGTCGTACCGGCCTGCGGTCATTCCGTTTTGTATGTGACGGTACAAAATTTCCAGAACGCTTGCAATATTCAGCGTTTTGTGAAACCCTACAAACGGTCGTACTGCTCGTAGAATCGGTATGACCGGGGCAAATCGGACGTACCGCTGGTTTGCCTGCGGTCGTTCCGACTGGGGTTTCCAACGGCTAGTTTGTTCATTTTTAGTATCTGTTCTAGCCGTTGACTGTGCTCAGTTAGAAGTGCGGTCGTATCGCTCAATGAACTGCGGTCGTTCCGATTTTCTCTGAGAAATTGGGGTTTCGTCCCCAACGGTCATAATTGTTGGTGGGGGCTATAAATACCCCCCAACTGCTCTTGTACAGGCTGCTAGTGCCCATTTAACATCTCTAGAGCCTTGAGAGCATTTGCATTCATTCAACACTCAAAAACACTCTTGCGCATTCATTGTGAGCTTGTTGAGATACATTCAAGTGCATTCATACTCCTAGTTGATCCATTCGCACTTGAGTGTCGTCAAGTGAAGACCATTGGTATATTACTCTTGGAGTGTTGACGCACTCCTAGACGGCTTGGTGGTGAAGCACGGTGATCTCTTCAAAGAAGATTGTGAAGAGGCCGGTGCAACCTTGTGAGTGGTTCGGTGTTCACCATCTCCGGAGCGGAGGAAGAACAACCATAGTGAATTGAGGGAAGGCTTAATTCGTGGAGCCGGTTTGAGGCGTCAAGCTTCCTCAACGTGGACTAGTGAAGACTGGTAAGTCTTCGATACCACGGGAAAAACATCGTCGTGTCTTTGTGGTTATCTCTAGTCTTTTCTTTCCGCATTTATATTTCTAGCTTGTTTATTGTGATTGATTTGCTTAACTAGAAATATAACTTGTTTAGACTAAGTTATTGATTGGCTAAAATTGTTAAATTGTTAAAGATTTAAAAACCTCCTATTCACCCCCCTCTAGTCGGTTATCCTTAATCCTATAACGTCACGCTATTGCTCGGTCTGCCTATCGTGGGAGCCACTGCCTCCTTGTCGGACGCGTCTACCCACTAGCGCGGTGCCCTGCTGGGCAGGTTTGAGGTGGTTCTTCCGTCCGAGGCCGTGCCTGCCTTCTTTGTATTCCCGACCCAACAGCGGCATGTGTCGCCCCTGCGGTGGCTTTCGTAGTTTCGAGTACGTATGCTATCCATTTTTCATATTAAGCCATGCATCATCGGGGGCATATCTAGTGCACATATGCCATTTGGTGCACATATGAAAAAACTTTTAGTTTAGGTATCAAATTAGCATAAAAAATTCTGAAAAAAAATTCTAGATGTAATTTATGGTGTTTTGTTCCACCCTTTAAAATTTGAAGTTCAAACTCGAAGTATGTTAGAAGAAACAAAAAAGAGAAATTCACTGTGAATAGTAACATTTCCTCTTTTCTCTTTCCTCTTTCCTCTTCGAGAGTATGGGAAATATAGTACTATTCCATTAAAAAAACTATAATAATTCCTCATACATAATAAAAGAATAAAATATATACTATATTCATTTTCCTTTCTTTTATTATAGAGTAAATTTCACTTTAGACTATGTAATCTTAACATTGTTTCACTTTGCATCATCCCTAACAAATATTTTCACTTTACACTAAGGGAACATCCTACTAGCAAGAGGGAAACATGGGAGGCGTGCGGGGGGCCTGCTGGCAGCGAGGCACAGCCGGTGAGGTGGCAATAACCCGAAAAAGAGAGGGAGTGAGCCGTTTTGCCGTCGCCGTCGTTGCTATAGCCACCACCGGCAATTTTTCGACTATTCTTCTCCGCTTTCGACCCATTTTCTAGCTCCATCAACCCCCTCCATCACATGCCTTGTCGATGCCTCCCACGTCGTCGTTTACCGTCGTGGCGAGCATCGAAGAAGGCGACCAAATCCTTACTTAGTGCAAAGTGCAACATATGGTAAGAAGAGGTGTTGCAAAAGTGAAATTATGGTAAGATTATATGGTCCAAAGTTAAATTTATTCTTTTTATAATTCTAAACTAATGTAAAATATTATGAGATATTTTAAAGTATATTGTGGGATTGCAATAACTCCAAACCACAATTATCTAATAGCAAAATCTTTAACCCGCGCAAGTTAACCGTTGAACTCTAAATTGCAAGAGATATTGTTCATAGAAACGGATCCTCTGCATTAAAGAGACAAATGCAGATGATCCATAGGGACATGCATTAAAGCATTGTTTCCACTATACGATCTAAAATGAATGGTCTAGATCGAGCGCTACAGTACCAAAGGAAGTAAAATCTCTACAGTAATTTTTGTTACAGGAAACATGCAACGTTTCTAACGTTTGCTGCATAGTACTGAGTCCTGTTCACCCATACTCTTAGAGTCTTAATAGTATTTACACAGCGTTCTCTGTCAATCTGACCCGTACTTCATATATTCTTGTTCATTTTCCTGTTATGGCTGCCGATGTGACATTGCTCCGGTAGCTCAGCTATAACCTAGCTTAGCTAGGAATCTATACTACTATAATTGGCATATTTTTTATTAGTAACAACAAAAATAGCCTAAACTTTTACGAATTTTCAAAAATAACATCACGATAGGTTAAAAAGACCATATAGACCATGCACCTCGCTCTTAGTTCGTGTAACCCACGTACCACGATAGAAATTGTGTAAGTATGGTTTTTTTTTGTCCTTAACTGATTAAGTTGTATGTCTTTTAGTGATTAAGTGACTAAGCATGTATGTAGCCATTCCTTGCATGGTTCCGATCTGCATTACATTCCTTCCGCCAGTTTGGTCAGCGATATGCAGGTTCTGCGGACTAGGAGTGGTATGTGGTCTTTCTAACCCGTTGCAATGTTATTTGTACAACTTCATATTAACGAGAGCTACTTTTGCTATTACCAACAAAAAAAAAGTGTGAGTTAAGCCCAAATCTCTACCCCAACCACCAAATCCTCCTAGGTAAACGAAATATACTCCACATCTTTCTTCCCATCCAGCCTCTACTGCCCACTAGGCGTGCTTGGAGAGAGAGCAGTCAGGCCCAACCGCCCAAGTGATTGACTGTACCTTGGCTTAGCAAAAGAGAACGATGCCAAAAAGAAAAGCTTTTGCTTGCACAATGCGCTCCTGCTTCTTGTTTTTGCCTCCCAATGTGACTCTTATTTGTTCGGCGATCAGGCTCAGGGCCTTTTCAAGATCTTGTCTTCTCTGTGGGGAGGATGGAGAGCATGCTGCCCTTGCATCTCTCTAATCTTTCCTATAATCTTTGTCTAATCAGATCGAAACAAGATAGCACAAAAGTTTAAGTTTTTACAAGAAGGGTTCTAGAAGTTGATGTTTACTTGTTGGTCGTAGCATGCTGCTGTTCCTTGATCTGTTTTGTTTGTCACTGGCACAGTGGCACTGGAGTCCTCGTATTCACACAATTAATTTGCGCGAAATCTGGCACTGGAATCAGCTGCCAAAACTTAAGTGCATGCAGCAACTGGAAGTAACTTGTCGCCTGTGGCAGTAAGTCTGCAAAGACAATATATAACATGTCGCTTTGGTCCATGCTATTGAAAGCACGCTCTTTCATCAAAAGAAAGAAAGGGAGAGCATTTTGACAAATTCAACTAGGACAGGCTATGCATATGGAGCTATAGAAAAGTGGTATGATGTGTTGGTCACATGGCTAAGCAGCTACAACCAAGCCAATCCTGGAACATCAACATGCATGCGTCTCCTGCATGGGGACAACCAGGCAACCAGCCTTCATGCATGAACATGTAAGTGCAATTGTAGTTTCCTCAAGACTGCTCCACCAAGATCGGCAGAGAATGAGATGTGGAGTTTTTGGCTCATTTAGCATGTTTTTTTTAAGCGATATAGCTAAAATATCCTCCTGCAAATGAAATGGTAGAAATAACACTTGTACCGCTCGAAAACGTTGCGACAAGGAGCCTACCAGGCACCCAAAGCACGACATGACACATGACAAACTCCTAGTCGGTGGCAGGCGGTTTGCCGCGCACCTAGACCGCATCAGGTCACCTGTCGATAACCCAGTCTACGGTAGGTGCCGTGCGCAGGCGACTTGCTGTGGACTAGGTTAGCGACAGGTGCCATTTTTGCTATTTTGTTTTTGGAGAGCTATTTTTGTTATTTTACTTCATAAAAAGATTAAATGAGACAAAAACTCATGAGATGGGCCTCAATACACTCAAGTTGTAGATAGTTCACAGAAACACTTACTGGTTATCGATCTCTGGAAAACATATTTTAGGAGCAGTTAATTTAAATCTGCTTAAATTTTGGGATGGATTTGTAAGTTGTATACTGTAACTGTAGTAGGACAAAAAAAAACAAGAATATGCATGCATTAAATCGTATATAATCAGATCCTTCCTAGTAGGTAGAGCTAATACTCTAACACGCATATTATATGACCCAACTAGCTAAGAATGCATATAGTACAAATGCAAAATCTTTGCGTGCCCATAGGTCTGAGCTACTAAGATTTACAGCAAAAAGCAATGACAAGAGATAGTCCATCCAAAAGGCAGAAGGGAAGTGAATGGGGAAGTGAATGCATGACTAGCTAGTATCTTGTATCATGATTCATGAGAGCTTTGTTGTATCTCTATGGTTGCTATATTTGTTTCTATCAACAGAGGTAATGACAGGCATGCAGCAAAGTTTTGTATTAGCAAGCAAGCTGCAGCTAACACACACACACACACACACAGGTACAGGCTACAGAAGAGAGTGGAGATGAACTCAAAACTCAGAAGCTAGGTTGATTAATACACAGCCATGCTGCTTGATTAGACATATCATATGCACTTTGAATCTACTATCTTTGTTCTAAAATTTAATACTTGCATGTCTGCCAGTGGTCCAAGTACTGTCCAAGGCCGCCACCACGACCACCGCTGCACCACATTTCTTTCTTTCTTTTACAAAATATATTAGTAATTCAGTTAAAGCTCCATGAAGATGCAGCACAGCACTGATCTAGATCTCTTACAACTTACAAGCAGGTGCAGGCCTAGAGATGCTCAGCTGTTTGGGTGGTCCTCTTAGGCATGTATGCATCTGCATGCGTACTTGAGCTCCCCTCACCTCTCGCATCCAAAGCCTACATAACAGTAAGGTCAAGGAAAGGAAAATAAAGAAAGCCCAGTGTACTAGTACAGGAGTACTACCCTACTCGCCCAGATGAGCTGGGGCGTTGGAAAGCCACACTGTGCCAACTTTTGCGCCGGCCTTTGTTTGCTTTGGAGGAGGGAAAGGAAATGTGATGTGAGGAAGAACACTGCGCCAACTTTTGCACTGGCCATTGTGCAAAGGGTGCCTGCCACTGTACCCTTTGTACTTGGACAGGACCAAAGCATGCAACGCACATGGGAGTACAAGATCTGCTACAGGTTTGGAAATTTGGATCGGTGCAAAATGTAGTACTGTTTGCAAGAGAGGGAAATAAATTTTCAGGTGAGGTACTCCATCGTTCGTTCTTCTCTTTATACATATACGCTACAATAGTATTATACGAGATTCAACGGTGGTGAGGAGAAGTCTTACGAAAATCCTCCCCTAGAAAATTTATTTTCGCAAGAGAGTCCTTGTAGTTTTGACAAATGTAAGCACATGGCCAAATGGGCGGCTTGGCCTGGCACGGCACGTGCACTACCAAGCATGACCCATTCTGGCTCGCGAACGAAAGGAGCCGTGTCATATCGACCCACGTGCCTAGGTAGCGCACCAAGCACAACCCGAATACCACTCGTGTCGTACCGTGCCGACCCAAACCTACCGGCTTGAGCCCGTTTGGCGCGAAAAACAAAAAAAGAAAATTTAAAAAAACTCAGAACAATAAAAAACAGAAAATGTGTAGACTTCAGAAATAAATATAAAAATTGTAAAAAAAAAAGAGACAACCATATTGAAAATATAATAAAAGGCTTTATTAATATTCAAATGGTTGACTCGTTAAAACCTTTGCCAAGTAAAAACTCAACATTAGAAAACCTTAGCAAAGGAAAAATAGTACAGCCTATAGTTTTACATATATCTTTGTTCTAAGTGTCATTTGCTGAGGTACAGATTTTTGAACATGTCAGACAACTCTGGATTTTCCATAGAGTGTTGTGTTCGAGAATCAGTTTGTTCTCAGTCCTTCATGATTAGAAGTATCTCCACTACCTTACTTGTGATATGTGTTCTTCTCTCCTCCAATATTCTTCCAGAAAGACTGAAAGCAGACTTGGAGGAAATCGTTGAGACATGAACAGTTAACACATCACGTGCAAGTATAGATAGCACGGGCTATGTTAACTTATAGGTATGCTACCATTGCAAAATTTCGAAGCCTTCTGAGTTGAAATCCACCGTATCGCTACCTAGATAGGTTGATAGTTTTCCACTCCTTGTGTGAGAGGTTGATCTTGGTTAAGTAGGCGACGCCGTAAAGATGAAGACCTGGAGGAAGAGCCACACCAGATCTTGTCCCACATATTTGTCTTGCTACTTGAGATGTGTCATACTGGAGGTCGTTGCAAGCGAACTCCCTGGAACTTATTTTCATACCTTTGGTAAGCCTCATGTAATCGAGAACAAACTTCTACAAAATAGTTAGAATAGTCTAGCCTTGTAGTATCAGTAAGAAGATCAAGAACATTAGCAAATGCTTTAATTTTAGCTCTAAGACCTAAAATAAGTGCAAATCCATGTAGAAAAGAGATTCCTCTATAATATTTAAGGTATTTAGTTTTCATAGCAACAATAGCCTCTCGTAAAACGAAGCCATTTTCATACATTTTTAGTTGACTAGAAATCTGTAAAATACTATGCAGAATAATAGGAGATGTTGGATAATAGACAGCGGACAAAGCAACAATGGCCTCATAAAAAATTTCTAAAAACTGTAGCATCTTCTCAGCAACGAACCAATGTTGCTCAGACAATAGTACAGTACCGTTAGTGCTCGGATATTGCATTTGAATAAAAATAGGGAAACTGCACTTATATGGCAAAAGACACTTAAGCATCAAGTAAGTAGAGTTCCATCTTACCAGTATGTCCAAACTAAACTTTCTTGGACGTACACCTATTGCCTTGCAGAAGTTCTTATATGCTGCTATTCTTATATTAGAATTATTCAAGAAAGATATCGCATCGCGGAAAGTTTTAAGATACACATCCAACCTCTTCAAATCGGATTTGACTATAAGGTTAATAATATGACAAGTGCATCACTGATGTAGCAAGAAGGAATCGGCATATGTACTGAAGATTGGAATAAGAATATCCATGGCCTTAGAGTTTGCAGCGACATTATCTAGAGTAGTTGAGAATATTTTGTCTTCCATGGCCTTGATAATACAGTCCGCAATATTTTTTAGCTGTGTGTGCTACATCAATTAATTTGAAACATATAATTATTTTCTCCATTACTCGGTCATCATTAACATAATGAGCAACTACACTAAGATAATCATCCCTAGCGTGTCCACTCTATATGTCCGAGGTCAGGGCCACCGAAAATGTGCACGTAGCAAATTGATCCTTTAATTTATCACGGCGTTCATTGTAGTATTTTACTAGATACCTAGTTGTTGTCTGTCTAGAAACGGTAGAGAATCTAGGATTATGCATAGTCTTAATGTAAGTTTGGAAAGCAGTAGACTCTCCAAAGCCTAACGGTAAATCATCGGAAGCAATTAAATGTCAAAGAGATTAACGAGCTACCTCAGGATCGTAGTCCCAGCTATGTACCATACCGTCATGGTTGTACTACAACTACGTCTGTCCCATCAGCAATTCTTGTTTGGTCTTTCATCTTGTAGCATGTCTTTGCAAGTGCTCCGTCCCTCCTATAGACTTCGTAGACAATTCATAACAACAAATTTTGCAAACAACATATGGTACCTGATTTCTTTGTGCGTCTAGCTTGGTTGTCCTATCGAAATTCTCCCAGACTCCAGATGTAGACGACCTCAACCTCTTTACTCCGGTGGTCGCTGACGAAGATGCTGCCGTAGAGCATGATGACGAAATTCTGCCTTACCCTTCCGGT
Source organism: Phyllostachys edulis (assembly GCA_036346405.1). Lineage (NCBI taxonomy): Eukaryota > Viridiplantae > Streptophyta > Magnoliopsida > Poales > Poaceae > Phyllostachys > Phyllostachys edulis. Next base: position 7,839,217 of record CM070550.1, on the reverse strand, counting down.
AAAACCTTCGATTGGTTTGAGGCAGCCACAACCTCCTCCATGGATGCAACCTCCTTTGGTGAAATTCCGTACTAAGTGAGAGCGAAGATATCGTAATTTTTCATAACGAAAGCTGCAAAATCGAAACTAACACTATTATTATTTTCATCTTAAAATAAAAAATAATAAAAATATGAAAAAATAGTATTGTATCTCTTTTGATGACTTGCTACCAAAATTTGAATTTTCCAAATTTTGGCACACATTTTTTGAATTTTGCCAAATTATCTCACAACGAATTTAAATTTGCACAACGGAATTTGAAGGAGAGATTGGGGAATGGATGGGTGATGAATGAGGGGGATATAGTGCCTATTTATAGAAAAACAATTCGGGATTTTTTTGATTTTTTTTGCTATTTTTAAAGTCCCAAACGGTCAAAAAGACATTTGGATTTTCAAAAAAATCCGAATGTTATAGTCTAAACGGGTTGTGCCGTGCCAAAATAGCCCATAACGGCTATATTCCCTCAGATCGTGCCATGCCAAGCACAGCCCACCGTGTCGCTCAGCCCACGTGCCCCTTCCTCTCCCTACCCTACCCCTTTCTCCTCCCAGCTCCCTCCTGTCCTGAGCCTATCGGCTCTCCTTCTCCTCCCTTCGCCCGTGCGCCCCGCCTTCTTCTCCTCCCTCCACGCTGGACGCCGATGCCACCCCGCCCTCCTCCTCCTCCTCTTCATCTCCCCTTCGTTGCCGAGCCCGTGCGCCCTTCGCCTCCCACCGCCTTCTCCTTCCTCCGCGCCGCCCACCGACGCCGCCCCGCCCTCCTTCTCTCCTCCTCGTTGCCCGCCCGTGCGTCCCTTCGTCGTCCCTTTTGCTTCCTCCTTCCTCCGCGCCGGCGCCGCCCCGCCCTCCTCCTCCCTCCCTCACTAGCTAGTTTCCTCCTCCATCCCTCGCCACCTCGGCCTCTCCGGACGCGGGCCAAACGGGCTGTGCCAACGTGTCGTGTCTGATATGATCCGACACTGCTCTTGTCGTACCAGGGCGCCCAAGCACGGCCCATGAACAGTGTAGGTAGTGCCGTGCCTAGACTATGCCAACAGTGTCGTGTCTCGGGGCGACGCGGCGGGCATCACTGAATGCAAGCTCTCCATTTATCTACTGTACTTGGTCAGGTGCATCTACATACGGAGACTTTTGCATTTCTGAGAACAGTGCAGCTAGCTTGCAAAAGGAAGCGTTGTTTTCTTCTTCTTTCTTTTCACTTGCTGATGAAGGCACGCATAATGACAGAACTAGTTTACGAAAATAGAGCTACCACGTACACTACCAGAAAGGTCAACGAAGTTAAACTCCAGAACTGGACATATTTTCAATGCTAATTCATTCAAATCAACACTAGATGCCATCCAAGACCTGAAACACTCTTGCTATCCAATATGCTTGCGACTTACAATAAGCTAAAACCAAAGGGAAGATGGATCATGGATGTTTGAGCCAAGTTAAATTTGCGGCCATTTGTTTGCAGGCGGAAGTGGTGCAGTGCCATGCAGGTGCGTACGTACGCGTTTGCATTATTATATACGGAGTATATGTTGCGATTCGTGTTGGTCGCCAATGGCGTGCGTTGCGTCGTCGCGCGCGCGTGGTGTGGTCCTGCGCCTACAATTGCAAGGCTGCCATCTTGTGGTACCATAATTCAAACCCGAAACTGAAGGAATTTCTCCGCATGGTTAGCATGGTAGTTTCGATCAGAGCCTAGAACCAGAAGGATGCATGTTTCGAAGATGGAGAAAGTCAAGACGCACATGTAGTAGGGTAGTAGTATCTCAATTGCGCCGCCGCCAGGATACCCCCATGCCGATCGGCCGTAGCCACCAACTGTGGAACGACGCGGCCGGCCGACCACCGAAATCGGCAGGACGGTTGCGCTTTAACCCTGCACGCGCGCGTACCGGCCCGGGTCACCGCACTGGCCGTCTTCGCCTCGGACACGGTTGCACCTAGGCCCTAGGCACCAACTTGAACTAGAAGGCTCAGGCCCATCGATCCAACATGAATTTAAAGTGGTTTGGGCCCATGCATCTTTGAAGGACCTGATACAAAGATGACGACACGATGTGCCAGCCCAATCGAGCGCGTCGCCGCTCGACTCCCGTCCCGTTGCACGGCACGGCACGGCACGGCACGGGCGCAGGGTGTGTAGCACGTAGGACGTATGGCCCGGCGCCACGTAGAGCCGAACGCGACTCACGGGCGCACGAGCAACGGAACGAACAGCCCAACGATAAAAGCTGGTCTTCGCCCGTTCACCGGTCGTTTCAACCAGAACATTTTTGTTGGGCTCAGCGTGTGCGCTTGTCACGTTTAGTACCTCCCAACACACCCGCCTTTTCTACTACATGTAGCCAGCTCATTGTTTGTTTGTCAGCAAATGGAGTATAAACTCAATTGCTAATGCTTCATAGTCTCTTTAATTGTTTGCCAACTTGCTTTGAAGAAACATGCATTGAAACCAAGCCTTATCCGCTGAAAGCTCGTCAATGGCGGACTTAATTTCCTGCTCGGTGAACAGTTGTTCAAGTTCAGCTGCAGCATTATCTGGCAAATGCTTTAGTCCAAGTGAATCCCAGTGAAAGGTTTGGGTTGCCGGCTTTGCAGTCCCTAAAAGCTCTGTGTAATACTTAGCTAGCGCATCCTCTTTGTCGGCATAGAGTGTGAAGGTACTTCCTTGATGCGTTAAAGTGTGTATGAGCTTTTTCCTTTTTCTTGAAATAGCTTTTGAGTGAAAGAATTTCGTATTTGCATCTCCCAGACGTAGCCAGGTTAGTTGAGAGCGCTGTTTCCATTTTACTCGTTGAATGGCCTCTAGCCCCAGAATTCTTAACTTTAAAGCTGCACGGAGTTCATGTTCAGCTTGGGAAAGAGCGCGGTGTTCTTGTGCCTTATCAAGTCGGAGGACCACCTCGAGTGCCAAATGAAGTTGTAATTTGAGATCACCAATTTGCCATCTGCTCCATGCCTTTAGCGCCCTTGCAGTTTTATGCAGTTTGGCAACTAATCTGTTAATCGGGTCAATCTCATGAACCGGCTGGGACCATGCCTCCTGAACCACCTCATTATAACCAGTCATCGTTGGCTAATAATTTTCGAAACAAAAACGTGTAGACGGACGTACCTGTCCCTCCCCAGAGATTAATAAAGGACAGTGATCTGAGATCGAGGAAGAGAGCGATCGTAAATAATGATCCGAGTACGCTAGGTCCCAATGTATGTTGCAAAAAACCTTATCAATCCCTTCCATAGTGGGGTTACGTTGGCCATTTGACCAGGTGAAACGTCGATCTTGAAGGCGAATCTCCTTGAGCTCACAGTAATTAAGCGTTGAACGAAATCGTCCCATCAAATTTCGGTTCAAATTCAAATTGTTTTTATCCGACGCTCTGTATATGAGATTGAAATACCCCAGAATGAGCCATGGTCCATTGATGCCTACATGAATTTGCTTGATCTCTTCCATGAAATCTTGTTTGTATTGATTTTCATGCGGGCCATAGACGACTGTTAACGACCAAGGGGGGGCACCATCAATCGGTTTAACCTTCATAGTTATGGATTTATTTAGAAGGAAAGAACTATCCATTTGGAACAACGCTTGGTCCCAACAGACCAGTATACCCCCTCTAGTTTTGTCAGCAGGTTTATAACACATGCCTTGAAGCTTTCCTCCTGCAATTTCAGATGCAAGGGTCGGTGAGATCGTATGAAGCTTTGTTTCTTGCAGGCAAAGTATGGAGCATCCTGTGTCCGCCACCAATTGACGAACTACTTGTCTCCTCGCCGGAGCATTTAAGCCTCTCACATTCCAATTTAAAATTTTAAAAGGAGGCATTATAATGAAATAGACTGCAAGAACAGCTGAGGCAATAGCATGTATTACTTATCATGTGTTTTCCATACAAGGCACCTGTCACCCCTGCAAAAGTATGCCACTTCCGTTCCGTACACACACTGCATACACATACACTGTGGTCGCACAAGTACTAGCTGCACCCTACAAACAGTGAATAGGTGCAGAAGGCTGACTACAACAGGCATGCTTGTAATCCTAAGTGGAAAGGAGGCCCTAGGTGCATAGAACATGAAGCACATAGACATGCTAAACGCCTCTACTATAAGCTGGGCTTGGAGCTGACCCTCAGATCACAGCTTCTTGGACCAAAGCCGAGAGATCTTCGGCAGTGAGTCCCAAAGCCGGAAGGTCCACTTGTGCCTTGCTGTCAATGCCTGCTAGCGCTCTGAGTGCCTGGATGATCTGTGCGTCCAGAGGTGTGTTGAAGAGGCGTCGAGTTTCTCCTTTCTTCTTCTTTGTTGTTTGGCCTTCCGTATCATTGGCGAACTTTTCTGCAACAAGAGGGATGCCCGCTGCGCCCCACTCACCTCTGTTGGATTGGCCTTCTTTTTTTTTCGCAAGACGATCGCTGCACCGAATAGAAACCTACACTGGAGTGACAGCAGTGGAGGGGGTCACCGGATGACCTAACATGGATGGAGATCGTGGCCTGGATATATCTTGTAGCAGAAGAGTAGGCTCCATTTTAGGTGCAGCCTGTTCACTAACATTGTTTACCTGCTGCAGATCATTAACATTGTTTACCTGCTGCAGTTCTCCCTGTTGTGGAGTCTCCTGCTGGGCATGCTGCCGCTGCAAAGAACGGCTTACTGGAGGCCCTGCTGGACTTTTTTCCCCGCTGCATTGATCAGTGAGCGTTAACACGAGCAAGGCTTCCGTGAGCATTGGGTCAACACTGCTCGAGTGATTCGGACGGAGTAGGATCGGTGTCTTCGGCACTATTGGCGATCTTGAGAGATTCTTTGAAGAGCCATCATGATCTTCGGGTCTTGTGGGCGCCTCCGGGGCCAAGAGTAACACGCAAGATGAAGATGTGGAGTTTTTCATGGCGTTCTTTGAAGTGGGTGAAATTGCGACACAATGCGGCTCTGACAGCGACTGGTTGACTCTGACGCAGCCGATCTGGTCTTCTTTGCGTGCAGTCTGTGCGGCTGCGACCCTCGCTCTGGATGGGCGACACAGGTGGCCGGAATGGCGCCCCCGGCTTGGCCGAGGTTGTGCCCACGCCCGTAGCGGCCGAAGGGAGAGCGGGACCTGGGATGCCCCCTGTGACCTTGGCGGGAGGAGCCTCCTCCCTGAGTCGCAGGCCTGCCGAGCATCCGGTCACGGCCCGCGAAGTAGGAGCGGGCCCGTTCCGCTCTGTCGTCATCGTAGTCATCGTCTCCATCATCGCGCCGTGGCCCCCAACGAAGGTGTGCATCAGCTGGTAGTCGCCTTGGGCGCCTCTCAACACCATCAGAAATGCCTGCTGTCCAGAAGAAATGTTCACGTCTGGGATATTCCTCTTCAGGATCAACAGGTGATCTGCTTCTGCCACCACTGGGAGTGTGGTACACCTGCGGTGAAAAATCCTCGAGAATGCTGAGATGAACTAATACTATCTTAGCAGTCTTCCAGAAGGTATATGCTCTAAACAGTCTGCACTTCCACAAAATCAATACAGCAAACATAATACTACTTCCCAAAAAAAATCAGGCGTCCCAAATTTCAGAATTTAGACCAATCAGTTTGATCCATAGCATTGCCAAGATCTTGTCCAAACTCCTCTCCCTTAGGCTTTCAAAATATATGGATTCTTTGATTCTTGAGAGCCAGAGTGCGTTCATCAAAAAGCGGACTATACAGGACAACTACCTGTATGTGCAAAACATTGTCACCACATATCATCGATCCAAGGTCCCTATGCTACTGCTGAAACTAGACATTGCCAAGGCGTTCGACTCCATCGCCTGGCCCTATATTTTAGACATGTTGCACCACCGGGGATTTCGAGGACGGTGGAAAGCTTGGGTTGCTATGTTGCTTAGTACATCAACTTCTCAAATTATACTGAATGGTGTGCAGGGACCACATATAAGGCATCAATGTGGGGTACGGCAAGGAGACTGCCTTTCACCCTTCCTATTCATTCTGGCAATTGACGCCTTGCACTGTATCCTTGACCTGGCAGACCAACATGGGTGGCTAACGCCTCTCAGTGGACGATTCATGAAGGCAAGAATATCAGTCTATGCTGATGATGCAATGATTTTCTTATCGCCGAACAAGGATGATGTTGAAAAACTTAAGGACATCCTACGAATCTTCGGAGAGGTAACAGGGCTCGTCATAAATATTTCAAAAAGTGCCGTCATACCTATCCAATGTCAATCATTGCAACTGGATAAAGTGCTCCAAAATTTTCCTGCTAATCGGCTGCAATTGCCTTGCACCTGCCTTGGGTTGCTGCTAACCTGCCGCAAGGCAGGGAAGGTGTTGTTTCAACCTCTCTTGGACAAAATTCTGTGGATGGCGGATATAAGAGGAACATGCTATCCCGGCCGGAAGGCTTGTTGTACTTAATCGCGTCATCACGGCTATACCAACATATCATCTTCTGACCATTGAGATACCCACGGATAATAAAGCAAATAGACAAAAGGCGAAGAGCACAGTTACGGACCGGTGGCGACATTTACAACGACGGAAAATCTTTGGGTTAATGGGCGCAAGATATGTCGTCCAAAAAAGTTTAATGATGCAGGGGTCTTATGTCTTGGCGGTTTAGTCGTGCTCTTAGCCTTCGGTGGCTTTGGCACCAATGGAAAACACCGGATAAACAATGGAATGGAATGCCGCTTAGATAACTTTGAAAGACCATCTTTTTCGTGCCTCCTAGCGATAAACATTGGAAAGGGCGATAAAGGCGAACTTCGGAAGGATAAATGGCTTGGACCGAGATCCTTCACAGGAGATGACACGACCTTTACCATATTGTAGCACATAAAAATCGCACGGTGCAAGATGCAACCCACGAAGGGAAATGGATAATGGATTTGCGAAAAAAAATCAACATTGACTTAATTCGAGATTTCGTACGAGTTTATACCATGGTTCATCAAACCTCACTAAACCACGATGTCCCAGATGACATCTCACGGAGGTGGGCGACATCGAGAACTACTCAACTAAATCTGCATATGACATGCAATTCACCGGAGCGACGGACGTCCCATTTCAAAAACTTTTTTGGCGCATTTAGGCGCCGCAAAAATGCAAAATCTTTGCATGGATTCTAGTTCAACATCGCCTTCCAACAGCTGATGTCCTGACAGCTCGCCATATGCAAAATGACCATTGGTGTCCTCTATGCACAAACAATCCGGAAACAGCGATGCATCTTTTCGTAGAATGCAGGTACACTAGACAAATCTGGACTCTTGTGGCTGCCTGGGTTGGACGGCAAAACCTTTCCCCATCACAGTGGACTACACAACTACGGATGGTGGATTGGTGGATTGACACCTTCCACTCGGGCATAGGTAGTTGCCGAAAAGGCCAAGCCTCCTTGATTCTTCTCACTCTGTGGCACATTTGGAAAGAAAGAAATAGACGAATTTTTGAGCAACACAGAGAGGAGCCAGTCGGATTGCTGGCCATCATTAAGGAGGAAGCCTGGGCATGGGCGGTTAGTGGGGCGACCAAGCTCTGAGACTATTTACCGGGGAACAATGTAACTGAGCCTATAGTAGAAGAAGCTTAACGCCGGCCCTAGCCGGCGTAAGGAGCTTCTTTTTTGTTTTTTTGGTTTTTTTTGGGCCTTGTGTCCTTTTTGTGTGTACTTTTGTTTCTCCTCTCTTTAATGCATTAGCGGCAATCTAGCCGTTATTCCAAAAAAAAAAAGCTTCATAGTCTTGCTACAACGACTCGCATCACTCCTCGGAGGCTGAGACACTAGCAACGAGCATGGCTTTATGTAAACCTGGAAAAAAATCAATTTCAAAATAGAGCAACTAGGCTCGGACACCCTCGCATGCTCTGGCGCAACATTCGTATACAATATGTGCAACAATTTTAATATATGTGTACAACAAAATACATAAATAACAATACAATGCCAAGAAACAAGATTGCAAAAAGTCATATTATCACCGAAAATTGCATGAAACCTAGCTGCGTTTTAAAACTAGTTCAAATATCTCGATCAAACAAATTTCGATATTACCACATTGCAACATTGAAAATAATAGTGACAACATCTGAAAATAATTGATGCAACAAGCCAGGTTGGATCATGCAACAACGGACAAAATGGACCACAACAAAAAAACCCCTCTTGCTGCAACAACATTACAACAATAAAAAAACACTACATGCAACATTTTCGAACGAACTGTTGCAGCAAATTGAGCAAATATTTGCAACAAATCGTACCCGATGAAGCGGTGTGGTGACCGGAGATGATGTCCAAGGCCTGCGGGTGAATGGACGTCCGAGCACTAGTCCCCTCCAAGTTCAAAAGCAAAAATAGATCTGCAATATTACAGTCATTGCAACAAATAAAAATACCTACTGCAACACATTGCAACAAATTTATAAAATATCCGCAACAACCAGACCTAAAAATCTTCAACAATAAATCTGAACAACGACGGAGCTTGCCGAGAAACAGAGGTGGATCTTATGCGAAGTTGCAACACATCTGACTGCTCCTCGGAAGGAGCTCGTCTTCGATGGTTATCTCCAACCGCCAAAGGCTCACCAAAGCTCTGGCTCATCAGGGAAGGAGGAGGGAGTGGATGAAGGAAGAAGTGGGGAGGAGGGGAGAGAGAGATGCGTGGAGGAAGAGGAGGGAGGAGGAGGAGGCGATTTCCAGCCGTCGATAGCTTACTGAAGCTTCGGGTCGTTGGAGGAGGAAGGAGGAGAGAGACAAGCAGTGAGGCACTGCTTTTGGATATATATTTTTTGTGTCTGTTGTTGGTATGTTGGGTGGATTGGGAATGGTAAGGAAGGAAGTGTCCAGATCATCTGGTGCGGAGTGCTCTGTGATTTTTTCTTTGTAATTTTGAAATATTGCATCACGCTGGATTGCTAATTTCGGTAGTAGTGTCTCAGTTCCTCTAGACACCAAGCAAATTCTGCAGCAGTTTCTCACTTTCTCGGTTGCAGGGTTGCATCGCGGTCGGCAACACACAACGCAAGGCACCGGGCCGGCCGGCCCGCAACACACGTGCAATGCCCCCTAAATTAGCAAGATTGCTACCTGAAGGTGAATAGAATTGAGCCGCAGACAACAATCATTGTACTCCCTCTAGATTTTAATACTTGACGTATACTGTATTCATTTATTCAGTTGGAACGTCAAGTATTCACGGCTGGAGGGAGTATTACACAAGTACATGTAGATGACTAAGATGAGTACAAGTACATACAGGGCATAACAGCCTGGGCGCAAGACTAGGTCAGAGACAGAGAGAGAGAGAGTGGCACATAATAGGCTAAAGAATAGGCCATGCCAACAGCAAGAATTTCCATGCACATTGAGGCCAAAATACGAGCTAACACCCGCTCGCAGTTTGGACGTCGATCGGCTTGATGCTCAAACTGGTTCTGAATCCTTGAAAACATCAGTCGACAGCCCCTTGGTCATTTTATCAGCAAACTGAGATGTCGATGGTACACGAAGAACGCGCAGCTCGCCCAGAGCGACCATCACACCGAGCTCAATATCCTTTGTGCGGCGGTGCTGGACCGGATTAGACGTCATGTACATGGCGGACACATTGTCGCAGTAGACGATGGTGACCTTGGCAGATGGACAATGAAGCTCAACAAACTATTGTCGCAACCAGCAACATTCTGCAACAGCGTTCGCGCAGACGTGATACTCAACTTCTGCACTCAACCTAGAGACGGTATGCTGCCTCTTGGAACTCCACAAGATGAGGTTGTCACCGAGGAACGTGGTGCAGTACCCAAAGACGGACCAGCTGGTGTTAGGGCAGCCGGCCCATTCGGTGTCGGAGTAGGCAATTAGGCCGGATGCCAGAGTACAGTTGCAGGCCACAGCCAGTGGTGCCGCACATGTAGGGAAGAATGCACTTCACAAGGGAGAAATGGCTGTCCCTGGGATCATGCATATGAACGTTGTCGGACCCAGATTTCGCAAATCCAAATCCTCTGTGAAAACATTGTGCTATTCCTTGTATTAGTAGATAGCACTCACAGAATACATCACTTGAATCAATTCATACACGATGTAAACTAAACCATTCATTAATTAACACATCAGAATTTACATAGACCGCATCGGGTCAAGTTTTACAATAAAGGCCGAACAAGCCAAATAATTACATCACAAAAGTAGAGAAAACGACAATGGAAGCAAAAGGGGTAGAAAACATCTCTCCACAAGTAAGCGACCGGGGAAACCCGTGTGCGTCCGATATTACCCAAAGACTTAGATAATATAGGATACACGCAAGCACCGACGGAGTCAGCTAGACTGAGACAAGATCTAGACTAAAATAACAAAACTACTCCTCATCATCTCCTGGGCCTCCAACTTTTGGATCATCGTAGCATGTGTAATCTCCAGGATTTCCTGCTTCTGAGGGTTTTGGGGGAAAGAGCGAGGATGAACACAACTTCTGTGCTCGCGAGCCAACACACAAGATGCAATAATATACATGCAAGGCTTTAACAAGGATGGCTCAGGTTCTTTTATTTGCTAAAGCAATGTTTTCAATTATCATAATTACAAATTCCTATCACTTAGCATTTTAACCAAATTTTATTTTATTAAAGAGGGTAATTGTGCAATATTTATATCAGCAGAGGTTCCCTCTGCCGGAACCTCTACCTTATGCTTGTTTTGATTGGGGCTATCCCCACTTATTAACACTATTGAGTTCGAAAACCCAGGAAAATTCCAATCTCAGGGCTAGGTGAGCCCGTCCTGATTTTCATACCACCCACAAAGGTTTTTGAAATAGAACTAACTCTAGTAAGTTCCCATGTCCGCCTTTGACCGTAGGCACGACTGTTTAAACAGTTTAGACTCTGCAGAGGTTGTACACTGTACCCACAAGAGACAATCATACTCGTTGCCCCACATGATTCCTTAGTCATGTAGTTGAGCAACCATCATAGTAACTTTTCAAATCATCTCGCCTCTTTCGTCATCTCACCCAGATAGGCTACCCCACTAGCGGTGGGTCCCATAAGTTGTGCGGGATGTTCACCACCATGACTAGCGTGGCTGGCAACTTCACCCTTCCTTGGTGTCCCATTCAAGTTGGATCGTATCCACTACTTGTACTACCTTACTCGGCCACCAATGAGATGATTTCCAGGGTCTAATAAATTTACTAAGCCAAGTTGCACTTAGCAGACTTGTGGTTGCACATGTTTTACAATGGGAGGTCATGACAAGATTAAGTCCTTAGGGTTATCTGGGCGGTTCATTCTACATACCATCCACCAACTAACATTCCTTGGGCTGCATTAGCATCCACCATCATACCATCCGTCCAGATAGTAACAACAAGTTATTAGGGTTTTTGAGGAGCAAAATATATTAACTTAACCATCTCAGTCATTTACCCACAATGACTGCCCAAAACCACTTTCATATTTCAAAGATGATGATTATGACATTTAATGTCTCGGTACTTAACCAAGACTACCATGTCGCTTAAGTATAACCTATAGCTAGTAATTACCATATAGTTACTAAGGTGACATGGAATAATGGATTCAATTGTCAAACGATGTCATAATAATTAATTAATCAACAAATGGGTATATAACTACCTTAAGATTTCATATAAATTTGATTAAAGAATTAAAGCATGCAAGTTTGGTAATTTAAAGGAATATAATTTACATAAAATGCAGGATCAATATGATCAAAGCATTGACTCGCTTGGATTAAAGATAAGAGAGTCTTGATAATCTTGAGCTTGATCAAGTTGGAGATCTCCCGCGTCTTCGAACTCTACTCGGGCGAACGTACCGGAAAAAGGAACAACAAGCAAAAGAGAACAAATAAATACACAAGAAATAGTAAATAAACTCAAAATAAAACAAGACTACTGCCATTAGCAAGATCTTGAAATTACAAAATTTTAGAAATAAATTTCACTAAATTTGGAGTTATAACGGAGGAGAACTGAGCTTCTGAAGTTGAGCTTTTGAAGTAATTCAAGAAAAAGAAAGAGGGGAGAGGAAATGTCTCATTGACAGGTAGGGCCTGCTATGCAGTAATTTGGTCCATGCCACAGCGCATAAGCCAGGTCCACACGCACCGGTCCATGGATGCACCAGAGCGGCCACTGTGCCCGGGCCCATTTGTCAAAGAGAAAGGGAGAGGGATTAGAGCCAATGATGGGTGGGGTCTCTTGACCATTGAGAGAAAGAGGGAGGTAGAGAGTCTCAGAGCACAGGGGAACCAGGGGGTGCACGAGCGCTCTGGCTCTTTGTCGGCGTCGGCGAGCGGCGACCGACGAAATGGCGGAATGGGACCCCATGAGGATGGGAACCCCATGAGTGGCGGTGGTGGCTCCGAAGAGGGGCGGGTGTAGCGGTGGCGAGGCCAAAGGCGGTGGCGGGATCCACAGCTTGGAGGCACATAGCGGCACCGTTGGTGGGTTGGCGTAGAGGTGAAGGGGGCACGTGCATGGGCGCCGCCTGGAGGTGGGGAAGCCGGAGGTGGGATCGGGGCAGCTTGGGGGCGACCGTGGTGGCGGGGCGGCGGCGTCTGGCAACGGGGGAGAAGGTGCCACGGCGGTGGCGTGTCTTGACAGCGGGGAAGGAGAGTGGAGGTGGGGGATGAGTTCCTCGGGCCTTGGGGCATCTCGTGACGGGGTCGGCTAGGGCAGCGGTTCACCGGAGCGGCCGAACGGCGACGAGGTGGTGCGGCCGAAAACGGGAGCGGTGGCTATGGCTTTGCTCGGGGAAGGGGAGAACAAGGTGAGGGGAGGGGAAAAGGGATGCGCGAGGCCTCTTTATAGCCGAAGGGGGAGTGCGAGGAGCCGTTGAGCTCGACGGCGCATGGTCCTGAGGGGGGGGCATGGGTGAGACGGGCAGGAGCGGTGGGCGTGCTCTGCGCGGTGACTTAGGAGGCCGGGGCAGTTGGGAGCGTAGGGCACACGTGCACGATGCGACGTGAAGTGGTCTTGGCGGCGTGCAGTGCTAAGCGTCCGCGAGCGAGCGAGGCGAAGCGGTGGTTGCGGCGGCGCGAACGCAGCGTAGCGCAACAAGCATGTCTTGAGGCGGCATGGGCACGGTGACGCGAGCAGCAAGGCGTGATGGCATGGGCGAGCAGAGGCCGGGATGGGTGCGGGCGTGTGTGCGTGGTGCGAGTCTTGGCGGCGGCAAGAGGGCGGCTTCTTGACAGACGCGGCGTAGGCGGTAGCGTCTGCGGCGACCGGTGTCGGGCGGTGGTGCAGGGGCTTTGGTAGCTCGGCGAGGAAGAAGAAGGGCAAAGGGAAGAGGGAGCTGGGCCAAAAAGGGTAGGCCAAGGGGAGATGGGCCGGGGAAAGGCCAGGAAGGGGAAGGGAGATGGGCCGGGGGCCCAAGGGAGGAATGGGCTGAGTTGACTAGGATTTGAAGGGGAGATTTGAGAAGAGAATTCAAATTGAGATTTGAATTCTGAAATTGAATTGAGATTTTAGTTCGAATTTGAAATTCGAATCGAGGCTGGGGTTTGAAATTTTAGAAAATATTTGCTAATTTGAATTAAGGTTTTGAAAACCAAAAGACAATGGTAAATACTATTCACTGTTTGAAAACGGGACGTTACAGATCCTACCCACCTTAAACGGAATCTCGACCCTGAGATTCGAGCTACGCGGATTAGACAGAGAACATACCTCTCATTACTCTTGAAGCTACTTTGGCTTCTTCGACGGTGGTGACATAGTTCACACGGCCCTGGCTTTGGCTTGGCTTGGAAGCGGCTCTGGATGCCTGCGAGGTCTGATGACTTTTGCTTGGAGCTGAAGTTTGGCCTCGATTTGGTATGGCTTTGAAGTTGAACCTCACCGGGGTGGCTGGTTGAGGGCACTTGTTAGCAAAATGTCTTTTCTCTCCACTATTGAAACAACGAAGATGAGCTATCGGATTGGTTGCTGCAGGTTGCCCGGCGGGGCGAGGAGCGCGGGAAACATTCTCACTGGGATGTGGGGTTGGAGCCAAAGTTCCCTGAGACGAGGCTACTGGTGGTCAGAAAGACGAGCTACCCTGAAATGCTGACTTCTGCGAAAAGCTACCTTGGGGCCTCTAAAATGCCATATTTCTTTTGCGGCTCACTTTCGCGGTCTTTTTCTCATTTTCTAGCACTAGGGCTTTGTTGACCAGGTGGTGGAAGCTGGGGAAATCGTGGAGGATAAATGAACTCTCATGTCTTCGCGCATTCCTTCCACAAAGCGGTCTATCTTTTCCTCTTCATCAGCTATGTCATTGGGAGCATAGTGGGCAAGTTGGTTGAACTTGGTTAGATGCTCATTAATTGACATATGACCCTGCTTGAGGGCTTTGAACTCATTCTTCTTCATTCTCATTATACCAGCTGGTATGAAGTTGGTTCTGAAAGCTTGCTTGAATTCGCTCCAAGGAATTGTTTGGATTAACAGTTCAACTTATCCTTCTAGCTGTACTTTGGCAACTTCTTCAGTAGCGGGATCTTGTTGAGCTCCGGTCATAGATGCGGCTTCTTCTGCTTCTTCCTCTTCTTCTTCGACTACTGGACCATCATCACTTCGGGCAGCGAGGTAGTTCTCCCACCAAGTAGCGGCAGCTCCTTTCAGTTGATGGGTGGCAAAGTACACCTTGTCTTCCTCTGAGCATCGGGTGAGACGAAGCTTCTTATCAATATCTCTGAGCTAATCTTCAGCTTCTAAGAGTTCGTTGGCTGTAACAAAGGTGAGGGGTCTTGTCCTGAGGAAGTCTGCAAGCTTGGAGTTGCGGCCGGCTGCTCTAGTCTGCTGATTGTTTAGCAACGCCTGAAGAATTTGAGTTTGTTGGAACATGACTTATGCCATTGTTGTGTTTGCTGGTGGCGGGGGAGGTAGATCTTGTCCTTGGCCATGACCACGACCATTGCCACGGCCTCTTCCTCGACCTGTGACAAAAGCACCTCATCTTGGGGCTACGGCTCTCCTAGGTGGCATCTGAAGAAACGCTGGTAGCGTAGAACGAGGGGGAGTATATGAGGGTTACTAGCCCTATAAGCACACACAGAAGCAATTTAAGCCAACAAGAAGATCAAATAAGTACAATACAAAGCCTAGAATGGCTGCATTACATTAAGAGGATTAGGTGTTACATGACTCCTGAAACATAGCATATAGGCTAAGCTAAGTCACGACACAGCATACAAACACAATGCCTACAACAGAAGAAAACAGAAAGTGCTTGCAACCCAAAAGACTACCTAGCAAGCACTACCAGCTAACCTAAACTAGCCTGACTACTCCAACATGATGGTGAAGATCTCGTGGTCGTACTCTCCCTCCTGGAGAGGCAGAAAGTAGTGGAAGGGAGATTCCAGTAGAAGATCCTTGTGCATCTGGCTTAGGCGGTGCGGTGAAGAATCTTTGCGTCTTGGGCCTTCCTCACAAATTGCTCTAGGGGTCAGGGTGCGAAGGTGTGAGTGATGAACTCACCCTCTCTGGCATAGAGGAAAACCTCCATAGCCCACGACTCTTGGTCCAGGGTTTGGGTCTTTCGGCCTCTGAAGATAGGCTTATGGCGGTAATCCAGGTGCTGCATGAGTTAGCGGAGAATATCCACGAACTCACCTTTGTCTTCTCCGTGAGAGAAAAAGTCTCACGGGTCATCGGATGGCGGGGCTGCTGTCTACAATTTTTGAAACAAGAGAGGGAGTCAGAACTGAGTAAAAACTCAAGTGAAATCAAGGTAAGTGAAGAACTAAGAGAGATGAGTAAGAGAAATAAGTATGTTATATTTTGCCAAAGCTTTTCTTAAGTTTTGAAAATAGGACTCGAGTCCTTAGGCACGCCCAGTCTAACTAAGGCTCCTACAGTCGTATGCTCTTGTACCAGCTCTGTTGGATCTAGATTTCGTAAATCCAAATCCTCTGTGAAAACACTGTGCTATTCCCTGGATTAGTAGATAGCACTCACAGAATACATCACTTGAATCAATTCATACATGATGTAAACTAAACCATTCATTACTTAACACACCAGAGTTTACATATATCGCACCGGGTCAAGTTTTACAATAAGGGCCGAACAGGCCAAATGATTACATCACAAAAGTAGCGGAAGCAACAACGGAAGCAAAGGGGGTAGAGCACATCTCTCCACAAGCAAGCGACTGGGGAAACCCGTGTGCATCCGATATTACCCAAAGACTTAGATAATATAGGATGCACGCAAGCACCGACAGAGTCAGCTGGACTGAGGCGAGATCTAGACTAAAATAACTAAACTACTCCTCATCATCTCCTGGGCCTCCAACTTCTGGATCCTCGAAGTATGCGTAATCTCCAGGATTTCCTGCTTCTGAGGGTTTTGGGGGAAAGAGCGAGGATGAGCACAACTTCTGTGCTTGCAAACCAACACACAAGATGCAATAATATACATGCAAGGCTTTAACAAGGATGGTTCGGGTTCTTTTATTTGCTAAAGCAATGTTTTCAATTATCATAATTATAAATTCCTATCACTTAGCATTTTAACCAAATTTTATTTTATTAAAGAGGGTAATTGTGCAATATTTATATCAGTAGAGGTTCCCTCCGCCGGAACCTTTACCTTATGCTTCTTTTGATTGGGGCTATCCCCACTTATTAACACCATTGAGTTCGAAAACCCAGGAAAATTCCAATCTTAGGCTAGGTGAGCCCATCCTGATTTTTATAGCACCCACAAAGGTTTTTGAAATAGAACTAACTCTAGTAAGTTCCCATGTACGCCTTTGACCATAGGCACGGCTGTTTAAACAGTTTAGACTCTGCAGAGGTTGTACACTATACCCACAAGAGACAATCATACTCGTTGCCCCACATGATTCCTTAGTCATGTAGTTGAACGACCATCATAGTAACTTTTCAAATCATCTCGCCTCTTCCGTCATCTCACCCAGATGGGCTACCCCCACTTGTGGTGGGTCCCATAAGTTGTGCGGGATGTTCACCACCACGACTAGCGTGGTTGGCAACTTCACCCTTCCTTGGTGTCCCATTCAAGCTGGATCGTACCCACTACTTGTGCTACCTTACTCAGCCACCAATGAGATGATTTAAATGGTCAAATAAATTTACTAAGCCAAGTTGCACTTTACAAACTTGTGGTTGCACATGTTTTACAATGGAAGGTCATGATAAGATTAAGTCCTTAGGGTTATCTGGACGGTTCATTCCACATACCATCCACAAACCAACATTCCTTGGGCTACATTAGCATCCACCATCATACCATCCATCACACCATCCACCGAGATATTAATAGCAAGTTATTAGGGTTTTTGAGGAGAAAAATATATTAACTCAACCATGTCAATTATTTACCCACAATGATTGCCCAAAGCCACTTTCATGTTTAAAAAATGATGATTAGGATATTTAATGTCCTAGTACTTAAGTAAGACTAGCATGTCGCTTAACTACAACCTATAGCTAGTGTTTACCACATAGTTACTAGGGTGACATGGAATAATGGATTCAATTGTCAAAGGATGGCATAATAAATAATTAATCAACAAATGAGTATTTAACGACCTTAAGATTTAATATACATTTGATTAAAGAATTAAAGCATGCAATTTTAGTAATTTAAAGGAATATAATTTACATAAACTGTAGGATCAATATGATCAAAGCATTGACTCACCTGGATTAAAGGTAAGAGAGTCTTGATAATCTTGAGCTTGATCAAGTTGGAGATCTCCCGCGTCTTCGAACTCTACTCGGGCGAACGTATCGGAAAAAGGGACAGCAAGGAAAAGAGAACAGATAAATACACAAGCGATAATAAATGAACTCCAAATAAAAGAAGACCACTGCCATTAGCAAGATCTTGAAATTACAAAATTTTAGAAACAAATTTCACTAAATTTGGAGTTATAACGGAGGAGAACGGAGCTTCTGAAGTTGAGCTTTTGAATTAATTCAAGAAAAAGAAAAAGGAGAGAGGAAATGTCTCATTGACAGGTAGGGCCTGCTGCGCAGTAATTCAGTCCATGCCATAGCACGTGAGCCAGGTCCACGCGCACCGGTCCATGAATGCACCGGAGGGGCTACTGTGCTTGGGCCCATTTGTCAAAGAGAGAGGGAGAGGGATTACAGCCAATGACGGGTGGGGTCTCTTGACCATTGAGAGAAAGAGGGAGGTAGAGAGCCTCAGAGCACAGGGGAACTAGGGGGGCGCACGAGCGCTTGGGCTCTTTGCTGGCACCGACGAGCGGAGGCGAGCGGCGGTCGGCGATATGGCGGAATTGGTCCCCATGAGGATGCGGACCCCATGAGTGGCAGTGGCGGCTGCGCACGGGCGACGCCTAGAGGTGGGGAAGCTAGAGGTGGGATCAGGGCAGCTTGGGGGCGACCGTGGTGGCGGCAGCTGTAACACCCCAGCTCAACGTTGAGCCTGGAATGCTACTAAAATTAAATAAAACTAAACTAATCTAAGATCAATTACCGATTTTGGCAGAACCTCCTTTGTATATTTAGCTATACCGAGGTTCCATCAATTGATCATAGCAATTAACACTAAACATAATATTCAGGTTCATTCAGGCATGCATGATAATCCAATAATCATAAACAAAACTTGCTACTCTCCTTATTACAAATAAATTGAAACAATTAACCAATCATGCGCGGATCTCAAGCAGTTTGCTAATTATTAGAATGAAGACTAAATAGTAGTCGCCTTAAGGATGAGTAGTAGTGAGTGCATCCAACATCTACTCCCTCCCATGCATCTTTGTTCTTGCAGGTTGTACCTAAAACATATCAAAGCAAGGGTGAGTCCAAAGACTCGGCAAGTATCAACAAGGTTAAAGCTAAAAACAATCACAGTCATAGCATCCATATTCCAAATAAAACAATTCACGGATCATAACTTCATGCTTATGTAATGCGTCCATGCAATGCACCTTTAAACTTTGCCTCTTTTCGCATTTTACCGGTAATGCGAGGTATACATCCGTCGATGTATACCCTTGCCTATACACCACGGCATAGGGACCAAAGCCTATACTCCACAAGTATAGGGACCTATGCCCATCACCATCATGATAGGGACCTCTTTACTCATTGCCCACATTCTGCGAATGTGGGGACCTCAACCGTCATTTACATGACGGGGACCTCAACGATTCATACTTGGTCACCAAGTGACCAAGACTCAAACATCTTTGACATGCATATGCACATTGACATCATCTTCCAAAATATATGAACTCAACATGTAAATAATATCATGTAAACATTAACATCATACACAAGAAGCTTTAACCATAAATTGCATTTACCTAGATATATTGTAACTCATCATATGAATATCCATGCATGTCTATTACGAACAAAACACAATCAATCTCAGCAAACAAACATCATAATTCTACAACAGAATGCTTGCCTCAACTGTGCGAGACCGGTGGGCCTTGAAGAGGTGCTGCCCTGGGATCACGCTCCCACCTGAACATAATGATAACCCAACTAAGACAAACTTACTGGACCAAAAGCATAAATAAGAACACAATAGAACTCACTAAACTCCCAAGCGTTTCCAATCTTCCAATTTCTACCGATCGATTTGGTGTTCACTGCAGACAGTCAATTTCTAAAATACATAACTTTCTGCTCAGGAGTCCAAATAAGATGTTCTAATACTTTCTGGAAATATAATTAAATTACCTAAATAAACTTAGTTGGGGAGCCCTTCTGATTCTACCATCTACTACCCCTAACAAGCCAATCTACAGAACATCAATATTCACGTCGGGTTCTCTGGACAGAACACTAAAATTATCATAACTTTTGCTACGAATGTCCAATTCTTACGTTCTTTAGCTTTCTGAAAAGGTGAGGAAATTACCCATCTTTTTAATTATAACTATATCCTCTGATTTCGTATTTAACTAAAAGATTAACTCGGATTTCTACAGACTGTCAGAATGTTGACAGATTATCAGGACAGCGACATTAGAAAATTCATAACTCGCTAATCGTTAAACGGATTTGGGCGTTCTTGGTGGCCACGGAAAGCTAAGGATACGACCCAACGTTTTCTAAGAGAAGTCATCCCCAGATACTGCCTCTAAAGACATGAAAACCTACGTCCAAGAATCTGGACAGAATTGAATCTAATAACCGGCATTGCTAAACTAAATAAATACGCATCTAATCGAAAGAGGAATTGAGATTACCCTTGAAGAACCGATTGCTGGGCACGAAGAACACCACGTGAACTCTCTTCCCCTTCCTCTTCTTCTTCTTCTTGGCCAAACTTCCTCCCGGCGATCGATCTCCTTCCTCCGCTTGGCTGGCAGCCACAGGAGGCTTCTTCCCCGGCAGCGGGAGGGCTTCAATAGGGAGGAGGGTCTGTGCACGGGGAGGAGGTGTTGGGGGAGGCGGCCAAAGGGAGTGGGGAGGGGAAAAGAGGAGGGGGTGGCGGCTAGGGTTAGGGAGGAAGTGGCGCCCTCCATGGTCGGCCACCCTCATGGGCCTTGTGGCCAGCCCATGGTGGGTCTCCCGGCGGTGGCCCGTGGCCCAGGTTATCGGAAAATCATGGAGAACCCCCTCTCTTTTCCTGATTCGCCGATTTTCTCAAATAAATACTATCCCGATTAAATAATCTCTCCCGATTAATTATTCTCTCCCGGTTATTTGCCTCTCGCACTTTCGGAGTATTACAGCGGCGGCTAACAACGGGGGAGAAGGGGCCATGGCGGCTGCGCATCTCGGCGGCAGGGAAGGAGAGTGGAGGTGGGGGACGAGTTCCTTGGGCCTTGGGGCACCTCGTGACGGGGTCGTCTGGGGCAGCGGTTCACCGGAGCGGCTGAACGGTGGCGAGGCCAAAAACGGGAGCGACTGCTTTGGATTTGCTCAGGGAAGGGGGGAACAAGGTGGGGGAGGGGAAAAGGGAGACATGAGGCCTCTTTATTGCCGGAGGGTGAGTGCGAGGAGCCGTTGAGTTCGACAGTGCATGGTCCCGAGGGGGGCGCTGCATGGGCGAGACGGGTAGGAGCGGCGGGCGCGCTCTGTGTGGCGACTTAGGAGGCCGGGGCAGTTGGGAGCGCGCACGGGCATGATGCGACGTGGGCGTGCATGGTGCTGGTGTCACGGGCGGCAACGAAGAAGTGGGGCAGGTGGCTGTAGTGGGTGCAGGCGCATGTGCGTGCGTGGGCGTAGCGCGCTGAGCGAGCACGGCATGGGTGCGGTGACGCGAGCAGCAAGGCGTGGTCGCATGGGTGAGCAGAGGCTGGGATGGGCGTAGGCGTGCGTGCGTGGCTCAGGGTGTTGATGGAGCGGCGAGAGGATCGGCTTCTTGAAGAACAACACAGCAGGCGCACGTCTGGCGACTTCAGTGATCGGGCGGTGGCGAGGCGACAAGGCAAGGTGGGTGGGCGCTGCAGGTGGGCACACAGGGGGCTTTGACTGGCTCGGCCAGGGGAGAAGAAGGGCAGGGGGAAGAGGGAGCTGGGCCAAAAACGGGAGGCCAAGGGGAGATGGGCTGGGGGCCCAAGGGAGGAATGGGCTAAGCCCACTAGGATTTGGAGTTGAGATTTGAGAAGAGAATTCAAATTGAGATTTGAATTCCAAAATTGAATTGACGTTAAATTTCAAATTTGAAATTCGAATCGACGCTGAGGTTCGAGATTTTAGAAAATATTTGCTAATTTGAATTAAGGTTTTGAAAACCAAAAGGCAATGGTAAATACTATTCTCCGTTTGAAAATGGACGTTACAAAGGCATACTTGTTGAACTGCAAACGCGAGGTTAGGCCGTGTCATTGTGAGGTAATGGAGTGTGCCAACCAAACTACGATAAGAGGAGGCATCGTCCAATGGTGTTCCGAAGGAAGAAGACACCTTAGGACTTGTGTCAATGGGAGTCGGGGTTGGCGTGCAAGAAGTCATCCTGGCACGATCAAGCCAGTCCTCTGCATACTTCTATTGGGAGAGCAAGAAGCATGTGGGAGAATGGGTGACTAATATGTTAAGGAAGAAGTGCAGCAAACCGAGATCCTTCATAGAAAACTCGTAATGGAGAAGAGAAATGATGGACTAAAGCAGCGTAGTGGACAAAGTAGTAAGGACAATATCATCAACGTATAACAAGAGATACATGAGATCACTGCCTCATCGAAGGACGAAGTGGGAGGAATCCGAAGATGTGGCATGGAATCCAATGGAGCGAATGTATGTGGCGAAGCGATTGTACCATGCACGAGGGTCCTGCTTGAGGCTGTAGAGGGATTTGGATAGGAGGCATACATGATCTAGTTTGTCGGGATCAACGAAGCTGGCAGGCTGTTGACAATAAACCATCTCACGAAGAATGCCGCGGAGGAAGGCTTTTTTGACAACGAGTTGATGAACAATGCAGAGATGCAGCGAGACTAAGGACGGTTCGAATGGTCGCTGGCTTTAATGACCGGGTTGAACGTCTCGTCGAAGTAGACGCTGGACTGGTTGGAGAAGCCACGAATGACCCAACACACTTTATAGCGATCAAGCGAGTTGTCGGGGTGGATTTTGTGGCAGAAAACCCATTTGTTGGTGATGAAGTTGACATTGTGAAGCCGTGGAACGAGAGTCCAAGTCTGGTTGGCAAGCAACACTGCGAACTCCTCATGCGTAGCCTGTGACCATTGAGGATCCTTAAGTGCAGCTCAGACAGATTTAGGAATAGGAGAAGGGGTGGTGGCAGTGACGAGGTGGGCATATTTGGGAGTGGAGTCATCGAGGAGAAAATCCAATGATGGAGAAGGTGAAGTAGATTCAATGTGGAAGGGAATTCGTGACTTGTTAAAATGGACATGACAGGAGATTATAACGTGCCACTTTTGAAGATCGAAGTAGTGATATCCCTTGTGATCCGCCGAGTATCCAAGAAAAGCACATGCAGTGGAGCGAGGATGAAGTTTGTGTGGATTGGTAGCAGTCAAGTTGGGATAACATAGACAACCAAACACTCTCATATGGTTGTAGTCAGGTGGCAACCCGAACGAGAGCTCATAGGGGGTAGTAAGCTAGAGTGGCTTGCACGGCCGACGGTTGAGGAGATAAGTAGCTACAGCGAGAGCTTCTGCCCAAAATGGTGGAGGCATGGAGGCGTGGAAAAAGAGGGTGCGGATCATGCATTCCACCTTTCCGTTTTGCTGTGACGTGTATGGACATGACATTCGCAGCATGATGCCATGGGCAGAGAAGAAGGAGCAAGAGGTGTGGTTGTCAAATTCGCGCCTATTGTCAGCCTGTATGATGTGTAGTGAGGAGTGGAATTGGGTGTGAATGTAGGCGTGGAAGTTGACAATGGTGGGAAACGCGTCCGATTTTCGACGCAAGGGAAACATCCAGAGAAAATGGGTAAAATCATCCAAAACAACAAGGTAGTTTTGGAAACCAGAGTTGCTTAGAATTGGTAAAGTCAAAACATCACAATGTATGAGTTGGAAACGAAAAGTGGTAACTGAAGAAAAACTAAATGACAGTCGTACATGCTTCCCAAGCTGACAAGCATGACAAGTAGAAGATGTTGATTTATTACATGGAATAGAGCACCAGCAAGAGCCTCTTGGCTAGGATGCCCAAGCCATTGATGCCACAAGGAGACAGAGTCTGTTGCAGCATGGAGAGCGAGAGATGGAGCCAAGTGGTTGCTAGAGAAAACAGGATAGATGTCTTCTTGACTGTTACAGCGAAAGAGTTCCATCTTGGTGCCCAAATCCTTTATAGAGAAGACACGTGGATCAAATTCAACAGAAATCGAGTTATCGTGAGTAAAAGATCGAACAGAAACCAATTTTTTTTTATCAGATTAGGAGCAACGAGGATGTGACGAAGATGTAGAAATAGATGCATGGCCAATATGAGTAATGGGAAGGAGATGGAGAAGAGAAATAGGAGGTGAGGTTATTGGTGCTGGAGGACATGTGAGACATAGCACCCGTGTCCATAAACCACTCGTCGAACGGCGAAGGGTGCTATAGCGACATGTTGTTAAGCACGGCGATCAAGGGGGACTGATCCCATGTTGGCGACTGGTGGAGCGGTGCCATGGTCGCCGGAGGTGTCACGGCGAAAACGATGCAGGTGTTGTCATGGCGGTGAAGGCTTGAGAAGGCCCAACACCAGGACGAGGCCCAAGGATGCCTTGGGTCGAGGACGTGTGCCACTGGCCACCCCATGGCATAGGCCAGGCCTACCAGTCCATGGGTTGAAGCGAGGAACCCAGGGTTGTTTGGGAGTTGAGGAAGAGGACGGCGCGCGACCGCTGGAGCTGCCGCCAGAGGTGTCGCCGCAGTTGCCGCTTTTCTTGTTGTAGCCATGCCCCTTCTTGTCGCGGTTGTAGGAGCCTTCAGAGGAGTCAGACCCCGACGAGGTGGATGAGAGAAGGGTCGTGGTGCCAGTGATTTGCGAAGCGTGCTCCTTGCCTTGTTCATGCATGAGAAGAAGGGATCTGGCTCGAAGGAAGGAGGGAAATGACTACTGTAGAGTGATCAGGGTCACCATAGGACGACGCTTCTCATTAAGGCCATGCAACATGTTCAGCACATGCATCTCATCGTAGACGGGTTGATCGACATCGCGCAGACTATTGTCGAGGGTCTTCAAGCGGTGACAATATGCTATGACAGGCATATCGCCTTGGTCCTTGGAGGATGTTGCTGAACTCCAACTGCAGGTAGATGGCACATGTTCGTTTGTTGTCCCAGAACAAGCCCTCAAGGCTCGTCCAGACAGAGTACGCAGTGTCCGTCGGCTGCATCACCATGGAGATAGTGTCCATGGACACTGTAGCATACAACCAAGAGAGGATGCCATAGTCTCCCTGGACCCACTGGGGGTCGTTGTTCTCAGGATCGGTGCCATCAACATGATGGGTGAGGCTGAACTTCCCAAAGCGTAGTGGAGAAGATGGTACGCCACATGGAGTAATTTGACTTCCTTGAGGTCGAGGATGATGGGGACATGAATGCGAATATTGGCAACATGAATAGCTGGGGTAGGGAGTTGAAGCAGTGGAGGAAGAGAGGGCAACGGAGGTGGCGGTGGTAGCTATGGAAGAGGCGAAGCCTGGTTCAGTCGTGGGGAGAGAGAAAAAAGAGGAGCTAGACGATTGGAAGGGTGAAGATCGTTCGCTCTGATACCATGAAGGTGAACAGAATTGAGACACACACATCAATCATTGTATTACACAAGTATATGTAGATGAGTACAGGTACATGCAGGTCATGATAGCCTGGGCGCAAGACTAGGTCAGAGAGAGAGAGAGAGTGTGTGTGTGGCGCTGCCATAGGCGACGTCAGGGGGGTCCCCTAGTGCACGGGCACCCCCAAAAAAATACAATTTTTTTACCTAGGTATCATTAGTATCATAGCATGGATTAATGCACATTAATGAGAGTAAAAAACTCATCAAATCTGTTGGTTGGGCTAGCCAAATTTCACCCTCACTGCCCCACCAAGAACCAATCCATTTTTTCAGCCTACCAACCAACCAGGCCAAGCCCATCCTCGACTTATCCAGTTATCCATCTAGCCTCCATGCTCCAGCCGACCCTCAACTCTCTAATCTTTTAGATCACAGAGGTAGGCAGCCAGGAAAACACACCGTACCAAGTAGGTGTTAGGCGACCTGGGCGCTGCACGCCCGCACAACACAGAGCGAGCATGAGCAGCAACCCTATTGTCAATTTGGCCGTCAGGCGAGCTTTCTACTAAGCTTGTTGAAACAAGGAAGCATGACATTTACAAGTTGGTGTGCTTGCTTCTCAAATTAGTATTGCTCCTACTGGTGGCAACGGTGAGCGTTGAAAGAGTATTTTCGGCGATAAATCTTGTGAAGAACAAATCGAGAAACAGTATGGCGATCAAGTTGAATGATTGTTCAGTCACCTTTATAGAGCGAGATATCTTTTCGAAGGTTAGTGATGATGATATAATCAAGTGTTTCCAAGGAATGAGATCGCGTCGTGTGGTATTGTGATTTTCATTAGCTATTTAGGACTCTTTTATTCATGTAAGATTTTATTTGAACTATTTGTATTGCACTATTAACTAATTTCGAACTCTTTTGTGTAATTGTGTTAGACTTGTAAAATTACTTATGTGTCATGCAAAAAAAATCATTCTTAAAGTGTGCACCACCATTGCTAAATTTCTGGCTCCGCCACTGGACGCTGCACATGCTAAAGAATAGGCCATGCCAACGGCAAGAATTGCCATGCATGTTGAGGTCGAAATACGTGCTAACACTACCTTTCGGCACGAACCAGACTATGCGCATCACCGGCTCACCGCACCAACTGTCCTTGCCATCCCATGCTGGCTGTCACGTGTATGCACGCACGCATGCTTGGTCCTTCGCTACGACTCGCCCGGTCGCGAAGTCCACAGACGGAGGGCTGTCAACAAAGGCTCGTGCGCACGGGCATCAACATCGCACAGCACGTATGGGCATGCGGAGATATCTTAACTACTATAATTTGGAGTTTACTTCGTGCAGCGAACGATCGTCCCACACCTCCTCTCTCTTACATTGCGCCGCAAGACACTCCACCGCCTCAAGATTTTCCGCCCCTCCCCGGCAATCGCCGCCCCCTCACCTTCCTCTCCTCTCTTGCGCCCGCCGCTGTCCTTCCTCCCTCCCTCCCTCCCTCTCCCCACCTGCGCCATTCGCCTTCCACGTTCCCCACCCGCGCCCCTAACCTCGCCAACACCGTGCCGACACGCCAGATCAACCCGCGCCGCCCACCATTCCCCACCCACGCCGCTCGGATGCGCGCTTGCACTGGATCTGGTCGGGGGGTGGTGGTTGTGACGGGGGAGAGGGGAGGGAAAGGGAGAGAAAACCTAGAGAATGGGGCTACGACGGTGGCGGTGGCCGGGGTGCGTGCATGAGCTCTGGGCGGTATCCATCGCCGCCACCAAGGCCCGTGCTGAGCACAAGGCTGAGGTACGCGCCGTCGCCGACCAGGCCGCGCCCATCGAGGTTGAGGCACGGACCGTTGTCGGCGTGAGCGCGGAGGTTGAGTCACCAAACCGCCGCCCCGCGCCTCCCTCGGCTCTCGCTCTCCACCTCCATTCCTTTGGTCCTCGCCGCTGGCGCAGGCCCAAGCCCCACCGACCCCTTTGGCGCCGACCTCTCCCCGCCCCCCCAAGCCACCGCCTCCTCCCGTCCTGTCGCCGTCCTACAAGCAGTCAGTGGGCTCCTCCAGGGGACAGGCTGGAGGCGAGGAGGAGGAGGAGGAGGATGAGGACAGCTCTGGGGCGGCCCTCTGGGCGCACCTGCTCGCCGACTTCAAGTCCACGGTGGGTGACGGTTTTGGTTTTGGGGCTTATGTTCCGTGAGGGTTTTGATCATCTTTGACTTTGTGTGCGTTGGTGTAGTCTGTCGAAGAAGGTGGTGAACATGGGGAGCAAATGAGGTCGGCTTGGCTCGGCGTCTTGGACGGCGGCCAGTGTCAAACCCTCCTCTGGAAGGTCCCCACTCGCCTTCTCTTCTCTTCTGTTGCCGTTGTTTTTTTTCCATTTCTCTGTGCTCGAAATTTTGGTTCTTTAGAGTTGTTTTTGGGGAGTTTAGTGGGGGAAATTTGGGACTGGTGAGGGTAAGAAATGGAGTAATGAGTACCATGTTAACATGTTGTTGTTGGTGTATTTTGGTTGCTTGGAGGTGTTTTAGGGGATTTTGCAGGGTTTAGAATGGAAATTTAGGAACCAAAGATTACTTACAAATGGGGATCGTGACCATGTTAATTGTTATTGTATGCATTCAGGGGAAAGCAGGAGTTAGTGTACAAGGTTTGCCCTGCTTTAGAGTAGGTGAATTTTGGGTTGTTAGTGTGAATTTGTCCATGCGCTAGGCATAATTCAGTGAAATTATGTACGGCTGGGGCAATGAAGAAACACACTGTTGACAAGATAGCTTGTTATGCCAACACTTTCTATTTCTCTGTGAATGATCCTTATGTATGTGTTGCCAACTGTATTTTAAAGCTTGATCCCCTATGAAGCTTCGACATCTCTTAATACGGATAACTCCTTTGGTGTTTTGAATGCAGAATTTTGTTTATTGTTTTGATACGGATCATTCCAACTTAACTATGGGTTGATTGCATACACCACATTTATTGTTTTGAGGACAAGTTTAATGATTATCTCATTGACTTAAGTGCTTGCATTGGCATTTTTTTGCCTACAAAGTTTGTTCTCAAAATTCCATCTCCATATTAAACACCCAAGGGCCTAACTGGTATTCTCTATTCTTTTTGTATATCTTTTTTTCTTTGTGAAGCTTTGCCTTAAGAGTATGGTTTTGCTTGCACTGATCCATGTTCAGTTGCTGACAATTGGTTTATCTGAATGCTATGAATGACCAAGGAGCAATCGATTTTTAATTGTATGATCTCGAATCTGTTTGAAGAATACAAGTTCGTTCTGAAGTATCCTGATATGCAGCTTAAACTAGCAGTAGTGCTGTTTGGTAAGTGTATCTTCACTTTGCTACACATTCATAAGCCAGCTGATGTATACAATTGCGACTTGAGTTTACCTTTCTCTTTAAAACTATTTTCCAGTTCCCTGTCAGGTGAACTTGTATGCTAATTGTCAGTCATGTGCTTAAAAAGCTCATGGCTTATGAACTTGTATACAAAGTTTGTTCTGCAGCACTATTATTGTTGAACAGATCCACTATCCAGTTTAGGAAACTACAGCTCAAGTGAGGTTGATGTGTTCATTTTATGTTTTTACTGTGTTGGATTGGGTTAGAACAATGGCACACTTATCCTTTCTATAAAGAAAATGTGTGCTTCGTCAAGACCTATCTTCCTTTCCCATGTGATGCTAGCCAAGCAATGCAAATTTAATTCATGGAAATAAGTACTAATGATAATCGATAGAGTGAGGTTTTTGCCCTACTATTTTTTTTGTTTCTGGGTTATCTGAAGTAGGGAGGTTTGCAATCTGTTTTCCAGGAGTTGACATAGAAAATTCTGTGGCTGTGACATGCCGACATCTTTCTTCTATCTTATTTGTCTACAAATGTCTGTTCAGTTGCCCGTAACATGTAATTTGTCATAACAATAGAGATCCACAATATATTCATTTCTGCTACATCAAAATTTGAATTAGGATCATATTAGTATATGCTTTAAAGGAAGTCCTCGGCTCCAAGCATGAAACATGTTCTGCTGAGTGCAAAAGTCATCATATGCTCCAATCAATTGTCACTCTCTTATGCAATTTTATTTTTGAAAATAGGGTCCCTTATTAAACATCAGCTTGTGGCTCACCTCAGACTTGGAATCGCTTTACACGCTGCCCTTGATGCGTTGTGCAAATCTGTTGATTCAAAGGTTAGTTGTAATCTCTTTTATGTTGGCGTCTCCATTTGTCTGCTGATATGTAAAATTTGTAATGTTAATGGTGTTATTGGCTATAGATGTTTATGTTTGGTACAACATCACTGGAACAGTTTATGGATCGTGTAATAGATTGGCCGCAGTACTACAATGGATCGTGTAATAGACTGGCCGCAGTACTACAATCACATATTGCATATTTCACATCTTCGGGGAACACATACTGAAATGGTCTCTACAATTGAGCGAGCCCTTGCCAGGATTTCATCAAGTCAAAATGAGCCCGATGTTGGCAACTTGCTTTCTGCAGAGCAGCATGTTTCTGGTTCATCATCTATTGAAACCATGGAGGTAACTCTTCACAAAAACTTAAAGAAAATGGGGGAAATCTTTGGGGGTAAAGTTTGAATCGGAACTGAAGGTCGAATGGTTCTTGCAATGTAGTGTTTGACATTTTGTTAGGACAACAAGATTGTGTCACATGTTTTCTGATTTCATATGTTGTTACTACGACACACTCCATTTTTGGGGGCAAAGTTTGAATCGGAACTGAAGGTCGAATGGTTCTTGCAATGTAGTGTTTGACATTTTGTTAGGACAACAAGATTGTGTCACATGTTTTCTGATTTCATATGTTGTTACTACGACACACTCCATTTCCTGAATGACATGGTTGGATTTATGTAGGCTTCTGAACCATCGTGGCAGTTGATGGGTACATCCCCACCTCAACTAGGAAGGACACTTTCTTCTTTTCCATTGCAAAAAAGCGCAAAGCAGGTCTTCTTGGGGACAGTCCAAGGTCTCTATACGCATCCCTAAGAATAAGAGCATTTTATCCAAATAACCTTCGCTGCTTCGGCACTTGCCGATTTGCCTATTAATCCAAAGGTATCGGGAGTTTCCATATGATTTCTGTTAGTTTGCCACTTCATATTTTCTAAATAGTGAGATGCTTGGATGTAGTGTTGGCTTCGATCTTCTTTCCTTTTCTTTCTCAGATTTTTGTAATTTAGACACTGTTGTGTCTGCTTTTTAACCCTCTTGCAAAATGTATTCAATCAGAGGCAATTGTTCCACCCTCTTCGCTAGCTTCTCATCACTCTACCAGCATGTCAACTACTGTTCATACCACTGGTTTTCTGCGCCCTCGAAGTACATCCTCAGGTGACTTGATTGCTTAACATATTCATGGGAACAATGGCGTCTATTTTTTTTTTACCTCTGTTCTACTTCTCCTTGAATTTATGGTTACACTTACACTCATCTTTTAATAGGCTTGCCTCGGCAGCCTTCCTACACTACAGGATTTGGAGCTGCTTTAAATATTGAGACACTTGTAGCAGCAGCAGAGTGAAGAGATGCACCCATTGAGGTTGGTTTTGCTATTGTTTTGCTTGGTGTGTGCTCTTGTGGGAGAATGCATAACTTGCGCTGGGCTAATAGATTTTCCTCTTCACCTAGACTCCTCCATCTGAAGTCCAAGACAAGTCTTGTTTATGATTAACAATATATCCACCTCAAATATGGAAGCTAAGACAAAAGAATTTAATGAGGTTCTTGAGGATCAGTATTGTCCTTGGTTTGCACAATACATGGTCATGAAAAGGTATCATACTAATTTGTCTCCTTTCTATTTTTGTATAAATTATTCTGACAATAATGAATTATACAATTACAATTTTATCTTGGCAGGGCAAGCGTTGAACCAAATTTTCATGATTTATATTTAAAGTTCTTTGACAAAGTAAACTCAAGATCTCTCTCTCTTATATATATATATATATATATATATATATATATATATATATATAT
This sequence comes from Phyllostachys edulis, assembly GCA_036346405.1. Taxonomy (NCBI): domain Eukaryota; kingdom Viridiplantae; phylum Streptophyta; class Magnoliopsida; order Poales; family Poaceae; genus Phyllostachys; species Phyllostachys edulis. Next base: position 7,807,967 of record CM070550.1, on the reverse strand, counting down.
ATATATATATATATATATATATATATGAACCATATAGTAACTTGTTATCCTCACGATCAAATGTTAGCTTTGTGTGAGCTTTTAGAATTTCCTTTCTATACCAAATTTCAGTTGTTTGTAAGATATTGGGACTTCCTATGTCACCACTGAACCTATCTGTTGGACCGAAAAGACGACTAGAGGGGGGGGGTGAATAGGAGCACGCTCACCTTTTCACAAAGATCAGATTCAACCCGAATTTCACACCAGTAGCTATGGAAACTATGAAGATCAATATACCAGTACAGCAGAAGACTAGTATTGAATCCAATCCAAAATCCCTAAAGCAAAAGACCAAAACAGGAAATCACAAACCCTAATCAAGAGGGCGGTCTGACCGACGGCCAAAGTGCGGTCTGACCGCTCGGGCCGGACTGACCGGCGGCACAAGCACGGACTGACCGGAGGTCGGACTAACCGGAGGCAAAAGCTCGGACTAACCGGATGCACGATGAACAACGCAAACAACCCGAAAACCAAAACTCAAATTGGTCTAACTTTTGATTCACATGGCCAAACTCCACGAAACTTGAACCACACCTTCTCAAAGATATTAGGAACCTATTCCAATCAAGGATCGCATAGATCCATGCCAAAGTTCGTATCTTTTTCAGTTTGAACGAAGGTGGCTCCAAAACCGAGCCAAATACGAAATATGATCTAAAGACTTGCTCGTGGGTGATTCATGATCAAGATGATCCTAGATGGGTTCCCACATGTCACAGCAAGTTAGATCAAAGAAAGAAACCAATCAAAAACTCACGGATCAAAGAAAGACTCAAAATCATCAAATAGAGAGAAGGAAAGCAAAGAGGCACATCTTTGAGCAATCTTTTATTGGACTGATTTGATATGGTATTGGTTTAAAGCCACTCCATCAATAGAGGACAAAGGCTCAATACATGAGCATGAAATCAAATCCAACTCTCTAGAACCCTAAAGTCCACTAATCCTCTCCCTAAGTAAACTAGGGTTTCAAAACAATGAAAGGGTTGAAGAGAGGTGCAGCCACCTCTCTCCTCTATTTATAGTGGAGGCTTAGACCTTCTAGAAGCACTAACCCTAATGGGCTCCCATCAAGGCCCACACACAAACGGGTCACACACGCACGTATTTTAAAACGTCGTCTTCATCTCCTCTTGACCTAATCCACTTCATCATGCGCCGTCTTGCATTGGGGGTTGGCAAAAGGTCACCAAGGCAATATTTGGTAAAATTACCAAAATACCCCTTCTCGATCTTTTTGCAAAGACCGAGTCCCATCTTCGTGAAGCACTTCCATGCTTCGCCACGTGTAGGTTGATCCAGCGGCTCTCATCATATCGGCAAGTCTCTCCCATCCGGTTCTCACCGAAACCACCATGGCACTTGCACCGACCCCCGCGCCGCTTGATACAACTCGTCGCACCAAACTGCCCATTCGGTCACCTTTGTCCTTCTTGCGCCATACTTGACTCCATTGACTTCACCCGGCATCCCCGATCATTCTGGACCTTAGCTCTCCAAGCTTAGTCCCGATCATCCTCGCCGTTGACCGTCATTGACCTCCAAGCAACCTGCACAACAATAGACAAAGAAATCGATTCCGAGAACAAGTTCTTCACAACTTGACCCACGTTAGTCAAAACATGCATCATGCAACACATATGCTATGAAACCCATGAACTTGACCTAACCCAACACTCATCGCCACATTTGGCCGATGATCGAAGAAATCGGTCGATCATTATTCAATGGCCGGTCCGACCACATTTGAATGCCGGGCCTCGACCAAGCTTTGACTCGACAACATTCCACACTTTGACGAAAACGCGTGTTTCGACAAACCGATAACGTCATTGCCAATTATAACATCATCCTAAAATCGTGCACATATCCCCATGATATCCACAATCTCCCCCTTGATGAACACATTGGCAATTTCCCACAAAAGCAAGTTTTGAAGTTTGAAAAGGAAAAGCTCGACGTTTTCGCACAAAGGCACAACTTGGTCCTAATGCAAGAGAAAGCAAAGAAAATGACCAAGTTGGCTTCAGAATAGCAGAGGCAAGTGAGATAAGGCAAAAGAAAGCGAGAAAGCTTCAATTTCCAAAAAAGAGTCAAAATCTCACTTAAGGCCCGTATGAAAGAACAATTATTCGATATGACCTTTGATCATTGTGAGGATCAAGAATTGCAATTCAAGTTTAGAAGAGCAATGATACCATAAGAATGTAAATAAGAAACTCACCCTCACTATGATCCTCAAATTTTAGAAAATCTCAAAATTTTCTATTTTTCTCCAAGAGGATTTTCTATTTTTCTCCAAGAGGCTCCCCCTTTTTAACATTTTTATATCTTCTCCTCTTTATACAACTTTGATATATCTTCTCCCCCTTTGACAATGGAGTCATTAAGGAATCACACATTCCTTTCGTCCAGAGATGGCAAATGCAGAATGAGGAAAAAGCATAAGAAAGAGCATGGATGAAATGCAATGGAGTGGCTTCATTTTTGTATTTTTCAATTTTTTGAGTACAAGAAGCTTTGGAGATTACCCAAAAGAACAAACTAGCATTTCTAATATTGCACAAGACCTATCAAGCCTGAAAGTGCTAGCAAGATCATGTTAAGACATATGTATCAAAGCTAAGCTAGAAGGCTCAATGTAAAGCAGTGAATTATAACAATTTAAGCAAGGCTTCAAATTTAGCAAGTTCTTCAATAGGGATCCTAAAATGATAATGGCCATGTCAAAATATCAATGTGAGATCAAAAATCTAACATTGACTATATTAAGAGACAAATAGGTCCTGAATTGAATTATTTTGCTCAATTTTCTCAAACACCTATTTTTCAACAGTTTTTCATTTGCAATGAATATGAAGTTGACTAATGGTCTAATTTAGTGAAGAAGATCCTGGATTAGGAGCCATCCACAAACTCTTCCTAAGCTTCGACCAGAAGTTGATTAAAAGTATATCTTAGTGAAGAAGATCCTGGACTAGGAGCCATCCACAAACTCTTCCTAAGCTTCTACCAGGGCGACAAATCTTGAGGTTCATGTCAGTTTTGACAAGCAGTCCCCATGAGATCGTTTGGATCATCAAACTATCTGCAAGTTCATGTCTATGACATGCAGTCTCGTAAGAGTAGTTTGGCACAATTTAAGCATCAAACAATCTTGAAATTGATTTTTCATTTTGCACAGGGGCAGTTTTAGATTCTCAGAAACACATGAAGCTGAAGTAATGATCAAATTTAGATTCAAGAGCTAACAAAGCAATTTTGATAGGGCCAATGTCACAAAAGGAGCACTAATTGCACAACTAGCTAAAACATCCACAGATTGCATATTTTAGTTCAAGTTGTTTTAGTGTTCTAGCTCATTTAGCATAGACTTAGCTACACATGTGAAAGCATGATAATTCTAGCAAGTCAAAGAACTAGACATGGCATTGAGTAAGAATTGAAATACTAAAGCTCCAAAGGGTAATAAGCAAAGCTTCATCAATTTTAAAAGATAAGCAGAAAAGCTTATATTAGAATGCATCTTTTTTGGATTTTTCATATGAATGCAATATGATACAATGAGATGCAAGAAAAACTCAAAAAGCCTAAAAAGATCAAAAAGTTCAAAAGAAGATCAAGAAAAGATCAGATGAACAAGGTAAGATCAGAAAAGATCCAACCCCCCTCAGACCAACCCATAGGGATAAATTACCCCTAACTCGCTTCTCAAGGTGGCAAACCTTGTTGGGTCTAAAGGCTTGATGAGGATATCAGCTAACTGAGCCTCGGACTCCACAAATGTAGCACAATATCACCATTCTCAACATGGTCTCTAAGAAAGTGATAGCGAATGTCTATGTGTTTGGTCCTAGAATATTGCACTGGGTTCTTAGCAACGTTAATAGCAGAAGTGTTATCACAGAAAAGAGGAACACTAGCAAAGTTTAACCCAAAGTCCTTGAGAGTGGACACCATCCACAAAATCTGACTACAGCAACTATCAGCAGCTACATATTGAGCTTCAGCAGTGGATTGTGCAACAGAAGACTGCTTCCTAGACAACCAAGAGACAAGAGAAGTGCCTAAGAAATGACATGTGCTAGAGGTACTCTTCCTATCTAGCTGACAGCCCGCAAAATCAGAATCAGAAAGCCCCCGAATGGACAACGAAGAAGAGCAGGAATACCAAATGCCATACCGAAGGGTAGAGTGTAACTACCTGAAGATGTGCTTAACGGCTTGGCGATGTGAAGTCCTCGGAGACACCTGAAACCTCGCACAGAGGTAGACCGCGAAGTGGATGTCCGGTCTTGAGGCCATCAAGTAAAGAAGGGAGCCGATCATGCTGCAGTATCCGCGTTGATCCACAGCTTCTCCTTCCTCATCTGGATCCAAAGCAATCGAAGTCGCGATGAGAGTGGCGATCAGCTTGCAGTCACCCATCTCGAAGCGCTTGAGCAGATCCTTGGTGTACTTCATTTGATGAATAAAGATCCCTTCCTTGCATTGCTTGATTTGAAACCCTAGAAAGTAGTTAAGCTCTCCCATCATACTCATCTCGAATTCCTTGGACTTGGTCTCAAAAAAACTGGAAACAAGAGCATGAGAAGAACCACCAAAGATAATATCATCAACATAAATCTGAACAAGCAGAAGTCATTGCCATGCCTAAGAATGAAAAGAGTCTTATCTACTTTTCCCATTTCAAAATCATTCTTAAGCAAGAAGGTCTTAAGTCAATCATACTAGGCTCTAGGGGCTTACTTAAGACCATACAAGGCTTTGGATAGCTTGTAAACACGATCTGGGTGCTTGGGATTCTCAAAGCCAGGGGGTTACCTAACATACACTTCCTCCTCTATAAAACCATTCAAAAAGGCACTCTTAACATCCATTTGATGCAACCTAAAACCTTTAGATGTAGCAAATACAAGCAGAATGCGAATGGCTTCTAATCTAGCAACAGGAGCGAAGGTCTCATCAAAATCTAACCCCTCAACTTGGCTAAAGCCCTGAGCTACCAACCTAACCTTGTTTCTAACCACAGAACCATCCTCATTTTGTTTATTTTTGAACAGCCAACAGGTTCCTATAACATTATGACCACTAGGAGGTTCTACAAGGTTCTAGACTTTATTTCTTTCAAAATTCTCTAACTCTTCATGCATGGCATTGACCCAGCTAGAATCAGATAAAGCATGTGATATATCGTGGGGTTCAAAAGAAGCTACAAATGCAGAGTGAGAGAAAAGACTCGGATCATGATACCTGGAGCGAGTGACTCGCTTATGAAGATTACCAATCATCTGATTCGGAGGATGTTGCTTCTGAATGTGCAGTGGAGCGCCTGGGGGAGATAGCATCTCCTCAACCTCCGCAGGTACTACTGATGAAGAAGATGCAGCAGGAGTCTCAATTGGAGGTGAAGCAGTCGTCGTAGGTTCTAGAGCTTGGACAGGAACATCAGCAGCAGGTGAAGGAGCAATATCGAATTCATCCTCATCTTCTTCAACAAAAATGCTCTCTGTCACCTGTAAGTCATCTGAAACATCGGATCTAGCTCCAAGGCTAGTCTCATCAAAAGTGATATTGCATGTCTCCTGGACAATGTTAGTTTCAATATTAAAGACCCGAAAACCCCTCGAATGAGCAGAATAACCCAGAAATAAACCATCACAAGTCCTTGATTCAAATTTATCTAGGTTTCCTGTCTTGAGAATAAAACACTTTGAACCAAAGACTCGAAAGTGAGAGACAGAGGGTTTTCTATCAAAACGAAGCTCATAAGAAGTCTTGCCCAAGGACGGTCTCAAGAAGACACGGTTTGAAATATGGCAAGCTGTAGCAATAGCTTCGGTCCAAAACCTCCTTGGTGTGCTATACTCATCTAGCATTGTCCTAACCATCTAACCATCTCTACTAAGGTCCTGTTCTTCCTTTCCACAACGTCATTTTGTTGAGGGACATGTGGAGAAGAGAACTGATGCTCAATGCCACACTCAGCACAAAAAAGAGGCAAAAGAAGCATTCTTGAACTCCGTGCCATTGTCACTGCGGATCGCTCTCATGGCACCAGGAAGTTCAGAGGCCAAACGAAAAACAAGATCATGATAACGATCAAAAGCCTCATCCTTCGAAGCAAGAAAGAACACCCAAGAGTATCTCGAAAAATCATCTACTATGACAAGAATGTACCATTTGCCACTGACTGACCGAACCCTAGCAGGACTAATAGTATCCATATGAAGCAACTGTCCTGGTCCGTCAGTCTTGACCATAGTCAATGAAGGGTGTGAGGAGGCAACTTGCTTGCCATGCCTACAGGGCGCACATACAACATCCTTGACAGCTTTGAGTTTAAGCAAACCTCTCATGAGATCAAGGCCGCTAACTCGTGTCAGATGATCAAAACCAATGTGCCCCAAACATCGGTGCCAAAGCCAGACATCAGAAGAAGATGCAATTAAACACTTAAGAGATTCGGCAAGAGATTTAGAAAAATCAGTTCCAAAGATTCTACCAACTCTAGAAATCCCAAAAACAAGCTCACTGGCAGAATCAAGCGCACGACAGGCATTTTTCTTAAAACGAGTTTCGTAGCCATCATCAAGAAGCTGTGAAACAGAAAGCAAATTGTACCTTAGCTTGTCCACAAGGGCGACGTCCTTCAAAATGAATCTGTCATTCACCTTGATTGATCCCATTCATTGAATTCGCCCTTGTGTATCATCTCCAAAGGTGATGAAGTCATCACCCATCGACCGTGTGAAGGAAGTGAACCATCTTAAGTCTCCGGTCATGTGGCGTGAATAGCCGGAGTCGACGAGCCACGTGTTCTTCCTCCTTCCGCGGCGATCCTGAAAATCAAGGCTCAAAAGATCGATGTGTCTCAATACTAGGGTTAGTTAAAAGCGACTTGGGAACCCAGTACTGAGACACACGTCTACGAGTAGTATACAAAGCAGAAGTGCTATCCTTGATTTTATTTGAAGTTTTGTTATGAGCAATGGTTACACAAACATGAGAAACATCCTGTCCAGGAACATTATGATGATGAGCATGTGAAACAAATCCTAGTCTAGGTTTCTTCCTTTCTAAATGACCATGTCTCATAAGAGCTCTAGGTTGATGAGATGAAATTCTAGCAAGATTTTTCTTAGCATTTTTCAACCTACGCCAACAGAACTCAACCAAATGTCCACTCTTCTTGCAATAGGTGCAATGGTATTTGGTAGCACTAGGAGACGCACCTTTTGGCTCAAAAGAAGGTTGGACAAAACCTGCAGATTTAAAAATTATTTTTGCATGTTGGGTTGTGAATTCAACTAAGCCATTTTCCAAGACCTGAATGACATTAGGCTTGGATTTGTCCTGGGCAGAGTTGTGTCCTAACCCTTGCTTCTTATAAGGAGATTTAGACGTGTCCAGAATCATGTTTAACTGTTTCTTACCTTTAGAGAATTTTTCCAGTGTGTCCTTAAGGTAAGCATTTTCTTTTCTAAAGTTAACACATGAATCACAAGTCTTGGCCTTAATGGCTCTAGCATGTTTCTCCTTAAGAAAATCAACTTCAAGCTTATAGGCTGCACATGAGGCACAAGGTGTAGACTCAATTGTGTCCTTAAGCTTGGCATATTTAGCTCTAACTGCTTCTAGAATGTCTTTAACTTCATGTTCACGTTCTAAGCAGAAAGAGCAAAAGCTAGATTTAATATTACCAGAGGCATCCAACTTGCTAGAATCTAAGCATTTTTCACAAGGAGCAGATTTAACATCAATTAGCTCAGTCCTAGCATTTTCAAGTTGATGCAAAGCAATATCATGAGAAGATTGTAGTTTAGCAAATTCAGAATGTAAAGCATGTCAAGATGAACATTCATCAGATTCAAGAGTCTTAGCATTAGCAAGTTCTAATGTCAAATTGTCTACTTGTGACTCTAAATCCTTATTCCTAGCCATGATAAACTCTAATGTCTTATCTTGACTCATGAGTTGCTCAAACCTGTTGTCGCATCTAGCAGAAAGAACATCGTAGGAGAGAGGTACCTCATTGTTGTCATCGGCGTCAACGGAGTCGGCCATGAAGCACATGCCGGTGAAGTCCTTGGACTTCCCTTTCTTGTCTTGAGGGAGCTCCTCCTCCTCCTTGTCCTCCTTGCTCCCGGAGTCCACATCGCTTATGGATTGCTCTCCAAAGGCGGCAAGGACCCGGTGAGCAGTCTTCATGAGCTTGGAAGCATCATACTTGGGCTTGTCCCCTTGAGGCTTCTTCTAGCCAGGTTTCTCATCCTTGCGGTTGCCCTTACCTTTCAGCTTGGGGCAGTTTGCCCGGATGTGATATAGCTCTCCGCACTCGTAGCACGTCACAGGGCCACCTCTGTTCTTATTTCTAACATTGTTATATACCCATGTGACTTTCTTGACTAAAAGAGCTAAATCAGCCTCAGGAAGACTCTCAAACTCTTCTCCTTGAACAGCAGATAAACACGCAAGAGAAAAGCCAGAAGAAGACTCAGAAGAACCATCAGGAGTTCCTTTGAGAGGACCAGCCACCAAAGCCATATTATCCTTCTTATGAAGACTACCTCTCTTGATCTCATGAGTTTTGAGCTTGCTATAAAGCAGCTCCAAAGTGAGACTAGAGAGATCGACGTTCTCCACAATAGCAGTAGCCTTTATCTCCCACTCTTTGGTGTTGATTGCAGCCAAGAGGTGGGTGGCATTCTCAGATTGAGAGTACTCAATGTCAACAGCTCTCATCTGATTGATCACCTTGTTGAAGCGAGTAAAAACGTCATCGATGCTCTCACCAGGACGCATCTCGAATTTGTTATACTCTCGCTTATAGACCATCTGGCGGACTTGTTTGATTTGAGACGATCTCTCATGGTAAGTTTCGAGGGTGTGCCAAATCTCATGTGCGGTCGCAAGGTTGCAAATCCTATCGTACTCCTGCCTACCAAGCCCAGCATATAGAAGATTCTTTGCCTTGTTGTTGTTAGCCAAGAGGGCTGCTAAAGCCGGCAAAGCAACTTCGGGCAAAACGAGCGGGGCTCGAACAACCTCCCATATAGCTTGTCCTTCGCTCTCAAGGAAGACTCGCATGCGATTCTTCCAATAGGCATAGTCGAGCCCATCAAAAATATGCGGCTTGGTCGAGTACTTATCCATCGCCAAGTTCAGTGACCGGTTAAGATCAAGATTGAACTAACCGGGCTCTGATACCACTTGTTGGACCGAAAAGGCGACTAGAGGGGGGGTGAATAGGAGCACGCTCACTTTTTCACAAAGATCATATTCAACCCGAATTTCACTCCAGTAGCTATGGAAGCTATGAAGATCAATATACCAATACAGCGGAAGACTAGTATTGCATCCAATCCAAAATCCCCAAAGCAAAAGACCAAAACAGGAAATCACAAACCCTAATCCAGAGGGCGGTCTGACCAACGGCCAAAGTGCGGTCTGACCGCTCGGGCCGGACTGACCGGTGGCACAAGCACGGACTGACTGGAGGCCGGACTAACCGGTGGCAAAAGCTCGGACTAACCAGATGCACGATGAACAACGCAAACAGCCCGAAAACCAAAACTCAAATCGGTCTAACTTTTGATTCACACGGCCAAACTCCACGAAACTTGAACCACACATTCTCAAAGATATTAGGAACCTATTCCAATCAAGGATCGTAGAGATCCATGCCAAAGTTTCTATCTTTTTTAGTTTGAACGAAGGTGGCTCCAAAACCGAGCCAAATACGAAATATGATCTAAAGACTTGCTCGTGGGTGATTCATGATCAAGATGATCCTAGATGAGTTTCCACATGTCACAGCAAGTTAGATCAAAGCAAGAAACCAAGCAAAAACTTGTGGATCAAAGAAAGACTCAAAATCATCAAATAGAGAGAAGGAAAGCAAAGAAACACATCTTTGAGCAATCTTTCATTGGATTGATTTGATATGGTATTGGTTTACAGCCACTCCATCAATGGAGGACAAAGACTCAATACATGAGCACGAAATCAAATCCAACTCTTTAGAACCCTAACCTCCACTAATCCTCTCCCTAAGCAAACTAGGGTTTTAAAACAATGAAAGGGTTGAAGAGAGGTGCAGCCACCTCCCTCCTCTATTTATAGTGGAGGCTTAGACCTTCTAGAAGCATTAGCCCTAATGGGCTCCCGTTAAGGCCCACACACAAACGGGTCACACACGCACGTATTTTAAAGCACCGTCTTTATCTCCTCTTGACCTAATCTGCTTCATCATGCGCCATCTTGCGCCGCGGGTTGGCAAAAGGTCACCAAGGTGATATTTGGTAAAATTACCAAAATACCCCTTCTCGATCTTTTTGCAAAGACCGAGTCCCATCTTTGTTAAGCACTTCCTTGCTTCGCCACGTGTAGGTTGATCTAGCAGCGCTCATCATGTCGGCAAGTCTCTCCCATCCGGCTCCCACCGAAGCCACCATGGCATTTGCATCGACCCCCACGCCGCTTGATCCAACCCGTCACACCAAACTGCTCGTTCGGTCACCTTTGTCCCTCTTGCGCCATGCTTGATTCCATTGACTTCACCCGGCATCCCCGATCGTTTTGGACCTCAGCTCTCCAAGCTTAGTCCTGATCATCCTTGCCGTTGACCGTCATTGACCTCCAAGCAACCTGCACAACAATAGACAAATAAATCGATTCCGAGAACAAGTTCTTCACAACTTGACCCACGTTAGTCAAAACATGCATCATGCAACACATATGCCATGAAACCCATGATCTTGACCTAACCCAACACTCATTGCCACATTTGGCCGATGATCAGTAAGAAATTGGTCAAACCGCCATTCAATGGCGGTCCGACACGCCTTGAATGCCTGGCCCCGACCGCCTTGACTGACAAAGATTCCACACTTTGACGAAAATGCGTGTTTCGACAAACCGATAACACCATTGCCAATTGTAACATCATCCTAGGATCGTGCACATATCCCCATGATATCCACACTATCCAATTGTGGTAAACACTTTTTGATGGTATTAACTTGATACATAATATTATTCCATGAAGTCTACCAGTGGAAATCTAACTCACAGAACCACAACATCTTTGCTTCTAACTTTGTACCCTTGTGGTTAAATGCACATCATTCAGGTGCGTCATGTACTCCTTTATGTGTTTGTTTTCTAATGCCTAAGGGTATTAATGATTTATTCTGAGAGTATACAAAACTATAATATCTAGCTACATGTTTGTCATAACTCATATGTCTTGCTCTAAAGTTCTTGTTATGCTAACTAATATGAGTATTCCATGAATGAACTTAGCTATCAAAGGATTAGAAGCTGTACGGTCGCTGTAGGTAAATGTCTTGGCTAGCAACATGTTTATCGTAATTCATATTGTACAGATTCAGTTTCTACCAACGATTTGTTTTCATTAGATCTGGAAATAAAATGATAGCAACTTATCAAGGAGAGAATCCTCGCACTCTCAATATATTTAGGCGCCGAAGGTATTTTTCTTGTATATCAAGGAGGCTATATCATTGTATCACGTATTCATTAATCAAATGCTTGTAGCATCTTGCATTTTCATCATCTGTTCGTAGCCTAAATGATCTAATGAATGCTGATCATGCTTCTTTGATGAAACATTTCTGTCCAAGTCTGCATTAATCAAGTATATGGAGGTTTGTTGCTCCCCAAGAGGTCAGCTGAGAGGGCCTCCCCCTATGCACAAAGGCCGCCGCCAAGTCACCCAAGTGGGGTTGATCATCGCGCATGACGGGTGCTAGATTTGAAGTTTTCAACCTCGCAGTAGAGGCAAGCGCTCCTTCCTTTCCCATTCTGATCTCGCATCGTTTCTTGGCAATCTTATTTAGAATATTAGCTAATAATGGAGGAGGCGCATGCAGGTCCTTGAGCAAGCCGGGAACACAACCTGCGACAACAAGAAGAACGGCATGATCCCGCGGCATGACTGTTGGCGATTTGGAACAACGAGGAGATCGAAGTTACCAATGCTCCGCCTCCGGAACCGGATATAGGTATCAGCTGTAGCTTGTACTAGCACAAGCATAATTAGGGGCAGATTAAGTTATGTTCACCTTCCAGGAGCATCCTACTTTTTTTTCTTGTGTTTTTGGTGTTTGCTATGTTGTACCCTAAACCTGAATGACTGAATATTGCACTGATGCAACTAGCACTAAGTAATGAATTGTGTCATTTCTATGTAAACATCTTCAACACACATTTAGGTGTTCTATTGGGTATATTATGAGTTGTTGGAAATTTATTCACAATGGAATGCTATCAGTGCTAGTGTGGCCATTTTTTTTATCTCAAGTGGTCGCCATGATGTGAATAGTATCGTAGTCTCTTTGTGACCTGTTATAACAACCTGAATCTACTTTTTGTGATATGTCATTGAGAGGATATGCTGCATATTAAGCAGCTAGCATCAGTTTGATATAGTTCCAGTATAATGCACTAAGCTTGTGCTATGTAGTTCATGTGGGAAATTCAAGTGCTTGCTCATGTAATACTGGGCTATGACCTAAGTGGTAATGTGGTATGCTGCCACATCATTTAACTGTAGCTTAGTTTGTTTTTCAATGCTCGTGTACCATTAGTTCTCTATTTCTATTGTGATCGTTTAAAATTTAATTTTGCACGTAAGTGGTCTGCTTGCTGCTGCTCATTCATGGAATTGCCTTGATGGCACCTGATACTATTCATCTATGCCACATGCAATTTTCTCATCACTGCAAGTACCTTTTGCTGCAATTTTCTCATCAATGCAAGAACATGCTACTGCATTTTTCTTAGAAACATCAAATCTAACACAATTGTCTGAGTGGTGCAAGAATAGTCAGGTGGTTGTAATTGGAATAGTATTAGGTGCTTGTGCTAGTGGCTGTATGGTACCAGGTATATCAATGGTTCATGAATAGTATTAGATGACATATTTCTTCATTGCGTGAGAGACCTAATAGTATGTGGTTTAAGCGACGCGAGAATTAAACAAGCGACCAACACATGTGAATGGCTATCGTGACTATCATTTCACAATTTTCACAAGTCAACACAAGTCACGTTCTGAATTCATTTAACAAACATCCAATCTAAGACAAGTGAAATTCAATTTGACACGACATAAGTCATTCTCATCCATTACCAAAGGAATAAAATTTATCATTCGGTCTTAACATAATAAGGTTAAACATTGACACAATTTAACACTTATGGTATTATTTATTTAAGATCCGTTACAACATATAGACACCCTACTAATGTATGGTATATAGGCCAGCCAGTAGTGCCACGACGGCCGCAGCCCGGGCCCGTGGCTCTACTCCCGTTGCACCTGCACGGACCTACCACGCTCGGTGCAGGGGAGGGAGGAGGGGATCATTCCAAAAAACTTGCGGGGTGGCCACGGTACGCGTCTCTAGTGGCGAGAGTGCAGCCTTGCGGAGGGTGCGCCACGGAGCAGTCGTGGCGCCACGAGGGCGGGTTAATAAAGACGGCGGCACGCGACGTAGGGTAGACGACCGCTCACGCGAGTGTGGGGTTAACAAAGACGGCAAGACGTACGAGGGGTAGACGCGTGGCAAGGGCGCACGCACGTCCGGGATAAAATGGTCAGACAGCTGACGATTGAACTCAGCGCGTGCCGTTGTCACGTTGAATAAAGTCCATGACATTTTAAGCTGAGTGCCGCATACTATTTGTTCCATGGCCCACGGAAACAGCTGAGTGATCCGAACAACAGCTCGCATGCTGATCTGCATGCACTCTACTTAGGGTGCGTTTGGTTGGACGTATCAAGTTGAATAGGACCATTCCGTTCAAGAAATGAGTGTGTTCGGACGTTTGGTTGGTTGAATGGTACCAAACATCCAGGATCTGATGGTTCTAGAAATGAGAATATTCCCTTAATATGCCGTATCATCCCGTTCGCCAAAAAAAGCCCGAACCACACCGTTCACTCTGTCTCTCTCTCTCTCCCACGCCACACCATTGCTTCAAACAGAGCATGTAGAATTAAAAAAAAGTGACATGGCAATCTAATTTACAAGCTTCACATGACCATATTTCCTAAACCGAGTATCCGATTTGCAATCCGATTGAACCGTTGTGTTCCTTATCATTTAATCAACAAAACAAGACCACTGTTGGCATATTTTATTGCAAAAACATACGGCCCGAAATTATGTGTTATTGTAAAACCTTTGTTTGATTGTAATAAAGTTTGCCCGAAATTTCAAATTTTAACTTGTTTTCCATCTTTTATTTGAATCTAGAATATTTATGTGAGTAAAAGTTGTTAGAAATAATTTATTCAAATACTAGATTATTTATCTTGAATTATTATTATTTTTAACAATTTTTTAGAAATTATTTTGATCTCACCAAAATTCAAACCTTTTCATTAATTCAGTTTTGAAAATAATTTATTTCTGACAAATTTTAGTTTGAAAAGTGCTTAAAAATATTTTTTCTAAGACCTAGTTGATTCTCAGAACCTCCTCAAAAAAATTTAGAATTTAACAAGTTTTTCTTCTATTTTAAATCGGCCGGTCAAACTCTTTGCCTTTTCGGTCAAACTATTTTCAAACTCGAATTTAAATTCAAATCAATTTCTAAACTCAATTCTCACAATTGTAGGAGGTGAACTCACCACGTCTAGTGAAAGGGTTATCATATCCAACTTCATCCACCAAACCAAACAACTTCTTGAACCATCTAGAATCATCCTATACAACAATCAACCAAACAAAACCCTGTATCACCTCGTACAACCAACCAAATAGACTGACTGTAACATCCCATACAGGACGATCCCATCCTACCTGTACCATCCCATCCCATTCAACCTCGTCCCACCAACCAAACGCACCCTTAGCAGTTAGAAAATAAAAGGATGATAATGTTAAAAGATATCGAGAGAATGGTTTGCACACGTGATGCCTTCTATTGATCATCTATTTATATACAAGTACATGAGTGTGAACATTATACAAGTACATGAGTGGGAACACTCTCATATGTGAATACTAAGCACTACCTCTAGTGGGAGCATCAACACTAATGGGAATACTAAACAACAGTGGAAACACAACTATCCTAGTTGTTTAACACTCTCTCTCAATCACAACCGGTGAGGTTGAGATTGTGTCGTAGGATTTCCAGTTGTTGTATTTCAATTGGTTTAGTGAGACCATAGGCCAATTGATCTCGTCATGATATGAACTGAACCTCCAACATCTTTCTTGCCACTCGTTTTCACACAAAATGAAAATCCACTTCAATATGTTTAGTTCTGGCATGGAACACATGATTAGCAGAAAGATATGCGGCTCCAAGATTGTCACACCACAGGATAGACACTTGTGATTGATAAATTCCAAGTTCCCCCAATAGCAACTGTATCCAGATGATTTTTGCTGTGGTATTTGCAAGAGCTTTGTACTCTGCCTTAGTACTAGATCTTGCCATTGTGACTTGCTTCCTTGAACTCCATGATATGAGATTGGAGCCAAAGAAAACCACAAATCCACTGGTTGACCTTCTGTCGTCTGCTGATCCTGCCCAATCTGTATTAGAAAATGCACTAACCAAACAAGAAGTTGACTTATGAATACGGAGTCCGACACTCACCGTGTGTCGTACATATCGTAAAATTCTTTTCACTGATGTCCAATGATGTTCGGTTGGCATATGCAGAAATTGACACACCTTGTTGACCGCATGTGATATATCTGGTCGTGTCAATGTTAGGTAATGTAAAGCTCCTACTATACTCCTATATCGTGTTGCTTCAGCATATGATAAATCTCTCCCGTCAGACTTTGACAATTTTTCAGTTGTCGACATTGGAGAAGTTACTAGTTTGCATGCTGTCATACCGGACCGCTGCAGAAGGTCGGTGGAATATTTGGATTGAACAAGGACGAGATCCTCCTCTGATCGACATACTTCGATGCTCAAGAAGTAATGAAGATCACCGAGATCCTTGAGAGCAAACTCTGCCTGCAATTTCTAAATTAAGATATGAATAGCCTGAGGAGATGAGCTAGTGACAATAATGTCATCTACATAAATCAGAATATATGTGATCATGCCACCATGATTATAGATGAACAAGGATGTGTCAGCTTGGGAAGGAACAAAACCAAGTTCTTGTAAATAAGAACCGAGTCGAGAATACCAGGCATGAGGTGATTGCTTCAACCCATAAAGAGCTTTATCCAATTTGTACATATGATGCGGAAACCGCGGATCCTCATAACCCGATGGCTGTCACATGAATACATCCTCTTCCAGAACGCCATGCAAAAACGCATTATGTACATCCAATTGACGAAGCAACCATCCGCGTGACACTGCTAATGATAGAACAAGACGAATTGTAGCGGGTTTCACAACCGGGCTGAACGTATCTTCATAATCAATTCGGTAACGTTGTTTGCACCCTTTTACAACCAATCTGGCCTTATAGCGTTCAATAGAACCGCCAGCCTTCTTCTTCAATTTAAATACCCACTTGCAGTCAATGATATTGCGACCGGGCTGAGATGATACCAAGTGCTATGTCTTGTTCTTTAAGAGTGTCTGATATTCAGCATCCCTTGCCTCCTTCCAATTTCTGTCACAAAGAGCATCCTCAAGAGTTGTCGGTTCGGTCACAACAAGAAATGTGTGCCGGCGGGCATCATATTGCACCGTGCCATCGGTGTGAATCCTTGGTTGGCGAATGTTGTTTCGCAACCTTATTTGCATGGGATGAGGCAGTGGTGCAGATACATGTGTGGGCTGGCAGGATTCTTCACGGGACTCATGCTGACGAACGATAGGACATCTTGCGTCTGATTCGAGAGATCAGTGCCCTCGGGATCTGCGCCTGCAACGCCCACCAAATCTCCTCTTGGGTTTGTCCCTATATTCTCTCGCCTGGAGTCATCACTTGGAATTGTTGTGGGTGAGTCACCTGTAGCCTGCACAGAGAGGGACGACCAATCCGGCTGAATACCTAGGTCAGATTGCACAACAGCATTTGAATCAAGTATACTGGTACCCGTATTAGTCTCCCTACCATCCATACGTCCCACAACCGGAGGGAAATTTGCAAAGGGAAAGGGAGGAAAGATCAAAATTTGGTCAAGTAATGGTTGATCCGATGGTGGTCATTTTTCATCAGCAAAAGGAAATTGTTGCTCATCAAAGACTACATCACGGGAAATATAAATCCTACCAAAAGAGACATGCAAACATTTGTAGCTTTTATGAAGAGAGCTATAACTAAGAAAAACACACTGTTTAGACCGAAATTGGATCTTCCGATCAGTGTATGGACAGAGACAGGGCCAACATGCACACCTGAAAGTTCTAAGAAAGGAATAGTCTGGAGATGTTCCAAAAAGACGGTCTAGTGGAGTTGAATTCTGTATTGTCCTGCTAGGGAGGCGATTTCTCAAGAAACATGCTGTTTGGAATGCCTCGTCCCAAAAAAGAACGGGCATGGAGGCATGGGTGAGTAAGGACAAGCCGACTTCTACGATATAGAGATGTTTTCTCTCAGCCGAGCCATTTTGTTGATGAGTGCGTGGACAGGAAACACGATGAGTGATTCCAATTTGTTGGAAAAATGAATTCAACTTCTGGTATTCGCCTCCCGAGTCGGTTTGCGTGTGTAGGATTTTTTTTATTTAGAAGGCTCTCAACATGAGTTTGGAATGAGATGAATATGCGATAGACACCAGTTTTACTCTTGAGACAATACATCCAGGTGAATTTACTAAAATCGTCAATGAAACTAGCAGTATTTAAAACTACCAAAGGAGGTGCACACAGGCCCCCAAACATCGGAGAAAATAAGTTCAAGAGGTGATGATGACATACTTTTTAACTGAGGAAAGGAAGCAGATGACTTTTGCCCTATTGACAAGCATCACAAATAGAGGATTTGTTGGACTCATGAAAAAAAAAGTAAACTGTGACGCTGAAGAATCTGATCCACCATAGGGGACGAGGGATGGCCTAAACGACAATGCCACCTTTCATGACTGTATTTGATGACAGAGAGGGCCTTCCTAGATGTAGCCAAGCTGCTTGGAATGGGGTATAGGCCACCCTCACTAGGACCGCGAAGGAGCACCTTCTTTGAAGTACGATCCTTAATGAGAAAACAATCAGGATGAAATTCAAGACAGACGTTATTGTCAGCCGTGAATTTATGAACAAGTAATAGATTTTTATTTGTGCGTGGAACATGAAGAACATTGTTTAGGAACAAGGGTTTGTGTGACATATGAATTTTAGAAGAACCAATATGAGAAATTGGCATACCTGAACCATTTGCGGTGTGAACCTAATCTTTGCCGGAGTACCACTCGTGTATCGTCAGCTTGTTCAATTCTCTGGTGATATGATCAGTCGCCCTAGTATCCATGTACCAGGGTACACCAAACCCTGATCTTGTGGTGACATTTGCCACCATGCGCTCCTCCTGCTGGAACGCGTGATTGAAACGCTTGTAGCATTTAAAAGCTACATAACCGATCTTTCCACACAATTGGCAAACAGGCTGATTGTCAGACCCCTTGTTGCCACCATGATGATTGTCACTACCATGATGGTTGTTGTAATTGGCGCCCTGGTACTGGTACTATCCGCGACCACCACCTCGACCACGTCTACGTCCACCACCACCGCCTCGCCCACGCCCTCCTTGATTGCCTCGAGACACCATGTTCCCGGAGGGCTAGAACATGAGATTGCTTTGCTCGTGATGCATCTCATAGTCTAGCATGTGTGAGTAAAGGTCAGTGAGGGCAATCGGTTTCGTCCAGGTGGTGTCGGATGTTATTAGCACATCATAGGAGTTGTCGAGGCCGATGAGAAGATAAATGATGATATCCTCCTCCTCAAGTGGTTTGCCGGCGACAGTGAGCTCATCGGTAAGGCTCTTGACTTTGTTGAAGTAGTCCATCATCATCATATCCCACTTCTAGAGCATAGCCAACTACCGTCGGATTTGCATAATATGCGCCCTAGATTGAGTCACAAACTTGCGCTCGAGGGCATTCTAGACTGCAGCCGATGATGATAGAAACAACACCTGCTCCAACACCTTTGGCTAGAGGGTGGATAGCAGCAGGATTTATGCACGTCTGATCTCGTTGAAGCCAGACGATATATGCAAGATTAGGAACTTGCGTGGCTCCATCTTTTGTCGACGCTAGATCAATCGGGCGTGCACGGATCGGTTCCTTCTACAAGACCAAGCCATCGTGGCGTCATGGCGACGTGAAGAACTCAGCCTTCCACAGTAGGTAGGTGTCGTGAGACAGCTTCACATTGATAGGATTACCAAAGGATGTGTGACTAGTGGACATCAGGCCGATGGCTTGAGTGTCGAGCAATTCTGAGATTGACGTACCTTGGCTAGCAGATGTATTTGTAGAGGTTGTCATTGGATGGGAAGAGTAAACTCTGATACCATGTTAAAAGATATTAAGAGAATGGTTTGCAACTGACACACCTGATGTCCTCTATTGATCATCTATTTATGTACAAGTACAAGAGTGGAAACACTCTCACGTGTGAATACTAAGCACTACCTCTAGTGGAAACGTCAGCACTAATGAGAATACTAAACAATAGTGAGAACACAACTATCCTAGTTGTTTAACATATACGCCTTGTACGAAAAAAGGGCTAGCTCGACACCTCGTGCCGCGTTGCATCTTTATTTATCTTGAGACGCCACGCGGCATGTGTGTCGACAGCATACTAACTTATACGTGCATGTACAATAGAACAGAGAGTTGCTATCTATAGCCACTCTCCATGTCATCTGTAGACAGCACTAATGACAACTCATACAATGGGTTGTGGTGATACAATCAGCTACAGGATTGTAGACAACACATAATCTTTTAATGCTTTGCTTGGTTTTGGTGCTACAGTCCGCTACAGGATTGTAGACAACACATTTCTCTCTCTTTATTCTCTTTCATCCACATCGGCTTAAATCATACGTGGCAGAAGCTATAGACAGCTAATGTAAGCCCATTATACGTGACCTACAAAGGGAGGCGGCACTGTACCGTCCCAAAATTTGGCTTTTCAAAAATCTTTTGAGTAGTTTAGGTCCCTAGAAAATTTCATCCATTTTATTTGAATTAATAAAGCTTAAATGGGAATTTCCTAAATTCAAAATATTTAATTTGTGTATTTTCTTGGATTTTTCTGAATTTATTTGCTATTTATTTGACCTCTTTTGAATTTTCATCCTTTTCTTAAATCGGAAATTCATTTCTAAAGCCTTTTTACTTTGTGGGCTGATTTTGCCCCAGCCCACTCAACTCCCTCTACACCTCAGCCCGCTCCTATTCCCTCAGCTCAGCCATTCCTCGGCTCATTTCCTTTTCTTTCGGTCCAGCCTGAGCCGGCCTGTTCTTTCTTTTCCTTTCCTCAACGTCGGCCCGGTTCCTCCTTTCCCCGCACGAGCGTGTGAGCCCAAGTGAAGCCAGCCATCTCGTGCCTTCCTTTTTCTTTTGTTTCTCCTGCCAGTAGTCCCATTTGCTAGCGCCACATCAGTGTTCTTCTTAAACCCGTGTTGGACATGGAGTCCTGAAGCTGCACGTCTTGCGCCGCTGGTTCCTGGTGGACATCCCCTCTCCGGTCCCTATTTAAAGAGCCTCTTCGCGTCAAAAGTTTCGCCCGTGTGTTCTCTTCCAAAACCCTAAACCGCAAGTCACGTGCGTTCTCATCTGATTTTTTCCATGTGGCATCCAGTCAGCTCTTGGTCATCAGCCAAGTGGCAGACAAAAATCCCACCCGAGCCAAAGAGTCCATGGACCAGTTCCACCTGCACCATCTTTATGCTAGTGGGACCCACATATAAATCCAATTTCTTTTTATTTGTTTTCAGCTGAAATTTTCCTTGATGATGTCAGCTGACGTCATAATTTCCTTTCCCTTCAGAAAGATAATTCAGTAAATTCATGAAATTCTTATTTTCATTATTTCATGTGATTTTAATCTTCTAGAGCTCATATCTTTTTCATCCGAACTCTGATTGAACCCATTCAAGTTTCTAAATTCATCTAAATTCATTATGTATTTTCCAATACCTTTAAATTTTAATTTGGAGTTTATTTGATTTGTCTTTTTGAATTTTGTTTGTTTTTGCGCTTTCTTTCTCGTTAGACGTTGAAGTCCCGGAATCGTCTGAAGGAGCTGAAGGTCAAGGAAGTAAAAGATTGAAGATAAAATAAGATCATAATTGCTATAGTAAGGCAAGTTATACCTTTGATCATGTTGAACCCAGTTTTTAAAACTACTTTGATTCAAATTATTGCATTTACTTTAAGTATTTATTTAAATGCTTTTGGGTTTTGTTATTAATCCAATTTGTTATATCCACCTTGTCTATTGTTATGTCATAATCTTTTGTCACCCTAGATTGATTCATTATTTAGTTGGTATTATCGTAGCACTAACGTGGGTTGGTTAGATACGAGTAGATTGCTTAGCCATGCCACGAGTCATCATTTCATGTGAGTTACAAATATGAATCTGACTAAGTGATTATAGAACTTTGTGATAAAACTGTGTGCACTGTGTGTCATTACTCGTTGGTGGCATGTGTTGCACTTAATCAACAGGGAGGGAAAAGATTTAGACTGAGGCAAGTGGTGGATACTGTGTAACATGGTGACTGTGTGAATGGGAATGATAATCTGTGTGGCATAGTTAGAAATTGAAAGTCTTGTCATGGCCAATTAAGGATTTAACTTTGTGCGCTGTTGAACTGATCCTTACTGTACAACTACATGCCTGGTATGAGACTTGTCTAACTTAGTAAGTTATGGATTCTTGACATTGATTACTCAGGCAGTAGGTTAGGCTGTGTGAATGGGTGGAAGTGTGGACTACCAGGTAGTACACATTTATAAGCGGTTCGCTGTCTTCAGGTCCAACGATGTGTGTCGAACTAGCTTTCTGTGTGGGTTAGTCTAGCGGTAAAGCACATCGGGAGTACCAATAATTGAGATGAAGTTTCTGAAACGTTTTGTTATGATTGCTCAATCGCATACTTCCGTATGGCGAGTCATGGCAGACATGATGAATTAATTGTGTCTTGTGGGTAATGTGTACAACCTCTGCAGAGTGTAAAACTATTCGAATAGCCGTGTTCGTGGTCATAGACATGCTCGAGGATTTCACACGAGGGGTAGATTTTCATAAAACAATTGAGAATGGACAGCTGTGTTATTTAATTCATGTGGTTGTGTGAAAGAAATTGATTAGGCTATGCGTCTTTATGAAAACACCTGATAAACTAATATGGTTATTTGTTTTGAATTATGCTTTCAATCTATTATTCATATTCAATTGCAAATGTTGCATTTCTACAAAAGAACCATAGAAGCCATTCCTTTGGAATAAGCCATCATCTATAAATTGCATTCTGTGGTATGACTTGCGAGTACGGTTGTGTACTCATGCTTGCTATAATCAATCAACAGGAGTTAAGGACTCGTTAGTCTGCAAGGTCTACTTCAAGGATCATGGAGAACTAGGTCGCGCTACCCCAGCCGATTGTCTGTGGGCATATGGATGAGCTTCACTGAAATTATTTCGTTTCGTTCTGCTGTAGTTTCATTGAGCTATTCGTCTTCTGAGACATTAATTATAAGCTTTGATTTTAAGGCCTTTACTCTGATATTTATTGTTATTTGCATATTTATTAGTCATCTTTTTGTATAAAAATGATATTTCATCGATGTCATCACTGTGTAAACTAGCGTGATTCTGGACTAGTACAGTATACACATAGAGTCCAGAATTGTATTTTTGGGTCTCGACAAGCACGACGTTCGGCTGCTGTGGCGGGACGACCTCGGGCGGTGCCCTTGACTGATCCACCTCCGGAGGAGGTGGTGGGACGTCGGGGTTGGGCGGCACGGTGTCAGGAGCTGTAGCCGTAAGACTAAAGAAGAAGAAAGCTTCAGAGTCTAGTCTGCAAAACCGAAGGAACATTGCCGACTTCAACTTGATGAAGTGGTATTCTGTGAAGGAGTACGAGGGCCTTTGGATGAAGAGTTATGGTGATCCAACGGTCTTGAAGCAATGAAGTAGACATTGTAGCAACAACCAACTGTTAATGCACTGTTTATCGTTTAGAAGTTGTAGTTAAGAACATTTACGCTAATGTAGTTTGATCAGCTGAGCTATATAAAGGCTAGCTGTGGCTTGTAAGAGGATATCGAATATTATTGATAAGGAAAACCCTAGCCACCTCATCTCCTGTTCTCCTCTTCGCATCTTAGTTTCTATCATCTCATCTCTAATTTCGGTTTTTGAATGCTATCGGGAGTCTTTTGATTGCAAGTCCTGACAAAATTGGTATCAGAGTTGCTGCTCTTGGCCTCAGATCTAATCGAGAGCAGTCTTAACAAGGGTTGGGAAGTTAGTTCTTCCTGTAAAATTCTGAAGTTAAGGCAGTTCCAGAGAAAGATCCGAGGGTGTTGTGGGTGAAGCTTGTAGATCTGTACTAGGTTAGGGTGAACTTGCTATTCCCTGAGTAAAATCCCTAGTCTGGTCTAGAAGTTGATCATGGGTAAGCCTGGTAAAGATGATGCAAGAGAAGGGGGAAGCCAGCCATATGCTACCAAAGGAGAGTTGGAAGAAGTTAAGAATAGTGTGGACATGATCCGAAAAGGGCAAGTGGAGCAAAATCAACATATGGAACAGTACAACAAGCAGATAGAACAACTTACATTAGCTATTAATGCTTTGGTGGTTCAAGCTACGCAGAGGGATCATGGTAATGGAGGACCATCTGACAGAGGCTCAATATCCAGAGGTAACTATGAACAAAACTTTTCAACCCCTTTAGCTGCTTCGTCCCATGCTAGCATCGCTAGATCTTCTGGGTTAGCTTTGCACACTAGGGAGATTTCGATGAGCCCAGTTCATAATGTCGCTTCTGCTGGTGCTATTAGAATTAATGATACAATGATCACTAGTAGACATTCAGAAGGGATGATAAACTTTGGATCTATTTCTGTGTTAATGAGTACTCAAACTCCACCGTTATTGCCACATCTAGTAGCTATGAACAATCAAGGATTTAATCTGCCGTTTGGGAACATACATTGCCCTGTACAAACAACTACAAGAGATCCATATTGGGCAACCAGAGTCACTAGTTCTCCTACCTTCCATGATTTTGCTCAGCCGGATATGGCTGAACCAGTGGGATTCATGGGAAGCCGAGGCACACCAGATAATTACAATCACAGGTCGTCTGCTAGGGGTCCCAAGCTCAACTTTCTTGAGTTCAATGGGGATCACGTTGCTTCGTGGATCAAGAAATCTAACAAATATTTTGAAAAAGCTAATGTGCCCGAATCGAGAGTGGAGATAGCGATTGCTATATCCGTAGAAAGAGTCAAACATGGTGGTTCAGTTCGAGCATTCCTATGAAAAATTTATCCCGGCCTCAATTTCGCATAGTAATTGGGAAGAGGTTCTCGACCAACTGCTTATGATGTGGTAGCTTGCTTCATTCAGTTAAGAAACAGTCATCAGTGAGTGCTTACATTGACAAATTCGAAGAAGCAATGGCATTGGTAAAAAGAGATAATCCTCAAATAACAGAAGAGTACTACATCCGAAGCTTTATAGCAGGGTTGTGTTGGACCGAAACGACGACTAGAAGCGGGGAGGGGGTGAATAGGAGCACTATCTCTTTTTTGCTTTGATCGGAGGATTCAATAAGATCTTGACTCCAATAGCTATGAGAGCTATGAAGATCAATAGATAAGCGTAGCGGAAGACTAGACCAGAATCCAATTCAAACCCCCAAAAGATACAGCCAAAAACACAAAAGACCCCAAAATCGGTACTACCACAGTGTAATCAGCGGTACTACCAATAATCGGTACTACCGTAGTGTACAAAGCGGTACTACCTCTCTGTGGTACTACCGCAGGCAAAGGAGCGGTACTACCAATTGTCCTGGAAATCAGCACGAGAACGAAATCCAAAATTGGTATAACTTTTGATCCACAACTCCAAACTTCACGAAATTTGAAACATAACCTCTCTAGGATTTTAGGAACCTATTCCAATAAAGGATCATGAAGATTATTGCCAAAGTTCTAACCTTTTTTCGTTTGAGAGAAGGTTGCTTCAAAAACCGAGTTAGAGACCTAAATATGATCTAAAGTTTGCTCGTGGGTTAAGGATGATCAGGATGATCTTAGATGCACTCCCACATGTCACAGCAAGCAAGATCACCACAAGAAACCAAGGGAAAACTCATGGATCGAAGAAAGCTTCAAAATCACAAAATAGAGAGCAAGAACACAAAGAGACTCATCTTTGAGAAATCTTTCCTTGGATTGATTTGATATGATGTTGGTTTACAGCCACTCCATCAAGGAGGACAAAGACTCAACACATGAGCACATAATCAAATCCAACTCTCTAGAACCCTAACCTCCCACTATTCTCTCCTAACCCTAAAAACACAACTTAGGGTTTCACAAAAGAAGGGTTGAAGATGTGCTGGCCAGCACCCCTCCTCTATTTATAGTGGAGACTAGCTTCTAGAAGAGTAAACCCTAATGGGCACCCGTTAAGCCCACACACAAACGGGTTTCACTTACGCATGTATTTTAAAGCACCGTCTTCATCTCCTCTTGACCTAATCCGCTTCTCCTTGTGCCGTTTTGCGCCGCGGGTTGGCAAAAGGTCACCAAGGCGGTATTTAAGTGAAATTACCAAAGTACCCCTTCTCGATCCTTTTTCAAAGACCTAGTCCAATCTTCGTGAAGCATTTCATGCTTCGCCACGTGTAGGTTGATCAACAGCTCCCTTCATGTCTGTAAGTCTCTCCCATCCAGCTCCCACCGAAACCACCATGGCACTTGCACCGACCCCCACGCCGCTTGATGCAACTCGTTGCACTGAACTGCCCGTTCGGTCATCCTTGTCCATTTTGCGCCATGCTTGAATGCACTGACTTCACCCGGCATCCTCGATCGTTTTGAACCACAGCTCTCAATCCTAGTCCCGATCATCCTCGCCGTTGACCGTCGTTGACCTCCAAGCAACATGCGTAACAATAGACCAAGAAATCATTTCTGGAAACAAATTATTCGCAACTTGACCCACGTTAGTCAAAACATGCATCATGCAACACATATACAATGAAACCCATGAACTTGACCTAACGAAAAAACCATTTCACCAAGTCCGCAAACATTCAGATCACAAATGGTACTATCGTCATGTAATAGCCGGTACTACCGTACTGCGGTAGTACTGCTCCAATAACTACGGTCGTACCGCTTCTCACCGAAGACCAAAATTCCCAAAAACACGTTCTCTGGAAAATACGTACCGCCATGTAATAGCCGGTACTACCGAAAGCTAGTATCGCTTGCTCGCTTCTGGTCATACCAACTCTTGATCGTATCACGCATTACTTGCTTGTACCACCGATAATCCTTACTTTGCCGAAAAAGCGTGTTTTGAAAAACCTTCAACGCCATTGCCAATTGTATCATCATTCTAAGATCGTGAGCATATCCCCATGATACCCACAATCTCCCTTTTGATGAACACATTGAAAATTTCCCAAAAATGTAAGTTTTGAGGTTTAAGAAAGAAAAACTCAACATTTTCGCGTAAAGGCACAACTTGGTCCAAATGCAAGAGAAAGCAATGGAAGTGACCAAGTTGGCTTCAGAATAGTATCGACAAGTGAGATAACGTAGAAGAAGGCAAGAAAGCTTCAATTTCCAGAGAAGAGTAAAAAAATCTCACTCAAGGTCCATATGAAAGAACAATTGTTCAATTTGACTTTTGATCATTGTGAGGTTCCAAGAATTGCAATTCAGGAAATAAGATCATAAGAATGCAAATGAGATGCTTCCCCTCACTATGATCATCATTTTTCCAAGAAAATTTTATTTTCTTCCTTTTCTCCAAATAGCTCCCCTTTTAATATTTTTGTTACTTCTTCTCCCCCTTTGATAATGGAGTCATCAAGGAATCACGCCTTCTTCTTATCCAGAGATGACAAGTGCAGAAATGAGGAAAAAGCATAAGAAGAAGCATGCATGAAATGTAATGGAGTGGCTTCATTTTTTTTGTATTTTTCAAGTTTTGATTACAAGAAGCTTTGGGGATTACCCAAAAGAACAAGCTAGCATTTCTACCTTTACACAATACATATCAAGCCTAAAAACGCTAGCAAGATCATGTTAAGACATATATATCAAAGCTAAGCTAGAAGGCTCAATATAATGCAATGAATTGTAACAATTTAAGCAAAGTTACAAATCTAGCAAGTTCATCAGCAGGGATCCTAAAGTGATAATGGCCATGTCAGAATGTTAATGTGAGATCAAAAAGCTAACAATGACCACTTAAGAGACAAACAGGTCCTGAATTGAATCATTTTGCTTAAAATATCTCAAACGCCCATTTTTCAACAGTTTTTCATTTGCAATGAATATTGAAGTTGACTAATGGTCTATCTTAGTGAAGAAGATCCTGGACTAGGAGCCATCCGCAAACTATCTCTAAGGTTTAACCAGAAGTTGATTAAAAGGTCTATCTTAGTGAAGAAGATCCTGGACTAGGAGCCATCCACAAAGTCTTCCTAAGCTTCAACCAGGGCGACAAATCTTGAGGTTCATGTCAATTTTGACAAGCAGTCCCCATGGGATCGTCTGGATCATCAAACTATCTCCAAGTTCATGTCTTTGACATGCAGTCTCGTGAGAGTAGTTTGGCACAATTTAACCACATGACAATCTTGAAATTTGATTTTTTATTTTGCACAAGAGCAGTTTTATATTTTCAGAAGAACAAGAAGCTCAAGTAATGATCAATTCTAGATTCAGGAGCTAACAAAGTAATTTTGACAGGGCCAATGTCACAAAAGGAGCATTAATTGCGCAACTAGTTAAAAGATTCACAAATTGCAGTTTTTAGTTCAAGTTGTCTTAAAGTTCTAGCTCATTTAGCAAAGTCTTAGCTACACATGTGAAAGCATGATAATTATAGCAAGTCAAAGAACTAGACATGACATTGAGCAAGAATTGAAATACTAAACCTCAAGAGGGTAATAAGCAAAGCTTCATTAATTAAAAGATAAGTAGCAAAGCTTACATTACAATGTATCTTTTTGTGTTTTTTATATGAATGCAATATGATACAATGAGATGCAAGAAAAGCTCAAAAAGCCTAAAAAGATCAAAAAGTTCAAAAACAAATCAAGGAAAGATCATATGAACAAGGTAAGCTCAGAAAAGGGCCAACTCCCCCTCAAACTAACCCATAGGGATAAATTACCCCTAACTCACTCCTCAAGGTGGCAAACTTAGTTGGGTCTAAAGGTTTGGTGAGGATATAAGCTAACTGAGTCTCGGACTCCACAAAATGTAGCACAATATCACCCTTCTCTACATGGTCTCTGAGGAAGTGATAGCGAATGTCTATGTGCTTGGTCCTAGAATGTTGCACCGGGTTCTTAGCAATATTAATGGCAGAAGTGTTATCACAGAGAAGAGGAACACTAGCAAAGTTTAACCAAAAGTCCTTAAGAGTGGACACCATCCACAAATTCAGCTTCAACAGTGGATTGTGCAACAAAGGACTGCTTCCTAGAAGACCAAAAGACAAGAGAAGTGCCTAAGAAGTGACAAGTGCCTGAGGTACTCTTCCTATCTAGCTGACAGCCCGCAAAATCAGAATTAGAAAACCCCCCGAATGGACAAGTAAGAAGAGCAGAAATACCAAATACCATACTGGAGGGTAGAGTGAAGGTACCTGAAAATGCACTTAACGACTTGGCGATGTGAAGTCCTCGGAGACACATGAAACCTCGCACAGAGGCAGACCGCGAAGTGGATGTTCGGTCTTGAGGCCGTCAGGTAAAGGAGGGAACCGATCATGCTGCGGTACTCACGTTGATCCATGGCTTCTCCATCCTCGTCTGGATCCAAAACAGTCGAAGTCGTTATGGGAGTGGCGATCGGCTTGTAGTCACCCATCTCGAAGCGCTTGAGCAAATTCTTGGTGTACTTCATTTGATAGATGAAGATCCCTTCCTTGCATTGCTTGATTTGAAGCCCCAGAAAATAATTGAGCTCTCCTATCATACTCATCTCAAATTCCTTGGACATGGTTTCAGAAAAACTGGAAACAAGAGCATGAGAAGAACCACCAAAGATAATATCATCCACGTAAATCTGAACAAGCAGGATGTCATTGCCATACCTAAGAATGAAAAGGGTCTTGTCTACCTTAACCATCTCAAAATTATTCTTAAGCAAGAAGGTCTTAAGTCTATCATACCAGACTCTACGGGCTTGCTTAAGACCATACAAGGCTTTGGATAGCTTGAAAATATGATGTGGATATTTAGGATTCTCAAAGCCTGGGGGTTGCCTAACATACACTTCCTCCTTTATATGACCATTTAAAAAGGCACTCTTGACATCCATCTGGTGTAACCTAAAACCCTTAGATGCAGAAAATGCAAGTAGAATACGAATGACTTCTAATCTAGCAACAGGAGCAAAGGTTTCATCAAAATATAATCCCTCAACTTAGCTAAAACCCTAAGCTACCAACCTAGCCTTGTTTCTAATCACAGAACTATCCTCACTTTGTTTGTTTTTGAACACCCAACGGGTTCCTATCACATTATGATCACTAGGAGGCTCTACTAGGTTCCAGACCTTGTTTCTCTCAAAATTCTCTAACTCCTCATGCATGGCATTAACCCAGCTAGAATCAGATAAAGCATGTGATATATCGCGGGGTTCAAAAGAAGCAACAATGCAGAATGGGAGTTGTCAGTGTTTTAGAACCGATCTTACGTAAAGATTGTTTGATTCGGGGGTCTCCAAGACTGAAATCACGCAGAGAGATTGACACGGGGATTTTTATACAGGTTCGGGCCTTCTCCGGAGAGAATAACAACCCTACTCCTGTGTGTATGTATTGACTATACTGGTTACAATCAGTAGAAAATGCTACGATTTTCCCTGCTACTCAGTATGTATGTCCGATTGCATGTCTCTAATCCGCCCCTCGTCATTATCTCTGGCTATAGCCCTTTATAGTGTTTGTAGAGGTAGCCGTTTCTCCAGGACAAGAGGCGCCTCATCATTCCAAGTAATGGGCGCATTGTTGGTAGTAATCACCAGGGTATTAACTCCTCCACGTCGCCTGGCAGTTTCTAGTCAGAGATAATGGTGTGTAACGTGCAGTTATTTCGAAGAATAACAGCGTATATTGTCTGCTTAGATTCCCTAATCAATTGGGCCTACCTGTCAGCGGGCTTTATTGATCATAGGGTGGTCGTAGCTGACTTAGTCGTAAAAGGGCTTATGACCATGAAGTAGCCGTGGAATAACTTACGACTTGGGGCTGGTCGTAGAAGAACTTACGACTAGATGGTGATCGTAGTAGCACTTACGATCATGAAACAGTCGTAGAAAGACTTACGACTATGAGGATGGTCGCAGAAGAGCTTACGACCAGCTGGTTGGCTTCTCCCTTATGATTATAAGGGGTATACTCAAGAACTGTATGACGTCATATTCACCCATAATAAGAATTATAGATAAATAATAAAATGAGGTTTATTAGATCCTCGTCAGGAGTAGAGACTCGGATCATGATACCTGGAGCGAGCGACTCGCTTATGAAGCTGACCAATGATCTGATCCGGAGGGTGATGCCTCTGAATGTGAAGTGGAGCGCTCGGGGGAGAAAGCATCTCTTCGACCTCTGCAGGTACTGCTGATGATGAAGATACAGTAGGAGCCTCAATTGGAGGTGAAGTAGTCAAGCGTGTTCGAGCTTGGACAAGAGCATCAAGAATGTGGAAGAGCAATATCAGCTTCATCATCATCTTCCTCTACAAAAATGCTCTTCGTTGCCTGTATATCACCTGAAATGTCTGATCTAGCTCCAGGGCTAGTCTCATCAAAAGTGACATTGCATGTCTCCTGGACAACGTTAGTTTTAACATTAAACACCTGAAAACCCCTCGAATGAGCAGGATAACCCAGAAATAAACCATCAGAAATTCTTGACTCAAATTTATCTAGGTTTTCTGTCTTAAGAATGAAACACTTAGATCCTGTGAGCACCCGGATTTATTAAGCTCATAATACTTAGTCATCCAATTGACCCTAGTATTATCAACCAAATAAACCAGTCTCGAGAGATGTATACTCCCGCACGCAAGATACATACCTCACAACAAAAGAGTGTATCCATTCCATACAACACATAGTACATAAGCAACAAAACGAAGTTAATATTAATAAGGAATAGGTTAATACAAAGAGGGCCTTTGGCCAAATAACAACAAGAACTACAAGATAACAATGAAGCAAAAGTGCCATAAAGATGGCTATAACACAAAGCCAATCGGTGTGCCTTAACCCCTAGGCATCTCGACCGACCGCCAAGCTAGTCGTCAAGAAGCCGCAACACGTAGCACAAAAGAGAGGCTCAAGGAGCTCCCTTCTTCCTCTGCAACAAAAGCCACAAAATGCCACAACCACGCGATGAGTACATAAAGTACTCCGCAAGACTTACGTGTGAGATAACAGAACTATAAATAGCTACATGCAAGCTTTATTTAAGTGGATGAGGCTTTGGACTCATTTTAGCATAAAGCAAGTTTCATTTGCAATAACATAATAGATTGAAGGCAATTTGGCAAAGCATTTTAATTGTTGAAATAACAACGAGATAAATAACATAGTAACAACAACAAGAACAACCTGGAAGTGACTAACCCAATAGTCACCACAACAATAGCATGAACTCCCTGTTCATACCAACCATGTCAAGTTTTAATTAAAGGTTGTAGTCTAATTCTTACGGGAAATAACCAAGCGTGTCCATAACCTAGGGCGAGGCTATTCAATAGTTTTATCCTGCAGGGTGTACCAATGTATCCACACGCCGACCGCCTTTCCTTTAAGCACACTACCTTTGGTATGCCAAGACGACTAAGTCCTACGAGACATTTCCAATGGGCGATGCTAATTACGAGCCAGATCCTCATGGGGACAAGGACACATTAGACAAACCTAACCGGTCTGCTAATGCTCCTCCCACACCACACACACACATTTTCTTGTAAAACATACCAACCGACCAGCTCATAATTAACACCTCCCAAAGTACTTAGTCAAGAGAGGTCCCATATCCCTCGTGTGGTTAGCACGCAAAATTGCTCGTAACAGTGGCGCAAGTAACTCGGTCCTTAATGACTCAGCATACTACTACATTCCAAAACCGCACCATCCATCCAATATGCCCAAGTCTAAATCAATCTTTTATTTTCAGTTTTGATTTTACAATTAACCAAAGCACAAGTGCTGGACATATAGGAGTAATAATCAGTTTTGAGTGATTAAGACCATCGACTAAGTCGATGATTGCCCATTACTACCGATAACTAAGCATGGCTAAGCAATTTAAATCGAAACTACTAAGTGATAAGAGCTCATCCAACGAGCTCCCACCACAGCAAATAACCTAGGCTCATGGTAGTAGAGGATAAACAATTCCTACAGATTATGCAACTATAGGATTACTAGCGATATTTAACACAAAGTAGCATGCATACATACAAGTAAAACAATATATTAAGCTTTAAAGTAATGGGACATGATGGGAGATGATCAAACTGCTTGCCTTGATGTTGCTGGCCAAGTGGTGGCAGAGGGTCACTCTCGGGATCACCACAAATGTCGAAGCCTAACGGAGAAAGCGAGAAAGAACCGATAAGAACGACGAAAAACCAAAAAGACGCAACAGAGAAACTTCTCCGAATGCTATGAAAATTTTACAGCAGCAAGACAATGATTTATCATGAATTTAGCAACAAGAACCAATTGATTTAGATTCTTAATGCAAAAGATATGATGAAATCAATTCTGCTCAAATTTATTAATACCAAACTGCACTATTCACTAATTTAATTATGAGGCAACAATTTCTAGAACAGAGGTGAAGCTGAAATTTTTACTGTAAAACCAGCACCTCATGAGATGAATAACACAATTGAGTTCACCTCATTTGGAGCTATTATGCACTTTCTACAAATTTTCAAAAACAAGAACTTGAACAAAATTATAATGCACAAGTCCTTATTTTCATAACAGCAACATGCTCAAAACTAATGTTCACAGTAAGTTCATTAATAGAGGAAACCAACAAAGTTGGTCTCACCCAAAAATAATCTACAGCGCATTAGTTATGTATTTTACAAGTTAAGCATTAATTTGAGTGTATATTTAAAGTGAGTTTTAAAATCTAAAGGCAAAAGCGTGTTCGAGCTGAACTCAACTTACAATCATTTTTGGATTAAAGTCAAGTTCTGACAGAGCTAACACAATTTGAATGACCTTATTTGGGTTTAGAATGAAAAAGATATGCAATTCTAAAGCTATACCTTATTTCAGTTTATAATTAAGAGTTCACTGGAATTTCTAAAAATCACAAAGGCATGGGAGGACGTGAGCCACAGATCATAGATCTAACGGCTCAGGACCTCCCAGGAGAACAACGCACACGCGCTCACGAGGTCCAGAGGTCCTGGACCTCCTAGCAACGCACATGCGCGAGGTGAGGGGAGGTCGTGGCCGTAGATGGAGAATCCAACGGACCACAACGATGAGGGGAGGTCCGGGACGGACCAGATCTAAAGGGGGAGGTCCTCAACGGTGAGATGACCTCGAGGAGGTCCTACGCAGAGATCTAAACGCCACAGACCTCCAGGGAGGTCTGGACAGCCACGATCGCGCAGGGGAGGTCTTGGGCGCCCGATCTCCTGAGGAGGTCATGGACGCCCCAGATCTCGCGACCACGTGCTTGCGCGCACACACGTGCTCGGACAAGAGTTTAATGCGCGCGGGACACCAGGAGGTCCGCGCGCGGGAGGCCTTAATTGCGTGCGATAAAGGGCGGATTTAAGGACATTTAAGACCCACCCAATGATTACAATGATTGAGGTATTAAAGCGGCAAATCTTTGTCCTAAAACGACAATGGCACGGTCGGGACGTCCGACAAAAATTTGAGGACGTCCCATGGCTTATCGCCGGCGATTTAGGGCACGGCGGTGCGCACTGAGGGCACCGTCGGGACCGCAATAGCCAGGTGCATCCTGTGGGCCTACTCTCACCGGCGGCGGCCTTAAACGCCGCCGGCCGGAGAGGGCAAGAATGACCAAAGACTGCCAAAGACAAAAATGCAAAATAGAGCTCCGCGCGACATCAAGCGTGTGCCAAGAAAAGCTCCGCGACATCATTCAAGCGGGTGCCAGCAGCTAAGGGACTAACAGGAGGAGTACCTGGAGGTCCTAAGGTGCTGAGGAGGTCGAGGAAGGAAGGACCGGTGCCGGAGAGGAAGGGTGCTCCACGGCCAAAGCTTCAGCTCCAGATTCCACTTTGTCCACCTCTGTAAATGCCCAAACCAAAACAAGTTAGGTCTTGGTCCCAGAGGGAAGGCACAAATGGAAGCAAGGAGAGGAGAAGAAATCTCCAATGACCCTTGCCCACCGAGGGGCTTCAAGCTCCAAAGAATGGCGCCAAGGAAACTTTGGTGGTCTAGAGCTCACAAGCACAGGAGAGCGAGCAAGGAACAATGGCGCAAAGGAAGCCGTGGAAACCGTGGGGTGGTTTTATACTTAGGGCACAGGAGGTCGTGGACCACCGGCTAAGCTCATGGTGAGCTTGGCCCATGGGAGGTCCATGGCTTGGACAAGACACAAGGTTGACAAGGTGCAGCTCTGTCTTGACTGAGAGAGGGAAGGTCGACTGCATTTAATGCGGGTCAAGAAAGAGTTGTTAAAAGTACACATGGGCAAAGGCAGCATTAACTCCCCGCCAGAGCTCGCAGCATGACCATGGAAGGAGAAGAACAGGAGGTCTTTATGACCGCTGGATAAGACCATAGGAGGTCCTAACCATCGGATGACAATTTGAACCGTTACGCCAAAGGATCGGGAGGAGGTCCCACCACACGATCAAGGATGGGGAGGTCGTGGCCCTCCGATTTCCTTAATGTGTAAGCGCCGCGTGGGAAAATGGGACAGAGGTCCAAAGCGTTGGATCTCCATCCAACGGCGGACCTCTGTGAGGTCTTAACCGCACACGAACATAAAAGCATGAGGGGGAGGTCATGGCCTTTGGATTTAAATCCAAGGGCACACAACCAAAGGGAGGTCTGAGGTTTTGCGTGAAGCGCGAGGGAGGTCTTGAGCTTGCGCAACACACAAGGGAGGTCATGACCGTTAGATTTAGATCTAAGGGCAACGACCTCACGTGCGCGGGGAGATCCGATGCGCATAAGACAAAGAGGAGGTCGTGACCGTGGATTTTTAATCCAACGGTGCACAACACGAGATAGGGGAGGTCTTGTGCGCTTGATAACGCAGGGAGGTCGTGGGCTGTTGGATCTGATCCAACGGCTACGACCTCGTTTAGGTGGGAGGTTTGCTTAGTTTAACAGTGAGGGGAGGTCATGGCCATGGATCTTGGATCCAAGGACTACGACCTCAACAAGGTGGGATGTCAAGTGGTTTAACGTTCTCGTGGAGGTTTTTGGGATTTAACACATAGGGAGGTCATGACCGTAGATCTTTGATCCAACTATTATGACGATGAGGCGAGGAGGTCTTTGCGGTGTTGATCATGAGGAGGTCGTGGCGGTTGGATGTAAATCCAACTACCGCGACCGATCAAGGTGGAGAGGAGGTCTGCTGGGTGCAGACACGGTTGGCCGGACCACTTTTGCAAAGTGGCTAGCCCAAGGAACAAAGTAAGCTTTTAAGTTTAGTTTTTAATAGCTGAAACTTAGCAGAATTATTTGAGATAGCAAATGAACTCCAAATTTGATGAAATTTTAACTGGAGCTTGCTGACAATAAGATTAACCTTGCATAAAATTTCCAGAGGTTATTATGCAATGAATTTTTCTCAGAAAATTCATGAAGGTTGTTCAAGGATTTGTTTTACCTCCAAAATTTATCAAACAAGTGTTATAACTCATGATATTTTTCAGAGGGGTCCCACAACAACTTTAGGACCAAGGAAAAATATTTCCAAATGTTTGGCACCAGATTTAGACAATTGGAAAATGAAGTAGACCTTGGTCAACAAGAGCTTTGTGTTTTTTTGGATTACATAACTCTTGGACAAGAATTACATGAAGGTTTAGGGGTTTTCAAGGTGTGAGAAAAAGTTTTAATTTCTACACCTTAATTATACCTGAACAAACCCTGATTATACAGTTGGGATGTTACAGATCCAAAGACTCGAAAATGAGAGATAGAGGGTTTTCTATCAAAGCGAAGCTCATAAGAAGTCTTGCCCAAAGAAGGTCTCAAGAAGACACGATTAGCAATGTGGCAAGTTGTAGCAATAGCTTCGGCCCAAAATCTCCTCGGAGTGCTATACTCATTTAACATCGTCCTAGCCATCTCGACTAAGATTCTGTTCTTTCTTTCCACAACGCTATTTTGTTGAGGGACGTGTGGAGAAGAGAACTGATGCTCAATACCGCGCTCAGCACAAAAAGATGCAAAAGAAGCATTCTTGAACTCCGTGTCATTGTCACTGCGAATCGCTCTCAGGGCACCAAGAAGTTCAGAAGCCAAGCGAAGAACAAGATCATGATAATGATCAAAAGCTTCATTCTTTGAAGCAAGAAAGAACACCCAAGAGTATCTCAAAAAATCATCGACTATGACAATAATATACCATTTGCCACCGACTAACCGAACCCTAGCTGGACCAACAGTATCCATGTGAAGCAATTGTCCCGGTCAGTCAGTCATGACCATAGTCAATGAAGGGTGTGAGGAGGCAACTTGCTTGCCATGCTTACAGGGCGCACATACAGCATCCTTGACAGCTTTGAGTTTGGCCAAACCTCTCATGAGATCAAGATTGCTAACTCGCGTCAGATGATCAAAACCAATGTGCCCCAAACGTCGGTGCCAAAGCCAGAGCTCAGAAAAAGATGCCATTAAACACATGAGAGATCCAGCAAGAGATTCAGAAAAATCAGCTCTAAAGATCCTACTAACTCTAAAAATCCCCAAAACAAGCTCACCAGCTGAATCAAGCACACGACAAGCATTTTTCTTAAATCTAGTCTCGTAGCCATCATCAAGAAGCTGCGAGACAGAAAAGCAAGTTGTACCTTAGTTTGTCCACAAGAGCGACGCCCTTCAGGATAATTTTTTTGTTCACCCTGATCGATCCCGTTCCTTCAATTCACCCTTGTGTATCATCTCCAAAGGTGATAAAGTCATCACCAGTTGACAACGTGAAGGAGGTGAACCATTTTGAATCTCTGGTCATGTGGCGTGAACAGCCGGAGTCGACGAACCATGTGTTCTTCCCCCTTCCACGGCGATCCTAAAAATCAAGGCACAAAAGATCGATGTGTCTCAATACTGGGGTTAGTTAAACATGACTTAGGAACCCAGTACTGAGATACACGTCTGCGAGTAGTATGCAAAGCAGAATTGCTATCCTTGATCCTACTTGAAGTTCTATTATGAGCAATGGTTACACGAACATAAGAAGCATCCTGTCTAAGAACATGATGATGAGTCCAGGTTTCTTGTTTTCTGAATGACCATGTCTCATAAAAGCTCTAGGTTGATGAGATGAAATTCTAACAAGATTTCTCCTAGCATTTTTCAACCTACACCAACAGAACTCAACCAAATGCCCATCCTTCTTGCAAAAGGTGCAATGGTATTTGGTACCATTGGGAGAAGCACCTTTTGGCTCAAAAGAAGGTTGGACAAAACCTGTAGATTTAAAAATGGTTTTTGCATGTTGGGTTTTGAATTCAACTAAGTCTTTTTCCAAAACTTGAATGACATTAGCTTGGACTTGTCTTGGGCATAGTTGTATCTTAACTCTTGCTTCTTATAAGGAGTTTTAG
This sequence comes from Phyllostachys edulis, assembly GCA_036346405.1. Lineage (NCBI taxonomy): Eukaryota > Viridiplantae > Streptophyta > Magnoliopsida > Poales > Poaceae > Phyllostachys > Phyllostachys edulis. The sequence continues at coordinate 7,769,905 of CM070550.1, read as the reverse complement.
ACTTGCCAAGAATCATGTTTAATTGTGTTTCACCATTAGAGAATTTTTCTAAAGTATTCTTAAGATAATCATTCTCTTTTCCAAGATTAACACATGACTCACAAGTTTTGGCTTTAATGGCTCTAGCATGTTTCTCCTTAAGAAAAACAACTTCGAGCTTAAAGGCCACACATGAAGCACAAGGATCATAATAAATTTTGTCCTTAAGCTTAGCAAACTTAGCTCTAACTACTTCTATTATGTCTTTTACTTCATGTTCACATTCTAAGCAGAAAGAGCAAAAGCTAGACCCAGCCTTATCAGAAACAACCAACTTGCTAGACTCTAAGCATTTTTCATAAGGAGCAGATTTAACTTCAATTAGTTCAGTCCTAGCATTTTCTAGTTGTTGTAAATCAACATCATGAGCAGTTTGCAATTTAGACAATTCAAAGTGCAAAGCATGGCAAGATAAACATTCATCAACATCAAGACTCTTAGCATTCACAAGTTCTAATGTCAGATTATCGACTTGTGACTCTAGGTCCTTATTCCTAGCCATGGTGAACTCTAAAGCCTTATCCTGACTAAGCAGTTGCTTAAAGATGGTATCGCATCTAGCAGAAAGAACATCATAGGATGGAGGTACCTCATCGTTGTCATCAGCGTTGACGGAGTCAGCCATGAAGCACATGCCGGTGAAGTTCTTGGCCTTCCCTTTCTTTTTGTCTTGAGGGAGCTCCTCCTCCTTATCCTCCTCGCTCCCGGAGCCCACATCGCTCATGGATTGCTCTCCAAAAGCGGCAAGGACCCGGTGAGCGGCCTTCATGAGCTTGGCAGCATCATACTTGGGCTTGTTCCCCTGAGGCTTCTTCCAAGCAGCCTTCTCATCGTTGTGGTTGCCCTTCCCTTTTAGGTTGGGGCAATTTGTCCGAATATGATAAAGCTCTCCACACTCATAGCACGTCACAAGACCACCTCTCTTCTTGTTTCTCACATTATTATAGGCCCGTGTGACTTTCTTGGCTAAAAGAGCTAAACCAACCTCAGAAATACTCTCAAGCTCCTCTTCATGGATTACAGATAAACAAGCAAGAGAAAATCCAGAAGAAGACTCAGAAGAACCATCAGAAGTTCTTTTAAGAGGATCAGTCACCAAAACTATGTTATCCTTCTTAGGAAGACTACCTATCTTGATCTCATGAGTCTTGAGCTTGCTATAAAGCAGCTCCAAAGCAAGACTAGAGAGATCGACGTTCTCCTCAATGACAGTAGCCTTCATCTCCCACTCCTTGGTGTTGATTGCAGCCAAGAGGTGGGTGTCATTCTCAGATTGAGAGTACTCAATGTCTACAGCTCTCATCTGATTAATCACCTTGTTAAAGCGAGTAAATACGTCATCGATGCTCTCGCCAGGATGCATCTCAAATTTGTTATACTCTCGCTTGTAGACCGTTTGGCGCACTTGCTTGATCTGAGATGATCCCTCATGGTAGGTTTTAAGGGTGTGCCAAATCTTGTGTGCCCAGCATATAGGAGATTCTTTACCTTATGGTTATTTGCCAAGAGGGCTGCTGAAGCTGGCGAAGCAACTTCAGGCAAAACGAGCAGAGCTCGAACAACCTTCCATATAGCTTGTCCTTCGCTATGAAGAAAGACTCATATACGATTCTTCCAATAGGCATAGTCGAGCCTATCGAAGACATGCGGCTTGGTGGAGTACTTATCCATCGCCAAGTTCAGTGACCGGTTAAGATCAAGATTGAACTAACTGGGCTCTGATACCACTCGTTGGACCGAAACAGCGACTAGAGGGGGGCGAATAGGAGCACTATCTCTTTTTCGCTTTGATCGGATTCAATAAGATCTTGACTCCAATAGCTATGAGAGCTATGAAGATCAATAGATAAGCGTAGCGGAAGACTAGAACTGAATCCAATTCAAACCCCCAAAAGAAACAGCCAAAACACAAAAGACCGCAAAAATCGGTACTACCACAGTGTAATCAGCGGTACTACCAATAATCGATACTACCGCAGTGTACAGAGCGGTACTACCGCAGGCAAAGGAGTGGTACTACCAATTGTCCTGGAAATCAACACAAGAACGAAATCCAAAATTGGTATAACTTTTGATCCACAACTCTAAACTTCACGAAATTTGAAACATAACCTCTCTAGAATGTTAGTAACCTATTCCAATCAAGGATCGTGAAGATCATTACCAAAGTTCCAACTTTGTTCTATTTGAGAGAAGGTTGCTTCAAAAACCGAGTTAGAGACCTAAATATGATCTAAAGCTTGCTCGTGGGTCAAGGATGATCTTAGATGCACTCCCACATGTCACAGCAAGCAAGATCACCACAAGAAACTAAGGGAAAACTCACAGATCGAAGAAAACTTCCAAATCACAAAATAGAAAGCAAGAACACAAATAGACTCATCTTTGAGAAATCTTTCCTTGGATTGATTTGATATGATGTTGGTTTATAGCTACTCCATCAAGGAGGATAAAGACTCAACACATGAGCACACAATTAAATCCAACTCTCTAGAACCCTAATCTCCCACTATTCTCTCCTAACCTTAAAAACACAACTTAGGGTTTCACAAAAGAGGGGTTGACCAGCATCCCTCCTCTATTTATAGTGGAAACTAGCTTCTAGAAAAGTAAACCCTAATGGATACGTCGAACTCCGGCAGCAGCTCCTTCGACGGGCGGTCCGTGTCCGACACCTCCGTCAGCTGCGGACGCGGGACCTCCGGTGGCGGCGTGGAGTTGCACCGGACGCCGACCTGTGCAGGCAAGAACGCAAACCACGCGCCGCCCCCGCCGCCGTCGCATCGCAGAAGTAGCAGCAAGAAGGCAACGACGTCCTCACGAGGCTCGCCGGCATTGTTGCGCTATGCACGTCGGCCGGTGCGACGGTTTCTAATCTTGGGTGTTATCCAGAAGCTGAGGTCGCAAGGCTAAAAGTGGCAAGTAAAGCGAGAGCCATTGGAGCTGACGAAGTAACAGTACGGGTAATGTACTTATACGGCCTTCGAGTTGACACGTTTGGAGACGAACGGAGCGTGTAGGGTCAGGCCACGGCACGTGGCACGCGTGTCGGAACTCGGAAGGAGGCAGATTCTCGCGACACGTGTGTTCGTAGCAAGACGAGTTCAATCAAACTGTGACACTGTTTCATGTATAAGTGTGTCACCTTTCAGAGTTCAGAGACTAAATTCGAAAGAAACTAAGTGTCACCTTTCAGAGTTCAGAGACTAAATTCGAAAGAAACTATCATAGAAACTGAAGCGCGATAAGTATATAATCTGCAGATAGATTTACATTTACAACAAGATCAGGAATTCAGGACAGACCACGGCAGGAGGGCAAAGATGCGGAGTTCTACTCGACACTGAAAAGTTTCTACTTCGACTGCACAAGATGGAGATTTTATACATATATTAAAAAATAAATTAAGAGCAGCACATTATTTTCGCAACACCCTGTGTGTAGACTGTAGAGCTTCGAGTAAAAGAGTAATTAGCAATGACCTGACGCTGGATAAGGTTAAAATGGATCAAGAAGACAAGAGGTGCCTCAGCTGGAGCAAGTGCTCTTCATTTGATATGTTCAGAGACAGGCGAAGATTCGTCAGAAGCGACTCTTGCTCCCACGTCAGAGGCCCTGATGCATAGAGAGCTCGCATTGTCGATTGATATGCTTCGAGCTCCAGCTCATGGATGTCAATGGCCGACTCGCTGGTGAAAATGTTGTTCTTCTCCCTCCCAGATGTACATGGGCACGCAGACATAGCATCGTCAGGGAAGCAGCTCGCACATCCGACAGAACATTGCTGGTTTCCATTGGCAAAGTATTCCACATCATTTATACTGCAACTAGCCACTGAACATTCAGTCTCTTCTCTGACTTGTGAAGACCTATACAAGCAGTTTTTAGCCATTATACCATTCAGCACAGAAGTTTTGGCTACCTTTTGAGGCTGAGTTCTTTTCTGCCTTGGCTGATAAGATTCAACCGCGGTTGCTTTTCTTTTCTTGCCTGATCTTCTAAGCAAAGCATCAGCTGGCAAATGACCTATCGGAGCAAGTTTAGTTCTCTTCAGATTTGAAGCACCAGTATAAGGACAGAGACTAATTGCCTCAGATTTCTTTGCACTGTGGCCTTTCCCTTCATAAGCTTGATGAACCCTTCCCGGAACAACTTTTGAACGAGGGAAGTTGCAATCAGTGGGTAGCCGTTTAACCCGTTCAGTAGCCTGAAAAGGGAAGACAATTATTGGATTGGTGGCCCTTTGGTGGAAAACAAATTAGACATCTGAAAGAAGTAACGGATCGTATTTGAGAACAAATGATGAGATTGTACAATTCGTGTCAGTAACATGTTGTAATTAACATCAATATATCTACAGCTCTCATAACTTATGGAAGCTCAACAGTGCAGAGAGATACAAGGTTAAATGTTTCAAGTTTTTAAAAAGATAAACGCTTCAACTGACTATGTAACTAGATTTGCATCGCAAACAAAGCAACAGCAATATGTAGGAACACCTCCATTATACAAAATACTAAAATCATGCACCTATAACTCAAACCAGAGCATGACATGACATATTTTTGATATCGGACATATTGAGTTGCTTCATCTTAGCCTTGCTAGTTCCATCTTCTAATTTACCCATCACGTATGGAGTATGGACCAGCATGGCATTTCTGTAGTCCCAAAAGAGAATAAAGGCTGATAAAGCATGTGGAAAATAAATATTTTTCCTGGAAACAATTGAAGTCTGTGAAGCTTCTCCCTTCTAGGACATGAATAATTCAGTCCAACTATGAGCAGGTTCACACTGATGGGTATTATTAGTACTGTTCTAACTTCTAAGGATACCAAAATCACATGCAATGCAAAGGTTGCTTGATGAGTCGTAATCTAACAAAGCTAAATCTAAATAAACAATGCCTAAGCACTAATTTCACTAGAACATTAGCTAAGGATCACGTAAGAGATATGTACATGTAAATATCAAAGCAACTATTGAGCGACTCATTTGAAAAATGACCATGTCTATAATGAAAAGCACCTTTTACATGCTCCATGAACTGGTTGTTACCTTCTCTGCTGCAGGAAATTGCTTGCTATGTGGTGCTGCAGGAGCATGTGGAAGTGGAACTCTCAAGCTTGATATGTGAAACTCTTTCAGTTGGACGCAATCAGCAAGTCTGATGACAAAGTAATTGTTCTTTAGCATCTTTGCAATTTTGCCAAGCTTCCATGTGTTACAATCCAACACTTCAGTTACATCTCCAATAATCCATTTGCATCTTGTCTGAACAAAAGCTGGTGGATTTGGCCTAACATCATAATCCCTTTGCACTTCTTTTGCTCCAAGTTTTCCTTGAGAATAGAAAATCAGACCATTCTCCCTAAAAATTTCCGTTGTTCTATATTTAAGATTCATGATTCTACTCCTGACTGACCCATAACAAGTAAAAAAGTCAAGATAGGCACTAGCACCACAGGTAGAAAAACAAAACAAGATTTGATAACAGTAACAATAACAATAACAATAACAATAACAATAGCAAAGATATTCTGGTAATAGTATAATATATTATTTTCTCCATATTGAATCCAAGTAGAACAGAAAGTTTGTGCTCGACTGTGTCCAAAGATCTGTTCAATTTTATCTGAATATATCATAGCAAAAGATCTCTCTGTTGAGCTGATTAAAGAACTAGTCCACTGCCATTCAATAAGATGCAAGTACCACAAAGAACCAACAAGTGGACTGATGAGTATCAAAGACAATATTAAGGCAAATACCCGAATCAAGACAACAAGGCCTAGATTAGCAGGCAGAATCCTACAATCTTGATGCGCAAGGTCTAACAGTAAGAAAGTCAATAGATCAAAGCAAGCACAATTATTTCTTGGTCAAAATTATTGACAAAACAGGATTTTCAACACGTTCCCCACAATGACTTGTGTAAGTCATTTGTTGTTCTTGGCTAAAGTAGGTTCAAGATATTATTGAAGGCAACATACCATTCCTGATGCAGTGGGAGTAAGAGAAATCCCACCATATAGAATAACTAAAGGAAAAATGGTGGAACGAGAAGCAGATTTCAGTATGAAAAAAGATCACCCAAGATCTACAAAAGAAAAGTCCCATTATTTACCTGCAAATGCACTGAAAAGGACCTAAAAACAGGTCAAGACCAATTCAGAAATAGACCCATCTTCGAAACGTAGGAAAACCCACCAAATTGGACACCTTTAACACAAACACAGAAGTCAAAAAATTTCTACTATCTCATACAGGATAATCCAATCCACCTGCATCTAGATCCAATGGCATATTAATCAAACCATAAGAATCGGGAACACAAGAAATAAACAGAGATCCAACTTGGACCATGCTATTACACACAACGACGGAAATTTTGACGCATGAGCACCCAATAAACTAAGTCTAGAAAAAGGGATTAGTTTTCATGAACAGAGAACATTTAACAGTTACCAACTTGACTTGGTTTCAGTCCTAATTACCAGAATACTCGATTAAGATTTCCAGCTAAAAACCCAAAGTACAAGGTGGAAAACAAGAGGAATCCATGAAACTATGAACACTTCCAACCTGTAACAACTCAAACATTGGGCATTAACGATCCAACAACATGAAAGAAATGCCTACAAAGACAACACTTTGGAGAAACCAGATTGAGATTCCGAACTGGAAACTAACAGCAGCAGCTCAAATTGAAATCAACAACACCAAGAACAAGAACTCCAAAGGATCCAATCTTCACCACACAATCTGAATAAGATGCAAAATTGAGCGTGAAAGAAATCCAATACAACAGCTGCCCAGCTGCGAATACTTCTCACCTGCAACAAACCAGTCAATTCGCCTTGCCAATCCAAGAACACGAAACAGGCAGCCTCGGAGTATTAATTCTAATTAAAATCCCCAATTGGGTTGCTCCAACCCAATTGGGATTAACCCGCGAGGTGAAAGCCAGGTACAACAGTTCTGGTAAAAGAAAAAAGAAAGAAATAAACAGGCTGAAAAATTTACCACCACCAAACTCCAATAATAGAAAATAAAAATTGGATGTGAAAAAAATGGAGAGAAATTTGGAGACTGATCGGAGACCAACCTTGGAGGAGCGAAAAGATTAATCAGGCGGTTACGAAGCGATCGGGACGCCTGAGTTTGAGGGCCCGAACCTTGGTAATGCCGTAATGGCGTGCTCTTTTGCTGCGTACGGGTAGTGTTCATGACTTGCAACAGTCTTAAAAGAGATAAGATATACCTGCACACAAGATCATAAAGTCGTGTAGTAAATATCAATTTCTGGCAAGCGCGATCAATAACGACGATGGTAGCTGACTAGAGATGTCGAGCGGAAACGACATCGAGACTCGAGCCACTGCCGATGCGAACCAGCGCGACGAGCCTCCGCCTCCCGTCCCCTCTCCCTCCCTCTATCGCCAACCTCTCTACACCCGTCACCCCCGCTCCCCCCTCCCCCCACTCTCCACCAGACCCGCCGCTGCCTCCATCTCCCTTCCCTGCTGGCGCCTACGCGTGTCAATGGTGGTGGCTGACCGGAGATATAGAGCGAAAGCGAGATCGGAAGGGGAGGGTGGAGGTGATAGTTGATAGGAGGGAAGTGGTGAGCAGTTAGAAGGGGAGAGGAGCGGTTAGGGTGGGCGAGGGACTCACGAGCAGCTTGGATTCGTTGATTTTTTTTTGTATGAGGGGTGAGACAATCATCCCGCTGCGCAGAGGTAAACCCCTTCTTTTATTAGGTAAGACATGGGCTTAGAGGTGGCCAAATGGGCCGTGCCTGTCGGACCGGCCCAAGGCACGACACTGTTGGCCTGGTCTAGACACGGCACGACCCACACTGTTCATGGGCCGGCCCGGTACGGCATGAACAGTGTCGGGCCGTGCCAAGCACGGCACGAGCCCAACATGACCCACTAGCTCGCTTGCAGAGAGGCCGAGGGAGGCAGGCCACCAGGCGACCTAGGGCCTCGGGCCGCAGGGAGTGCTGGGAGGGAGGGGGAGGAGTGGCGGCTAGCCAACAGCGAGGGATTGAGGAGGAGCGGTGAGTCGGCGAGGGAGGGAGGGAGCCAGGAGGAGGCAGCGCAAGCGTGGAGGGAGGAGAAGGCGGCGAGACCGGCTGTCGGGACCCAGATTTCCTATTCTGGGACCCTTTGTATTTTTTTGCACTAGTTCCTGGATCAGTAGCTAATGCGTATAGTTACGTCGTTGATAACAAGTTCGAATCATGATTAACATAGATGTAATCAACAAGGCACCTAATGGGGATGTTGTCCTGATCTTTCGATGAGGATGATACAACTTGATTGGTGGAAGCTAACTCTCACGATCCAGGTTACAACCGTGCGACGACCGTTGCACCCGCAATCGCTGAACCAACTTCACGTTCGTTATAGACCTTGCCGGCAGCGAGATCGACCTGAGCACGAAGGTCTTTTCCTACATGCAATCAAGAATCAAGCAAGAAAAATAGATGAAGCAACGAACTTGCTGAATAGGAATTGAAAAACAAAGATGTATTGAATAATTTGGGGTCTTGAAGACAACATCTGGTTGCACTAGCCGTATAAGCAAAACGATGGTGTTTCTAGCCTAAGCTGAAATCAATCTAACAAAACCCACCGAACTAGATAGGCGATGCTTGGCCTTATATTGGCACCTAAGGGTGCGGCAAACACACACACGACCTAATGTCGATTCTATATCTAACTCCCGTATCACACAAAGATTCGATTCTATCTCTAACTCCCATATCACACAAAGATTCTTTCCTAATACAGTTATAGAAAGATTACAAACGACTCCATCCAAAAGATATATACTACAACTTATCTACTACCAATACTATTTATGTCGAGTATCAAGTGTCTTAGGACTGGTCGAAGACCTGGTCGTAGGACTGGTCCTGGAGTGGTCTTGAGGAAGCCGCGAGGAGGTCCTAGCGAGGTCCTGGAGGAGGTCCTAGAGGAGGTCCTAGCGAGGAGGTCCTGAAGGGATGTCCTAGAGGAGGTCCTAGGGAGGTCCTGGGGAGGTCCCGGGAGGTCTGGAGGGAGGTCTTGGAGGGAGGTCCTGGGAGGTCCTGGAGGGAGATCCTAAAGACCTCCGGGGTGGTCCTGGAAGCCCTCTAGGGTGGTCCTAAAGACCTCCTCGGGGACTACCTAGAAGTGGTCGTAGACCTTGTTGAAGTAATCGTGGACCCTTTAGCTTGCCTCCCGATCCTTGATTCCTAAGTAAAATAATATCACTTGCTTTAGGTAGCATCATAGAGTTCATAGAATATGGATACACTTTGAGAAACGAAGTTACCTGATAATTTAGTTGGCGAGCATGTGCTCTAGTAAGTGGTCCTTGCACATCAGAAGCAGTAGGGATGGTTGTATCAGTGGAAGGGATGTCCTCATCCTCCTCCTCTTCTTGAATTGGAGTCATCCTCGACTCCAGGTCATCTTCTGCTCCCAAGTATGGCTTCAAATCTGCAATGTTAAATGTGGGACTAACCCAAAAATCTGCAGGTAGATCAAGCTTATATGTATTATCATTAATCTTTTCTAACACTTTAAAAGGACCATTTACACAAGGCATGAGTTTAGACTTTTTTAATTCTTGAAATCGTTCTTTACTCAAGTGTAACCACACAAGATCACCAGGTTCAAAAGTAACATGCTTGCGTCCCTGACTACTAGCAACTTTATATTTAGCATTCATAAGTTCAATGTTCTCTTTAGTTGTCTCGTACATCTTAAGTATCAAATCAGCACGTTGTTGAGCATCAAAATTTACCTTCTCCGAAGCTGGAAGAGGCAACAAGTCGATATGTGCACGAGGTATGAAACCATAAACAATCTCAAATGGACATGTTTTTGTGGTAGAATGCAGCGAGCGATTATAAGCAAATTCCACATGAGGCAAACATTCCTCCCATATTTTTAAGTTCTTTTTAAGCACAGCCCTATGCATAGTAGACAATATTCTATTAACTACCTCAGTTTGTCCATCGGTTTAGGGATGACAAATAGTAGAAAATAATAGCTTAGTTCCCAACTTAGCCCACAAAGTTCTCCAAAAATGACTAAGAAATTTAGCATCACAATCTGAAACTATCGTATTCGGAATACCATGCAAGCGAACAATTTCCTTAAAGAACAAATCAGCAACATGTGTAGCATCATCACTTTTATGACATGGTATAAAATGAGCCATCTTAGAGAATCTATCCATGACAACAAAAATAATATCCCTCCTCTTCTTTGTTCTAGGCAGCCTAAAACAAAGTCCACCGAAATATCTTCCCAAGGTGTACTTGGAACAGGAAGAGGCATATATAAACCATGAGGATTAAGTTGTAACTTAGCTTTTTGGCACGTGGTGCCGCGGGCAATGAAGCGTTCAACGTCACGCCTCATCTGGCCAATAAAAGTGTTGGGTCAAAATGTCCTCGGTCTTCTTCACGCCGAAGTGACCCATCAATCCTCCTCCATGCGCCTCTTGTAACAACAAAAGACGAACGGAGCTAGCTGGAATGCATAGCTTGTTAGCACGGTACACGAACCCATCATGCACCATAAATTTATTCCAACCCTTTCCCTCTTGACAATTGAGCAACGCATCTTTAAAATCAGCATCATGCACATATTGCTCATTTATTGTCTCTAATCCAAATATTTTGAAGTCAAGTTGTGAAAGCATGGTGTATCTCCTAGACAATGCATCAGCTATTACATTGCCTTTGCCCTTTTTTATGTTTAATGACATAAGGGAAAGACTCAATAAACTCAACCCACTTAGCATGTCTACGGTTTAGATTGGTTTGACTTCGAATATGCTTCAAAGATTCATGATCAGAATATATTACAAACTCTTTGGGCCATAAATAATGCTGCCATGTTTCCAAAGTTCGAACTAGAGCATATAATTCTTTATCATAAGTAGAATAGTTCAAAATAGGCCCACTTAATTTTTTACTAAAGTAAGCAACATGTTTTCCTTCTTGAATTAACACACCACCAAGACCTATGCCACTAGCATCACATTCTAATTCAAAAGTCTTGCTGAAATCAAGAAGTTGAAGCAAAGGGGTGTGTGTTAACTTATCTTTGAGAGCGTTGAAAGCTTGTTGTTGTAAGGTGCCCCAAGTGAAAGGAACATCCTTCTTTGTAAGCTCATTCAGCGGTGTAGCGATGGTGCTGAAATCCCGAACAAAACACCGATAAAAACTAGCGAGCCCGAGAAAACTCCGTACTTGTGTAACCGTTTTAGGAGGCGGCCAACTCTGGATAGCGACGATCTTGGCTTGATCAACTTCAATGCCCTGTGGAGTAACAACATAGCCAAGAAACGATACTCGATCGGTACAAAATGTGCACTTCTCTAGGTTACCAAATAGATGTGCATTACGTAAAACATTAAAAATAGCACATAAATGCTCCAAATGTTCCTCTAATAATTTGCTGTAAATCAATATATCATCGAAGTATACTACTACAAACTTGCCAATGAAAGCACGCAAAACTTCGTTCATTAATATCATGAAAGTGCTAGGTGCGTTAGTTAAACCAAAAAGCTTCACTAACCACTCATACAGTTCGAACTTAATTTTAAATGCTGTTTTTCACTCATCTCCTAACTTCATGCGAATTTGATGGTAACCACTACGCAAATTAACTTTAGAGAAAACAGTAGTACCACTTAATTCATCAAGCATATCATCTAACCTAGGAATAGGATGACGATAACAAATGGTGATATTATTAATAGCTCTACAATCTACACACATGCACCACGAACCATCTTTCTTAGGAACTAATATGACAGGAATAGCACAAGGACTAAGAGATTCGCACATAACCTTTGTCGAGCAATTATTGTACTTGGCGCTGAATTTCTTTCGTATCCTCTAGGTTAGTCCTATACGGCGCATGGTTTAGCAGCGAGGCACTGGGAATCAAGTCGATTTGGTGCTCTATTCCTCTAATAGGTGGCAGCCCCGGTGGCACCTCCTTTGGAAATACATCAACATATTCCTGCAAAAGGTTAGCAACAGTAGGAGGCAAGGATGGAGGCATATCCTCAAATGAGAACAAAGCATCCTTGCATACCAAAGCATAGCACACAGAATCATGGGGCTGCAAAGTACTGATTTCAGATTTGGTTGCAAGAAGAACATGCTCCTTTAGCTTAATTTTATTCTTTTTAGCACTAGGTTCCTTCTTTGATTGATCGACAAAGTCCTTCGCAACAATCTGATTTTCACTTTTACTACTAGCCTTGTCACGCTTAGCACTCTCTAATTCATCTTTTAAAATAGTCTCATGTGACATGGGTAGCAAGCTAATCTTCTTCCCTTTAAATGTGAGAGTATATCGGTTGGTCCGACCATGATGTACATCATCTCTATCATATTGCCAAGGTCTACCTAGCAGCAAAGAACAAGCTTGCATAGGTACTACGTCACACTCAGCAGAGTCATGATATGAACCAATGGAGAAGTGTACTCTCGCAACGCGTGTTACCTTTAGCTTACCGCAATTATTGAATCACTGGATGTAGTAGGGACGGGAGTGTTGTTGAGTGGCCAAGCAAAGCTTCTCGGCCATGTCTATGCTCACCAAATTGTTGTAGCTCCCCCCGTCGATGATCACCCGGCACGAGCGGTCCTTGATAATGAATTTTGTTTGAAACAAGGTGTGGCGCTGATTCTGCTGGGCACGCTCCATTTGTGCACTAAGTATACGGTGTGCGATAATGCTCAAGTACTTATCCATGAGATCAGCGCTGATGTGTTCCTCCTCATGATCAGAATTGTTGTCGTTTCCTACAGGGTCAGCAAGCAAAGTATGTTCTTCTTCTATGTCACTAGCGGACGTGTACTCATCATTATCCTTGATCAAGAGGGCGCGCTTGCTAGGACAATCCCTCTGCATGCGTCCAAAGCCCTTGCAGTGATGGCATTGAGTCTCGCGTGCTCGTCCAGTTGATGCCACTAAAGATGCACCCAATGCAGGGACCAAATGGGCTATTTTGCTTGCCTCGGATGCTCGTAAAGGTGTAGGAGAGGCCGTTGGACGTCGGGAATTGTTTGATGAGCTCAGGTCAGCAGCACGGTTGGAGGTGGCAGCGGGCGTACGGTTCTGATATTGACTCGTACGACCTGCAAAAATACCTCCGAGTCGCTCTGTTCTGCTATAACGCCCTCACTTCCTGCTCAAATTACAAGCAAAGTGAAACAAGCGAGTGATAGAATTGTAATCCTTATAATCAAGTATATCCTGGATCTCACGGTTCAACCCACCTAAAAATCTAGCCATTTTAGCATCTTTGGTTTCCTCTATACCACAGCGAAGCAAACCAGTTTGTAATTCTTGATAGTATTCCTCAACAGTTTTACAATCTTGATTCAAACGGGTCAATTTATTCAACAATTCACGAGCATAGTATGAGGGAACAAAATGATGATGCATAGCTGTTTTTAAAGCCTCCTAGGTGGAAGGTATGTTATTGGGATTAATACGACAATATTCACTCCACCATATACAAGCAAAGTTTGTAAACTCACTAGTAGCAGCTCTAACCCTCCTATTCTCAGGGAAATCATGGCAAGTAAATTTTTGTTCTACTTGTAACTCCCAAGTGAGATAAACATCAGGATCATATTTACCAGCAAACAGAGGCATAGTAAATTTAATCTTAGAAAAAGCATCATCACGGTCACGTACCTCCCGTGGTGGATCACGTCCCATACCTTTCCTATTGAAACGACGTCGACGGTGATCGCGATCGTTGTTGGAGTTGAGGTCCCCGTCCTCGATCAGCAAGATTGTTCTCATCTTCTTCTTCATCATCCACAGCGCCGGTGGTAGCGGGAGCAACACGAAGGGGTGCCACAGACAAGGGTGGAGGGGCTCGGCCTAGTCCCTCCAAATGTGCCAAGATGGCGTCAAGCTTTCCGTTCAACTCAGCTTGTCTAGCTTCTACTCCATCGAGTCTTGTAATGGTCTCATCATGAGCGTTCTCCAGTTGCTCACAGTGTCCGTTGACCATCTTTGCAAAGCCTTGTCATAGCCCTCTTGTACGTGGGGTGAGGACCCCCTCTTCTTCAATTCCTTGTGCATCTGACATGGTAATAGCAAATAGAAAACGAAGGTGAAAGTAATAAGTCCCTAATACTACTAATATGTGAGGTAGAAAATCACTCGGTCACTCAAACTTCACTAAAGCTCTTACCCAATTATTACCAAACAGCAGGTGGTGATCAGCACACCAGTGTCAGCGTCAAACTAGTCGTCGAAGATTGAATGGAGCGATTGCAAGTGAAGGTAGCCTACACAGGTGTAGTAATGCTATGGAGTTAGGCAGGCTTAAGTATGGTAGCAATAATCAAATCAGAGAATGCAAGCTGAAAACTCGTTCAACGCCAGTTAGTTCTGGCCCTAGGCTAGACTGTACTAGAGACACGAGCCTAGAACACAAATGAAAACACAGCGCGGTAGAACTAGGGAAGTGATCCTGGAAGACCTCCTGGGTGGTCGTGGAAAACCTCCTGGGTGGTCCTGGAAGACCTCCGGTGGTCCTGGGAAGACCTCCTGGGTGGTCGTGGAAGACCTCCGGGTGGTCCTGGAAGACCTCCTTAGAAACACTTGTAAAAGGGCTATGTCAAATTTGAACGAATTCCGAGAAACTTGATTTTTTTTACTCTCTTTTTTTTCTTCTCCGGGTGGTCCTGGAAGACCTCCTTCTCTCTCTCTCTCTCTCTCTCTCTCTCTCTCTCTTTTGACTCCGAATTGTTCAGAGAGCTCTCCTTTTCTTTTTTGAGCACACGCTGTTTTGGCTACCTCCGAATTGGATCCTTAGGGCAGAAACTATGTTCGAGACCAACTAGGGCAAAGCCTTCCTAGATGGGGAGTGCGATTCCTTGTTGAAGTCGGTGTCCTTCTCCTCCTTTTCTCTCCTTGCTGTGGCAGATCGAACCCAACCGCAACAGTGAGACCAAACATGACTAGAACTCGAAACTCTGAAGGAACTAGACACTAAAACCAACAAACGACACGACGATGTAACCGAAAGTTTAACAATGCAATGCACTGAAAAGAAAAATTGCGAGGCTAAGACTGGTTTGGATAGGATGATCTACTACTTTTTTTTTGGTTTTTGTGTGCTGTAGGTAAAGAAAAACAATATAATCTATGGTAAACTGGAAATTCCTCACCGATCAACCTGGAAATCTGATACCAAATAATGGGGACGTTGTCCCGATCTTTCGATGAGGATAATACAACTTAATTGGTGAAAGCTAACTCTCACGATCCAGGTTACAACCGTGCGACGACCGTTGCACCCGCAATCGCTGAACCAACTTCGTGTTCGTTATCGATCTTGCTGGCAGTGAGATTGACCTGACCACGAAGGTCTTTTCCTGCATGCAATCAAGAATCAAGCAAGAAAATAGATGAAGCAACGAACTTGCTGAATAGGAATTGAAGAACAAAGATGTATTGAATAATTTGGGGTCTTGAAGACAACGTCTGGTTGCACTAGTCGTACAAGCAAAACGATGGTGTTTCTAGCCTAAGCTGAAATCAATCTAACAAAACCCATCGAACTAGATAGGCGATGCTTGGCCTTATATTGGCACCTAAGGGTGCGGCCAATACACACACAACCTAATGTCGATTCTATCTCTAACTCCCGTATCACACAAAGATTCGATTCTATCTCTAACTCTCGTATCACACAAAGATTCTTTCCTAATACAGTTATGGAAAGATTACAATCGACTCCATCCAAAAGATATATACTACAACTTATCTACGACCAATACTATTCATGTTGAGTATCAAGTGTCTTAGGACTGGTCAAAGACCTGGTCGTAGGACTGGTCCTGGAGATGTGGCCCTAGAGGAGGTCCTGAAGGGATGTCCTGGAGGAGGTCCTGGGGCGGTTCTGGGGAGGTCCCGAGGAGGTCCTAGGAAGGTCCTGGAGGGAGGTCCTGAAGGCCTCCGGGGTGGTCCTAGAAGCCCTCCGGGGTGGTCCTGAAGACCTCCTCAGGGACTAACTGGAAGTGGTCATAGACCTTGTTGAAGTAGTCGTGGACCCTTTAGCTTGCCTCCCGATCCTTGATTCCTACGTAAAATAATATCGCTTGATTTAGGCAGCATCATAGAGTTCATAGAATATGGATGCACTTCGAGAAACGAAGTTACCTGATCATTTAGTTGGCAAGCACGTGCTCCAGTAAGTGGTCATTGCACGTTAGAAGCAGTAGGGATGGTTGTATCAGTGGAAGGGATGTCCTCATCAGCACCGGCCTTAAGGCCACTTATTACAAAAGAGGTCAACAGATCTTGAGTTTTACAGCAGCAGAGATAGCAAAAATTAAACTCCGAGTGATGGCCCATCAAACTGCCCACCGGCATTCGACTAGGGAGCGCAACCTAGTACTCCGAATGCCCTTCGTCATACCCGCAGGCGTAGTAGTCGTAGTCGTCCTCAGCATCATAGAAGGCTTCTGAGATTTGTTTTGAGTGTAGTATGTGAGTACATAAAGTACCCCGCGAGTCTTGGGAAATATGCATATGCATAGCTTTAACAATTGGGTTTATAGGGGTTTTTTTTGCACAAAGCAATATTTTATATAAAGCACATTTGACAAATGCAGTTTCACTAATTAAATTAATTATATCACTAGTGAAGGTTCTAGCTACCAACCACTAGAATCAAGGCTCTAGCCACTAAGGTTTAAGGGATTGGGCTCTAGTTGCTAGAAAACTACCCGAGAGTCCCAATTGCTCTCGGTTTCTAAAATTGTAGTCTTTTGAAATCAAAACCAAAATCTACCATGTGAAAACGCATCTTGCCCACCCTTGACCATGGGCACGGCTATTCGAATAGTTTTGCACTCTGCAGAGGTTGTACAGCTTGACCCACACGAGATAATCAGCTTATAATGTCGGCCATAACACGCTTCCTTAGGCGTGCGACTAAGCGATTATCACAATGCATTTATAATACCACAACATCAACCCGTCCGATGAGCTTGACCCAAGTTATGGACGTATTTTACCATCAACCTAGAGCTCACCGTTGTGGGGGATAACCTGCCCGGACATGGACGTTTGTTACCATTGCTTGGAGCAAGCCCTGACAGACATGAACGTCTTTTACCATCGTCTGCACGACCCAAAAGGGATACCTAACAACTACAGCCTACGGGTATAATGGTAGAACATGGTAAATTAGTTGGCTAGGTCCGTTCCCATTTTGGACATGTGGTTGTACGGTAGTGCTCAGTTTGGATAGTCACAAGCGTCGGTCCTTCTATGGCTTGGGTGGAACTTACCACAATACAAGTTCTCATGCTCGAGTTGCATCCGCCTAATCTTACCATCCGCCCAAGTCTAAAACCAGTTTTCACCATTTTATTTTATTTTCCAATTACTGACATTGCCTACTGCCATACATTTTCCAAGGGCAAATTTGGATATATGCCACTCAGAAACACCGCGTTTCGAGATATGCCACTCAGAATCTTGAAATTGGATTTATGCCACTCTAAATTTAGTTGTCTTTGATATATGCCACTCTAGGACATTTTTACCCCTAGCTCTTCTTATTCCTCCCATTTTCATCCACAAGTCGGTAGAAGCCGAGCACGAGCACTGCACGTAAGCGGTGGGCACGGAACCAAGCGTCGCTGGCAATTGGCTGGGAGTTAGCCGGTGGCGAGGACAGCACCGGGTAGCTGAGAACGAGGCGAACAAGATACGCACGGTTTGGAGGACACTGCGTCACCGGAAGGCCGGCGACGAGCGAGGAAGGCGGCAGCGGCGGCGGGTGAAGGCGGCGGTGGCCCTCCGGTGAGGCTCCGGCCACGAGGAGGCGCGCACAGGGAAGCTCTTGGCGAGGCAATGCCGGAGGTGTAGGAGATGGCGGCGGAGGAGGCTTGGTGGCGGCGCAAAAGGCAGCGGCGAGCTTCACGGCCGGCGGTGGCTCTTCGCGAAATCCAGCAAAACCAGAGCGAGAGGGAGAGAGTGAAGTGAGGGGAAAGTGGGAGGAGGTCAAGGGGCTCCTGGTGCACAAGTGAGGGCGTGCCAAGTCGGCATAAACAGCGCCGCGGCCAAGACAGTCTTGGCAGCAGCAAGATGGCGAGAGGTTGAAGACGACCACGATGAGGGCGGTAGATGACAAGGGGGCCCCACGGGTCAGTTAGAGAGAGGGAGAAACGAGAAAAGCGCGATGCTTGAGAGCCGTCCGATTGAAATCGGACGATCCACAAAGGATTGAACTTTCAGACCTCCGAGCGTTCAACAAGATCTTGACCGTCCAAAACGATTGGACGGTCCAAATTGGATTGCACGTTTGGACCTCCGAACGACACGCGAGATCTGGGCCATCCATCCTAGATCGAATGGTCTAGGATGAGGAGGGCGCGGGCCTTTCTCCCTCTCTCTCACTGACCCGTGGGGCCCCCTTGTCAGCCACCGCCCTCACCGTGGTCGTCTTCAACCTCTCGCCATGCCGCTCGCGTTAGCACCGTGCGGCCGTGCGCGCGTTTTGCGCCGACTTGGCACGCCCTCACTTGCGCACCAGGAGCCCCTTGACCTCCTCCCACTTTCCCCTCACTTCACTCTCTCCCTCTCGCTCTGGTTTCGCCGGATTTCGCAAAGAGCTGCCGCCGGCCGTGAAGCTCACCGCCGCCTTTTGCGCCACCACCAAGCCTCCTCCGCCGCCATCTCCTACACCTCCGGCATAGCCTCGCCAAGAGCTTCCCCGTGCGCGCCTCCTCGTGGCCGAAGCCCCACCGGAGCGCCACCGCTGCCTTCACCCGCCGTCGTTGCCTTCCTCGCTCGCCGCCGGCCTTCTGGTGATGCCGCATCCTCCAAACCGTGTGCATCTTATTCGCCTCGTTCTCAGCTACCCGGTGTTGTCCTCGCCGCCAACTAACTCCCAGCCAATCACCAGCGACGCTTGGTTCCTGCGTGTTCGCTGCATATATGCCGCGTGCCGTGCTTACCGACCACGACTTGTGGATGAAAATGGGAGGAAGAAGAAGAGCTAGGGGTAAAAATGTCCTAGAGTGGAATTTATCAAAGACAACTAAATTTAGAGTGGCATAAATCTAATTTCAAGATTCTGAGTGGTATATCTCGAAACGCGGTGTTTCTGAGTGGCATATATCCAAATTTGCCTTTTCCAAGTATAGCATAAAAGGGTAATAATGGTTTTTCCTCCCATGGGTTGTTCAAAACCGAAAAGCGTGTCCAAGCCATTCTACCGCGTTTAACTATTCCACAATGTTGTAATCAATATTGCGGAATTCCTACGCTAGGTTTACAAAGGTATAGGATAACAATCATCAAAGGAAGGTATTCACAATTTTGGGTTTAACTAACAACCTACAATTTAAATCCATCATTTTATGTAAATAGCGATGCATAATACTTTAAAACTGGAAAAAAATCTTTATAAATCATGGGTACAGAATGTTCAAAGGAGACTCACCTTCGTCGAAGGTTGAGGTTGCTGCAACGGGTTGGTCCGAACTGGTGTCGGCAGCGTCGGACTCTACGCGTGCAAAACGCGACAAATAAATAACAGACAATCAAATAAAATCCAAAAATTATAAAATTAGTACTAAAAGAAAGATTATGAATTTAGATGAATTTAGGAACAAGAATTGACGGAATCGAGTTCGCATGATTATTTTCTACCGGTCTAGCCTATTGCTCTTTATCCGTACGCAGCTTATAAAATTATTTGATCTAATAATTTCTCAGCGGGGATAATTAATTTATGGATGCTTATTTTTATTGCTATTTTACTAATACTAATAATACTCCCTAAAACTTTACTTTTTTCCTTTTTTCCTATTTTTTCTTTTCTTTCCTTACTCTTTCTCTCCACCTTATCCTTTCCCATGTTCAGCCGAATGCTCCCAGACTCACTCTTTCTTCTTCTCCATTCTTTATTTTTCTCCTCCCCACTCTTCTCTTTCTCCTGGAGCTTCTTGGTCCCATGGTGCCACCTCCCCTCTAGCTCTGACCCGGTTCCTCCTCTCCGTGCCCGCTTTTGCCCCTCTCACCTCCGCCTGCTCTGCTCAGGTCCGACTCGGCTCGCCCTAAGCTGTCGTGCTTCTGGCTCCTTCCCTGTCTTTGCTCTCTGGCGTCGCCCGCTTAGCTTGCTCCCCAGCTTCACAAGACTTGGCACGCCTTGCTGCTTGCCGACCCTCGACACAGCGCCCTTAAGCTCCCGACTCTGCCCGAAGCGCTGGCGCCTGACTCTCCCACGCTGCCGTCGCCCTGCGCCTTTCGCTCATGCTGCCCCTCGCCTGCTGGTGCTCTGGCTCGGCTCTCCCTTACTCCCCTCCCTACTACTGCTATTTCGGTTCTTGAAGAGTTTGATTAATTTTGGTTGGGTGAATGTTGATTCGTGTGGTCTTTTGCTTAGGCATGGTGATTGAACTGGAGGTGGGTTCACTGATGATGGTGTGGCTGCCGGTGCATTGAGGTATACTACCCCTCTTCCTCTCTACTACTCCTCTACCCCTCCCCTTTGCTCTATGATGAACTGATTGTATGATGATATGGTTGGGTTCCCTGTGGGTATGATGTTGGTTCACAAGATGAGGTTCAGATGGGGTAAGATAACAATGGGGCATGAGTGAGGTTACCTGGTTGGGCGTGGTCGGTTTGGGTTAAGGATGGCAGTGGTGGTGATGCTTGCTTGTGCTTGTGGCTTGTGGCTTTTCTCCTTGTGATGGCAATGAACTTTGCTTGAGCTTCTTGCTTGTTCTTGTATTCTTGCGGAGCGCAGTGGGTTGGCTTGCTCTTGGGTGCTCTTTGCGAAGGGCAGTGATTTTTCTTGGTGGTGGCTTTGCTTGCCTTTGTTATGAATGGCAGTGGGTTGTTTGTGAAGGTGGTGTTGGCTTGAGAAGTGAATAAGTGCATTTGTGAGTGAGAGGCTTTGGCTTGTGAAGCAATGTGCTTATGTGTTGGGGGATGGCTTATGGGGAGGCTTCAGCTGGGAGAGGGTTACATGAGGGAGAGGTGTCCTCTGCACTGTTTTAGGCTTTTTCTACTACTACTGGCAATTCGGTAATACAGACAAGGAAAAGGCTTCGGCGACATGCATGCAAGACTTTCATTTTATTCTTTGTAAAGAACTTAAAGTTGTAGTTTATAATCTGGTCTGATGTAAAGGATTCTTGAAATCAATTTTGAGTTTGAATTAACATTTTAATTTCGCTTGCAATGAATTCATACTATAATTTATTCCAGAGGTTGTATTGATGTTGTAAGTCTACTGTAATAATTCACATTGCAAATTATGTTGATGAACATTGAGGATATATTTTGCATAAAATTGCTTGGCGATGATCGACAAAACTCAATATGGAGTATTACTGAAAATATATGCAAAACTCCAATTTAAAATCCATAAATTTGAATTAATTAATTTAAACTATTTTTTTTAAAAAAGCCAATTTTTTGGGATGTTACAACCCCGGATATCTGGATCCGGGCCCTCTATCTATTCTGAACTAGTCTCAAGATCAGTAGCTAGTTCACATAGTTGAAACATCGATGAAATCATATCCATACAACAAAATATCTAAGAAGCAGTCAAATTAATATTACTTAGTGGCAACGGACCTTACAGTCAAGTTTTATAGAGTTTGTCACGCAGGGCTTAAGATAAAAGAGTAAACTTGTAGTGGAATAACATAACTCGTGGTAGCCATCCGACATGCCCACAGGCAATTGAGTGGAGAACGCAGCCTAGTTCGCATAATCTTTGAAGTACTCCTCGTAGAACTCGGTGTTCCTTGGTTCTTCCTTAGTGACTGATCAACAATGGTGCAAAGTCATGAAAACATAAAGTATTCAGCAAGTCGTAGGGAAATATATGCAAATAGTATTCATACAAGGCTTGAACAAGCCTAGCTTTATGTCTATTTTGCAGAAAGCAGTATTAACAGTAAATACAGTAATTAGATTGAAAAGCACAATTTAAAAGATTAAATACATAAGTAAACAAGTACTTTCAAATAACTAGTGAACACCCTGTTCACTTCCCAACCATCAACCATATCTAACTACTCGAATCTCAACCAAACCATTCCAACATTTTTGAGGAAATCCACCCCTCGTGTGAAATCACTAGGCATTGTCCATAACCGGGGACACGGCTATTCGAATAGTTTTATACTTTGCAGAGGTTGTACAACTTGACCCACAAGAGATAATCAGCTTAAAATGTCGGCTATGATACGCTTCCGTAGGCATGCGACTAAGTGATTATTACAAAGCTTTCAAAAAGCTTTGTTTTGACCCGGTGCTGCTCACTAAGGTTTTGCCATTCGAACCCCCTCTTGCGCCAATTCATCAACTAAAACAGAACCAAATCAAAATATTGCTAATTAGTTGACTAGGTCCACCCCACCCTAGACATATGGTTGTACGGTAAGGCCTAGATCAATGGCGCACAAAGTTAAGTCCTTAGTGATTAATCAGACGAGACTACCTCATCCCATGTGCTTCATGCACCTATGTGCTTCCCGCACCCTACAAAGTACGTTGCACACCCCCTTTACTGCACGATCACTCGCCCAAACATAAATCATTTTTTGCTCAATCCGGCCAAATGGAAACCCTTGTCATGGCATAACAAATTTTAATAACAATGGCCTCGCCATAATTTCATATATCATTAGGTCAAATTTAATTATTTAAGAATATGTGATCAAGAATCCCACCACGACTAAGCATGGCTAAGTAACTATTCCCGAAAGTGGTTATTATAAAACTAGCAATGCATGTTGATATAAAATAATATAATTTTATAAAAATGGGTACGACATGATCAAAGGTCTATAACTTGCCTTCGTTGAAGGTTTGAATTGCTTCGGCCGACGGATCCCGGAATTCTTTGGAAACGCCGGAATCTATACGCACAAAAAGAGCCAAATAAATACAATAATTCTAAATAAAATCCAAAAAAATACAAATTAGAACCAAAATAAAGGTACTGAATTTAGAAATAGGAATCGACGAAATCAGAGTTCGTATGAGGGAGAACGAACGTCCGGAAGTTTGACTTCACATGAAATGATAGAAAATAGAGAAGAGAATATTCCTGGAATCTTCTTTGTTTTGATATTTCCATGCAAAGCCATAAGAGTATGACCTCAAGGGCCCACATGCTAGAGAGAGGAGGTGGAGCGAAGGAAATGAATGAGAGCATGACATGGAGGACCCAGCAAAGGAAGAAAGAAAGAAAGAAGGAAGGAAGAACAGAGAGCAGCTGGAGCTCCAGGGTGGCTCGGTCAAGGCAGTGTGGCTCATGAGGAGAAGGATAGCGGCCGGTGGGCAGGGCAAAAATGGAACCCCACAGAGGTGAGGAACCCAAGGCGGCTGCAATGCACGGTTCGACGGTGAAAACGGTGATGTGGTGGCGCCCTTGAGAAGTTGGAGTGAGCACGACGTAGAACGCGAAGTTACGAACCCGATGGTGGTGTCGAAGACGGCGGGGAGTGGTCGACGACGCTGAGAACGACGGGGAAAGGAGCTTCGGCCGACGGTGGCGAAAAGCGAAATCCGGCGAGGAGGATGGGAGAGGGGAGGGCAAACTCGGTGGATGGGCGGAGGACCTCCAGGAACACGCCGTGACGCGCTTGGGTCGGCAAATGGGTGGCCGGAGAGGGAGATCGAGTGGAGGGAGCGGTGGCCAGACTTGGGGAGGAAAGAAGAAGCTTCGGGCGCAGGCTCCAGGGGAGGGGAGGGGAGGAGAGGAGAGGAGGGGGAAGGGAGCAGGAGGGGAGCTTTGCCAGCTTAAATAGAGAGGGAAAGGGGGCAGAGAAGCAAGGAGGAACACCAAGGCGCGTGCAAGTCAGGGCAAGTCGCGGAATGGTGGTAGAGGGCGGGCATAGGCAAGCAAGCTGAAAGGCGGCAAGGGCGGTGCAAGCCTCTGCACGCGGTGGCATGGGCTTGATCGGTGGGATTCCAGGGCACATGCGCAAGCCAACAGGAAGAAAACATAGAGCTGGCGGTACAAGAAAGAGAAATGAAAAAGAAGAAAAAGAAAAAGGAGAAAAAGAAAGAAAAGAAGAAAAAGAAAATAAATTCAGAAAATCCAAGAAAATTTCATAAAATTCCTTGAACCTAAATAGATCAAATAAAATAATTTTGGATTTAATTGAAGTTTATTTTAATCATTGAAAATGTTTTTATTTTCTCATAATTCAAATTAAGCTTTAAATTAATCCAATAAATTTCAAATGGTTTATTTTTTAAAAAGCTTTAAAAAGGCTCGAAATTGGGATGACTAAAAAGAAATAAAAGAACTAAAAGGAAATGACAACAAGGTCTTGGAAAAAGAAAATCCAAGATAAAACCAAAAAAATCAAATATAACAATTTTTATTTAATTGAAGTTTGATTTACTCACATTAAATTGTTTTTAATTTATGAAATTTCAATTTAAGCTTTGGCAATTCAGGAAAAATCAAATAGTTATTTTTATTTTGAAAATTTCAAAAAGTCCCGAAATTTGGGATGTTACACCGGCTCGGGAAGGAGGGAGCTGGGTGGAGGAGGAGGAGGAGGAGGGGGCAGTGCTAGCGTGGAGGGAGGAGGCCAGGAGGGGCGGCTCCAGCGTGGAGGGAGGAGAACGCGGCGGGGCCGACTCGGGAAGGAGGGAGCCGGGAGGAGGAGAGGAGAGGAGAGAAGGTGGAGGAGGAGGGGGTGGCGCCGGCGTGGAGGGTGGAGGCCAGGAGGGGGTAGTGCCAGCGTGGAGGGCGACGGGCGAAAGGGAGGTGCCAGCGGTAGGTGGCACCGCGGTAGCAATAGTGGGCGTGCGAAGTGCCGTACTCGGGCGCACTACCGCACGCGCGGGCGGGGGCATGAGCAGGGGAGGAAAGGCAAGGGTCCGAGCAGGCGGATAGTGGGCCGCAACGGTCTCATCGGCCATGCCTGGCACGACATGGCCCGACTAGAATCTGCCTGTTGGGCGTTTTTTTCCCTTTTTTACCGTTTGGCCCTTTAAAAATAGCAAAAAAAATCCCAACAATCCCAAAATATTTTCTATAAATAGCCACCATACCCCCTTTCATTCAACACCCATCCATCCCTCAGTCTCTCTTTCAAATTTTGGTGTGCAAATTCAAATTCGATGTGAGATAATTTAGCAAAATTTTAAAAAAACTTTGCCAAATTTTGGAAAATTTAATTTTCGGCAACAAGTCAGCAAAAGAGGTACAATTCTTTTTTTTTTGCATATTTTTATTTTTAGTATTTGTTATGCTAACATGAAAGTAATAATAATATTAGTTTCGATTTTGCGGTTTTCGTTATGGACAGTTATGACAGTTTTGCTCTTGGTGATTACGGACTTTCATTGGGGAAGTTGCATCCTCGAGGTCGCTATGTTGCCTCAAATCAACCGGAGTTGTTACCAGAAGGGTAAGGCGGAGTTTTGTCATCAGGCTCATCTTTGTCGATGGCCACCGGAGCAAAGAGGTCGAGGTCATCTACATCAGGAGTGTTCAAAAATTTTGACAGGACAACCAAGCCAGACGCACAGGGCAATCAGGTACCACAAGCTATTTGCAAAATTTGTCACAATGAATTGTCTGCAAGGTCTACAGGTGGCACGAAGCACTTTCTTAGACAAGTTACAAGATGTAAGGCCAAGCAAGGATTGGTGATGAGGCAGACGCAACTGCAGTACAACCCTGACGGTACAATACGTAGCTGAGACTATGATACTGTGGTAGCCCATCAATATCTATGTCGTTTAATTGCTTACGAGAATTTACCGTTAGGCTTTGGGGAGTCTACTACTTTCCAAAATTATTTCTAGACAAACAACAACTAGGGATCTAGTAAAATACTACAATGAACGTCGTAATAAAATAAAGGAACTATTTAGCACGTGCACATTTTCGGTGGCCATGACCTCGGACGTATGGGGTGGTCGGGCTAGGGAGGATTATCTTAGTGCAGTTGCTCATTATGTTAATGATGACTCGGTAATGGAGAAAAGAATTATAGGTTTCAAATTAATTGATGTAGCACACACAGATGAGAATATTACTTATTGTATTATCAAAGTCGTGGAAGACTTTGGTCTTACAGATAAAATATTCACAATTACTTTAAACAATTCCTCTTCAAACTCTAGAGCCATGGATATTCTTGCTCCAGTGTTGAGTACATACGCCGATTCCTTCTTGCTACATCAGTGATGCGCTTGTCATATTATTAACTTTATAGTCAAATGTGGTTTGAAGATGTTGAATCTGTATATTAAAGCTTTTCGCAATGCGATATCTTTCTTGAATAATTCTAATGTAAGAATAGTAGCATATAAGAACTTTTGCAGGGCAATGGGTGTAAGTCCAAGAAAGTTTGGTTTGGACATGTCGGTAAGATGGAGCTCTACTTACATGATGCTTAAGAGTCTTTTACCATATAAGAGCACATTTTCTATTTTTATTCAAACGCACTATCAAAGCACTAATGATATGACACTATTGACTGATCAACATTGGTTCGTTGCTGAGAAGATACTATAGTTTTTAGAATTTTTTTATGAGGCCATTGTTTCTTTGTCCACTGTTTATTATCCAACATCTCCTATTATTGTGCATAGTATTTTACAGTTTGCTACTCAATTGAAAATATATGAAAATGACATAGTTTTACATGACGCTATTGTTGCTATGAAAAGTAAATACCTTAAATATTGGAGAGAAATTCCTTTCCTATACGCATTTGCATTAATTTTAGATCCTAGAGATAAAATTTAAGAATTTGCTAATACTGTTAATCTTCTTAGTGATGCTACAGGGCTAGACTATTTTAACTATTTTGTAGAAGTTCATTCTCGATCACACGAGGTTTACCAAAGGTATGAAAATAAGTTCCAAGGAGTCAGCTTGAAACGACCTCTAATAGCCCCCATCTCAAGTAGCAAGACAAATATGTGGGGCAAGATCTTTGATGGCTCTTCCTCCAGATCTAGGTTTTCTTCTTCTATAGCGGCACCCTCTCAACAAAGTCCAACACCAACCTCTCACCCGAGGAGTGGGGAACTATCCGCCTATCTAGACAGTGATACAGTGGATTTCAACTCAGAAAACTTCAAAAATTTGTACTGGTGGCATGAGCATAAGTTAGCATATACCATGCTATCCATACTTGCACGTGATATATTAACTGCTCCTGTCTCGATGATTTCCTCCGAGTATACTTTCAGTCTTTCTGGAAGAATATTGGAGGAGAGAAGAACACATCTCACAAGTTACAAGTGAGATGGTGGAGATACTTCTAACTGTGAAGGATTGGGAACAAGCTAATTCACGAATACAATACTCTATGGAAAATCCAGAGTTGTTGGAGGTGTTCGAAATCTGTACCTAGACAACAATACGTAGAACAAGGATGTATGTAGAGCTAAGGTTGTATTCTTTTTTCTTTGCTAAGGTTTTCTCTTGTTGAGTTTTTATTTGGCAAAGGTTTTAAAGAGGCAACCATTTGAACATTAATATAGCTCTTTATTACATTTGCAATATCCTCGTCTCATTTTTTTACAATTTTCATATCTATTTCTGAATTCTACACATTTTTTCTGATTTTTGGGATTTTTTTTTCTAATTTTTATTGAATTTTTCGGACCTAACGGGCTAACTGGGCCGCAACTAGCCCGTCAGGCCAAATGGGCTCGGGCTGGCATGACCCGGCACGACAGCCCTTTGGGCCATGCTTGGGCCGCCTCCCTGGCATGTGGGTCAGCACGGCACGGCCCATCTATTTGTCGGGCCAGCATGGGTTGTGCCAAGATGGGCCGATCTCGCTCACGCCCATGCCAGGTCGAGTCGCCCATCTGGCCAGCTATTCTTTCATTCAGTCTCGCCTCTTGCTTTTTTTCCCTTTTCAAAATTACTACTACCTTAAAATTAGTTTATTTTAAGACTCGATGACATTAGTTAATTAAATGGTTTAATCATGGGTCGCCATCCTACAGATAGATTAAAGAGAACTGTAACTGTGAGGAATCCAAATGCCTAAACAACTCGTACTCCTCTTTGTTCATCTCCACCATTCAAACCCGTTCAATTGAATTCTTTCTCTTCTAGAAGTACTACATGCCCCTAGTGATGGCCAAATGGGCCGGCTAGAAGCACCGCATTGTTGGCCCGGCCTGGGCATGGCACGAGCGTCCGTGCCATGCTTGGGTCCACACCCTGACCCAACGGGCCGGCACGACACGACACGGACAATGCCTTGTCCGGTAAGGCACGGCCTAGCCGGCGGAGGACGCCAGTGCAGAGGAGAGGAGGAGGCCGAGCATGATCGACGGAGGATGCCGGTGCTGAGCCACAGAGGAGAGGAGGAGGAGGCTAGCCTGGGCGTAGCGCGGCGAAGGCTAGATGCAGAGGGGGCCGGGCGCGGTGGCTGCTGGTGTTGGGGACGCCGGGCGTGGCTCGTGGGGAATCAGGCGTTGGGTGGTGCACACATCTGGGAGTCCTGGTTTTAATGGGCTGGCACTATAGCGGCCTGGCCCGACACACGACTGAGGTGCCGCAGATTATGCTCGGGTCAAGACTCCGGCTCACGGGCCAAGACGGCCCAATTAGCTCCGTGCCCTAATCGGGTAGTGCAAGACAAGCTGGGCTGGCCATCTTTGGGCGACCCATCTAGCCAACACTACTCACCCCTTTCTCTCTGCCCGCCTCTTTCTTCACTAAAGCCACTTCTTATTTGCCGGATTCAGCCCCTCCCCTTCCTCTCTCACTAGTCGCGAGCAAGATTTAGGGTGATGAACCCATCTCGTGTACAGTAGTAGCTCTAGATTTGTTTTCTTTTGTTTTTTTGGGGAAGTCCAAGCTCGGTCGTCGTCCTCCTCCCGCACGTAGGAGGTCTTCTTCCCTGGCGCTGGTGGGATTTGCTCCCCATCCCATTCCTTTAAGTTGTTCCCGTGGCGGCCTTGGTGTTAATTGCCTTATGTTTGGTGTTTATCATCTATGTTCCTCCCCATTTTGCTTGTTTCCTCCCAGATCTAGAGTACAAGCAACATTTCCCCAAGAGAATCTCCTTAGGGTGTGTTTGGTACGTATAATCTCATATTCCCCTGTAATCTAATATTCCTCTCAATCTAGTTACTAGTAAACACATTACCAGTAATATAAGATTCCAATGTTTGGTTGATTTGAAGGAAACTACATATTAGTCTTTATCATAGTTCAAATATTTCATAACTCGAACCACCAAGTCAATAAAGTTAAATTACAGGATTTGAAATTTCATTAACATATATAAATTTTGAATTTACAATTTAAAATTCCAACATTCCAAATTCATTTTTTATTATTCAAAAGCTCAATTTTTGGATTTTGAAATTTTAATATTTGAGTTCAAGTTTAGATTCTAAGATTTAAATTCTCAAAATTTGAATAGTTGAAATCTAGAATTCAAAAAATTTTAAAAATGATTTTCGAAATCCAACCTTGAAATTTTGAGTTTTCAAATTAAATTGTCTGAATTTAAGATTCCAAAATTTAGGGATCAAATTTTGATATTTTGGTTTCGAAATTCATATTTTGAAAGGAAAAATATTTTTAAATTCCATATATTGGATTTTGAATTTTGAAAGTTCAAAATTTGACTTTGATGAATCAAAAGCATATGATAAAAACGCAATAACAAAGATTCCTTTCCTTTGGTAATCTAAGATAGATGCACTTTTCTACGTGAAATAGATTCCTGAAATTGATGGTAATCTGTTTCCCAAGGTAATCTTAGATTCATGGTTCAGATCACTGGATGTTTTACCAAACAAGGTAATATCATATGATTACTAAAGGATTTCTGGTAATCCTTGGAGAATTCCACCAACCAAACGCACCCTTAGTGTCGAACCTGGGAACGAAGGATCCCGAATTCTCTGTATTCATACACTAGTCCAGGGTAGCTAGTGTACACAGTCAAACAAAAGTGATAACACAATCATATCACACATTTTATTAATAACAATTCAGAGTTTATTACAAAAGGGGCCTGAGGCCAAATAATAAAAATCACAGCGGAAGCAATGCAGTAGTAGGCCACACGATTCGCCACAGGCAATCGTCTGGGCATAGGCCTAAGCGTCTGGATCCTCACCGTCCTGGTAGAAGTCTTCTCCTAAATAAAGATTATTCAGCAAGAGTAAGCACAACTTCCGTGCTCGCAAGTTACACCTAATACAGAATTATGATGCATGCATAAGTAAACAAATGAGACTGGTAGGGTTTATTTTGCATAAAGCAGCATTTTTAGTTTAAATACTCATATTAATTTTCAAGGCCATTTTTATTCTATAACTAAAATCAGGTTTTAAATAGACAGTTTTATAGTGTGGATAACCTCCATGAATGAATGGTGAAGGATACCCTCCTATCACATGGCTAACCGCCTAAATTTTACCACAAGGATTAACCATCCTCAAAACATCTATTGAAATCATTTTAAAAACCAAAAACAAAGTCTAACTTAGAGTGGCTTTGCTCAGCATGTCTATGACCGTAGACATGGCTATTCGAATAGTTTTCTACTCTGCAGAGTTTGTACAACTTTACCCACACGAGATAATTTGCTTTTACTGTCAGCCAATACACGCTTTCGAAGGCGTGTGACTAAGCAATTATCATGAGACTTTTACAATGCTCTACCATAATGTATTCATATCCGCTAAGGTTTCGCTTTCATTGGGCTAACCACCCTCCGGAAGCCCCCTCTTGCGCCAAGTGGGAATAATGTCTAACCAACGCCCACACAACAAAATGACACAAATATCATTAAGGTATTACAAATTATTGAGCCAAATCTGTCCCATTCCAGACATGTGGTAGTACGCTAAGGCGTAGCAAAGGAACACTCAAAGGCCGGTCCTTAATTGACTTGGATGACTTCCAAAAATAACCCCTAGGCCTCAACCTTAACCAGATTGAGCCCGTGCATAAACCTGCACCCACCAATAATCTATTTCGCACAAGTCCAAACCCATTTTTTATTTTATTTTGAATAAAACCAACATTATAAACTTTCTATGGTAAAACAATACCATAGGTTCAATTTTAAACCAAGTTTGAATAATTTGGCTAAATCCTCCCAAAATCACAATTATGATATAAGCATTGGCTAAGCATATAATTATTTTAAATATTATTTTATCTAATGGTGACAAGGAACATGATAATCAATATTCAAATTGGCTATACAAAAGGAATTGGAATAACTAAGGGTTTAAGCAGGAATTAAAATAATTGAATAAAATTATGCATGCAATAATAATTTAAAAACAAAATTAAATAACTTTAAAATATTAGGATCAACATGATCAATGGTATAACTTGCCTTGATCGAAGTCTTGATACTCTAAGTCCTCTGAAGGATCAAACTCTTCGAAGTCGTCGAAGTCTATACGCGAAAATACGACAAATTTAAATGAAATTCAAATGAATTCAAAAAGACAAAACAAACTAACTCAAAATCAAATAATTTTAGTTATTTAGCTAGATCTTGAATTTATACAAATTTAGAAATTTGAATCACCTAAATCAGAGTTCGTATGAAGAAATACGAGCTCAAGGAAGTTTTAAACCTAAATAAACCCTAATTCAGATTTTTATAGATTTTCCCGAATTATTTTTCTAAAGAAAAATCCGGTTTATGACGTCAGCCCTCAGGTTTTTTTTATTTTCGGCCAGATTTATTTTTAAACGAAAATCTTGGAGTCTATGACAGGTGGGCCCGCGGTCAATGGACTGAGTCCATGACTAGTCAAAGGTCCACCATGGACCCGTCCTACGAAACAGTGAACGGGAGGTGCGTGCGCAGCTCTGTGCGAGATGACGTGGCGTCATGTAGGCAGCCACGTCGGATTAGCGCCTAGGTGGCGCTAACCTGGCCGTGACGTGGCCGAGCCACGTAGGCCCGCGACTAGCGGAGCTCCAGTGACCTCCTCGCCGGCGCTATGCGCCACGACGAGGGGTGCGGATGTGCGCAAAAGAGAGAGAGGGAGATGCCGAACTTGGTGCTCACCGGGGTTGCGAGAATGCGCGGCAGAAAGGTCGTCGGCGATAGGGTTATGCGGCGGCGAGTTTAGGTCTCCGACGAAGGAGTTCCCGAGGTCCTCCGGCGAAGTGAGAGCGCGCACGGGCTTCGCGGTGATGTGGTGATGCCGACAGTGGCGGAGATGAGGGCGGAGCGTCGACGGTGGCGCCAGAATCGAAGAAGGACCGAAGTTTAGCCGCCGACAAAGAACTTCAAAATATGGGCGCTAGGGGAGAGGAGGAGAGGGGTGGGTGGCGGCGTTGAGCTGTGCGGAGGAAGGCACACCCGGGGCTCCCTTTTATAGGGCTCGGACGTGGCCGTGCGGTGATGTCGGCGAAGATCGCAAAATCGGGAAAAGAAAGGAAAATGAGAGGTGCAATTGGGTGCGAGATTAACAGACGTTTTGAATGCGTGCGAGAAATCAACGATTTGATCGATGTTTTGCCGGGTATGGAAGCTTTTCGAGCCGTGTCCATGGCGGACAGTGCGGCGAGAAAAGGAAAGGGGCAGCGAGGAAGAAAGGAAAGAAAGAGATGACCACAGGTGGCGATCCCACATGTTGGCGTCGTGAGGAAAGAAAGGGATTAAGTGCGTGTGAGCCGCCCGATGATAATCCAACGGCCACGACGGTTTGGGGCGAACGCGCGGTAAGAGTAGGCCGTTTGGGCCGCGCACGCGTGGAAAGGGGATGGGCCGGATTAGATTCGGCCCAGATACTGTTTGCAAATTTCAAATGGTTTTAACAATTGATTTAATCCTGATAATTAAAAGAGGCTTTAGAAAATAGCAAATAAAATCCAAAAATTATGAGAAAATTCATAGAAATTCTCAAAGGCATTTTGGACTTAAATAAAATATTTTCAACTATTATTTGGTAATATATTTTGCAATTAAATTTGTTTCAGCTTTAAAATAATTAAGGAAAAGTTTTTTAAAATTTCAGAAAATCCATAAAAATAATTAAATTATAATTTTCTCTGAAATTTGAAAATTGGGCTGGTACACTTAGTTTCTCTCTTAGATCCAGCCACTCGAGGGCTTTTTGATGTGAATCATGGCGGCAGCGGTTCTTCTTCCACACCATCAACTACCTCGGCGTCGTCAACTTCTCTTACCTGACCCTCAGGCATGTCCTGCGGAAAGAGGCAAACAATGGCTCTGGTGCACCGGCGTCCTCGTCATCCATTGGAGCAAGCTGCAAGCGGGTGTACGGCGGTCTCCATGGGAGCTACGCCTCCTGCCCACGAGCTTCATCAGGTTTTGGTGGCCGTCACCTTCATCTCTGGCATCGACATCGCACGAAGAGCTCGGTATCTTGCCGTAGTCAAACGCATCTCCGTGAACGATGTAGGTGCAATTGGCGGCACCTTAATCTCCTGCGAAAGTTCTATTTGTGTTATGCGTTGATGTGTTCAAGAATCTGAAACCGTATGGTGGCCGTGTGGTGGAGAGGATGCCGCACAGTGGCCGTGCGGTGGAGGAGGCTGTCGCATGGTGGCCGTGCGGTGGAGAAGAAACCGTATGGTGGCCGTGCGGTGGAGAGGATGCCGCACAGTGGCCGTGCGGTGGAGGAGGCTGTCGCATGGTGGCCGTGCGGTGGAGGAGAATATGCACGGCCACCGTGCGGTGGCCATTTTTCCCACCAGCCGGGCTCTCTCCTCCGTACATCTATCGCTCTGTCGCTGTCGTCTCCCCTTGCCCACAGTGCTGCACCTAGACAATGCATCCGAAATTCCCGGCACCAACATAGCGGCTCCTCCTTCGCTCAGCTATAAATACTGAACTCTCACAGTCACTCATCGCCCATCTCAATTGCGTTTCGCTTCTCGTTCTCGCGTCCGTCGTTGAGAACTCAGAGAACGTAATATAATTAAAAAAATATAGAGTAATTATTTGATTGCTTCTCGTCGCTTGTCGCTCGGCTTTTTTATTGATTCCTCCGAAGGGTAGGTAATTTGTCGGATGCTTTTGTCGTTATTACCATAGTCGTAGTTAATCAGTCTTAGTCAGCTAGTCATAATTAATGCGGCTTGTTTTGTAATGTTTATAATATAGTTGTAGTTACGGTATCCGTAATTTATTAGTGCATGGTACTTTGTGGTGATTAATCAGTCGTAATGCTCATAGGCTTTGTTATTTTCAGTATGAAGTAGTTAGTGGTTCAAAAAGAGTTGAAATTAAATAGTCATAATTAATTAGTTGTAATTAGTTTAGTGGTAATTAATTAGTTATAATTAGTTTAGTGGTTATCAGTCTGGCATATTAAATTAGTGAAAATTAACTACTCGTAATTAATTTAGTGGTAATTAATCAGTCATAATTAGTTTACTAGCAATTAGTTAGGCATAACTAATTTAGTGAAAAATAGATAGTCGTAAGTAATTAAGTGGTAATGAACATGTGGTTTAATAGTGGTAAGCACGGTAGTAATGAATTACTCGTAATTAATTTTTGGAGGAGTAATCAAATTGTTGGTAATTAATTAATTATTCGTATTTAATTACACATATGCAATCGATCACTTGCATGTAATTTGTCGTCGTTGTTTGTTATATCGCGTATCGCAGATGGGGTTGTTGTGGCTTTAGGTAATTTTGAACATGCAAGACTTAGTAGTGTTTTATGGCGATGGTCTCGTATAGGTCGGACCCGATGGGTTGGACCTGTCGAGATGCCAGTACAAGGCGGTCCGGGCGGAAGGGCTCAATGCGATGAATATTCAGGAGCTTCGAAGCTGCATCCGAAGGGAGTTCATCACGGAGGCAATGACGAATAAACTTGTGATCGAGGGGATCACCTACATGAATGTTGTGTGGGATATCATCAAGGTGAATGGAAGCGTAGCATGGAGTTAGTACATGCAGATTGCCTCCCAGCCTGAGACGACCATTTACGGGAGGTCGATGGTGTACGTGAATTTCGTACGCACAGCGTCGGAAAACCTTGATGATGCTAGGGCCTCTACAAGCGGGCAACCGCAGGCCGAGATTGAGGACGGTAACACATAATGTGCTGTCTCGGAGGGAAGACTAGCGCATAATTTTGTGCGACATGAGGAGGCGGAATTGAGTGTTAGTTACATTAGTGCATAATAAGTGGTCAAATTTACGTTATCGTAATAAATTTGATGCTACATAATTACTTGTAGTTAATTACTTACCTCAATCATAATTAATTGAGTGTGAATTACTTAGATGTCAAGACTAACTCGTACGGGCCTAAAGGATTTATATTTTCTAAAAATTAATTTATGAACTATTAAGTTTCTTTGCTACTTTCTTTTGTGTCTTAGTATCTTTTTCTTGTCTTCACTTTCATTATTTAAATTAGTATCATCGCGGTGGACATTGAGGGGGACGTCGAGGAGGAGGACCCTACGCCTGTGGGGTTCAAGTAATACTGTATTGTACCACAGGCTAGCTAAGCTTGTCCATGAACCAACTGAGGAAAATGTTTGGCATGAAACCCTAATTTCTAAAACCCTAATTCTGTTATATATGATTAAGCCTATTCTGTTAGGATTACTTTGTGTGGGAATTCATGAAACCCTAATTTTCGAAACCTAAAATCCAAATTTTCGAAACCTAAAATCCAAATTTTCAAGATCTAAACCCTTAATTTTTGAGACAATTTCAGAGCACATATAAAATTATAGAAACATTACACAATCAAATCCACTGCGTCAGGAGCCTTCGAAACAAAATTCATAATTTTTGGAGCTCATTTTCTATATTTAGAAATTTCTACAAACAATATACTTAAATAAAATTGCGAGAAACATTCAAAACGGATAAAATTATGGAAACATTACATAAGCAAGTACACTGTGTCAGAATGCTCTACAAAAAAGTTCATATTTTTTTTAGCTCATGTGCTATATTTAAAAATTCCTGTCAACAGAATCATTTTGGAGGAGAGAGAAAAGGTGGCAACTGCACGGCCATCTATGGCATCCTCTCCGCCGCACGGCCACCATGCGGTTTCTCCTCCACCGCATGGTCACCGTGCGGTTTTCCTGCGTGTCGGCCCTAAGAGCTTGTCTGCATGGTCACCGTGTGGCACATCGCCATTTTTGTAAATAAAGAACGACGACAGCTACATTTAAGCATACGCGGCGTAAAACCACCCATACGGCCAAAAACTCAACATATATAGCCTCTTCGTTTCTCATGAAAAAAAATGGCGACGAGAACAAGGGGTATCATCGTAAGGCATGTAAGCATGTTCCTTTCTGTTGTGACAATTGTACGACAGCTTTCATTGTATGTTTGTGCTAATTTTGTGTTGCACTCTGATCTGTTCATTTACTCTCGTTTAACAACCGTTTACTCTCGTTTAAATGCTTATGCTTATACACTGCTTCAGAGCTATAGACGACAAATGAATCTGAGTTGTACAATAGCTTTGCTCAACACTTGTATTCCTCTCTCTCTCAAGAAGTGAAATAGGCCTAAATTACATGCTATAATTACTAGTATTCTACATCGACAAACTTTGACCAGAAGTGAGCGAATACACGATTTTTTAACGTATTATTCCTGCTAGTAAATGCTAACTCTTATTGGATTGATGCCTTTTCCCCCTTTGTTGAAACTAGGTACCTCTATTCACAAGGTTATTGGTAAGCTTATTTACGTTTTGATAAGGCTTAAGCTAGCAGACAAGCTTGCATACGTGTAGATAAATGATCAGTTTGATGGGTTACATGGGTAGCAGCCTAGCAGGACAGGGTGATTGGCAACTTGCACAGGTGAAGCGGATAGAAGAGATATCCACATCAGAGATGCATAAAACTCCGATTTCTCAGAAAGAATATGCAAGTTTGACAGTTGCAAAATGGCAAAATGAGCAAATGCGAAATGATAGATGTACACACAATAGGTCTTTAATAAACTATTACTGGCAGATGGATCTCCCAATCTCATAATGACTAAACTAGGAGTACATCATGGATAGAAGAATATTAGGAACAACACCCAGTAAATATAATCACGTTAAGCTGGTCGAGTACTCCAATCTCAATCTGTGGTAGTTTAACTGTGCAACAAAACATCATCCAATACAGATATTGCGACGTGAACCATGAAATTTAACCTTAGACCATTATTCTAATCATGTCTTCTCACGAAATTAAAGGAGTCAACATGAAAATATAAGACAACAAATACAACCACAACGAATTGTGAATTTGGCTGTCAAAATATGCAATATACTACGTCTCTTAAATGTGTCCAAAAGTAAAAGTCTCGCAATAAAGAACTGCCAAAATGGTAACAATAACAAGTGACATATGACCATAACCAAATTCATAAAAGATCACCGGGTGGCACCAAGCCACTTTGAGAAATTGTCAAACTCTGTGTAGTCGCTGTCGGAAATCATGGTCTTGTACCACCCCTTCCCAGCAGCCTTGATCTTAGAAGCCTCCTCCTGCAAGGAAAAGATAAGTTGTTCAATATGAGCATATCTATATCTAACCAAATGAATAATAGCAAATTGAATCATCTGAAATAAGAGATTTGCAAAAGAAAAAACACGCAACAATGGCCAAATATAACTGCACAAAACAAAATAATTTTTCAAGTGACTATATCACTAAACAAGAAAGGAAACAAATCAAGTAAGCAACAATTGTAGTACAAGTTTATTTGTAATACAAATTCTTAACTCTTGCAATTAACGTTAAAAATCTGCAATGCCATCTACATTTCGTACAAGTTGACATTTTTTTTAGAATTAGAACCGAGTTGATTTATAATACGAATGTGCAAGACACAAAAGAGTTTGCTTTTTTTCCCCGGAAAACTCAAAATAGTGACAAGCAGATGGATCTGAGCACAAGACTTAAGTGCCATAAGTACTCGGGTCCACAAATAAGTGAATACTACTAAGAAAACAAAGTGATTTTATTGGCAATTAACAGGGAGTTGGAAAAATTGCCACTAGCTTGACTGGAATTAAAACTCTTAAGGACAATTAATTTGTACACTAATAGCATTCTTAGAAATTTAGTGTTCCAACTACAGTTTTTTTATGAGAATGACAGGTCCGAGAGGAAGAAAAACAGAGAGAAATAAGACTGCCTTTTCTTTGTCATGCATGCTCTGATTTCATTGAGAAAATGTGCATGACACTACACCTGGAATCTTGACAGCATTGGACATGGAGAGATGTGAATGTACATCACCTGTATATCTTTTTGACGGTAACATCTTAGGCAACCAAACCCTAAAATCTCCTATAAAACTGTGGCCAAAATGCGTAACACAGGAACAGAGCCATGTACCACTCTAAGCTTGGAACTGAATTGTTCAGGTAAAGAAACAAATCGATTTTTTGTCCACCCTGTTTTGCAGAGGTAGTACCAACTCAAGAATATAAAAAAGCATGATCCTGTAATCCATGTATCTACTTATATGAAATTATAGAAGTATTGTTATACAGTTCAACTCAATCTCTTCTTACTATAGTTCTGTACTGTTAAGTAGATATTGATGCCATTGGTTATGTTACTACCAGATTCTTCAGACATGCCAAATTAAACTCTATATGTAACTACTCGATCGTGAGAGTCCATGACTACTCTCATGACAAGAGTATATAGGGACTTGAACAATTCTGTTTGAAGACCAAAGATTTGGCAATTTAGGGTTAAAACCTCATCAGTTGACAGTGAAAACCATGAGAAAATGCATTACAATTCATATGTTGCTTGACTCGAACTCAAGTCACCTTGCGATTCTTTCAAATTAAGTTGTAAGGTGACACAATGATGGGGGCACCATTAATAGCCATTGAAAGTAATTATGACTTTATGATCAACGATCATATATGGACTACTTAGTACTTACTACTGGTCAAACTAAAAATAACCGGCCACTCCTGCACAAACCAACGGCCATGCATGCACAAACCAACTGGTCAAACCAGATGGTAGTTGTTGTTTGGACGGCATTCTTTTTAATGGAGAAGTGACATACGCTAAAAACAAATAAAGGCAAAGAGCTTCACTATGATTACAACATCAACTACAGTATATAGAAATTCAGTATGACAATGAAAAAGATAATCATACCGGGCCGAGCTTGGTCCTCTTGGAATCTAGCTTTTCATTCCTGCCCTTGACGCGTGCTGCCTCAGCGAGAGCTGCCATCTTGCGTGCAGTACCGAAATAAGGGTTCAGCTTGAGCACACCGGCCACATTCTTCAGCGGGTTCTTCCTAGCCACCCTACGCTTCACCTCCTTGTTAAATGGGCTTCACCACCGACTGGACCTCATCCGAGTTGATGAGCCTGGACAGATCAGCGTTCGCCATCTTGGGCCTCGGGAGCACGAAACCCTTCTTCTTCTCAGGCGGCGTGTCAAAGGACCCGTATACCTCATCCAGCTTCTTGAACGCAGACTCAGTCCAGATCACGAAACGGCCAAGGTGGCCACCAGGAGCGAGGTCGAGCAGGTTGAGACGCTCCACATTGGCAACATCAACACCAGGGAGGTTGCGGAAAGCCTTGACGATCTTGGAGCCCTCGGTGGCATAGATCATGAGGGGGCCCTTGCGGTTGATGTACCGGCGGTTGCGCATCTTACCCTTGCCGGGGCGGATGCCAACGGAATCCTTGGCCTTCTCGGCATCAGCGTAGGCACCAAGCTGCTTGAGGACCTTGATGGACTGGGTGGTCTTCTCGATGGACTCCGCGGAGTCGGAGACGACCAGCGGGAGCTCAGGGACAGACTCGATGCGGTGGCCGCGGGCGAGGACCAGGGACGGGACGGCGGTGGCGACGCGGCGGAGGCGGAGGTTGGCGCGGCGGTGCCAGCGGCGCCAGATCTTGGTGGGCGCGAACATGTGGCCGCCGCGGCACATGTTGCCGAAGGCTCCCTAGCCGGCGCGGTGGGTGCCGCCCCCGGGGACGCGGGGGATACGAGAGACCGCGCGGCCGGTGCCCCAGGACTCGG
The DNA here is from genome assembly GCA_036346405.1 of Phyllostachys edulis. Taxonomy (NCBI): domain Eukaryota; kingdom Viridiplantae; phylum Streptophyta; class Magnoliopsida; order Poales; family Poaceae; genus Phyllostachys; species Phyllostachys edulis. Next base: position 7,729,801 of record CM070550.1, on the reverse strand, counting down.
CGGAGGTCTGGTGGCCGGCGCGGCGGGAAACGGCGTGCGGTTGGCGGCGGTTGCAGCATGTGAGCTTGTGGGTGAAGCGGACCACGTCGTGTCGGATCGGCGCCCGGAAGACGTGCGGCATCGGGATGCCGTTGGAGTCCGTGTCCATGTCGCCCTCCAGGGTATTCACGGAGACCAGGGGGCGCGCTGCGGCGACCATTGGCGGCGGCGACGAGGTTGGTTTGGGCGGCGGGGCAAAAGGGTGGAGGTGGGGAGGGAACTAGCGAGTTTATACCAGGGTTGGGCGTGAGGGTTAGGCTTTGGGTGGTGGTATCTGTGCCATTGGTTTTGAGTGGACGGTGGGATTTTGGTGGTGCTGAGTGGGTTGGGTTGGCCCTATTCCGTGTTGTTTGATGGGCTGGGCCTGTGGGTTGGATTTATCCCGCTCCGCAGTCTGCACAGCGGTTTAAGGGCCGAGCTCCTCTACGTTTCTCTACTACTTAAAAATAGAAATCGGTAGTCGTTTGTCCTCCTCTCCTCATGTTCGTGACAAAACCGTGAACGTCCATATCAACGTGTGGGCCATTCCTCTCTCCCACCCACCGAGTGAAAACCATCTTGCCACCTTTTTTTTCTTAACGACTGCTTGCCCACGTCTCCCTTCATCCAGTGATGTAGTGATGGCTAAATAAATTTGGACCTACCGAAGCCGACCCCGAGGCATTAAACTATAGGCCCGGCCAGTACTCAGATGACCCACATCGTTCATGGGTCGTCTTGGGTCCGACATGAGAGCCTGGGTCGTGCCTGGGCCGCCACCTTAGCACGGTGGGCCGGCCCGGCATGGCACGAACAATGTCGGTAGTGTCGTCGCAACAAGACGATCGAGCGAGCATGGCACGGCCTGAGCGGCTTAGCCCGGAGAGCCAACGCCAGCGGCGCCGCGTGCTCGAGCTGGCACGGAGGAAGAAGGGTGGGGGCAGCGTGGGAGCCAGGACCGAGAGGGACCCTGGAGGTCCGGGAGGAGGAGGAGAAGGAGAGGAAAACGGTCGGCAGCGCGGGAAAAGGTCGGAGCGGAGAGAGAAGAGAGGGCCAAGGAGGCGAGGAGGCGGCTCGGTGGCTAGTGTCGGTGGTGCGGCGGTGCGGACAAGACGAGGAGGCGGCTCGGCGTCGGTGTTGCGGACGAGGAGGCGAGGAGGAGGTCTAGACGAGGATCGAGGAGGCGGCTCGGCGTCGGGCCGTCGGTGTTGCGCCGTTGCGAACGAGGAGGAGGCGGGAGAGGCAACTCGACGGTGCGGTCCATGCAGACAAGGAGGCGGCAGGCGAGGAGGCGATAGCAGTGTCGTCTTGGCACACTCCCAAGAAGATATGTATGGGCGGCGAGGAAGAAGAAGGAGAAGGGTAGTAGGCGGTAGGTAGGGGCGGCGGTAGGCAAATGTGGCATGCTCGTGGTCCATGCGTGGCACGACACAACCCGAAAAAATCCGGCCGTTGGGGATTTTAGCCTTTTATTGTTTTTGACCATTTAGGTCATAAAAATAGCAAAAATTTCAAAAAATCCTAAAATTTCTCCTATAAATAGCCTCTATACCCCCCTCATTCAGCACCCCTTCATTCTCCATTCTCTCTTTGAAATTGTGTTGTGCAAATTCAAATCCGTGTTGAGCTAATTTGGCAAAATTCAAAAAAAAATGTGCCAAAATTTGAAAATTCAATTTTCGGCCGCAAGTCGGCGAAAGAGGTTCAATACTATTTTTGTAATACTTTTATTGTTAGTTCTTGTTATGCTAGATGAAAGTAGTAATAGTGTTAGTTTCGATTTTGCAGTTTTTGTTATAGACAGTCCTTATGATAGCTTTGCTCTTGGTGATTACGAACTTTCACCGGAGGAAATTGCATCCATAGAGACGGCTACGGCTGCCTCAAGCCAACCGGAGATTTCACCGGAAGAGCAAGGCGGAGTTCCGTCATCAGGCTCCACGACAACCGGAGCAAAGAGGTCGAGATCGTTTACATCGGGTGGGAGAATTTTGACAGGACAACCAAGCAAAACGCAGCGGGAAATGAGGTACCATATGCTATTTATAAAATTTATCTCCATGAATTGTCTGTAAAGTCTACAGTGAACGGAGCACTTGCTTAGACATGCTACAAGATGTCGAGCCAAGCAAGGATTGGTGATGAGGCAGACGCAACTGCAATACAACCTGACGGTATGGTGTGTAGATGGGACTATGATTCTCAGGTAGCCCGTCAATCTCTCTGTTGTTTAATTGCTTCTGAGGATTTACCGTTAGGTTTTGGTGAGTCTACTTCTCTCCAAAATTACATTAGGACTACACATAATCCTATATTTTCTTCTGTTTCTAGACAGACAACAACTAGGAATATAGTAAAATACTATAATGAATGTCGTAATAAAATAAAGAAACTATTTAGTACGTGCACATTTTCGGTGGCCCTAACCTCAAACATATGGAGTGGTCGAGCTAGGGAGGATTACCTTAGTGTAGTTGCACATTATGTTAATGATGACTAGGTAATGGAAAAAAGGATTATAGCTTTGAAATTAATTGATGTAGCACATATGGGTGAGAATATTGCAATCTGTATTATCAAAGTCGTGGAAGACTTTGGTCTTACAAATAAAATATTGGCAATTACTTTAGACAACGCCGCTTCAAACTCTAGGGCCATGGATATTCTTACTCCAGTGTTGAGTACAGATGCCGATTCCTTCTTGCTACATCAACGATGTGCTTATCATATTATCAACCTTATAGTCAAATGTGGTTTGAATAGATTGAGTCCGTATATTAAAGCTTTTCGCGATGCGATTTCTTTCTTGAATAATTCTAACGTAAGAATAGCACAATATAAGAACTTCTGCAGGGCGATGGGTGTACATCCAAGAAAGTTCAGTTGGGACATGGAGGTAAGGTGGAACTCTACTTACCTTATGCTTAAGAATCTTTTACCATACAAGAGCACTTTTTCTGTTTTTATTCAAACGCACTATCATAGCACTGACAGTAGTATACTATCAACTAAGCAACATTGGTTCATTGCTGAGAAGATACTATCGTTTTTTTTAAAAAAAAATTATGAGGCAATTGTTGCTTTGTCCGCTGTCTACTATCCAACATCTCCTATCATTGTGCATACTATTTTACGGATTGCTATTCAATTGAAAATGTATGAAAATGACTTAGTTTTACGCGACGCTATTGATTCTATGAAATCTAACTACCTTAAATATTGGAGAAAAATCTCTTACCTATATGCAGTGGCGGACTTAGGACTAAACCTTAGGTATGGCAGCTCGTCGCCGCATTGTCGGGTGCCACTTCCTTAGTGGGCGTACCGGTTGCCGCCGTCTCCCCACGCACGCAACTAGAGCTTGGTCAGTAGGCCCTCGCTCGATGGCTCCATGCAGTGTGTCACTCAATGAATTAATAATAAGTTCAACTAACCTCTTTTTCCAGAAAACATGTGCTCATTGAACTAATAAAATGGATCATTTTAGAATATACAAACATCCTAGATGCCTTAAGCACTCATGTTAGTATGTTACTCCATCAAGTAGAAATTTCACTAGCCTACCTCTATGTTTGCTCTCTAGAAAAATAAACACAATTCCTAGTACCTTAACTCGCTCGGAAACTGCTACAAACTCTAAATCCATCTACCGATCTTACGATGGTACGGCATTTCCTCAAAGTAACAAGAACAAATCACACAAGGGGAAACTGAAGCACAAAAACAAATCACATAAGAAAAAACTGAAGCACACTGCGAGCAATTAGTTACCAAATAGGGAGAGTACATGGGAGATGAGCAGCACAAGCTTGGGTCTCATGAACCTCCGGACCCCGGACGCCGCCCCCCGTCGGGTGCTGGCCCAGGTGCAGAGTCCAGCCAGGCGTCGGTTGCACTAGCACTACTGTGCTAGGGGAGGGGCAGCCGGCAGTGTCGCCTGCGCTTGGGTGGCAGGAGCAGAGCTCGCCCAGTCGCCCCGCCAGGCACCGGCCCCTGCACCATCACGCACCCAACCGCGGAGCCGCCCACACCGCACCACCCACCCACCTGTCGCCCACCTTGTGCCTGTGCTCGGTGCTCCGTCGCTCGCGGCCTTGCCTTGCTCGCGCTCCGTTGGCCGCCCACTCGCCCGACCCTGCGTTCGCGCTCTGTCACCGCCTGCGCTGCGCTCGCTCGCCCTCACCCCTCCTGCGCTCCACCGCTGCCTAGGGCTAGGGTTGAGAAAAAGTGGGGATTGGATCTGTCGATCGCCCGATCTGGAAGGCCAGAGTGGAGGCAGTGATACTCGGCTGGGCTGGGTGGGCTGTGATTCAACGAAAACATCCTATGGCCTCCTCTGTCGCTAGATCGAGCTGCTCTCTTCAGTGGCTCACTATTTTCGCCGCTCGGGAGAGGAGGGTTCCGTCGGCACCGTCTACCTGGGGCGGCCGCCCAGCCTTGCCCTATTGCTAGGACCGTCCCTGCCTATATGCATTTGCATTTGTTTTAGATCCTAGGGCTAAAATTGATGCATTTAGTACTGTACTTGATCTTCTTAGTGATGCTACAGGGCTAGACTATACTGACTATTTTGCAGAAGTTCGTTCTCGGTTATATGAGATTTACCAAAGGTATGAAAATAAATTCCGGGGAGTCCACTTGCAATGACCTCCAGTAGCCCTCACCTCGAGTGGGAAGACAAATATGTGAGGCACGATCTTCGGCGCCTCTTCCTCCAAGTCTAGATCCAGGTCTTCTTCTTCTTCTACACCATCGTCTGCTCAGCCAAGACCCACAAGGAGTGGAGAACTATCCACCTATCTGGACAGTGATACGGTGGATTTCAACTCAGAAGGCTTCGACATCTGACAATGGTGGCAAGCCCATAAATTAACATATCACATGTTATCCATACTTGCATATAATGTGTTAACTGTTCCTGTCTCTACAGTTTCCTCCGAGTCTGCTTTCAGTCTTTCTGGAAGAATATTGGAGAAGAGAAGAACAAGTCTCCCAAGTGAGATGGTGAAGATCCTTCTAACTGTGAAGGACTGGGAACAAGCTGATTCACGAACACAACACTATGTGGAAAATCCAGAGTTATCGAAGGTATTCGAAAATCTGTACTTAGACAATGATAGTAACACTGACACGTAGAACAATGATGTATTATGTATGTAGAGCTATAGGTTGTACTCTTTTTCCTTTGCCTAGGTTTTCTCATCTTGAGTTTTTACTTGGCGAAGGTTTTAACGAGACAGCCAGTTGGACATTAATAAAGCTCTTTATTACATTTTCAATATGATTGTCTCATTTTTTAAATTTTCATATCTACTTCTGAATTCTACATATTTTTCTAATTTTTCTAAATTTTTTTTGAATTTTTTCATTCTGTCAGGCCAAACAGGCTAAACGGGCCACACTTGGCCCGATAGGCTAAACGGGCTCATGCCATCCTGGCACAACACGAATGGTCGATGGGTCGTTCCTAGGCCGCCGCCCCGGCCCGTGGATCGATCCGACCCGACACGACACGAATAGTTCGCGGGCCTAAACGGTAATCTGAACACTGAGCTCATGCCGACGCGGGCCGCCTGCTTGACCAAATTCTACCGCGATGAAACAACTACGCCACACGATCACGTTGTATTTTCCTCCCTATCCCACCCCTCTCCCTGTCTCCCCTCCCCTCACACCAGAATCCACACCATCACCATTGCCCGAATCGTCGCAACTGACCACCATGGTGGCAACGTCCTTACCCGACCCCTCATGCTCGTGAATTGCGTCTCCCCTCCCCGAATCCTCTCCTCACCCCAACAGCCTGTGCCACGCGCCGCACCCATGCTACTGCCGCCAACCTCACCGACCACCGCGCTCGCCGTCGCAGGATGGAAGCCACGTCGTGCTCGCCACCACCCAATCCTCTTGCCCACCATCCCCCATTGCCAACACCCGCTTGGCCGACCCACGATTCACCGCAATTACTGGCTGTGCGAGCATGTCATGGTCGCAACAATTTGGTTGCCGTCGTTGGAGTTCGATCCTACCTCTGGCGGGTCACCCGCGACATTTGGGGTTGCGAGGACGAAGAAAGAGTTCAACGCACTCGACACATCTCCGGTGACCGACCCCGACGAAAGCAGTTTGCATCCCTGATAAGAAACAAGAGCTGCAGTTCAGCTCTGTTCAAATCTGCATGAACCGCCAACACAAAACGTCCAGATCCGACCAATCTCAATCATGACGAAGGCGTGTGCGAGGCAAAAGGGCGGGGGTGGAGACGAGGGTGCAAAGAAGGAGGAAGCGTAGGTGGCGTCGCAGGTGATGCTGGGAGAGGAGTAGGGAGCGCACGATATGAGGAGATAGTTTGATGATAACGTGGCCCACATGTCAGTAGAGAGAGACATGGGTAGGAGGGTGGTGAGGACGGATGACCACCAACTCCAATTTTTAAGTAGTAGCATTACATCCGCCAAATTAATTAGTATGTATGTTCTTCTCTTTCATTTTCTTTGCGAGAGTCATTAGTACTTTTGTACAGTAGAAATGATCTACTCCCTGAAGCATTTAGATCTCTATTTTTTTTAAAAAAAAAAGCATGTAGAAAGCAAAAGAACATAGTAGATTAAATTAAAAAGATCCAACTCATGTATAATCAAGTAGAATAGAGTAGATAAAATTAAACAGAACCTACTTTTGTGCTATCATGTTGCTATGTGCTTTAGGGGCTGTGCTCCTAAGATCTGAATGGTCTTGTTTCACCAATAGGGTAACATTTGCTTGAATTTAAAATATGTCCTACCAAGCCAAATAAGATCTGTAACGAATTTAAACAAAGGAGCATCAGCCTTTTTCTGAAATCTCCTAAAGAAACATCGAAGTGCATGATATGATCCAGTGAATCCTTCGGCACCAATGATTCACTCATGTATAACTTCATCCCATGTGCCAAAATAGTGCACACTCAATGAATTTCTGCAAATTAGGAAAAGATTGTCAGACTGTGAGTTTGAACAAATGGCAACTTTGTCTCACATTTATGCATGTGCTATGTAATTCGATTTTTCCAAGCAACACAGGACATAAGCACCTTGGAGAGTTTTTAGTAACAGAAGAACACAACTTTATTTTTTTTATTAACACTTTGTGTCTGCTAAGCATGTTATCTCAACTCATGGCTTTAGATGGCTCAGCACTTCCTGCAGTAGCCTTCGAGTAATTTTTTTTAACGGATATAAGTATAGTCTGCAATATTTGAAGAATATTATTATCTTAGCAACTTTCCAGGTTGCAGCTATTAACATCTATAGTTGTAAAATGTGTACTATAAAAACATGGTTCAGAGCTTACTAAAAATTTCTAATTATGCAAGGTATTTTAATTAGTTCTAATTACAGGATAACACAGGCTAAAAAAACTAATCCAGAGCTAAAAAGAAGCAATGGGTAGTATATGCATTTTCTAAACGACCATTGCTTACTACACGTGCTCATGTCTTCCAAGAAAATTCATCTATAAACAAAAGAATTCACCATCAGGTGGCAAGTCCAAAATGAAAGCAAATGTGACCCAGCTAAAATAAGAAGTAAACAAAATAAATACATTTTAAAATTAGCCTAAAGTATGAGGGCTACATTATGGCATCGCCATGACATGACAGCTCTTGAACTAACTATCACTAACACGGAAAGCACACCTTTCTTTTCAACGAATGGTTGCTCCTGCTTTCTGCTACAAGAAACCTTGTTGAGCATGATGATGAAAAAATAATTCTGGCATAATGGAGCACATGAAAATGTAGATGATCATTCAAATTGAACTGATGTAGTTTGTTACACTTGGAGCTTCTTAACCTAATAAAAGCCATTGATTCAGAAAAAGAGACTTAGAGAATTCAAGCTTCAGATAATGTAACTCCCCATAAAAAAATTTATGTTGGCTTGGTGAAATAAAACTGACAAGACATATCCATAGCTACACCTTACTAATACTTCACGTCCCTATTGTGCAACAAATAGCTCACAGAATTTACTCATCCATCAATTTTATAAGATGTTACAAAAGAATACCTTATCGGTTAGATTATTGTTGGTAAGAGGGAAAGACTCCTTGTCCAACAATGCACAACCCTTCTTGTAACTAAGCTCCATTGCATCATTCCAATTTGGGAGCATATTGTTACAAACCAGCCAACAAAAATTTCAACACCAAACCAAACAAAGCTCATTATCAAATACTATCACCAACCAAGGAAATTAGCTTTTGAGAAATAGAAAAGGCAGAAGCATTTCATCGCTACTATTACCAATCCAGGGATGCGAATCACAAAGAGCGGCTTGAATCCGAGACTCTCTGTGGACTGTAGCTCTCCTGCTTGTAAGTAACAACTCTAGTTAGATGATAGAATACGTTGAGTTGAAGATTCATCATTAAAAAGACATAGAAATTGTTCCTCTAAGAAAAAGGGGCAACAAAATAAAGTTTCATTGTTGCAGCACAACAATGATTGTCGTGATGAGCTCAACACTGCTGAAACCTAATGCAAACAATAATTTTCTGGTCTAGAGCAATTTTTTAACAGTAAAGGGTAAACTATGACCTTTCATCAATCAAATATCATTATGCTCTAGAATTTGTGCCTGGACATCTTCCTACCGTAATTCTTTAGTCCTTGCAGAAATATATCAAATATATAGCAGAAATTTCTAAATTTTCTAGTAGTCATTTAGAATTTAAGCATTGAAGACTTTGCCGATAATAAGCAGAATAGGAATAACCAGGACCTGACCAGAAATTTTAGTTCTCTAACAACTTATAACAACGAATCTTCTATCTACTTCCTGGGAGCACAACACCTAAGGTCCTACAACAATATAACCAAGGAAAAACATGGTTGAAGTATAACAGTGAAAATCCCCCACCTAACAAGGTTCACATGGACAAAACTTAGTGCAACTTTTTACTTTTTTAATAAAAATGAAGAGGATTTAGTTCATCGAATGGAAAAGCAAATGACCAAGTTGTCATGCTAACAAGCTCACTTTGAAACTGCATATTCTTTGTACATAAACCCCCTTTGACAACCAGATGAAAGACATTACCATGCTAACAACCACATGAACCTTTCCTTTCTAGATTAGAGTACATCAAAACAAGGAACTGCCATCCAAATGTGAGATCAAACCCACATAATGAGTCTATTATAGAAAACATTAAAAAGATTTTACAAGAGCAACAAAAAGGAACTGCATAAGTATAAAATTAAGTACTTCACAAAAAACACCAAGGAGCTATACTACAAATATACCTTACCTGTTTAATCATGTCTATAATCCGATCGATTTGATCATAAACACGGGGCTCCACAGATGGTGATAAACATTGAAGATGAGCCATTTCTGATAGAAAATCATCAGAGTACCTTTTGCTTAAGCTAAAAGGATCTTCCCCCAATTGATTAGCTCTGGCAATTATCTACATAATTCCAGAAGTGCAACTCAAGTTTCCTGTGCAGATTAGCAATTGACATTTAAATTTTCTTTCTAGTTTTCCATGCAAAATAGCTTAATACAATTTACAAATAAATTTAACCCACCAATCACCTTCTCATCGTTGTTGTTTGTCGTATTTAAGTCAATGTTTCACAAGAGAAAAATATATGTGCTACACATGCCACTACAAGTAATGAAAGACATGACAATTTGATTGTGGATAATAACAGCACCGACAATAAACATAATTTTCACCTGCTTCCTCTGGCGCAACCTCGAGGTAGACTCTCGGTTCTTGATCATCTGTCGCTGCCTTCTCTCGACCACCTTCTCCATGACTGCTACCTTCCTCCCTGTCAGCCCACCATTAAAAACGTACGGCAGCGGTGATGGCGACAATGATGACAAGTCCCTGCCTTCTATCTTGCCAAACCCGTTGAACGTAATCGGCCTCACCGGTGACACCACCATGGCCGAACCACCACCTCCCTGGACAATAGCTCCAGTCATCAATCCATTCCCCAATGATAGCGGAGGCACCATTGGAGCAAACACATCGCTACGAGGGAACAAGACATACGGATGCAGAGGTGGGGGCAGGGCCACGGCCGCAGGACCCAGCACTAGCGGGAAAGGCAACAGCCCCGCCATGTCCTCCTGCACCACGATGGCATGCACGAGGTGACGGGTATCCACAAGAGGCGGAGGTGACGGCACACGCTCGTTGCAGGAGAGTGCCCGCGACAGCGGTCCCATCCTACTGCCACGGTAGACATGCGCAAGGATTCCGAGGGCGGCGCCGACAGTATATAGTAGGAGTCCTAGACCGATCGGGCTTGGCCATCCAGGCTATGGTGCGATCGATGGCCTCCTCCAGCTGCCATGCCATCATGCCTCCTTCAGCCGACTGTGCATGGGAATCGAGGAAGAACAGAGCTGTGGGAGGATGATGAACTCAATCGAGGGCGGATCCAGCGAGGAGGTGCGGGGGCATGTGGATGCCAACAGGTGAGGGCGACATCAATTGGCTGACGACGGTGATGACCTCAATCGGGGGTGGATCCGAGTGAGGCGCGGACGGCGGTCTACATGGGTGGCGCCGAGGGCATCGAAAGGTGGAGGATGATGGTTGGAAGCTGAGGGGGCAGCGGCTCATTGGTCTGGAGGAGGGGGAGGGCGTGTGGGTCGGTTAAGGAAATCGAGCAATGGGGGCGGTGAGCAAGGGCAACGACGCTTCACAGGGTAGAGAGTGGGGTGTGGGAGTGTGGTTGGGCATTGTGGATGTGGGGGGAGTGGAGCAGAAGTGGCAAACTGTGAGATCCAATGGCTCACATCGCACGAAGAGGTACGGATCCAACGACTTACGTTGCCTAAAGGAGGACAGACGACCACCAACTCTAATTTTTAAGTAGTAGAGAAATAACAAATGTTCTCGCTCCCGTGTAAGGGATTCAACTTGAGAGACAAAATTTAACCATCCCAAAGAATATTGTCGCCCATGATATAAGCGATGTATTAGCTACCCCAAAATACCAAAAAAGTTTTTTTTGCGTAGTTGTGAATTTTGGATGTTCAATATGACTGATTTCGCACTGTGTTGATCCAATGTTATTTAGCTATGCTTTTCTGTTTGGCCATTTGTGAAGTATGAGCTGTAGACTGGGCTATTCCTTTACAGGACCAGTAGGCCACACAATCCTACATCTAAATGGATCTATAGAAATTTGAGTAGGGACTTAACAAATTAAGTATGTGGTTATAGAGAAGGAATGACTTCAATGAGGGGGAGGAGGATGAGAGGACTGTTAAGAAACTGGGCCCAAGACAGAGAGTCCTAGCCCAGGTGGGCTCCTCATCCACCCAGTAGCCTATATATAGGAGGGGGAACCCCCAAACATTGTACCGTTTCAGAAGAGCAATAAAGAGAAGCCTAAAGTCCCCTCATATCTCTATGTTCAGTCTACTATTCTGTTCTTGTGTTCTTGCATTGTTCTTACAATTCTAAGTTTGTCTACGAGGTAATCGCTCGGACTGGACTCGCCAACGATGGTTTCTCAACACGTTATCAGCACGATCGACTCTCCTCGGATCGAAAGGTAACCATCGAAGAATGACACTCGTAAATTGAATTGTATTTCCATATAGCTTTCAATTCAACAAATTTGCTTTCTAGATTGGTTTTCTACAGTGCAAATCCGCTCTAATCTACCGCGAGCCGACTTGAAGTCATCGGTACAATGTCGATCGGTAGATTGCATATAAAAGTGGATGACGATTGTACCGTAGATTAGAATTTGCAAATCCGTTCTAACCTACCACGAGCTAACTTGAAGTCGTCGACCAAGCCGATCGGTGGTTGCATGAAAGAACAGATATTGATTGCACTACATTACATTACATGAATAGTAGCAAAAAATTGCCCCCGCAAGGGCTCCCCTTGGTGTGCCGGATGTCGCGTCGTCACCGGCCACCCAAAGTCTTATTCTTAGTTGTGCTCCCTTGCGCCCAAGCGCCTCACCTCGGCGGTGCCGTCTCGGCCCACGCACCACGAGCTCAGAGCCACGCCCGACCACCGTGCCCGCATGCACCGCCGACACCAACCTCGCCGCCGCCTCCTTCACACATGGAGCCGCCGACTGCTCAAGCGCCGCCTCCTGCCTCGCATGGCACCACTGCCACCTCACAAGACGCGACCCACGGCCGCTTCGCTGCCGCTTAAAGCTTGAAGCGCCACCACCGAGCCGCTTTGTCGCGCGTGTCGCCCTTTGCCGCCGAAGGCGCCGCTGAGCTGAGTCGCCACGCCACGGTGCCACCGAGCCGCATCGCCACGCCGCCAGAGTCGAACCGCCGCGCTTCGCCGCAGAGCCGCCGCTCCTGCATTGGCCCTCGCACGGCCACGCATCACCAGCTCCGAGTGGCTCCGTCGGCCGGTCGTGCCACTCATGAGCGCCCCGCATGAGCTCCTTGTGTGTTGTTGCTGGCTGCCCACCAACCGCCCGCCTCCGGCCGCTGGGTCCCATGTTGAAAACGGGTGGCACTGCCACTGCATTGAATGGGGGTAGGGAAACCCTACCCCTATCAGTTTCCTCTGAGCCAGTCGAACTAGACCCGGATGGTCCAAAGAAAGAAGGCCCAAATGAAAGAAAGAAAAGGGTCGGCCGGTGGATAAGAAAAAAACACGGGAAAAAGAAAATCCCATTTTTTTTGCAAAAGGGACCTTAGTGATTCTGAAAATTACGAGGATAGTTACATGGGTAAGGAAATTTTGCAAAAAAGGGCCTCGAAATTTCTGAAAATTGCGTGAGATTCTCTCAGAACTGAAATTTCGTGTTTTAACCCCTGAAAATTGCAGAATTCGCCAAAAATTAATTTTCCAGCAGAAAAGAGCCTCGAGAATTCATATTTTTGAACTTTGTAGCATGTTTAACTTTGTTATTGTTATTTCTATGCATTTATTTACTGTATTTACTATTTTTGATTATCTATGATTGTTTATATTAATTTTAATCACTGAAAATAGCAGTAAATCATGATAAATGCATAGAATAATCTGAAACATTATGAGAATCTTTGCAAACCATTTTATGCAAATTACCGTGATAATCTTATGAACTCTTTGCATACATATGCGGATGGTAGCATTCTGAATCGAAAGTTTGAAGAAATTTGCACAAAGATGGCGTAATTACTTGACTTGGGCATCAGATGTCGAGATCATACTGGGAGCCAAGAAGCTCCGTGCTGCTATCGGACTTGGCACCTCAAAGGATGTCACTCCAACTGCTGAGGAGAATGATCAAGCAGTTCATTTCCTCAAACACCATCTCTGCCTAACGCTCAAGAATGAGTATATGGCGGAGAAGAATGCACTAGCTTTATGGACCGCCCTGAAGAAGCGGTTTCAAGAAGCTGAAGTACACCATCCTTCCTCGTGCAGAGCAAGAATGGAACCGACTACGTTTTGCAGACTACAAGACCGTGGGGGAGTACAACTCTGCTTTGCATAGAATTTGTACCAATCTTCAGCTCTGTGGTAAGGCAATCATGGACGAGGAGAAGATTGAGAAAACCCTCTCTACCTTTCACCCGAATGCGGTGCAATCCGTACGCAACTACCGTCAAGATGGCTAGAAAGAGGATGCCGAACTGATTGATATTATGCAAGTTGTGGAAGCTCAAGTTGAGGTTCTAAGGAAGAACTACATCTTACAATCGCTTAGTAACAAAGTTGGCTATGAAGTCTACGCTAGCAGCTACAAGGTGAGGAAGCCTCACTCAAAAGAAAGAGGCAAGAAGGGTAAGGGTCGCAAGACTAAGCAGAATGCTCAAACCAAGAAGGGCGGAGAAAAGAAGCGTGATGAGAAGTCCTATGATCAGCAGGACCAAAGTTGCTACAAATGTGGCATTTGGGGACATTGGTCACATGTTTGCCGTGAGCCGTAGCACGTGATTGATGCTTTCAAGGCTAAGAAAAAGGGCAAAGGACAGCATGAGGCACACCTCGCCATTGCAGGCACAGAGGATCCATTATCATTGGTTGCACCCATGGATGTAGACAACCTAGAAGCAGCCCCCATCATAGCTTCTTTGGACATCGCAGCGGCAGCAGTTGTAGTTGCCGAAGAAGAGAAGATGGACATGGAACAGATTCAGACATAAGTTTCTTCATACTTCACTGATTAGATCTAGTGCACGCATTGCACTTAGATTTTTATAGTCATTTGCAGTTTATGGTTGTAATAGAACTTTGAATTATTGAATAATGGTTGTAAGCTCTAGGAGAGCAAATAATTACATTCTTATAATGACTCCTGCGAGACTTTTCCCGTATTAATAATAGCAAGTTATGTTCTGTTTTGGAGTATTTTATTTATGTGTGAATTGCTTCCTACCCCATATTAATAAATACTTTATATATCAGAACATGTGTGGCGCCCTATGGAGGAAGTGTGCTTAACAGATAGTGGCACAACGAATACCATATTAAGAGAGACAAAAAATTTCCAGTCGATCAGTAAGAATGCTGGTAGTCTTACGACAATCGCAGGAAGCGATACTTATATAATAGGCTTAGGAAGAGCCACAATTATACTCTCGATGGGCACAATATTGGTCATTAAAGAAGCCTTGTTATACCCAGAATCGACTAGAACTCTCTTACGCTTTAAGGATATTCGCGCTAACGGTCTCTATGTAGAGACTAGAGAAGAGTATGGTAAAAAATACCTGCTCTTTACAAAGCGTGAAAAAAATGAAAAAAGGGTATTAGAACGACTTCCTTCATATGAATCTGGGCTATACTACACTAACATTAAGGCACCTGCAACCTATACTGTCCTGAAAACCACATTTAGAAACTTTGAACTTTTCTATCTCTGTAAGACCCGGGATTAACACTCCCAAATCCTCTGTGTATTTCTGAACTAGTCCCAAGATCAGTAGCTAGTCCACACAGTAAACAAATATGGTAACAAAATCATATCACAACTTTATTAATAAATAACAACAAAGTTGATTACAAAGGAGGCTTACTGGGCCAACAATAAAATAAACACAATGAAGGCGAAGATGTAGTAGAGTCCAGCTTAATCGCCACGGGCAATCGATCGAAGCGGCCTAGTCGTCGAGATCCACACCGTGGCAAAGTCCTTCTCCTCTGAAATTATTTGCATTAAGCAAGAATGAGCACAACTACTGTGCTCGCAAGTTACACCGTCAAGTAATGTAAATGACATGCATATATGGATATCTCAAAGGAAAGCTTAATATGGTTGAATTTGCATAAAACAACATTTTCTCAAATACTTGTACTAAGTTCCAAAGCGCTTATTCTATAACTAAAATTCATTTTATAAATCAATTTTATAGTCGATAACATTCACGCATGAATGGTGAAGGATACCTTCCTATCACAAAGGCTAACCGCCCAATTCCCATTTGGATAAACCAGTTGATAAAGTCTTTTGAAATCAAAATCCAAGTCTAACTTTGAGTGGCTTTGCTAGCATGTCCATGATCATGACGCCGCTATTCAATAGTTTTACACTCTGCAGAGGTGGTACACTTTACCCACATGACACGAATTCTCTAGTTTGCTTGGCATCCGTCGATACCACCGCTCACTACCTTAGGTAAGCGCCTAGAGCACGTGCCAAGGCTTTTACAATGCGCCATTCCACCGCGATTTCCTCGCTAAGATTTCGCCCCTTTGGAATAGAAATCCAGAGTTCCTAGCCCTCTTGCGCCAAAGTTGGAACAATAGTCATGAAAGACTTTGTCAAAAGAAATGGCCATGAAAGACCGCCCACGCATAAACAGGATCAACCGCGATGGAACTTTACAAATTAATTAGCGGTGTCCTACACCCCATTACGAGGACATGTGGTTGCACGGTGAGGCATAGCCCATTATAGGCATAGCAAAGGCACTCGGAGGCGGTCCTCAAGCGACTTGGGCGACTTTCCACAAAACCTATGGGCCTCGATCATGGAAATGACTCGATCCGTGCATTAACATGCACCATCCAAACAACCATTTCGCCCAAGTACAAACCATAATTTTATTTTATTTTTCTCAGATTCATTTACGACAAAACTTCCATGACAAACCAATGCCATAGATTTTAAACAATATTTGATTTTTGGTGAAAGTTTCCCAAATCAAACATTTTTGGTCTAAGCATTGCTAAGCATAATCTTTCTCAAAATGTTCTAGTTCATACTATTGTATCAACTAGATTTTATCTAGGTGAGGGTTAAATGTCCAAGACTTGTCAAGAACGAGATCGATATGTAAACCATCAAGATTGTGATAATCCAATCTTGACAATCTAATATCCATATGTCCAATCTACACCATATAGGTCTATTTCTATGATCCAACTTCAATTGATCCAAATATTTAACTATACTCTAATTTTATATTCGATATCTATCAATCCATTATTCCTTAATATATTATTTCTACTAATTCAACATCAATCCAATGCTTATGTAATCCTATAATCAAATTTGTAGATAATCGATATCCAATAACAATCTATTTCTAGAATCGACATCAATAATTCAAGATTTGACTATAGTATCTATCTATCATCCAATCTTTATTAATCCATCATTAACAACAATCTACCTCTAAAATCCGGTATCTAATAATTATTTATTTCTATAATCCAACCATAATAATCATGTATTTCTAATAATCCAACATCATTCATTCCAATATCCAATAATCCAATGATAATCTATAGCTATGATTGACATCTAATATCCAACAATCATATAACTCTAATAATACCACAATCCAATCCTTAATAATAATCTATTTCCATAATCCAATACCAATAATCACCTATTTCGTAATCATTCATTATCTATTAACAATTTTCCTCTATCTTCACACATCCATTCACAATCTTCTTTTATTATCCAAACTCCAAAATATATATGCATTCGATAATAGTCTCCATACCACCTCTCTTGACAATAATTGGACATACAAAGGCATTGGGAATAACTATAAAGCTTAAAACAGAATTTAAATTACTTGAATATAAATACGCATGCAATAATAATTTAAAACAGAATTTAAATAATTTTAAATCTTGGGTGCAAATATGGTCAAGAATGTAACTTGCCTTGCTTGGTGATGTTGCTTTCCTTAACAGTCACCTAGTACTCACAAACACTCTCTCCAAAGTTGCTTGTGTGTACAACCACGATGATCATACAGTCAAAATCAATCCTCTTATATGGTCTCCAACTACGTTGAAAACCCGACTCTCAAGTCGTTAAAAATCTATCTGTAACGATCCAAATTCAAACGAAATTCAAATAACAAATCAAAAGGCTATTTAAATTAACTCAAAACTAAATAATTCTATTTTATTTAGTTAGATAATAGTTTTATAAAATTTTAGAAATTTGAATCACTCAAATTGGAGTTGGGATTTAAAAGATATGAATTTTACAAGTTTTAATCCTAAATTTGAAATTTAAATGAATTTCTAAATACAAACAAGATTCAAAATGAAGTACAATTTAAATAATTTTGGTTTAGTTAGCTAGATATTAAATTTATATGAATTTAGAAATTTGAAACACTTAATTTGGAGTTAGGAATCAAAAGATATGAATTTTACAAAATTTGATCTAAATTTGGAATTTAAATGAATTTTAAATTCTAAAACAAGACTAAACTGAACTCCAAATTTAATACTTATATCTTATTTAGTTAGACAATAATTTTCTAAGGTTTTAGCAATTTGAATCATCTAATTTGGAGCTAAGATGTAAAAGTTATGAATTATACAAATTTAATTCTAAATTAAACCCTAAATTGGATTTATTGGAATTTATTGAATTATTTTCCTAAAGGAAATTCCATTTATTGTGCAAGCATGACGTCAGCGATCGATTTTCGAATTTAAAAGAATTAAAAAAAATCCGACATGTGGGGCCTCGTGTCATAGACACGGTCCTTGTGGACTAAGTCCATGGGCTTTTGGCTCGGTAGGGTAGTCTTGACTCGGCGCCACGCAGTCGCCATGTCGATCTGGAGCCGAGGTGGCGTCCACCGGTCTTGGCGATGTCGAGCCACGTTAGCCGACGGCGGCAGAGTTCGGTGACCTCCTCATGGCGCTTCGCGCCACGGCGAGGGTGCGGATGGGCGCAAAAGAGAGAGAGAGATGCCGGTCGCGATGCTCACCGGAGTTGCGAGGATGCTTGCTGAAAGGTCGTCGGCGATAGAGTTATCTGGCGGCAAGTTTAGGTCGGCGGCGAGTAGGGGTTCCCGGTCCTCCGGTGTTGTGAGTGTCGCGCACGAGGTTATTTGTGAAGCGGCGATGCCGATAGTGGCGGAGTTGAGGACGCGGCGACGACGGAGATGCGGAATCGATTTAAGACCCGAGAGTTCACCGCCGTAAAAGCTTCAAA
Organism: Phyllostachys edulis; assembly: GCA_036346405.1. Taxonomy (NCBI): domain Eukaryota; kingdom Viridiplantae; phylum Streptophyta; class Magnoliopsida; order Poales; family Poaceae; genus Phyllostachys; species Phyllostachys edulis. The sequence continues at coordinate 7,711,377 of CM070550.1, read as the reverse complement.
ATCTGGGCGCTTCTGAGAAGGAGGAGGATGTGGGTGACGGCGTTGTGATACGGGGAAGAAGGCGCTCCCGAGGCTCCCTTTTATAGGGCCGGGGAGGCACTGGAGCGGCGAGGACGTGCGGCGAGTGGTGCGGTGGCGTTTTTATGGCGTGGGGGCTCTCCGTGAGATCGTCTTGCGAGGAGGGAAGAGTGGGCGAACGGCGCAGCAAAGTTAAAGAATTTAATTGCGCATTTAATGCGAGTAAAGAGAGGAAGGGAATCGCGGAGAAGGTGGAGCTTTGAGTGGCATTAATGGCGGCGACGAGCGCAGTCCGTGCGAGGACGATGACGGGGAGGACGAATCAGGCGCGGCATACCGGATTTCGATCGATCGACGAGAGCGAGGCGTCTTGGCGTGTGCTCGCGTGGGCTGTCGGATTAAAATCTGACGGTGATAAGTGAGGGAGGCGGGGTGGAGCAGGCCGCGTGCACGTGCGCGAGGATTGGGCCGGAGACTTTCGGCCCAAACACTGTTTTCCGATTTTTAATTGATTTTTCCTTTTTAAATAACCAGATTAGTTCATTTTAGCTTTAGAAAATAGTAAAGTAAATCCAAAAATTCTAGAAAAATTCTCATAAATTCTTAGAGTCATTTTAGACTTAATAAAATTATTCCCAACTTAAAGTTGGCTTTTAATTTTGCAAATAAATTATTTTGGCTTTAAAATATTTAGGAAAAAGTTTTTTTAAAATTTCATATAATTCTCAAAATTATTTTAGTTTTTATTTTTCAACTTTAACTCAAATAAACCTTTAAAAACTTTTATTTTTGACTTTTAAGACTTCAAAAATTCAAATAAAGCAAATAAACCCTCTCAAATTTCAGAAAATCCAATAAATAATAACTTTAATAAATTTAAATTGGTAACAGAACTTTGGGCTGTTACAATCTCTGGCATGATAGATTAGGCCATCCCAGTCTTGGGATGATGAGAAATATAATTACCAATTCTCAGGGATATAATATTAATGTAAAGAATTTTTTAAATCAAGAAGATTTTGTGTGCCCCGCATGTGCCACTGGGAAATTAATTACTAGACCTTCTACTCTGAAAGTGAATGATGAAATCCCTACTTTCCTGGATCGTATCCAGGGAGACATTTGTGGTCCTATACAATGCCTATCAGGGCCATTTAGCTACTTCATGGTGCTCATCGATGCTTCCTTGAAATGGTCGCATATATGTTTATTGTCTACGAGAAACCACGCTTTTGTAAAGCTAATCTCGCCGATAATTAAAATTAAGAATAATTTCCCTGATCATCATGTCAAGTCCATCGAAATGGACAACGCTGGAAAATTTACTTCAAAGGCTTTTGATGATTATTGCATGGCAATGGGAATTACCGTTGAGCATTCTGTACCACATGTCCACATCTAGAATGGACTAGCAGAGGCATTAATTAAAAAAATTAAATTTATTGCCTGACCGCTTTTACAGAATTGTAATTTACTAACTACATATTGGGGACACGCAGTCCTGCATGCAGCAACTCTCATCAACTTTACACCATCGGCATATAACATCCATTCACCTATTCCACTAGCATAAGGGTCATCACCAAAAATCTCTCATCTCCGAAGGTTTGGTTGCAAGGTTTATGTACCTATACCACCACCGCAGCGAACTGCAATGGGACCTCTCCGAAAGTCTGGGATATACGTTGGTTATGAGACCAAATCTATAATTAGATATCTAGACCCTATGACTGGAGATTTGCATACAGCCCGCTTCGCTTATAGCATATTTGATGATGATAGTTTCTCGTCATTAGGGGGAGGAAATCAACCTCTTGATAAAAAATATCAAAAAATAATGTGGCAAGCCACGAGAATCCATGCACATGACCCACGTACTAGTGAAGCAAATAGAGAAGTCCAGAAGATAATTGATTTGCAAGCATTAGCGAATCAACTGCCTGATCACTTTCGTGATTTAAAGAGCGTGACCAAGTCGCATGTGCCTACACGTAATGTACCGGAGAGGGTTGAAATAGCAAAGAAAATTGAAGGTATCCCTCATCCCGTCTAGAGGCCTCAAAATAAAAGGACAAGAACTCCGACCTCTCGAATCCGAAGTAACTGGGGACGCTTGGCGAAAAAGAATAAGAAAGACTTGACACAGCCGATCATTAAAGTTCTCTAGAACCAGAAGGGGAGCCAGTTGAGACCTGGCACCAATATGGAACCTTTAGTAAAAGGCATACCAGATTTGAATATTCCCATGGAGGGAGACATTAGCATGGATGTGTGCGCATACATTAGAGCTAAAAAACTAAAGGGACTTGCCCCCGCAATTGGAAGCAGCGGTGAGCGAGTATCAGCACTAGAAGAATCGGCCCATGAAGAAATAGCTATAAATTATGTGACTATAGCAGAATCTATGAATAGAACAACCAGTGTCGACATTTATTTTGCAAAGAAAGTTGGCACAATCATCGATCTTGATCTAGGGTCTGCATCACTCGCTGAATATAAGAAAAGATCAGATTGGAAATATTGAAAGAAGGCAATAGAAACAGAATTATTATCTCTGAATAAAAGAGAAGTGTTTAGGCCTGTAAGCCACACGCCTCCCCATGTGCACCCCCTAGGGTATAAAAGGGTATTTGTTCGAAAGAGAAATGAAAACAATGAAGTTGTAAGACTTAAAGTAAGGCTAGTTACACAAGGTTTCACTCAACGACCAGGAGTTGATTATAAAGAAACTTATTCCCTGGTCATAGGCGGAACTACCTTTAGATATTTGATCTCAATGACAGTAAACCTGAATTTAGAAACGAAATTGATGGATGTGGTAACTACATACCTCTATGGAAACTTGGATTCAGATATTTATACAAAGATACCTGAAGGTATCCCTGTCCTGAACCAAGACGGAGCAAATAGAAATACGTACAGTGTGCAACTTAGAAAGTCACTGTATGGACTGAAGCAATCAGGCAGAATGTGGTATAATCGCTTAAGCGACTTTCTCTATAAGAAAGGCTACACGAATAATAAGGATTGTCCCTGTGTATTTATACAAAGATCCCATGATGGATTTTGTATAATCTCAGTATATGTAGATGATCTGAATATCATTGGAACCCTGGAAGATATTGAGAAAGCAAGCACTTACCTAGAATCGGAGTTCGAAATGAAAGATTTGGGAAAAAACCAAATATTGTCTAGGCTTGCAACTTGAGCATACCCCTGAAGATATTTTAGTACATCAGTCAACCTACACTTAGAAAGTGTTAGAAAGGTTCGACTTTGAACAGGCATATGCTTCGAAAGTGCCAATGGTCGGGAGATCCTTGCAGTAGGACAAGGACCCGTTCAGATTTAAAGAAGATGGGGAGGAAGTCCTGGGACCGGAATTCCTATACTTGAGCGCAGTAGGAGCACTCATGTATCTAGCAAACTGTACTAGACCGGACATTGCATTTGTAGTGAACCTATTAGCAAGGTATAGTGCAGAACCTACCCAAAGGCATTGGCAGGGAATAAAGGACATCTTCTGATACCTCCAAGGAAGCAAAAATCTCGATCTGTTCTATAGAAAGGACCAAGACCTAACTATGACTAGCTATGCGAGATGACTGCATTGTCGGACCAGATATCTGACTAAATCGCAAATGCAGACTATGTATTCCTGTGTGGTGGAACTGCAATTTCATGGAAATCGTCTAAGCAAAGTCTTGTATCAACTTTGCCGAATCACTCAGAAATCATAGCGTTGTACGAAGCTTCGCGAGAATATTCTTGGCTTCGGCGGATGATTCACTACACCCAGCAGTCGTGTGGATTGAATACCGTACAAACCCCCACTATTGTCTATGAAGATAATGCAGCTTGTGTTGCACAAGTGCAGATGAGTTATGTGAAGAGTCCTCTCACAAAGCAAATCAACCACAAGTTCTTCTATGCTCATGAATTGCAAAAGATGGACGAAATTAAAGTACTGCATACTAAGTCATGTGAAAATCTTGCAGATTCATTCACTAAGTCACTTCCAGCATGTAGCTTTGAAAGATGCATACGTGGAATTGGAATGATGAGAATTAGAGAAGTGTAGAATTCAGAGCGACAACCTTCACGAACTCTTTATTAAAACTTGATCACAAAGATCGAGTACCCAAAGAATAAATCCTGGAGATTAAATGAAATTGGGTGGATTGTACTCTTTTTCCCTTGACGAGTTTTCTTGAAGTTTCTCGGCTAAGGTTTTTAATAAGGCAGTTCGTGCAGCACAACATAACGTGTTTATATACTCTTTCTACAAAATTTTCCCATTAGGTTTTATGGAGTTTTGATGAGACATGAACATGACGGATGAGTGCCCAAAGGGGAGTGTTAAGAAACTGGGCCCAGGACGGAGAGTCCTAGCCCAGTGGACTCCTCATCCACCCAATAGCCTATATATATAGGAGGGGGACCCCCAAACATTGTGTTAAGAAACCGGACCGAGGCCAGGAGTTCTGGCCTAGGTGGGCTTCTCATCCACCCAGTAGCCTATATATAGGAGGGGGACCCTCAAACATTGTAACGTTTCAGAAAAGCAATAAAGAGAAGCCTGAAGCCCCCTCATATCTCTGTGTCCAATCTGTTATTCTATTCTTGTATTCTTGCATTGTTCTTACGATTCTGAGTTTGTCTACGAGGTAATCGCTCGAACTAGACTCGCCAGCGACAGTTCCTCAACACGTTATCAGCATGATCGACTCTCCTCGGATCGAAAGGTAACCGTCGATGAACAACACTCGTAGATCGAATTGTTTTTTCTAGGTTGCTTTCAATTCTGCAAATTTGGCTTTCTAGACTGCATCCTATGGTGCAAATCCGCTCTAATCTACCGTGAGCTGACTTAAAGTCGTCGGCACAATGTCGATCGGTAGATTACATAGAAAAGTGGATGTCGAATGTTCCGTAGATCAAAAATTCCAAATTCATTCTAATCTACCGTGAGCCGATTTGAAGTCGCCAGCCAAACTGATCGGTAATTGAATGAATGATAGCGCATGAACAGTAATCCAACGTATTTTTGGATGAACAGTACAAACAAATTTTGGCCTCCTGCACGGCTTCCCCATCGCCACGCCGCCACCAAGCTACCACCAACATGGAGCCGCCACGCCACGCCTCCCTCAAAGAAGACGGGCGCGCTTAACGCCTCGCCCAAAGCCGTCTTGCGATGGCACCACCCTCCACACCGGACGCAATAAATAAGAGAAAAAAAAGGGGGGGGGGAGGGAGGCTCCGGCTGGCCGCCTCCCCACACGGCACCGCTTAGCCTCGCACGGCCATTGAACCACCGCCACCACAGCCACGCCAGCGTCGCAACTCGAGCCGCGCCGCAAGAAGGGTTTCCAGCGCGCACAGACTACCTAAGGACAAGCTGCGCGCGCCGCCGCAAGCCGTGTCCAATCACGCCCAAGACGGGCCTCATGCGAGGCCATCGCACCTGTCGCGCACCGGTGCCTCGATGGCTCCGAGCGCCTGGCGCCGCTGCGAAGACTCGTCGCTCCGCCTCCGTGGCGGCCCAAGACAACCACCACACCGCGGGCTCCTTAAGCGCTTGCGGCCGGCGTAATCGTGCTGCGGCGCCGCCGCCGACCGAATTGCTTGCGCTGTCGCCGCCCCGGCACCCGCGCAGCCGCCGCCCCGGCACCCACCTGCGCCGCCGCCGCATGGCTTCGGATCGCCGCCTCCGCAGGACGCCTCGCAGATGATCGCCTCCGCGCCGCTTAAGCAACCGCCATCTGCCACGCAAGGCACGGGACCATGCCTCGCCCGGCGTCGCTCGCCCAGCAGCCACCAAGCAGTGGCCGCTTGTCAGCCGCCACCTCCTCTTGGCTCCCATGGAGGAGCCGCCGCCGCCACTAGGAACTGGGGTAGGGGACCCTACCCCGTGCGCATCCTCTTGAGCCGGCTGGACTGGGCCGTGTGTGTGAGCACCCGGATTTATTAGGCTCATAATACTTAGTCATCCAATTGACCCTAGTATTATCAACCAAATAAACTCGGTCTCGAGAGATGTATACTTCGAATGCAAGACACATACCTCACAACAAAAGAATGCATCAATTCCATACAACACATAGTACATAAGCAACAAACCGTGAAGTTAACATTAATATGGAAAAGCTATTACAAAAGAGGGCCCTTAGGCCAAATAGCAACAATTCTACAAAGATAACAATGAAGCAAAAGTGCCATAAAGATGGCTATAACACAAAGCCAATCAAGGTGCCTTAACCCTAGGCATCTGACCGACCGCCAAGCTAGTCGTCAAGAAAGCGCAACACGTAGCACAAAAGAGAGGCTCTTGGAGCTCTCCTTCTTCCTCTGCAACAAAAGCCACAAAAATGCCACAACCACGGCGATGAGTACATAAAGTACTCCATAAGACTTACGTGTGAGATAACAGAACTATAATTTAGCTACATGCAAGCTTTATTTAAGTGGATGAGGCTTTGGACTCATTTTAGCATAAAGCAACATTTATTTGCAATAACATAATAGATTGAAGGCAATTTGGCAAAGCATTTTTAAATGTTGAAGTAACAACGAGATAATAACATAATAACAACAACAAGAACAATCACGAAGTGACTAACCCAAGTCACCACAACAATAGCATGAACTCCCGCTCATACCAACCATGTCAAGTTTTAATTAAAGGTTGTAGTCTAGTCTTGAACGACCTTACCAAGCATGTCCATAACCTAGGACGAGGCTATTCAATAGTTTTATCCTGCAGGTGTACCACTGCACCCACACGCCGATCGCTTTCCTTTACGCACACTTCCGAAGGTGTGCCGCACGGCTAAGTCCTACGAGACCTTTCCAAAGGATGAATGCTAATTACGAGTCAGCACAACCCACGGGGAGAAGGAGACATCACACAACCTTCCCTAAGCTAATGCTCCCTCCCACACTATACATATACATTTGTTTTGAAAACACACCAACCGAGCTCGCTCATAATTAACACCTCCTAGAGTACTTAGTCAAGAGGGTTCCATATGCCCTCAGCGTGGTTAGTACGCTAAATTGCTGGCTTAGTGACCCAAGTACTCGGTCCTTAGGGACCCGGGCATACCACCACATCCAAAAACCACGCCATCCATCCAATATGCCCAAGTCTAAATCAATCTTTTATTTTCAGTTTTTGATTTTACAATTAATCAAAGCACAAGTGCTGGACATATAGGAGTAATAATCATTTTTGAGTGATCAAGATCATCGACTAAGTCGATGATCGCCCATTTCTACCGATAACTAAGCATGTCTAAGCAATTTACATCGAAACTACTAAGTGATAAGAGCTCATCCAACGAGCTCCCACCACAGCAAATAACCTAGGCTCATGGTAGTAGAGGATGAACAATTCCTCAGATTATGCAACTATAGGCTTGCTAGCTTACATTTAACACAAAGTAGCATGCATACATAGAAGTAAAACGATATATTAAGCTTTAAAGTAATGGGACAATGATGGAAATGATCAAACTACTTGCCTTGTTGCTGGCCAAGTTGTGGCAGAGGGTCGCTCTCGGGATCACCACAAATGTCGGTTTCAACGGAAAAGCGAGAAAGAACCGATAAGAACGATTTAAACACAACAAAGACAGCACAACAAACGAACTCCAAATTCTCTGAATTTTCTACAGCAACAAGGGATGATTTTAGGAATTTTGCATCAAGAACCAATTGATTTGGATTCTCAATGCAAAAGTTATGAGCAAAACAATTCTGCTCAAATTTCTAAAATACCAAACCGCACTATTCACTAATTTAATTGTGAGGCAACATTTTCTAGAAAAGTAGTGAAGCTGAAATTTTATCAGTAAAACCAGCACCTCATGAGATGAATAACACAATTGAGTTCACCTCATTTGGAGCTATATTGCACTCTCTACAAATTTTCAAAAACAAGAACTTGAACAAAATTATAATGCACAAGTCCTCATTTTTATAACAGCAACAAGCTCAAAACTAATTTTCACAGTGAGTTCATTATTAGAGGAAACCAACAAAGTTGGTCTCACTCAAAAATAATCTACCGAGCATTAGTTTTGTATTTTACAAGTTAAGCATTGATTTAAGTGTATATTCTAAAGTTGGTTTTAAAATCTTATGGCAAACTGTGCTCTGGAGTTGAACTCAACATACAATCATTTTTGGATTAAAGTCAAGTCCAAGACAGAGCCAACATACTTTGAATGACCTCATTTGGATTAAAAATGAAAAAGATATGGAATTCTAAAGTTTATACCTTATTTCAGCTTTATACTAGAGCTCACTGGAATTTCTAAAACCCATAAGGACATGGGAGGACGTGAGCCACAGATCATAGATCTAACGGCTCAAGACCTCCCAGTGAACAACGCACACGCGGCTCAGAGGTCCAGAGGTCCTGGACCTCCTAGTAACGCATCTGCGCGAGGTGTGGAGAGGTCGTGGCCGTAGATGGAAAATCCAACGGACCACAACGATGGGGAGGTCCTAACGGACCAGATCTAAAGGGAGGTCCTCAACGGCCGAGATCTTCCAAAGGAAGATCTAAACTACCAAGATCTCCCGAGGAAGATCTACATCGTCAAGACCTCACAGGGAGGTCCCGGACGGTCCAGATGTTCCAAGGAGGTCCTCGATGGTTCGGATCGTCCGAGGGAGGACCTTGACGGTCAAGATCTACCCGGGAGGTCATGAACTACCGAGATAACCTAGGGAGGTCCTAAGGGAGGTCCTAACGTCCACTGCACCTCCGTGGAGGTCTCGACGGCCACGATTGCGCAAGGGAAGGTCTTGGGCGCCCGGATCTCCTCGGAGGAGGTCCGGGCGCCCTGCACTCAGCGCTTTAACTTCGCGCCGCCGCTAGGACATGAATAAATGCGCGGGACCATGAGGAGGTCCGCGAGAGGAGGTTTTAAATGCGCACAAGAGAGCGGGTTTAATGGCATTTATCGCTAACCCCATGATTGCAATGATTGGGCATTAAAACAGGAATTTATGTCCTAAAACGACAATGACACGCCGGGGCGTCAAACAAAATCCCGAAGGGAAGAAGTGATCTCGCCGGCGATGTAGAGCCCGCCGGTGAGGTCCATAATACCGCGGTCCGCAATAACCATGCGCACTAATGGTCCTCCTCTCAACGGCGGCGACGCCTTGAACGCCGCCGAGCCGAGAGGTCAAAAGATGACCAAAGACGGCCAAACTACGAAAATGCAAAATGGAGCTCCGCGCGACAATCAGCGTGTGCCAAAACTTAAGCTCCGCAACATGCATTCAGCGGTGCCAAGATCTAAAGGACTAACAGGAGGTGTACCGGAGGTCCTAAGGTCCGGGAGGTCGTGGAGGTGATGACCGGAGTTGGGGAAGACAATGAAGCCGCGACTCACGGCACCAGCTCAAGCTCAGCTTTGTCCACCTCTGAAAAATGCCCAAACAAAATAAGTTAGGGTTATTTCAGAGGTTTGGGGAGCACAAAGTGAGCAAGGGTTGAAGAAGGAGCCACTGGAACCCTTGAGTCACCGAGGAGTTCCAAGGACTTCAACAATGGCACCACTAGAGAGGAGGTGAGTGAGTTAGGAGCTCACCCAAACACTGGTATGACAGCTCCAAGTGTGTAAAGGAAGCCAACGGGGAGCTCGAGTGGACACTTATAGCCCGAGGTGAAGGTTATAAGCTGGGCTAAGCTCCATGGTGAGCTTAGCCCACGGGTTGGTCCATGGGGTGGACATGATATAAAGTTGACAACTGGCGGTCCGAGTGGACATGAGAGCGGAAGGTCGACCAAAGATTAAATGCGGTCGCAGAGAGTCAAAAGGTGCATGAGGCTCGGCGCGACACTCCACCGCTCGAGCACGCATGCGCGCCAGAGGAAGGAGAAGAACAGGGAGGTCTTGGTGACCGTTGGATAAGACACAGGAGAGGTCCTAACCATCGGATCCAATTTTTGAACCGTTATGTTTTAAGTGGCCGGGAGGAGGTCCCACCACACGATCAAGGATGGGGAGGTCGTGGCCCTCCGATTTCATAATCGCAAAACGCACGTGAGGAAAAGGGACAGAGGTCCAAAGCGTTGGATCTCCATCCAACAGCAAGGACCTCCAGTGAGGACTTAACACGCACGCGATCAAAAAGACATGAGGGGAGGTCATGGCCTTTGGATTTAAATCAAGGGCACACAATGACCGGGAGGTCTCGATATGATGCGCAAGCGAGCAAGGGAGGTCAGGGCCGTTAGATTTAGATCTAAGGGTTCGATCAAAAGAGGTGGAGGTCTGAGCTTGCGCAACGCACAAGGGAGGTCGTGGCCTTTAGATTTAGATCTAAGGGCTACGATCTCACGTCTTGTTGGGAGGTCTGCGCATGAGACAAAGGAGGTCGTGACCGTAGATTTTAATCTAACGGTGCACAACAAAAGATGGGGAGGTTGTGAGTGCTTGATAGCACGGGAGGTCGTGAGTCGTTGGATTTGATCCAATGGCTACGACCTTGGTTAGAGGGGAGGTTTGTTTAGTTTAACGGTGAGGGAGGTCGTGGCCATGGATCTTGGATCCAAGGGTCGTGACCTCACGCAGTGGGAGGACCCGATGAGTATGTTGAGGAGGAGGTCGTGGTTGTTGGATTTGATCCAACGGCCACGACCTCAACAAATGGGATGACCTCACCGCGATGGTTTAACAAATGAGGAGGTCTTTGAGGTTTAACACACCGGAGGTCATGACCGTGGATCTTTGATCCAACGATTCTGACTGATGAGGTGGGAAAGCTTTGTCGGTGTTGACCGCGAGGAGGTCTGGCGCCCACGCTGACCCGAGGAGGTCCACGCGTCCGAAGGACTTGAAGGGAGGTCTGGGTGCGTTGGTTGAGGGGAGGTCGTGGCCTTTGGATTAGATCCAACGGCCTCGACCTCATCAAATGAGGAAGGAGGTCGATGGGGTTGGGTGACCGGCTTTGCAAAGTGGCTAGCCCAAGGAACAATGTAGGCTTTAAATTTTAGTTTTAACAAATGAAACTTAGCAGTAATTATTTGAGATAGCAAATGAACTCCAAATTTGATGAAATTTTAACTCGAGCTTGTTGACAATGAGATCAACCTTGCATAAAATTTCCAGAGGTTATTATGCAATGCATTTTTCTCAGGAAATTCATGAAGGTTGCTTAAAGGATTGTTTTGCCTCCAAAATTATCAACAAGTGTTATAACTCATGATATTTTTCAGAGGGTCCCACCTCAGTTTTAGGACCAAAGAAAATACTTTCCAATTGTTTGGCACAAGATTTAAGATAATTGGAAAAGGAATTTGACTTTTGGTCAACAAGAGCTTTGTGTTTTTGGATTACACAACTCTTGGACAAGAATTACATGAGATTTTAGGGGTTTTCAAGTTGTGAGAAAAAAGTTTTAATTTCTACACATATAATTATACTTGATTAACCCTAATTATACAGTTGGGATGTTACAGTGTGCACCAAATGAAAAAAGGCCATATGGGGCGACGGAATGCGACGGGCCCAAAAGGGAAAAGGCCCGTACGGGAGAAAAAAAAAGGAAAGAAAAAGAAATTCTGGATTTTGCAAAAAAAGTCCTCGGATTTCATGAAATTGTGTGAATTTTTTTTCAGAACTGAAATTTCATGATTTAAACCTTGGCAATTGCAGAATTCGTCGAAAATTCATTTTTCAGCAGAAAAGGGCCTCGGAAATTCAATTTTTGAATCAAAAATTGCATTTGAAGCATGTTTAACTGTGTTATTATTATTTCTATGCAATTTATTTATTGTATTTACTGTTTTGACTATCTGTGATTGTTTATATTGCTTTTAATCACTGAAAATAGCAGTAAATCATGAAAAATGCATAGAAAAATACGGGATCACGAACCAAGAGTTCAAAGAGTATTATGAGAATTTTGCAACCATTTTATGTAAATTACTAGTAGTAATCTTACGAACTCTTTGCATGAATATAGAAATGACTGGCATCATGAACTAGGAGTTCGAAGAACTGACCCAGCACGGCCAGAATTTGTACAGATTTTGTACCAGTCTTCAATTCTGTGGTAAGGTAACCACGGATAAGCAGAAGATTGAGCAGACTCTCTCTAACTTTCACTCAAATGCGGTGCAATCCGCACGCAACTATCGTCAAGACGGCTACGAGGAGTACGCCGAATTAATTGACACCATGCAAGTTACGAAAACTCAAGATGATGTTCTGAGGAAGAACTACATCTCACAACCACCTAGTAGTAATGTTGGCCATGAAGCCAATGCTACAAGGTGATGAAGCCTCTCACGTAGGAGAGGGGCAAGAAGGGTAAGGTCGTGGGTCACACGTTATTGATGCTTTCCAATCTAAGAAGAAGGGCGAAAGACAGCATGAGGCATACCTCGCCATTGCAGGCACGGAGGATCCATATCCATTAGTTGCACTCATGGATATGGACAGCCTAGTAGCAGCCCCCATCATCCCTCCTTTGGACATCGCAGGCTCGCAGCGGCCGCAACCGTAGTTGTCCAAGAGGAGAAGATCGCCATGTAGCAGATTGAGGCAGAAGTTTATGAATACTTCGTTGATTCGATCTAGTGCACGCATTGCACTTGGATCTTTTATAGTAACTTACAATTTGTAATTGAAGCAGAATATTGAATTATTTAATTCTTTGAATAATTGTTGTAAGCTCTAGGAGAGCAAAGCATTAAATTCTTATGATGAGCCCTGCAAGACTTTTTCCTGTATTTATAATAGCAAGTTATGTTCTGATATCTGAAGTATTTTATTTATGTCTTGCTTGCTTTCTGCTGCATATTAATAAAGTACATTATATTAGAACACGTGTGGCGCCCTATGGAGGAAGTGTGCTCAGCAGGATAGCGGCACAACGAATACCACCTTGAGAGAGACGAAATCTTTCAGTCGATCAGCAAGAATGCAGGTCATTTTATGACAATCGCAGGCAGCGATACTTGTATAATTGGCTTAGGAAGGGCCACAATTATACTCCCGATGAGCACAACTTTGGTCATTAAAGAAGCCTTGTTGTACCCAAAATCGACTAGAACTCTCAAGGATATTCGAGCTAACAGTTTCCACGTAGAGACTGAAGAAGAGTATGATAAGGAATACCTGCTCATTACAAAGCGTGAAGAAAGTGAAAAAAAAAGTATTAGAACGACTTCCTTCATTTGAAACTGGGCTATACTACACTAATATTAAGGCATCTGCAGCCTATACTGCCCTGAAAACTGTATTTAGAAGCTCTGAACCTTTTCTATCTCTTGTATGATAGATAATGCCACCCAGGTCTTAGGATGATGAGAATTATAATTAACAATTCACATAGACATGATGTCAATGTAAAGAATTTCTTGAATCAGGAAGATTTTGTGTGCCCCGCATGTGCCACCGGAAAATTAATTACTAGACCTTCTACTTTGAAAGCGAAGGATGAAGTCCCTGCATTCCTGGACCGTACCCAGGGAGACATTTGTAGTCCTATACAACCCCTGTCAGGGCCATTTAGGTACTTTATGGTGCTCATTGGTGCTTCCTCAAAATGGTTGCACGTATGTTTACTATCTACGAGAAACTACACTTTTGCATAGCTAAATCTTGGAGATAATTAAAATTAGAAATATTTTCCCTGATCATCATGTGAAGTCCACTAAGATGGACAACTGCGGAGAATTTACTTCAAGGACATTTGATGATTATTATATAGCAATGGGAATTAAAGTTGAGCATTCTGCACCGCATGTCCATACCCAGAATGGACTAGCAGAGGCATTAATTGAAATGATTAAATTTATTGCCCGACCACTTTTGAAGAATTGTAATTTACCAACTACATGTAGGGGACACATAGTCTTGCACACAGCAACTCTCATCAATTTTAGACCATCGATATATAACATCCATTCACCTATGCAACTAGCGTAAAGATCAGCACCGAAAATTTCTTATCTTTAAAGATTTGGTTGCAAGGTTTATATACCTTTACCACCACACAGCGAACTGCAATAGACCTTCTCTGAAAGTCTGGGATATACGCTGGTTATGAGACAACATTCATAACCAGGTATTTAGACCCTATGATGAGAGATTTGTATACCGTTCACTTCGTTGATAGCATATTTGATGATGATAGTTTCCTGTCATTAGGGGGAGGAAATCAACCTCTTGATGAAAAATATTGGGAAATAGAGAAGTCCAGAAGATAATTAAAGTCTTAGAAGACAATTGAAGTCTAGAAGACAATTGTAGTCCAGAAGATAATTGATTTGCAAGCATTAGCGAATCTACTGCCTAACCACTTTAGTGATTTGAAGAGCATGACTAAGTCGCATATGCTTGTACGCAATGCACCGAAGAGGGTTGAAATACCGATGAAGGTATCCCTAATCCCATCATAAGGCCTCTGAAAGGACGAGAACTCCGGCTCCTCGAATCCGAAGTACCTGGGGACGCCTGATGAAAAAGGATAAGAAGGACTTAACACAACTGATCACTGAAGTACCCCAGAACCAGAAGGGGAGCCAGTTGAGACCTGGTACTAGTATGGAACCTTCATAAAAGGCATACCAGAATTGAACATCCCCATGAAGGGAGACATCAACATGGATGTGTGCGCACGTATCGGAGCTAAAAACTAAAGGGACTTGCCCCGTAATTAGAAGCAGCGGTGAGCAAGTAGAAGCACTAGAAGAATCGCTCCTTGAAGAAATAGCTATAAACTTTGTGACCTCGGGAGAATCTATGAATAAGACAACAACCAATGTCGACATTGATTTTGCAAAGAAAATTATCACAACTATCGATCTTCATCCAGAGCCTGTATCACTCGCTGAATAAAAGAAAAGATCAGATTGGGAAGATTGGAAGAAGGCAATAGAAGCAGAATTATTATCTCTAAAAAAAGGTGTTTGGACCTGTAAGCCGCACGCCTTCCCATGTACACCCCCCATAGGGCATAAGTGGGTATTTGTTCGAAAGAGAAATGAAAATAATGAAGAAGTAAGGCTCGTTGCACAAGGTTTCACTCAACATCCAAGAGATGATTATGAAGAAATCTATTCCCCGGTCATGGGAGGAACCACCCTTTAGATATTTAATCTCAGTGGTAGTAAACTTGAAGTTAAAAGTGAAATTGATGGATGTGGTAACAGCATACCTTTATAAAATATTGGATTCAGACATCTATATGAAGATACCTAAATATATCCCTGTCCCGAACCAAGATAGAGAAAATAGAAATCTATACAGTGTGAAACTTAGAAAGTCACTTACAGACTTAAGCAATCAGGCAGGATGTGGTATAATTGATTGAAGCGACTTTCTATGCATGAAAGGCTACATGAACAATGAGAATAATCTCTGTGTATTTATACGATGATCCCAGGATAGATTTTGTATAATCTCAGTGTATGAAAATGATCTGAATATCATTGGAACCTTCGAAGGTATTAAGAAAGCAAGCTCTTACTTGGAGTTAGAGTTCGAAAGGAAAGATTCGGGTAAAACCAAATATTGCCTAGGCTTGCAGCTTGAGCATGCTCCTGAATGGCTTTTAGTACACCAGTCAACCTACACTCAGAAAGTGTTAGAAATATTTGAATTTGAAAAGGCATACCCTTCGAAAGTGCCAATGGTTGGGAGATCTTTGCAGCATGACAAAGACCCGTACATACCTAAAGAAGAGGGGGAGAAAGTTCTAGGACCGAAATTCCCATACTTGTGCGCAGTAGGAGCACTCATGTATTTAGCAAACTATACTAGGGTCGGCATTGCATTTGTTGTAAACCTACTAGCAAGGCATAGTATAGAACCTACCAAAGGCATTGGCAGGGAATGAAGGACATTTTCCGATACCTCTAAGGAAGCAAAGAACTTGGTCTGTTCTACAGAAAGAACCAAGACCTAACTATGAATGGCTATGCAAATACCGGGTACCTGTAGAACCCGCATACAGCCAAATCACGAACATGCTATGTATTCCTATGTGGTGGAACTGCAATTCCATAGAAATCGTCTAAGCAGAGTCTTGTATCGACTTCGACGAACCACTCGGAAATAATAGCACTGTACGAGGCCTCACAAGAATGTGCTTGGCTTTGACGGATGATTCACCACATCCAACAGTCGTATGGATTGAATACCGCGTAAACCCTCACTATTATCTATGAAGATAATACAGCTTGTGTTGTACAAATGCACATGGGTTATGTGAAGAATCATCTCATAAAGCATATCAACCCCAAGTTCTTCTTTGCTCATGAATTACAAAAGATAGACGAAATTAAAGTACTGCATACTTGTGAGAACCCGAGGTATTTAACTCGTAATACTTAACCATCCAATTAGCCCTAGCATTACAAATCAAATATCGCGCCTCTCGGCACATATGTACTTCCCAGAATTGCAGTACACATGCCCCATACAAAAAGTAAGCACCCATTCCATACACAAGTCATTACAAGCGTACAACTTAAGGGACATACAAGATCATATTACAAAAGTAGGGCCAACTGGCCAAAAGACAAGGTAAATAACCAAAGTAGCAGCGGAAACATAAGCCATAAGATGGCGATAAACAAAAGCCAAACGGTTTGCCATTACCCACAAGGCAACCGACCGGGCCGCCAAGCTAGTCGTCGAAATCAAAGTCGTAGTCGGTCTCACAATAGTCGATCCCTTGGGGATCAACCTCCTCTGCAACAATTAATTAATCAAAGCAAATGAGTACAAAAATGTACTCGCAAGACTTACGTGTAGGGTAACAGCCTATACATAGCTACATGCAAGCTTATTTAAGTGGAGGAGGCTCTAGACTCATTTTCAGCATAAAGCAAGTTTTCATTTGCAATAATGTAATAGATTTTAAAGCAATTTTACAATCTGTTTTTATTTGACAAAAACAGCGAGATACAAGGAACAATAATAACAAGACATCCTGGAAGTGGCTAACCCAATAGCCACCACAACAATAGCATGAATTCCCCATTCATACCACCCACATCAAGTTTTAATTAAATGTTATAGTCTAACTCTTGTAGAGACCTAACCAAGCGTGTCCATAACCTAGGATGAGGCTATTCGAATAGTTTATACCCTGCAGGGGTGTACCAATGTAACCACATGTCAGATCGCCTTTTCGCCAAGCTATTTAGCACACTTCCTTTGGTATGTCAGCACGGCTAAGTCCTACGAGACATTTCCAATATTGTGCATTAACTACGAGTCGCCCGTATGGGAATAGAAACCCCCATACGTTGTGACGGAGTCAACGGCAGAGAGAGAACTTACCGTTGCTCCTCGGGGTAGGGAACTTGGACTTAATACCAAACCCATCCCGTCACGCCCAACACACACATGGGATAAATCCTCTTTCAACACAACACAACCTCCTGCGACCCGGAGCTAACACACGCCAAAGTACTAAGTCAAGAGAGGTCCCATATCCCCCTCATGTGGTTAGTACGCAAAAGTGCTTGGGTCGGTGTCCAAGATGTTCGGTCCTTGTTGACCCGGGCACCATTCCAGTCACACCATAAGATCGCACCGTCAACCATTGTGCCCAAGTCCAAAACATTTTATTTTCAGTTTCAGTTTTTGACTTTACAAAGTAACAAAGCACAAAGTGCTGAGCATAATGATAATAATAGTTTTGTGTGATCAAAGTTATCGACTAAGTCGATAACCGCCCAATTCTACCGGTAGCTAAGTATTTTTAAGCATGACACCGTAAAGACAATAAAAGAGCATAATTCAACCACCGGGCTCTAATTCACTGGCGAGATTAATACCTTATGTTTAGTGGTAGTGGATGAACAATTTAAGGGCAACCATGCAATAGGAATAACTACCTCTAATCGGGAAAATAAACTTTGACACGAAAGCATTCATACATAGAATTTGTAAACAAAGTATTAGACTTTGAAAGTAATGGGACATTTATGATCAAACTGCTTGCCTTGCTGGAGATAACTTTCTTACTGCAGAGGATCACTCTCGTATTCAATATAATCACCGGAACCTATCGAAAGAATTGAGAAGCACAAATAAGAACGAATAACACCGAGAATACTCAAAAATTCAAAGTCATCCAAAAATCATGAAAACCTCACATAAGGAAGATCATGATTTTAGATGAATTTATATGAAAGAATTATTCCGTTTGGATTTAGTATGCGAGAGTTATAGTAGTTTGAATCTCAGATTTCAGGAAAATCAAATTAATTCTCATCTGTTACTGTTCATCCGATTTTAATTATTTAGTGAAATTTTGCAGGATAGTGGTGGATATAAGGATTATAAAAATGGATAGAGGATGAAATTATATGAACAACCCAATTGGATTCATCCCATTTGGAGTTCAAATGAATCACTTACGAATTTTTGAAGTTAATTCAATTTCTAGTGTAAAAATAGTTCATTCCAGAAATTAATTCCAATTTCAAAATTTTCTGGGACAATAACATGATTCAAACCTATTCCAAGTTAAAGTACATCAATAATTAAAACTAACAAAATTGGTTTCACTGCTTTTGGAGTTGATTCAAATAGTTATACATTTTCAAGTTTAAACCAACCTTTTCATAAACTACCTCACCGACTTAGTGCCTCTAATGCTATTAACATAACTATGGCAGGGTATCATTATACATCTTAGATTACTGATCATGTTATCTACAAAAAGGACAACACTCATACTGAGAATCTATTAGTCCTATTCACTTAGATTACAATTTTCAGATCAAGTAATTCAATCGAGTGACCTAGATGACAATCACAGAGTTTGATAACAAGAGCAAGAAGGTTTTGCACAAGGGTTACTCTAACAATACACTTTTTCTTCTAACCACTAACTTGAGTGACACTACTGTCAGTTATCAAAGTTGCTCTCTGTTGGTTTTAACGCCTAAAGTTCCAATGGAACAATAACCCTCTAAGAACAACATCTTAGAACGGTCATCAGCCCACTGTCAATTCCATTTATCTTCAGCTTTCCCTGCTGTTCAGACCTTCTAAACTTTTGAGAAGAGATTGTTAAATGAATTTTCAATTCATCTAGAATAGTGTGGGTTTCTACTGTCATCTTTAATTACACCAGATCATCCTTTTCTGCTCAATACTTCTTCCTATGGAGGTACTGTTTGTGCTGCTAGTTAGATAAAAGTTCAATGGTTAAGTGAGCCAAGGACCCTTGTAACTACTGGTATAAGAATGGCACTAGCCTACCGACAAAACCATTTATATGCAGATTGCTTTCTCTATTCCTTCATTCCTTTTAAGTAGTTTTTCTGATTTGAGGTACTAATAACTTTAACTCCTTGATAATACAAACTTCAATTCTTTGTTAACTTAGGAAACTTAGTTTTGGAATTGAGTGCAATTTGACAAAACAAGATTTCTTCTAAACCTCTTTTCTGCTTAACAGTTCAACCAAGAGACTATACTGATCTTTCAACTGCTCTTCCCACTAATTCATTTTCCAATTTGCTTAGCACACTTTTGAGTGGCATCATTTTCAGTCAACAAGGTGGTTTTCTCAAATCCCTACAGTGATTCCATTTTCAGAGAAGAAGGTTCTTCAGAGATGAAACATACAAGAACAAAGTGCATGAGGGGCTCAGTGAGGTATGTCCCGGTGAGGGAGTGGCGAGGCGCCAAAGACTCCACCAAATTGGATTGCCCGAGGGCTACTGGAGCTCGTGGTGGTGGCAGTCAGGCTTGAGCCGCACCGAGGCGGGCGGCGAGTCTTGGTGGGCACCCTGGCGGGCGAAAAGAGGGCGGCGCACTGGAGAAGACTAGGAGGGAAATTAAGGCGCGCAAGGGTACGAGTAGAGCTCAGGGGACTCACCGGGGTGGTTGCCTTCGACGGAGAAGCACCAAAGTGGGCCGACGGCGGAAACCTGCGGCGGCGCGAGGTGGTCACCGTGGCGGGGTCGCTGTGGAGCAAAACAACACAAGTGAGTGATCGGGGAAAGTCAAGGGAGACTAGAGGGTGCTCAGGGAGGAAGGAATCAGAAGGGGAGGCGTCGGAGAAGAAGTAGCAGCAAAGGAGGCGGTGGTGGCTGTGGTCGGGGAAGAAGGGCGGCGCGAGGTGCTCTAGTGGCTCAAGCCCCAAATTGACGAGGGGGGGGTTGCTCCTCGGGATGAATGGCGCGCCGTGATGCGGTAAGGGGCGGCCAGGGTTCGCCAGAGCGGTCGGGATGCTTGGAGGCGGTGCGGCCATGGCGACACTTGGCTGTCGGGGCTCGGTTCGAGTGGAGCTCAGGGAAGAGAGGAAATGGCTCAGGGAGTTGGGAGAGCTAGAGAGGGCGAGGAACGGGAGAGCTCAAGACCAGGCAACCATGTCTGCCCTTAAATGGTGACTTGAGCTCACGGGATGTCGCGCTTTGTCCTTGCGACTGCGATGGTTCTCGCATGAGAACTTGGCGATGGACGGGGAAGCTGCCGATGGCGTCAGTAGGAGAAGGCCCCGGTTGGTTGCCCTAGGCGGTGGCGCGACGACGCTGACGGAGGGAGACGGAGGAGGCCGGGCGGTGTGGTGCCCATGCGCGCGCGCTCGGCAGAGAAGAAGCCGCGCATGGAGAAGAAAACATGCGACCGGACCCCACTCGCCAGAGACGTAGGTAAAAAGGGCTGGGTCAGCCAACAGCTCTAGCCTGATCGGACGGTCTACGTGATTTAGGTTTCGGACGGTCCGATCGGCCACTCAATCTGGACCGCTGATTTTAGATCGGACGATTCACGAGAGGTGCAGCTAGTTGGTTCGGTTGAGTCACTTAACTCGGGTCGGAGGAACAGTGTTAGCTGGTTAGGTTTGAGCCTAAAGTTTCACTAAGACAATTTAAATTGGTTCTACTTTGACTAGGGTCTTAAAAATATAAATAAAATTCCTAAAATCTTTAAATAATTCGGAGGGGTTCCTGGGATGTTATAGTACCCATATAAAACCAGAAACACACTGTTCAAGATTTATTGGATTATTTAAATTCAAACTTGGCATAGGTTATTGATTTGAGTTGAATTTTCTGAGGGTTAAAACTATTCCAAAAAAATTGGGAAAATTATATTTATTCATGATAACTATTATATTATTTGAATATATTATTTCCAGATGATGTTCATAAATTTCTATTCTTGTTTTCTTTTGGAATTTAAATTTGAAGTGTATGTTTTCTTTGAGTTCAAAATTTTCAAAAGCAACAAATTATGCAAATGCTCCAAAAAAAACTAATGCATGTTCAAAAGTTTTAAATTCTTCTCATTTTGATACATTTGAAATACAAACCCAAGTGCAATACATGATGTAAAAGATTCAAAAATACTGTGCATGTTAAAGATATGCATACTAATTATCATTTATTAATTTGGGGACATTTTGCATACGAAAACGGCTGCTAAAACTTCGGAGGCTGTTTTGAGGCCCTAAACGACCTTTTTTGGGGGGTTTTCACTTTGTCTGGAGTCTCCTGAGCCTCGCGAACGAATCTAATATGGACTTTTCGTTAGCTTTCCAACGAGCCAAAGAACGTCGCAATCCGAGTTCGTATGCAAAAGTTATGACGGTTTTACCGAACAGTGCGCGATCTACCATCTATATTTTTGCCCAAACCAAATAACTCAACATGAACTACACATGCGCAGAGAGCCTCCAACAATAAACCACAGCATCACCCACATCACAGTAGCATCAACTCAATCCATTTACAGAACACTAACACTAGCTCTCAGTAATCCACATCACAAAGCAAAGGGGGGAGTAGAGAGAGTGAGATCGTGGGAGGCCGGGGCGACGAAGTGGAGGAGGCCGAGGGCGACGAGGTCATGGGAGGCTAGTGACGATGAGGCTCGGGCGAGGTGGAGGAGGCCGGGGGTGACAGTTCGGAGGAGGCTGGTGACGATGAGGCCGGGGCGAGTTGGAGGAGGCCGCGGGCGACAAGCTCAGCGGAGGTCGGGCGCAAGGTGTGAGGAGGAGAAACGGCAAAGGAGGAGATGGAGGTATGAGGTGTGAGGAGGAGAGATGGCAGAGGAGGAGATGGAGGTTATATAAAGCGAGTTTCGGCAGCCCGCCCATTATGTTCAAATTTTTGTTTCCCGCCTAACAATCAGAGACGGTTCTTGTTAAGAACCGTCTGTGATACGCACCTATCACAGATGGTTTTTTAATAGAACCGTCTGTGATCATTCACAGACGGTTCTAATTATAAACCGGCTGTGATAATTTCATAATAAGAACCGTCTGTGATAGGCTATGCCCGGCCCCGATAGACCCAACACAGACGGTTCCATAGGAACCGTCTGTGATGGGGCGTCTACTATAGCCTGTTTTGTAGTAGTGATGATGGATGAGTGCCCAAGGGGAGTGTTAAGAAACTAGGCCCAGGCCAGGAGTTCTGGCCCAGGTGGGTGTAACACCCTAGCCCAACATAGAGCCTAGGATGCTACCAACTACTCTATTGACCCAACTAATTTCAACATCTTAATTAACATTCATGAATGAATGACATAAAGCTAATATTCAACGCTAGCACAACCTATAATTACTTAATAGAAGTATATCATCTATCATTTGAACATAAATCAATTCATGAAACCTCTCTTTTTCTACTAATCAAAAGCATTCCAACATCACTATGCTCAAGCAGTTAATCATCAAATAGCTACCTCTAGAGCATCAATGATCCGCAATTCAACGAGGATGATAGAATAATCAAATCAAACATTCTAATCCACGAAAGGAATTAAATGAACTTAAACAACGAGGAATTAAAAATAACTGAATAGAATTATGCATGCAATAATAATTTAAAACAGAATTAAATAATTTAAAATAATAGGATCAACATGGTCAAAGGTATAACTTGCCTTTCTTAAATTCTTCTCCTTCAACTACCTCAAATTCCTCGGAATCATCAAAATCTATACGTGAAATTAATCCAAATTCAAATAATACTTAAATAAATTCCAATGAAAATTCAAATTAACTCCAAATTAAATACTTTTGGTTTAGTTGGATATATCTTGATTTTACATGAATTTAGAAATTTTAATCATCGAAATCGGAGTTTGTATGAAGGAGAACGAACTCTCGGAAGTTTAAACCCTAAAGAAATTCTAAAATTCAGATTTTATTGAATCTCCCGATTTATTTTTCCAAAGGAAATACCCTTTATTGCACATGCTGACGTCATCGACCGAAAATCATTATTTGATCGTATTATTTCTATAAAGGAAAACATTTTCTATCTATGACATGTGGGCCCTTAGTCAATGGACTAGGTCCACGAACGATCAAACGTCCATGGTGGATTGGGCTCACCAAACAGTGCATGCGCTGAGACAGCGCTGGCGCAAGCACCACGCGGGCAGCCATCTGGGCCTTTAGCGCTGTCGTGGCGCTGATGAGGCTGCGACGTGGCTGAGCCATGTCAGCCCGTGATTGGTGGCGCTCCGGCGACGAGCTCGCCGGCGCTCTACACCGCAGTGAGCCACACGGATATGCGCAAAAGGGAGAGGAGGCAATAAGGGACTTGGTGCACTACCTTGTGGCGGCAGAGTGTAACAACCCAAAGTTCTGTTACCAATTTAAAAATTTATAAAGTTATTATTTTGTTGGATTTTCTAAAATTTGAAAGAGTTTGATTGCTTTATTTGAATTTTTGAAGTTTTAAAAGTCAAAAATAAAATTTATTTAAAGTTTTTGAAGTTTTATTTGAGTTTAATTTGAAAAATAAAAATCTAATTAATTTCTAAAATTTTCTGGAATTTTTTAAAAGCTTTTCCCTAATTACCTTAAAGCCAAAATAATTTTGTTTGCTAAATTAAAAGCCAACTTTAAGTTGGCAATAATTTTATTAAGTCCAAAATAACTCTAGGAATTTCTGTGAATTTTCCTAGAATTTTTGGATTTTAATTGCTATTTTATAAAGCTTAAATGAATTACTTGAATTATTTAAATGCTAAATCTTTAAAAATCATCCAATAGTGTTCGGGCCGAATTCCTCCAGCCCAACCCTATTTTCCCATGCCTGGCCGCTTTCGGCCCAGCTCGGCCCGCCCGCTCCCTTTTCCACCCGCGCCTCGTTCCGGCCATCGGATCTGAATCCGACGCTCACCAGCCGCGCCCTCCCTCTCCGCTTCACTTCCATGTGGGACCGCCCGGGTCATCTTCCCCCGCCCCTTCTTCCTCGCGTAGAAACCGCCCGACGCCGCCATTTTCGCCCGCGTGGGAGCTCTGTCAAACCGCCGCCCCGGTTCGCCCACGAGACCCACACGGCGTGCGCACGAACCGCCTCCACCCCCACTTTCTCCCCCTCTCTCCACGACCGGTTCGCCCGCGCACCCAATAGCCGCCGCCGCCATTGCCGCACACAATCTCCTCCCCTCGCCCTCCCCGACCCCTATAAACGGGAGCCTCGGGTGCGCCCCTTCCCCCTCAACCCATCCCCCTCATTCACCCCTCCTCACCTGCTCTCTTTTCGTCGGATTTCGCCGTTGAAGATTCCCGGCCAAAGCTCCGTTTTTCGTCTCCTCCGACGTCGTCAAGCCGTCCCCAACCATCTCGACCTCACCGTCGCCGTCGCCGCCTCAACGCCTACAAGGTGCGTGCCTCACCCTCACCGAAGACCCGCCACATCGCCACGCCAAAGGAGGCCCGATCCTCACCGCAGCCATCGCCCTCGCTGCCGCTGTTTCCTTTGCGTCCAATCGTCGCCGTGGTGAGCATCGCCTTCCCCCCTCTTCACATTGAGCCCCTCAGCGGAGCTCGCCGTGGTGCGTAGCGCCAGCGAGCTCAACGCCGAGCGCCGCCGCCTCCTATGCTGATGTGGCACCTCCACGTCACAGCCACGCAGGCGCCACCTCACCATCTTCAGTGACGTGATCGCCTAGTCACTGCCTACGTGTCACCAACGTGGCACACGTTTTCAGCTGAATTGGATTTCCACGCGATGACGTCAGCGTGACGCTTTATCCTGGATTTCCTTTGAAAGAATAATTCCGAAATTCGGGAAAATCCTATTATTCATCATTTCATGTGAATTGTAAACTTCCCGGGGTTCGTTCTCCTTCATACGACCTCCGATTTCGTTGATTCAAATTTCTAAATTATTATAAATTCAAGATCTACCTAAATAAACCAAAATTATTTAATTTGGAGTTCATTCGAATCTTTATTTTAATTTTATTTTAATTTAGCTTATTTTCGCGTATAGATTTCGACGACTTCGGAGAGTCAGATTTCGTTGCCGTTTGAGAGCAACTAATTGAGTAAGGCAAGTTACATTCTGGATCATATTTGCACCCATTATTTAAAATTATTTAATTCTATTTTAAATTATTACTACATGCTTATTTATATTCAGTGATTTAAATTCCTGCTTTAAATTCATAGTTATGCCTAATTCCTTTGTAGGGCCCATATTGACATTGAATCAAACCTATTGTCACCCTAGATAAAACCTAGTTGATACGATAGTATGAACTAGGACCATTTGGAAAAATTATGCTTAGTGATGCTTAGGCCCAAAAATATTTGATTTGGGGAATTTAAGCCAAAAATCAATTATTGTTTAAAATGTATCCATGGCATTGGTGTGTTATGGAAGTTTATAAATGACTTTAAAAAATGAAATAAAATGATGGTTTGTACTTGGGTGAAATAGTTGTTTGGTTGGTGCATGTCAATGCATGGGCTCAATCTGGTTAGGGTTGAGGCCCAGGGGTTATTTGGAAAGTCGCTCAAGTCAGTTAAGGACTGGCCTCTGAGCGTTCCTTTGCTAAGCCACATCGTACCACCACATGTCCTGAGAATGGGGAGGGGACCTGGCTGACTAATTTGCAATGTTCCACCATGGTCGTTCCCTTCAGATGCGGTGGGTAGTCATGTTACGACCTACGTTAGTCCCACCTGGTGCAAGTGTGGGCCACAAACCCAGCGGATGGGCAGTCCAAAGGGGGCGAAACCTTAGCGAGGGGTAACTATGGTGGAATAGCATATTGTAAAGGCCTTAGCACGTTCTCTAGACCGCTTACCTAAGGTAGTGAGCGGTGGTATAGAATTATGTCGGACAAACTAGAGAATTCGTGTCATGTGGGTAAAGCTGTACAGCCTCTGCAGAGTGTAAAACTATTCGAATAGCCGTGTCCACGGTCATGGACATGCTAGCAATGCCACTTAAAGTTATACTTTGATTTTGTTTTGAAAAGACTTTATCAAATGGTTTATGCAAATGGGAATTGGGCAGGAAGGCCTTGTGACAGGAGGGTATCCTTCACCACTTGTTGATGAATGTTATCCAAACTGTAAAACTGATTTGGGAAAATGAATTTTAGTTATTGCATAACCTAACTTGCGGGCACGGTAGTTATGCTCATACTTGCTTTATGCAAACAAATTTCAGAGGAGAAGGTCTTCGCTACCGGTGTGGATCTCGATAGCTAGGTCGCTACCCTAGTCGATTGCCTGTGGCAGATTAACTGGACTCTACTACATCTTCTTTGTCTTCTGCTGTGTTCTTTACTGTTGGCTTGTAAGCCTCTTTTGTAATAAACTCTGTTGATTATTAATAATATTGTGCGATTTATGGATGCTCTATTTATTGTGTGAACTAGCTACTGATCATGGGACTAGTTCAGAAATGCACAGAGGATTTGGGGTGTTAATCCCGGGTTCGACACAGAGCGCGACGAGGTGACCAGCGACGAGGGGTTTAGCGGCAGCGGTGCTAGGGCTATGACGATGAGGCTATTCCAGCAGTCCATGGTCAAAGCTGAAGCACGCACGAGGTAAACGGCATCGAGGCGATGCCGGGAATGTGGACGGTGTCGACGAGAGCGGGCTCGACGGTGGCAGAATCGAAGGTCGAAGCAACTTCGGCCGGCAGCGAGGATCTTCGAATTTCGGGCGCTAAGGGATGGGAGGAGGGCTAGGGCTTGCAATGGCGAGATGAGAGGCCAAGGCGATCCCGGAGCTCCCTTATATAGGGCTCAGGCGTGGAGAGCAAGAAGCTCCCGCCGGGTCCAAGGCAAAATCAACGGGATTTGGGGCCAGAGATGGAAGGGACATGGACGTAATGGGTGCGGAATCAACACGGCATTTAAATGCCAGCATAATCTTAGAGAATCCGCGACGGTTGGCTGGTTTTGGAAGCTTTCCCATGTGGCATCAATGGCGAATGGAAAAGGAAAGCACTGGGGAAGAAGAAGGAAAGAAGAAGATGGGTGACGTGGGCGCGGTGGGTCCTACGTGTAAGTGAGGTGGAGAGAGGATGGGAAAAAGAAAACGTGGGCCCATCCGTCGATGAGAGGATCACATGGCGGTTCGGACCGGATTTAATTCATCATGTGGGAGGGGCACTTGGTAGTGACGTAATGAGGTGGTTCGGACCGTCCGAAAAGAAAATTGGGCTGAGCAAGTGGGCTGTGCGTGCGTGAAAGAGGACTGGGCTGAGGGAGTTTTGGCCCAAGGATTAAGTCCGGATTTAAAATGGTTTAGTGATTTAAATAATTCTGATAATTCATTTAAGCTTTAGAAAATAGCAAATAAAGTCCAAAAAATTATGAGAAAATTCACAGAAATTCCCTGAGTCATTTTGGACTTAAATAAAAAAAGTTACAACTTATAATTAGTAATTAAATTTGCTAATAATTTATTTTGGCTTTAAAATAAATAAGAAAGAGCTTTTAAAATTTTGAAAAATTCCAGGAAAATAATTAAATTTTATTTTTAACTAGAAATTGAAAATAGGGCTATTGCAGGTTCAGCTTCAATCCATTTGTGAATGTATCAAAAGCCACAAAAAGGAACTCGAAGCCCCCTAGTGCTTTTGGGAATGGTCCTAGGATATCGAGACCCCAGGTCGTAAAAGGCCAAGATAGAGGGATTGTTTGTAATGCCTGAGCCGGTTGGTGTATTTGTCTGCTATGAAACTGGCATTGTACACATTTCTTAACCAACTCTTTGGCATCTTGAAGGGTTGTAGGCCAGCAGAAACCTTGTCGAAAGGCCTTCGACCAGCGTTCTGTAAGAAGCATGAGTTCCACAAATGCCCCATGTATGTCATGAAGGAGATTTAACCCTTCTTTTTGCGATATGCATCGCATAAGGACCCCTTGAGTACCTCGTTTATAGAGGACTCCATCAACCAAAGTATATATTTTGGCATTTCGGGATAAGCGATCTGCCTTGAGATCATCATCGGGTACTGTACCCTTCTGAAGATACTTGTAAATAGGAGTCATCCAGGTATCCTCACATTCTAGAGAGACCGTCTCAATAGGAGCTGTCTCTGGTTCGTCGACTAGAGACGGTTTCTAGAGTTGCTCCAAGAAGAATCCTTTTGGTACTTGTGATCGGGAAGAAGCTATTTGAGCTAACTGGTTAGAGAGAAAATTATCCTTTCAAGGGATATATTGTACCTCAAAACCGAAAAAAATGCTTTTCAAGCTTTCTAACTTCCGATAAGTACCGAGACATTGTTGGATTAGAGCACTAGTACTCTTTTTCGACTTGGTTCACGAATAGTTGAGAGTCTCCTCTCACGAGTTGTCGTCGAATCCTGAGCGCTTTCACTGCTCGTAAGCCAGCCAATAATCCTTCGTATTCTGCCACATTGTTAGTGGCAGGGAAGTCGAATTGAATAACATACTTTAAGGTCTCTCTTGTGGAAAATTCCAAGACCACCCAGAGCCCGAGCCACTTAACATAAGCAACCCATCAAAGTACATCGTCCACTGGTCGTGAGTATTGTGCTGAAGATCCTGAACAGGTTCAAGATTTATTCATTCGGCGATAAAGTCTGCAAAGATCTGGGATTTAATGGTCGTTCGGGACACAAAATAGAGGTTAAACTCCCCAAGTTCTACTGATCATTTTGTCATGCATCCCACTGCTTCCCTGTTCTGGAGGACCACTCATAAGGAAAACTCAGACGACACAATCATCTTGTGCGCTTGAAAATAATGCCGCAATTCCCTCGAAGACATGAGTAGGGCATATAGAAGTTTTTGAACCTAAGGGTATCGCTCTCTAGGCCCATTTAAAACTTCACTTACGTAGTAACTGGTCGTTGGACGTTTTCATGTTCTGCAACTAGTACTGCGCTCACTGCCTGTGGCGTGGTAGCTAGATAAATTAAGAGCGCCTCTTCTAGTTTTGGAGAAACCAGAACAAAAGCACTCGTAAGGTATTTCTTGACATCCTTGAAGGCATTGTTTGCCTCTTCTAAGGACTCAAAACCCTCATGTTTTCTTAGAAGTTTGACAAAAGGAAGTTCTTTTTCTTCTAGTCGTGCGATGAAATGACTTAAAGAAGCCATGCACCCTGTGAGTTTTTGGACTCCTTTTTTCGTGGTCGAAGGGCGCATTTGTTCAATGGCTTTTATCTTTTCAGGATTTGCTTCGATACCTCATGCAGAGACGAGAAGTTCAAGCAAATTTCCTGAGGAGACTCCAAACACACACTTCTCTGGATTGAACTTCAAACGGTGTTTTCTGAGGTTGTCGAATATTTCTTGCAAATCTGAAATGGGATTAAGTCGCTTGATACTTTTTACGACTAGATCATCAACATAGGCTTCCAAATTTTGGCCTAGTTGAGACGAAAAAGTCGTTTGCATCAAGCGTTAAAAAGAAGCCCAGCATTTTTAGACCAAATGGTATTTTGACATAGCAAAATATTCCAAATGGTATAATAAATGCGGTCTTTTCTTCATCCTCTAGACACCTACTAATCTGATGATAACCAGAGTATGCATCTAGAAAACTTAAAATTTCACAACCAACAGTAGAATCAACCAATTGATCGATACGAGGCAAAGAAAAATCATCTTTTGGACAAGCTTTATTAAGATCAGTAAAGTCTACACACATACACCACTTACCATTAGACTTCCTAACCATTATAGGGTTAGCCAACCACTCCGGGTGGTCGACTTCTCTTATAAAGCCCGCTTCGAGTAGCTTGTCCAATTCTGATCTGATGGCATCCCGTCGATCAGGTGCAAATATCCATAATTTCTGTTTTACAGGTTTCTTATCAGGCCGCAGAGCTAGCCTGTGCTTGATCACTTCCCTGGGGACTCCGGGCATGTTGGATGCTTACCACGTGAAGACATCCGCGTTAGATCGGAGGAAAGTGACAAGGGTGTCTTCCTATTTAGGGTTGGAAGTAACCCCCGATGCGAACAGTCTTCGAGGGTTCCTCTGGATTCTAGGGAACTTCCTTGACTTCATCGTTCGGCTTTGGTACAACTTTAGGCTTCGACTGCTTGGTGGAAGGCTGACTTGTGCTTGCTTCTCGAGGAGCTATCTGGCCAACCATCTCGAGGGACTTGTGGTCACATGTAAGCACCATCTTCTTGTCACAGCGTACTGTGATCACTCCTTTGGGACCTAGCATCTTAAGACATTGATACTCATAATGAGCAGCCATTAAGAATTGTGCCAAACTTGGTCGTCCGAGTATGACATTATACGCCATATCAAAATCGACCATATCAAAGGAGATTTTCTCTGTCCTGAAATTGCTTGGAGATCCAAACATGACAGGAAGAGAAACTTGGCCAATGGGTTTGGCCGAAGACCCCGATACGATCCCATGAAATGAGTATCATACAGGTTTTTATTCTGGTCCAAGGTACTTGCATCTCGTCTAGGGCACTCTTAAATAGTGGGCTCGACTATTATCGGATATTGATATGGTTGAGTGAAAGGGATCGGACAGTCCGCCTTCTTGAAAGAGATGGGAACTTCCGACTACTTGGTGATTTAATGACAAGACAAGGGTCAATAGAGTTTACCTCTCGTGCGACGGCCTTGAACTGTTGCTTTGATTCGTATGTCGAAGATCCTCCAAAGATGTGGTTGATGGTATGCTTCGTATCTTGGAACGACATCTCCTCATTGTTGTCCGACTAGTTACAACAACTCGTTTGCTCTACCTCCTCGAGTGTAGGGAGTGGTCATTTGCCGGTGTAGTAGTCCTCAAGTTTTTGTTGGAAAACCCGGCAGTTGTAAAGGTCATGTCCTTCCTTTTTATAGAAATGGCACCACCTAGGCTTGTCATTCTTCCGCTTGGGGCGCTTACCTTTGCCCCGGTTGGAGTACGACTTAGAATTTCATGGTCCCTTATTGCTTACAACCAAGACTTTCTTGGAACTGTTGGTTTGAGGCTTTTGGCCTTTAAACTTGTTGGATTTTTTGGCCTTCTCATCCTTCTTTTTGCTACTTTTGCCTTCTTCTTGAGGATTTTTGCCGTCTTGATCGATGGTTTTGTTCCACTCGACTGCTTCAGCAGCAGTCTTATATCGATCGGCCATCTCGAAGAGCTCAGCGACAATAGCCAAGGGATTCAAAGCGATGTCCTCTTTAATCCTTCTGCTGCGGACTCCCTGCTTAAAGGCTCTGATAACAGATGAGTTAGAAACCTCTAGAATCGAATTGTGAACCTGGCTGAAATGCCTAATGAATTGGCGTAAGGTCTCGTGGTCGTTTTGTCTCATCCTGTGCAGGTCGTCTTCCTTTCCGGGGCGTTGTAGGTGCTCTAGAAATTGGCCAGCAGAAGATCGCAGAGGTGTTTCTACGAATAGATCAACTCGAGTGGTTGGTTTAGCAACCACGATCGAGTGGACCCTTCAAGCACAGTTGGAAGGTAATTCACCATAACGTGCTCTGCTCCTCCTGCTGCTCGGACAGCGGTCGTGTAGATTTAAAGCAATTCGATGGGATTCTGTGACCTATCAAACTTTTTCATGTTCACTGGTCAAAACCGCGGCGGCTAGCGAATAGCTCGGAGATCAGGCGAGAACGCCCGACATCCGGTAATGACATCATACCACATTCTCTACAGAAAAGAAGGGTTGATATCACCTGGTGATCGTAGACGCCGATACTCGGTCTTGGGTGGACCCGACCTATGATAGTTCTCAGTTCTACGAGAGTAATACTCCTCATATTCCATCTGCTGTTGTAGATTTCTGGGTCGGCGTGGTGAACAATCACCTCCCCTGGGAGCTTGTTGATCATCAGACGTTTGAAGAACTTTTCCCCAACTGGAGTTAAGGTTAGGGGAACGACGTAACCTGCTGTCGCGTCGATCTCTATGAGGCGAGTTATTCGAACGACTGGCAGTCGACGGAGTCATACTGTTACGACATCCAGAATGATGTCGAGGACGATGCTCAAGTCTTTCCATCATGCTTCAAAGCCTTCGCATGATCTC
Organism: Phyllostachys edulis; assembly: GCA_036346405.1. Taxonomy (NCBI): domain Eukaryota; kingdom Viridiplantae; phylum Streptophyta; class Magnoliopsida; order Poales; family Poaceae; genus Phyllostachys; species Phyllostachys edulis. The sequence continues at coordinate 7,679,109 of CM070550.1, read as the reverse complement.
TTGGGCGAAGAGGTCGTACCCTGGCGCTCGTACGAGTACTTGAGTTGGGTTCTCGAGCAAATCATTTATGTGCTGGAGTTCCTAAGCTTCCTTCGACTGATATTGAACGCGCCCAAGCAAATTTCTTTGAGCCACCACTCTTCTCCTTCAGGTTGTCTCAGGATCATCTACATCTGACCCTTGAGTTTGCCTCAATGGAGTATGATCATTTCGAGGATTTCTCCCACGCTCATCAGAGTGCTGATCCCATTCATTGGCGGAGGCATCCTCATAATTGCCACGAGGGGTCATAGGGTGTGATCGGTAGGGAGCATCCTCAGGCCTGCTTCTAGGAGAGAGATCATGATCTAAAGGGAGGGCGAAGACCTCCAGTATATGATCTCTACTTGTGCTTGAGGCCTTCTGGCTTGAAGAGTGGTCAAATGACACCGTCTGATAACTTGGAGTAAACCCCTCCAAGAAAGAAAACTCTGGGTTATAACCGTCTGTGTCCGTAGGTGAGCTCTGCAAATGTGTGTTCGAACTCATAGGAACAGGGTCCCCATATCCTCTGCGGGGGTAACTGCAGAGTTACCATCACCAGATACTGATGGAGTCCCAGAATGATGGCTTCCAAGACTTGCCTCACTAGGTCGGACTGTGTCAGGTGGACTCGAACATTCGGAGGGAGAACCCTCGTCATGTTGTGTGCCTGTCTGATTGCAGTCCTGATTGTGGTGGATAGACCCTTGCCCTCTGAGGAAACTGGTCCCTTAGTTGGACGTACTGTTGTGGGGGAAAAGGATCCCTCCTCAACTCCATTAGTGGCATGGTCTCCTGGATCTGGCGAATGATCTCTGGAGACGACATTACCATTGGATGAAATGTTACTCGGCTTGTAGTCGAAACTGACATCCATGTCGATGTCTGCATAGTCGGCCAAGTCGAATCAATTCTCCTCTTTCCACTCTCCTGCCATGGAAGTATTAGGAAAAAAGAGAATTTGTTGACAAGGAATCACCGGAAGACTCCCCACGGTCGGCGCCAACTGTCAGTGATCTAGAACCAATCTTACGTATGATTGTTTGATCCGGAGGGGAGGGGGGTCTCCTAGACTGAAGCTACGCAGAAAATAACACAGGGATTTTATATAGGTTCAGGCCTTCTCTGGAGAGAATAATAACCATACTCTTGTGTGGTTGTATTGAGTGTGATGTTTACAATCAAGAGGAAGACTAATGCCTAATCCCTTGTGCTCCTGATTGATCCATCCCTTCTGCCTTCTGCCTTTAGTCTTTATATAGCATACGAAAAGATGGCAGTTCCTTCAGACGAAGAGGCGCCTCAACATTCCAAGTGATGAACCGCTTGATAGCAATTTCGTTAAGGACATGGTACCCCCACGTTGCCAAGCAGTTGTTGTCAGAGACAGAAGTGATTCATGCGATTACTCACAGAAAGTAACAACGGATATTAAATATCACATGTATTAAACACGACGCATAATACTCCCTAACCGATTAGGCCCACAGGTCAACAAGCCTTATCAATAGGTTTGTCGAAACCAAACAAGTCATAGAAGATCTTACGACTATACCATGGTCGTAGAAAGACTTACGACCATGGGGTGGTTTACGACCAGACAGCTTGGTCTCTCCCTTATAAATATTGAAGGGGTACACTTAAGATCAATATGGGAATATCAATATCTATAATAATAATTACAGATAAACAAATAAATGAGGATTATTAGATCCTCGTCAGAAGTGATGACCATCATAGTCAAGGTAACTATGGGTAAAGTGATACAACCTACGCAAGGTTTTAAAAACGTGATTCACTCCTATCTCCTGGATTGGAGGCTACGGGTCCTATGAGTGGCTCTATCCCACAGTGCATGTGAAAAGTATTAACTTTAAATGCTCTTTTCTAAAATCTATTTTATAAAATCCTTGAAACTTGGATGATGATGTTGATTTTAGAATATTTATTATTGAATATAGATGATTATTCATGCATGCAATTTTTGTAATATGGACTTGCTGAGTACGAAAGTAATCACTCTTGCTATTAATCCCTCTGGTTTAGAAGCTATGAACCCGATACAGTAAAGCAATACCAAATGACAACTACATTGGGACTACTACGTCGAAGATTTCATACCACTTCATCCATGCTAAAATCCTTGTCTTAAGGCTGATAGGTGCAAATTGAAGGCAGTTCTAACTATTTGTTTGCTACAACACTCTGATTAGGGATATTACTCGAGAAAGTGTGCCTTTGTCAGGTAATAATCCTTGAGATGGTGTTACTACTAAAATGGCGATGGCACGGGGCGTCACAATGTTGCACTTTTAACTTCTTCGAATATATAATAAGAGAATTTAGTGGTTAAAGCAACATTTTATTAACTTTGAATAGTTCAAGATGGCACAATCTTTTGTAACTCGAGGAGTAACTCGAAGATCACCACAAATTACCAACATAGGGATCGATCTGAGAAGGACTAAAAACTTCTCCTGAAACCAGGGGAAAAGGAATAACTGAATATATGCAATCCCATGCATGCACCTATATTGAGCATCCAAACAAGAAGAGGAGAAAGGAATTAATACACCAGCAAGCACGACGCAGAGTAGATTAAGGCTGCTCCCAGTGCTCCACCCTGGCTGGTATCTTAAGCCTGCCATGTAGGCAAAATGATGATGTGGCACCATAGTTAATGAAGAGAGAGGGTACTCTAGTATCTAATTTGGATACCGGTTCAGTCTCGAAATCCAACACATAAAATTTATTGTGATTGATCCCGTGCATTGGGAAGATCATGCATGTATTGCTTTATTACATGTCACAAATATGCTACAATGCTCAAATACTAGTAAAGATCATGCATGTAATTAAATGAAACAGCCTAAGATACTACACCATAAGAAACCATACATTGAGAAGATAGTATCCTAACACTCCTCATGCACTAAAGAAACTGCACTAAGATACTGTCCATTGGGAGCAGCCTAAGCATGAGACATCACACAAAAGACATGATTTTTAGTGAATGAATTAATGCACCAGCAAGCACACGGCGCAGAGTAGATTAAGCATGAGACAGCACACATGAGACCAGACCCCAAGAGACTGGGCAGAAAGAGATGGCCCCATGAAGGGAAATGTCTGGAGGACAGGAGACACTCCCTGCACGCGTCAACATGTAGCATGTCCAGGTCAATGCAATGTGTGTACTCCTCGTCCTTGTTAGAATGAGCCGAGGACGGGGTTCATCGAACTCATGGGGCTGTTTGGTTTATAACCCTAGGGAGCTATACTAAAATTTTGGTAATGCCAAAACTTAGGTAATGCCAAAAACCGGGCAAAAAATTGTGTTTGGATTGTAGCCATACCAATTCACAAGCAATACCGAAATTGATTTGTTTGGATTGCAGCCATGCCAAAATTGTGAGTATGACGTGTGGGTCCTGCGTGGCATTTATTTATTTTTGCCCCAAAATATGTCAACATTTGTCTTGTTTTGTTGATAAAATAACAAGGAACACAACGGTTCAAACGGATCACAAATCGAATACTCGGTTTAGGAAATATGATCATTTCTAACTTGTAAATCAAACTAAGCAAGCAATTAATACACTCTCCATATGCAATCACCATCTGACATGTGTCCAAGTGCACGCAGGTTACCAAACCAAAACTTGGGCGCCCATTTCTGCTGCCCGAAAATTGCCTGGGTGAACTGAAGAAAAAATTTGGTATTACCAAAATTTTGTGGGCGAAGCCAAATATTGGAACCGAACCAAACGGTAGCCAAATTTTCAGGGCATTAGCAAAATTTTGGTTTGGCTCAGGTTGGCACGGAACCAAACAGGCCCATGGTTCTACACGATGATCGAACTCATGGTTTTAAATATTATCTTCAAAATCTGATAATAAATATTTTATTGTCTTGTCAAGTTAATTATGTACCTTATTTTTAAATTCTTTGAACTTTTCAAATGATTCATACTTATGCCTCATTAAAGACATATGACAATATATACTAAAGTCATCAGTAAAAGTTATGAAGTACCAAAAATCACTTCTGCTCATTAGGCTCATCGGTCCACATGCATCCATATGTACAAGGACCAATAAGTCATTTGCCCTCTCGCTTATACTAGTGAAAGGCGTCTTTGTTATTTTGCTAAGTAAACACAAATCACATGTATCAAATGAATTTAGAATACCATCTTTATGAAGGTTCATCATGCGCTTCTCATTTATATGACCTTGATGACAATGCCAATAAAAGTGAGATTCAAATTATTAGGTCAAAGCCTCTTAGTATTAATGTTATACATATGCATATTTTCAAGATTCAAAACATATAATTCATTCACCAATAGAGCATGACCATAAATCATATCATTTAAATAAATTGAATAACAATTGTTCTTTCTAATGAACTCATAACCTTCTTCTTCTAAACATGAAGCATAAATAATGTTTTTGCTTAAGGCATGACCATAATAACAATTATTTAATTCCAAAACTAACCACGAAGGTAAATATAATGGTAAAGTGTCAACAACCAACGCAACAACTTTTGCTACATTGCCCACGCGAAGAACAACTGCGCCTCTAGCCAAACTTCTACTCCTTATCAGCCCCTACATCGAATTGCAAATATGAGCAACCGATCTGGTATCAAATACCCAAGAACATGTAAGAGAAGTAGCAAGATTAATTTCTAGAACATTTATAACTGAACTAGAAGTCTTACTTCCCTTATTCTTTTTCAGCTCTGCTAAGTACTTTTTACAATTCCTCTTCTAATGCCTAGTCTCATGACAATGGTAGCATTCAGTGTTAGACTTAAGTCCTAGCTTGAGCTTCTCTAGCTTGGCCTTGAGACTCACAATGTCATCTTGAGTCTTGATTGTGCCATTTCCCTTGCCCCCAAGACTTACCCTTCTTTTTGAAGCTAGTAGTCTTTTGAACCATCATCACATGATTGAAGCACTTCTTGATGCTCTCCTTGGCACTCTTAAGTATACGATGCAAGTCGGTCAATGACTTCTCCATGTCATTCTTTTAAAAATTCAAGATGACTGGCTCAAATCTCGTATGGAACGATTGGAGAATCACATTAGTAGCCAACTCTTGGCTAAGAGGAAAACCGAGTTTTTTCCAAGCTCTCAATATGACCAATCATTTTAATCACCTAAGGATTGATCGGACTACTTTCTAACAGCCTGAAAGAAATTAATGCCTTGGAGGTATTGTACCTCTCATTTTCTTGTTTGAGAACAATTCTCATATTGCGAAACCAATCAATGAAGTTTGTTCCATTTAGTTTCTCTCTCTCAAGAATATATCGCAAGCTAAAAGTGTGTGCAGAGGAAGTACTAGGTGCCATCACTACTACAAAAAGGCTAATATTGGACGTCTCATCACAAACGGTTGATCAAAACCGTCTGTATTAAATACAATCATAGACGGTTTTGGTTTAGCAACCATCTGTGTTACTGGCTGCACTAAAAACTGTCTGTAAAGAAGTAATATCACATATGGTTCGTGTTAAAAACCGTATGTGAAGTATCACAGACGGTTCTGAACAAGAACCGTCTGTCATATTACTAAATATCACAGACGATTTTCAATACGAACCGTCTGTAACTTCCCGTCCTCATCACCGACGGTTTGTATTAAAAATCGTCTGTGATAAGTATTTCTGATTTTACCATAGCTTCAAATCACTAACTCTCTGATTTTACTGTGGTTTGAAATCACTAATTAACTCATAGACGATTTTTTGTATGAAACCATCTGTGAAGTATTACGGTCATCACAGATGGTTTTTGTATAAAACTGTATGTGATTCGGTCATCACAAATGATTTTTTTTGTATGAAACTGTCTGTGATTCGCAACACAGGAGGGCGAAAAAATTTGAACGCGTGCACGGGAGGCAAAATGTTTTGGCGCTATCCTTATATATTATAGCCACCCTAGCCTTGTCTTCCATCAGTCTCTCCCTCTCCCCTCCCCACGCCGAGCTTCGGTGACACCCTCAATTTCCCGTCATGGTTCGGCGAGGAGACAAAACCAACAACGACGAGGAGGAGGGATGCGGAGGAGCTCCTTGTCTGCCGTAGGAGGTAGACTGCCAGAAGGTACATGTACATCCCCAAAACATTCATAATTTTTTGGCTGATTGTTATAAAAAATGATCTTAATTTTGTGTTACCTAAGGTCGGAGCGCCGCTAGAGGTTTTCAGTCGTCTCTCCTTGCCAACGAGCTTGAGTCGAACTCGGACGACATGCAAGAACAGCTTGTGATATGCTAGTAAGGTACAGAGAGGAGCTCATAAGACCAATCCAAGAATCCGATGAGTTCTTCAGGAGCTTAGAGGCATAGATGGTTTCTAGCTAGTTTAACTTTATAACTTTATTCTTTTTTCTCCCATTCGGAGGGGACGTTGTGAAACCTTTTGGTTTCCCTTTCCTATAATGTGTTTGCCATTAGAATTTTAATCGGATTTTAGTTGTCATGCTAGAGGTTGCATATGGAAACTACTGTCCAACAATTGATTGGTTTGGCTCAAAATCCGATTTTTTTTTGCAATAGAAAAAACTATCACAGACGGGTTTTGAACAAGAACCGTCTGTGATAATTACTTGTTCAAAACTGCATGTGATAGCTTTTTTCACAAATAGTTCAAAAACCGTCTGTGATGCCCCCATACCATTACTGACCCATAAACTCAGACGGCTCACGAAACCGTCTGTAATGACATTTTTGAACCGTCTGTGAAGACCTTTTTTTATAGTAGTGCATGATCTACAACAGAAAATATGTATATGCAAAAATTCAGCACTATGTTTATGTAAAATCTTCTATTTAAAAATTTAACAATAGATACTTCCACTATATGTTTTAAACCAAGTTTCCCTCTAACTACATATAGTGGGTTCATGATCCATATTTCACTAAGTCCTAGTGAGCTTTGGCATCACTGCTAGGAACCTAGCGACGTAGGTAAGCAACCCCTTATCAATCATACCTCATATGACTTTTGTTTGTTGGGTGACATCAATATGCCCCGACTACCCCCAAGGCCCAAAACCGTTTTGTTAAGTTAAACCAACACTATGCATGTCAATGTACGACACCCACCCCATCTTGTTAAGATAGTTAATGGCATCCTACTTTGGCAGACCTACCAATTAACAATTAAAACTATGATAAGTACAACAATTGGAAATGCATCAAGTTTTACTTAATTTTTCTTGAGGGATACTATTATATCATGTCAAAACATTTAATGATAAATAACATGAACATAGATAAACATTCACGGATGATTCACTACGCTTTCTATCCACTGAGCCATCATGCTTGAGGTCTCCGTATCCATCTATTAAGCTATTACTCCTAAAAGCTAGTAATGAATTACATATTAGAATATCAAGCATCACATGTTAGCACGCATGCCATTATACAATAATATGCAGCCCTATGGCTACAATTCATCATGACACTCGAACCATGAAAAATTCATACATGCATCACATACACAATGGGTCATACTATTCACATAAATCCCTGCAAAAGGTGTTATGCATAGAATCCAATCCTTTCGGGTGATACCTATAGGGTGATATGAACACCTAATACTATATAACACGTCGATGATTACCTAACGAGCGGGGTTCGCAGGGGCAGTGCCCCTCGCGGGTCTAAGGGAAACGCCCTTGGTAATTTTTTTCGAGACATGAATCTAATTCACGAAATCGCGCCCGAAAAATTCATCGGATTAATCACATTAACCTCATTTCGAACCAATCTGATCATCGTGTTTTTCATCTATCAATCACATTGATCTGCTCATGAGGTTTCCAGAAAGAATAACAACCAACAAAAACTGATATGTTGGCTTCATACGGCTACTCATCACGGTATACCCCGATGGCACAATCCCATCCGGTAGGGGTATTATGCAATACGACCGTGAACAAGCGCAACTAATCATGCGGTGATGTCAACTCATACATCCCACGAACTCATCTACTATCGCCAAAGCCAATTGATCTCATCAACCAGTCCCTAAACCAATCTATCCATATAAACTGATCTAGGTTACCATACCAGGACAATAATAGATTCAATCTACTACTACCACATATCAACTATATGCGACCAATCTAGACCAAATACTACAAAAGATGGCTCTGATACCACTATTGGGATACGGGTAGGCTACACTAGCACACAATTCAAAATTCTACCACGTAAACTAGGAAGTCATACGAGTAAGAGATCATAGATCGTTACCACTAGACGTGCAGTACAACGGAAGAAGAGTTGGACCAGTCTGGTCCAATGTTGCACGTGTCGATATAGTGGAATTAGTCAATCGTCCAACGTCCTTGGCCATTGATTGTCTCCTCCAGCAGCCTCTCGCATTCTCTACGTACGTTGTGGATCTTCCTCAATCAACGTAGTAGCGATCGCAGCAGCACCTCTATGATATCCACACATCTATGGGTGAAACGTTGTGTGCCAGTGTGGTAGCACTAGTACGCACGACAGGGCCTTCGGGAAGGTGGTGGCTATGGTTTCAGTGGTAATCCAAACTCCCAAAAGACCTACTTCTCCCTTTATAAAGAGCCTCTAATGGATCCAATCTGAACTAGTTTGTTTCAACCCATTAAGTGTGTGACCCTGTGGGTTCATGCGTAATCGGACATGATCCGGAAATTCCTTTCTGATCCATAAGTCGGAAGCGGTTCCTAGTAGGACATAGCGACTCCCAAATACACATAAAGTTCATATTAGACGAATCTTATACAGTATAATTTGTAACCAGGTGCTTATCACTTATGACCGGTCCGTAATTCATTACGAGCAATTCGTATCTGGTCACGACCAATTCGTAACACCTTACGACCAGTTCGTCGACCAGTTTATGATCATGTATAGCCATCTCATGACTAGTTCGTATCTCCATAGGACCAGTTCGTATCTGGTCAAACTAAGCGACCTGCTTGTGTATTCTTGTTTTGTCTCACAATATCTGATCAAACTTCAGGTGAGATATATGTTTTCCATGGACTGTTCAATCTTTTCTTGATTTAGTGATGGATAACTTCATGTGATCGACCCTTCGACCAGTTGTGGTATGGTCATGCACTTCTTTTATCCGAGCACATTGAGGGCCCGGAGATATCTCTCATGTTATGTTAGGAGGGGCAAATTCCATATCCGATCAGTCGTATCCCTCCACATGTTTCATAGCATACTCAAAAGTTACCTTTATAACTACCCCTAAGTGTACTGTTACACATGTAGAAAACCATACTGATCTCAGGTCTAAGGATTATATATCATCATTGTTTGAGACCAACTTATGACACATAGAAACATAACAATCTCAATCGTGTCTCAAAGTGGGTCAATCCAACATCATGTTCTCTAACATGTGCCCACACTATTGATTCGATATCCCCCCATATTTATGACCGGTGAAACATGATCATCAATCAATACTTTTGCTGGTTTATGAGTTACTAGTGTCCCAACCAGGGGTGGATCTGGTTAGGTTCGTAGGTGTTCGGGTGAACACCCATTTTACACCTATTTTTTTCTCCAGATACCAAATATAAAGTATGCATATTAGATATATATACCAATAATTAGGCCATATACTCATATTTTTACCCCCCAAATTGTTTCAACCCATCCCATCCCACCACAACCCCTTCCCCAATCCATTCAATAATGTGGCCCATTCTTCCTTTCGTGCGCGGGGCCCAACAATCCAACAAGGAAACCTCATCTTCTCATCACAGTCGAACCCAAGCATTGTCCATCTCAAATCAAACTTAATACTTCTCTCTCACACACACACTACATGAGTACGGAGCCATAGACGACGTCGACGCAAGGAAGGGCGAGACGGCGAACTAGCAAGGGGCGAGCCAGTGAGGGCAAGTTAGCTCTGGGTGGTGGTATGCACAACCACATGACGCGGCGACGGGCACGACAGCATGGCATCAATGAATATTACAATGCAAGGCAGGGCACTCTGGTGGAACTTGTTCCCAGCAGAAATTAGCAACAACAGGCATTGGTAGGAGCCAGTAGGTGCATCTCGATCCTAAATCCCTTTTTTTGTTGATTTGTAAAATGTCAAATCAAAATAGTTGATTGTACTTTTTGAAATGTGAAATGTAGACCAAAAAGCCTTAAAAAAGTAAGAACATGTACATTTGAACTAGCATTGGTATGTTGTGTCAAGAACGACGACATTGATTGTGACAATGTATCTAAGCAAACCAATACACCATTCTCTTCTGCATGTTACCTTAGTTTGTATGTATGAGGAAGTTTTTAGTGTTGTCTTATGTTAATGAAGCACTAATATTCCAAAGTTGCCAAACAATGCATTAATTTCCTTGAATGTTTTTTTAGCTAGAGATTGTCCATATATATTTTGTTGTTTTCATGGATCATGATTTTGGCACCAACTTTAAATTTAGTCACTTCATAATTTCAGAGCAATATATGCATTTGAGGTACACCACTTCACATGCGTCCAAGGCATGAAGAATTGTCGAGTTAAATCATAGTTTTTCTTAATTATTTTGTAATGTCACTAAATTACTTTGAGATGTTTGTAGTAAGAACAATGTGTACTTTGATTTTCTCTATTGCTAACCTTGACATTTAACATTGAACTATATTTTGTTAACTCCGAACACTCATCTTGGAAATCCTAGGTCCGCTACTGGTCCATCTAGTGACATTCGACTACAAATCTATCTTTTAGAATGATATCATACAAAAATTAAAGTGATTCACCAACAAATCACATACTTAGTCATATTTATAATTGATAATCTATTCAATGAATATAATAATATTTATTCTATAATTCATAGATATAAACGTTATACAATCATTTTCATAATTGACTCTTAGGACATACATGGGCGGCGGCGCGGGGGGTGCCTGTGGTGCATAGGCACCCCCAAAAAAAGTGTTATTTTTTTAAACTATGTATACGATATGAGTAATTGGCACTTGGACTGGTTAAATTTTAGCAATTCAACCCAAGAAGTTTTGGAAGTACTAGAATTGGGTGAGATAGAAAGTGGACGGGGATTAAATCAAGAGATGGGGTTAGCTAGGCCTAGTGACACTTCTTGGGGTTCTCATTATATAACTATTTTGCATATTATTGATATGTATTCAACAATCCGCAAAGTACTCATACAACTTAAAACCCCTCACAGAAGAATGATTGGCCAAAAATACATGCTATTGTGGGAGCCTTTGATTCATTTGACTTTGTTTTCAATGCACACTTGATGCTTGTCATACTTAGATACACAGATGAGTTATCTCAGTATTTGCAAAAGAGATACCAAGATATTATTAATGCTATGGTACTTGTTAATTTGGCTAATGATACAATGCAACGAATGAGGTGTAATGGGTAAGAAGAATTTCTTCAAGAAAATGTATCATTTTGCACTAAATATGGCATCAAAGTTCCTAAGTCGGATGGTAGATATGTGCCTTATGGAAGATCATCACGTTTTTACCAAAAACAAATAAATGATGATCATTTTAGAAGGGAAGTGTATCTTGGCATCATTGATAATGTTCTCCAAGAACTTGACAATCGGTATGACAAGGTTAATATGGAGTTGCTTGTTTGCATGTCTGCTTTAAATTCTCAGGATTCATTTGCTTCTTATGATAGGGACAAAGTGCTTAGCCTTGCCAACTTTTATCCCAATGATTTTTCAAGTACGGATTTAATAAGACTTTGTTTCCAACTTGATAACTTCATTGATGATATACGAAGCGATGATAAATTTAAGGGTCTAAAGAATCTCGGTGAGCTTTCTACTAAGCTTATTGAAACAAGAAAGCATGATATTTACAAGTTGGTGTGCTTGCTTCTCAAATTGGTATTGCTCCTACCGGTGGCAATGACGAGCGTTGAAAGAGTATTTTCGACGATGAATCTTGTGAAGAACAAGTTGAGAAATAGTATGAGCAATTAAGTATTAAATGATTGTTTAGTCACCTTTATAGAGCGAGATATCTTCTCGAATGTTAGTGATGATGATATAATTAAGTACTTCCAAGGAATGAGATCGCGTCGTGTGGTATTGTGATTTCCATTAGCTATTTAAGACTCTTTTATTTATGTGAGATTTTATTTGAACTATTTGTATTGCATTGTTAACTAATTTTGAACTCTTTTGTATAATTGTGTTGGACTTGTAAAATTACATATGTGTTGTACAAGATTTTTTTTTTATCTTAAAGTATGTATCCCCCACTACTAAATTTCTGACTCTGCCGCTCAAAACATACCACCGACACGGAGAAGGACGCTCTCAGGACGACGAGGTTCTTGTCCGCGAACGCGACGCGGGTGCCGAGGCGGAGCTCCCTTCCTGTGCCGACGTTGCCATAAGCCACCATGTAGTCGCCCGCCCGCGTTCCTGACGGGGACTTCGTCGTCGCCCCGATCTAGCGCTAGCAACCCATCGTCAGTCGTTACGCGCACGAAAGGAACTCCGTTTGAGAGTGCGTGCCGGGCCTAGCGCTAAACCGGGGTTTGGATTGGGCCTAGACACAGCGGCCCGGCCCAGGTCAACCTGTATCTGAAGTGTAACCGTAAGTAGGGTCCTTTCTGAAGCTACAAGGATGCATGCATTTCACTTGGCAAGTGGGGGCCTTGTGGAAAAGAAAAGGTGGGATCGAATCACACGATGCTTAATGCGTAGAAGATACAAATTTAGCGTAGAAAAATCCTTTCACTAAAACTGTGGGTGCACAAAGACAATACTACTATACGAAGACATGTTTACAATGAAGCTTTTACTCTTCCTTATAAACTACATGGATATATTTATAGTGGTACATAAAAGACTCCACGTGAAAGTAAAACCATGAGTTGGACTAGGAAACGAGATTCACATCACACTCAAACTCAACATATCTATTCAATCGCAGCACAAGATCTTAATGGAGCCGTTGGATCTGTCCAAAAGAGCTGCCTGCAGGCGTGCATCGTATGCATCATGTGAAATATTCCAGCCCAATGGGAGCAGAGAGCATAAAGCATTGCTATCACTCATCAGCCATCAGTAGTTTTGCTTCGTCAGTCCAAGTGAAAGGAGATCGTACAAGTTCTTTCATCAGAACGTCTCTGGTTACAACTTACAAATTACAATGGCCTAACAGTCGTTGCTAGTACTAGTTTTGCTTAAGCTTTTTCATTGTGAAGTTCAGAATCGTAAGGATTTTTGTTTGTGCCAATGTTGGAAGTGGTAGATTGCCATATGGAGCAAAATTACGGGACCAGATCGTCTCCTAATTCAGATGTGTAAATTACATAATGTTGGAAGTGGTAGATTGCCTTATGGAGCAAAATTATGGGACCAGATCGTCTCCTAATTCAGATGTGTAAGTTACAGATGATAATTATTGTACGAAAGCACTAAGCTATCTCTAAAGTAAATGATCTGAAGATAAGTTTGAAAAAAGGCTTTCACAATACAGACACGATTGCAAATGGGGTGCAAACCATGAACTTTGACACAACCAAACCCTATTTCCTGCAACCAAAACTTCTATACATCATGCCTGTAATATCATCATCACCTCTATCCCTATCAACCACTAAGTAGTTCTGGTTAGATGTAACACCTGCTTTGTTTGTTGCAAGCAAAGGGTCCAAACTCCAAAAGCATTGCTTTCTTGCTTGCAGGGGCAAAAAATTACTGGATCCAAAGTGGTGAGTAGTGAGGCTAGTGGGCCCACCGTTTTGGGTCCCTTTCTTTCTCTAGTAAGTCTGTACACCAGGGGCCTACTCTGCATATATATTATTGTGACACTGAAATATGAAATGATGCCCTATTTGATTATGAACTAGACCAGCAATGGAAATATTCACTCTAGCGTGTCTCATCTTTTGTTAACCAAGAAAAAAAAAAGAACAAAAGGCAAGTGATAAAGCCTAGAAGAAAGCAAGGGGCATGCACTTGAGTAGATAAGGCCATCAAAGCTTCGACAAGATCAATGTATTATTTTCCAATAAGGCAATAACCGTTCCTGCCATGCCATGGATGCACTTGCATTGAATGAATTTTTTAATTGGAAAAAAATCTTGCCCTTTCATGTGGGCCAGGTCTTATTGACGATCATAGTGGGCCCACCTTTGAGTGCAACTACATGCAAGCAATGGAAAGGAAGACTGTTATGTCTCTTTCATTTGAGCAAATCATGCATCCTCCATGTTTTTCTCTCTCAAATAAACCATATTTACCATTTTACTCTTTGCTTTTTTATGATTGGTCATTGTCCATATACGGTTCGCTTTCTCTCTAAGATATATCATTGTCCATTATATTATTGGCCCTTCACAAATTACATTATTAATGCGGCAAAATCTTGATGAGGACAGCATGCATTGCCATTGTTGACGAGAAGAGGGATCAACAGTCGCCACTGCCTTAGCTTTTCCGTGGAAGTAACAGCTGATGTGAGCTCTCGAGATGTTACGACCCATGGGGCCTCTCGTTATTTATTGGTAGTTCCCTTTGATTGACCTGGCTGCACTGCACAAACACATCGCTTGATGCCAATGCTCTGCACACAGCATTATGTTCTGCTAAGTCCCCGCATCAGCGGGCCTCACAAGTCACGACACCTGAAAATGCCTTTTCTTATAGATGCATTTCTCTCGCAATCTTCAGTTATTGGATTCTTTTTTAAGAAAAATGAGTCTCCTGAATTCCTCACGAGCGGCTGTTGGCATGATCAAAAACAGATCGGCTGCAGTTCGTGTAGCAACTGCATAAATTGAGTGGTGGATTTTCGAGTAGCAGAAAGGAAAAAAAACTTTTCGACCATTCCTCGTATAGTCGCCTAGACGCCCAACAAGAACCATTGATTCTATGATTGAATGGTCCCTGATCATGTAAGCGTATATAGATTGCGAGTTTGTAACCGCTACTGAAGGGGCTTCAATGACTGTAGTGGCAGATACGAATAATTGTGCCGTAACATCCATGATGCAATCCGCACAAGCCAACCCCGAGGGCACGGTACAGATGGTGTCACCGTAGGGCCCAGGCCGTCCGATCCAAGATGTATGATCGGAATCATGGTGATATCAGACGGGCCCACACACGCCTGCTGCTGGGCCCCGCACATGCACGCATGTATTCACCTGCTTGCAAGTAGACAGAAGGATCACTGTCCAGTAGCACTCTAGCCCCAAGCCAGTCACCATGGATGGATGGGTCCTTGGGTATCCAATATATTCATTCACCTTGGCAAGAGAGGCAGTAGTAGCAGTACTACGTGTAGTCGGGGGGCGGACATGGCTAGTCCACAGAACGTAGTACGGGGGCGGACATGGCAGGTGTTCGGCTGAACACCTATTTTACACCTTTTTTCCTTCAAATACTAAATATAAATTATACATATTTTATCTTAATTAATAAAAGAATGAGTTTACCCCCACGGGACAATGTCATTTCTTCTATACGTGCGGTTGGCCTCTTCCACCTCTCATAAATTCCTCGTCAAGACACACCAACATATGCATCCAATCTGACAAGGACAAGATCTCGTCCCACCATCCTCTCGTGACTCATAAATGTATCCATGCCCCCGGTTCTTCTACAACCACCCAAACCGTCATCACCTCACTTCTTCTTCACATGTACACATCGAAAGTCATTGCCCTCCACTCCTTCCTATCTCATGTCGTGACTCGCCACCTACGTCTGTCTAGCATTTGCTTCATGCCTTAAAGATCCCGACCCCCTCTGACACTTAGTTCGTGGGTTGCAACGATGGCGTGCACAAAGATGAGGATTGACAACAGAGAAGGCGGCGGGGGAGGTAGCGCGTCGACAAGAGGAGAAAATCTTAGGGGTGGCGTCGAGGATGGGAGAAGGCAACAGGAGGGAAGAGAGGAGAGGAGGAGGAGGAGGTACCTTGGAGGAGAAGCGGCAGCGCCGGGGAAGGGAGAGGAGTCAGCGACAGCGCACGAGGAAGAGGCAAAGATGAATGCGTCCTTCCCTTGCCATACCGTTGTCAATCGTCATTTGTCTCGAGCTCACCGCACCATATCCTCTTCATCCTAATACTCCCCTGCGTCGCCATCGCCTCCTGCTCGGCGTTGGCCATGCAAGCATCGTTGTCTCCTTCTCACTTACCACCGCGACGCTGCCACCACCGCCTCCCCAGCCTCCCACCTCCTCGTCACAATGTGCCTGGCGAGGGTTGAAGAGGCTAATGGTCGTGAGAACCGAGTTGTGATTTGGGTTCAAGGTGAAAGAAGATGGCCATCAACGCGTAGTCCTCTTCCTTGTCAGCCGACAATGGCTGAAAATGGGCAGCACATCGGGGAGGGAAGTCAGCATCAACTTCAACTTCCAAAAGTAAACAATCTATGAGCTCAAAATTTTAATTTCTGGGTAATAGTAGTAGTAGTAGATGATACAATAGGCGGAGTTAATGTTTCCGTTTATATGTGTGTGAACGAAAATTGATATTTATTATACGGTTTAGGATCTCGTTTGTTGATATGTATGACTCTCTTTTGGGATTCCGTTGCAACACACAGACACCCTACTAGTTAGATATATATGTCAATAATTAGGTCATATACTCATATTTGCACCACAAATAGTTTCAACCCATCCAACCACAACCTCTTCCCCAATCCATTCAACGACGTGGCTCATTCTTCCATTCGTGCGTGGGGCCCAACAATCCAACAGGGGAAAGCTCATCTTGTCCACACAGTCGAGCCCAAGCATTGTCCATCTCAAATCGAACTTAACACCTCTCTCTCTCTCTCTCTCTCTCTCTCTCTCTCTCTCTCTCTAGTCTCTCTCTCTCACACACACGACATGAACACGGAGCCGCGGGTGGCGCCGGCGCAAGGAAGGGACGAGCCTACGAGGGCAAGCTGGCTCTGGGTGGTGGTGTGCACGACCACACGACGCGGCGACGGCGATGGGCGTAGTGGCAAGGCATCAATGAATAGGAAAGGTAAGGCAGGGCGCTCCGCGTGAGTAGGGTGGCGCGGGCGGCCATGGTGGGTTGGGTGAGGGCGCGGGGCAGGGCTACGGTGCACTGGTGGATCTCGTTCCTAGCAACAAGTAGCAACAATAGGCATTGGCAGGAGTCAGCAAGTGCATCTCAATCCTAAATCCCAATATTTTTTGTTGATTTGTAAAATGTGAAATCTAAATAGTTTATTGTATTTTTTGAAATGTGAAATATAGACTAAAGAGCCTTAAAAAAGTAAGAACAAGTCTGTACATTTGAAATTGCATTGGCCTGTTGTGTCAAGAACAAAGTTATTGACTGTGATAGTGTATCTAAGCAAACCAATACATCATTCCCTTGTGCATGCTACCTTAGTTTGTATGTATGAGGAAGTTCTTTGTGATGTCTTATGTTGATGAAGCATCGATATTCCAAAGTTGCCAAACAATGCCTTAAGTTCCTTGAATGTTTTTTTTCCGCTAGAGATTGTCCATATAGTTTTTGTTGTTTTATGGATCATGATTTTGACACCAACTTTAAATTTAGTCACTTCATAATTTCTGAGCAATATATGCATTTGATATACATCACTTCATATGCGTTCAAGGTATGAAGAATCGTCGAGTTAAATCATAGTTTTTCTTAATTATTTTGTAATGTTACTAAATTACTTTGAGATGTTGTTTGTAGTAAGAATAATTTGTACTTTAATTTTTGCTATTGCGGACCTTTACTTTTAACACTAAACTATATTTTATTAACTCGAACACTCATCCTACAAATCCTATATCCGCCGCTGCATGTATTGTAGCATGCGTCGATCATCTAGTGCCCTGAGTGAGCAAGTGACAAGTATTGATGTGAAGGGGGCAGAGGAAGAGAATGCATGTATACGGTTGTGTGGTCTGAAGGAAGCAGAAGCCGATTATCAGCAGAGATATGCATATGTGTGGTTCGGAAGCACATTCTTTGGGGGAGGGTCTCACGGAGAGGCCCCTCTCCCTCGCCGTCGGATCTCTCACCCTCCTCTCTCTTTCTCTCTCTTCAAGATGAACGGTGGATATGGGGGCCCTCCCCCGCAGAAAATTTATTTCCGTGTGGTCCTGTACTGTTGGAATCTAATAGGCATGCACCCTCTATACTCTATAGTGTGTGCATGGTTATTTGTAGCTTTATGCGGTCGTGCGAAAGAAAACAACGGGAGTGACCCTGCAGATGGACCGTTGCTACCTAGAGAGCAGCAGTCTAGTGCGTTTGCAGATCCAACAGGTTGCAGGCCCAGCAGAGAGAGAGAGAGAGGGCACCTAGCATCTTAAGGTTCACCTTTCTTTTTTTTCCCTTCAAAGAAAATGGTTTTTTTTTTCTTGCGAGGGGAAAGAAAATGGTTTCTGAAACTTTATAACAGAGTTGCTGATTTTTACTGATGCGAGACGCTGATTTTTACTGATGCGAGACCTGTTTCTCTGCAGTTGCGTTAGTAACCCTAACAAGGGTCCCCTACAATTCAACGAAAAAACAAAAAAAAAAAATCTAAAACAGTATTGTTAGTAGTGGAGTAATTCGTGCGTGGTTGTAAATCAGGCTCTCGGTTTACATTACAAGTTGCGCATTTTGTCTTCTTTTGAAAGAATAAGAGCATAAGCTATGTAGACGAACGTGAGAGAGTAGAGAGCTTTACTCAATTATGCAGCATATGACCTAAGCCCTAGTGAACATAGGGGTGGACCCATCATTCTGGCGAGCCCTAGTGGCCGACAGTCACCCCCTTCAACGAGCGGCCTGGGTCATCGCCTGAGAAGAAAGTTGCGGTGCCGTATAAGCTCAAGCTCTGGAGGATGAGGCCTTGTGGGTCGGCCTAAGGATGAGTGAATATGGGGGTGCACTACCTCGCCCAGACGCCCCTGGCGGCTTGCGCTCGAGACTCGATTGGTCGAGTCGGGACACACAATGGTGGCTGAACCCTAGCATGACGAGTGGGCACGTCCACGCGTGGGTGCCGCAATGTCCAAATCTAAGACTAGTAAGTGCTCTATCCTCGCATGGTTATCTCAAATGGATTGTGATTTTTTGCTTGAATTTGAATGGTTGATTTTTTTTAATTTGCTAGAAATGAAGTTAAAGATATTCTTTAGCATTGTTTCGAGCCAAAGTATCAGTGCTAGTGGAACCGCCGCACTAGTACAAGCTATTAAATCAACAACCATCGGCGGTGCTGCACAAGAACAAGCAGACACTGCACATCGAGCGAGAGATATTACGAGGACTTGATCGTGACAGAATCAAAAGGCGGTTTTAAGGTATGAAATCTCAGAGAATGAAAATGTCTCGTTCTTGTAGATATAATTAGTGCTTTAGTGGTATGTCTTTCGGCTTCACTTTTTTTCTGCATCTTTTATTATTTGTTAGCAACTAATCATGACACTACCAATCCATCTCTCTTTGACATGTTGTTTCTTCTATATCTCATCTTTTATTCAAATTGTTACGTTCGATAGCTTGGTGGTAAATTTTAAGTAAGCTTCATCTCATCATATACTTTTATTAGTACGATTGTAATATAGTTTGTATATGAATTCTTTTGCTTTTCGGTAATACTCCTTTATCCATACTTTTAACTTCGTCATACCTAAAATTTAGTTCAGACTCCGCCACTAAGTGGACACACTCGTACACGTACGGTTGATGTGCCTAGATATCAATTAGTTAATTTATCAGATGATCTCACGTAATGACCCAAAACATGGGGCCATGACATTACTAATTGCAACTACTGGGTCCGTGCAAGGAGCGACTCACATAATAGTCCATTTAATTTAGTGGATCGGGCTAAGAGTCCAACACGGATGGGTGAGAGAGAGAGTAAAGCCAGTTCACTAAATATAGAAGTGAGAGAGAGCAAAGCCAGTTCACTACTATAGAAGTTAAGCTGAAGCATATTGATATTTGATTGACGTACGAAAAAGAAATGGAGTTAGCTGCATATATGGACCGTGAAGGAGCAGTTGGTCTAGGTTCTATCACGGATTTGTTAAAGAAAGAAAAAAAAACTCCTTCACAAGATTTTTGAGGGTGACTGGTGTACGATATCCGTTTGATTTTCCTTTGTTCGACTAGCTTCTAGAACTTTGGGCAAGGACCAATACAAATAGGATACAATTAATTAATTAACGTCATATGAACATTATGAACCTAAGTTCATCTAGACCTACTATCAAAACCGTTCGATCTGCTCCGAGATCCGCGCCGCCTAGTGACGAGATCTGATAATCCTTGTTTAATGATTCATCTGTAATTCTAATTATAAATAACAATATGACGAGGATTGTTGACAGGTCAATAATACGGGTATATCTTTATTTGTTATTTGATAATTAAGCTAAATCCTCTGCGAGGCTCAAGTTAGCTTATTAGGTCTAAGATCAATCAAGCGGACAGAAGATAGGCCTAAGAGTCTTTGGACTATCCTCAAACCTCTTCTGGACGTTCTATTGGACCTCCCCTTTAGGTTTCTTCGGACCACTCCAAGACATCTTCCCCCGCAGAGGAGGTCCTCGAAAGAGGTTACCCACGTGTTGTTAATGATAACCACGCGTGGGAGAAGATATTGGTTGTCACATCCGGAGGTATAACGGTTATCTTGAAGGGGCACAACGATTGGCTTGGAGGGATGCGACCATTGGCGCGAAGAGGCACCACTGCAACAAACTGCCGACGTTTTGTAGACTATAAAAACCCGGCCTATGTGTCTTTGTAATCTAGATCCCGATCCAGACCCTAATCCACGTTTATTCACAATCATCCTCCCTGTAATCAGAGCATACCATTTGCAATATACATCACTGTTTTGAGTCCTTTGGTGAATAGATAGCAATCTGCATTTTCTTTATATACTTTTGTTTGTCCGTTCTATGACGAGAGTCCTAGACGTCGACAGCTGGCGTCGTCCGTGGGGATCGCCGTCACAATCTTCGCCAACTCAATTCTAGTGAGGTATCTAGTACCTTCCACATGAATCGAAGTTTACCGACGTGGAGAGAACAAAGCATCCTTACGTTTCCGACTACGATGACCACATGGAGGAAAGCTTCGTCCTCCTATCCAGCAATGCCAATGGTTCCTCCGGGGCCATTACTGAGGTACCATCGCCCGCCGAGTCTGCATCCACTGGCTCTACGCCAGCCGTGTCTTTGTCCGCAAGTGCCGCCGTGGACAAATACTATCCTGAGCCTGTCTCCCTTAGAGCAGGAGATTCGAAGATTCCTCGAGCCCAACAAGTCATGATAATCTCTCTGGCGACCTCCACATTGAGGGCCTGGTGAGAACATCTGGGGACAATCTTCTCTTCACCCTACAGTACACCTCATCCTCTTCCTCAGAGGACGACGGCATGTTCACCCCTTCTGCCTGTTCGAGCGGCCGTCAGATCGCCGCCGTCGGTAACAGTCAATCCAATGCCGGCGATGACCCCAAAATGTCAGGGAAACGCTAGGAACGGGAAGAGCGGGAACGCCTCCAACAAGAGGAGGAGGCCCGACAAGCTAAGATACGTGCTGCCACACAAGCGCACATCATGCAGGTTTGCAGCAACTACTACCAGGACACCCCTGGTTCCGCAGCGAGGGCGCCACAACAGACGATGCATACGCCACCACCGAGGGCAACGATGGTAAGGGACCCAAATGCCTTGCTAACCCCCATGCAGGAGGATTCTCCTGCAGAGCTCGTTCGCTACTTAGTGAGTGTCATCGCACGCACTCCGGAAGGATTAACTCTGGAGCAAGGAGTGCAAGTAATTCGTGCTATCGCACAAGAGCTATAGGATGCCGTGGAGAATATCTCCACTCGATCACATACTGCGCTTTCCCAGACAGACTCTCATTTAGAAGGGTCCTCACTTGGACAACGAAGGCAAGGCCGAAGTGATGGTGTTCCTGGACGTCACGTCCAAGGACAAGGTGAGCACGACACCAATTTTTCGAGAATGTGATAGATGTCCCAGATCTCCCACTGGTCATAATAATCGTCACAATGTATGACAATATGTTGGACCTTATGCAGGTTGCAAAGCTTTCTCTCCCAGACTAAGAGATGTTACCTGGCCGGAGAAATTCAAACCAGGAAGTATGGAAAACTTTGACGGGACACAAAACCCGTCGGAGTTTCTCCAAGTCTATACTATCGCCACTCAGGCTGCTGGAGGCGATGATAAGGTAATGACTAATTATTTACCCATAGTTTTAAAAGGTCCCGCTAGGACATATGACGAGAATTAAAATCTCTGTGTATTACTTTAATACATAATAAAAGACCATATGTATTCATGGTCGTAACCCCTAAGGATAATGACCCTGTGGTCGTAAGAATTCCAGAGGTTGCATAATAAGTATCCTGGTCGGATGAGGTCTTGTACCCAATCCCTGACCAGATGACTGCTCGTAAGAAGCAATGAACTGGCATCCAGATCTAACTCCGTGTATATTCCTTACCGTGTGATGAATGCAACACATATTATATTTGTTCTATACCACGCGATGTTTCATAGTTCTAAGACACTGACAACAACCACCATGTGGTTGAAGTGTCTCGTAGACATTCAACTGCCGAAAGGTTGATGTTTCATCATCCGCCGCCCCGCTCCTATCAGTCGCGTCACTTTCAACAAGTGCCTTCTCTAGGAACAACTGCCACCTCTTCGACAGTTATTTAAAGATGGAGCATGGAGGAACGAAGAGATCAAACTGCATCATATTGAAGCATGACAATCGGCATTAGATTCATGTTTTAAGTCTGATTCTGCAGTATAGCAAACATTACACTCAGTGTAATTAGGATTAGTCCACTGCCTCACAGAGAGCACCCCCTGTAATAGCCAGTTCATAGCAATAAAGAGCAGTCACATTCTCTCCCAAGAACTCTTTGCCATTTTTCTCTATTTATTTCGTAAGATCGACGACTCGATCGTCGCCAGCTGGCGTCGTCCGTGTGGAAGAAGGCAATTGAGTTCTTGAAGATTACTCCGCTCAAGCATTTCTCATCTACTTCCTTTGCTCCATCATCGCTCATGCAAACTTGGCAGGGACTTGGGATGAGGAAAACTGGTTCGACCTGGTGGACTACTCCAACCTCAATATGGACGCATGCATCCGTGCCCTGGAAGAAAACATGACGTCATCATCCTCCTCCTCCGTCGGCTCACCAGTTGTAGAGATTGACGAAATCAACTGTATGGATGGGGATACACCGCCTCCAGCAATGGCGCTCTTAGAGGAATCTCTCGTTTCGACCAGTTCAGAATGTCTGAACGCCTCTACAAGCCCGGTCGATCCGATCGACAGAAGCGGCAATGGAAGCCCAACGCTGCAATCAGAGAGTCCATGTACTCTGGATATTGTCATGGGCGATCCGTATTTGCCAACAGCTCCTGCGTATTTCGGGGGCCAAGTGGCATCTCGTAAGGGTATCGATGAAGTTATCACTGATCATAGGCCAAGTGGGCATTGTGAAACTCTGCATACGATCGGCAGTCTGCCGGATCAGGCTGAGTCCACCAGAAAGCCCAACGGAGGCGGTAATCTCTGATCGCTCCCCACCGTGGAGGCTCCTTACAAAAGCACTGGAAGGCGCTCCCTTCGCTATGATGGGAGTTCATCGGAAGATCACTGTTGGCACCACGAAGTTAACACAATCGGAGATACCAAGCCGGATGCCATGCACGATCCTTCCCGGGCTAACTCGCCACCACTTGCTGGTGGAAATGGTACAGGTACTCAAGCACCAACTACCGGAGGCAACCGAGTTGATGGACGTGCATCAGTTAATTCACCTGTTTCCACCCCACCGCAAGTAAGGAATCAGGTAGGGTCGATCGGTAGGTCGAGGGAAAACTCAACTCATTGAATGCCCACTACAAGCGAGAATCTTCCACGACCTTTGGTAACGATACAAAACCTGCAACGAGTTGATGATATTTTGAATAATTCAGACCCTGCTTTAGCAGGAACTCCAGGTTATGTTCAACTTGCAAGTCAGGTATTGGAGAACTTCCAACAAACCATGCAGCGTATAGAAATGTACCGGGAGTAGAGGAATTCGCGAAGTCACACGATGATTTCGTCCCAGTGCTCCTCCCTCGGTAGGGGGCAACATGGTCGAGCAGAGGATCGATCAACACCAAGACTCCCTCGTAGGCTCCAACCAAAGAATCACGAGGGAAGACGGCTCTTCGCAGCAGCCACTCCTCCTCCTCGTCAAGAGGAACGACCGCTTCATCCAAGCAATCTCAGGCATCATCTGAACCAAGCAGGTGGTCAAAGACGTTGTCATAACGTCCATGACTAGGTTGAGACACCGGATCCAAGATATGCAAATCTGAGGAACCGATCCCTGACTGATTATAATCCGGCTCATTTTCAAAGAAGGTGCCACGACTCCATTACGGGCTACCGAGCGTTTTCGGTGGTCTGACATGTGGGTAAAGTTGTACACCCCTGCAGGGTTAAAACTATTCGAATAGCCAAGTCCTTGGTTATGGACACGCTTGGGAATGTCTTTCAAGAGTTAGACTCAACATTTTTAAATTTAAACTTAAAACTTGATGGTGGTATTGAGAATGGTTTCTCATGCTATTGTTGTGTACTGCAGGGGCAGCCACTTGTTGAGGATTAGTTGTTGTCTAAAGTTAATTACTCGTTGTTATTTCAAGTATTAAAAATGTTTTCTCACTTGCCATTTAAATCTATTACAGTGTATTCAAATTCAAATATTGCTTTGTGCTGAAAATAAACCTTGTGGCCTTCTCCATTGAGTAGAGCTTGCATGTAGCTATGTATAGGTGCGGAGTACATTCGTGTACTCACTGTTTGCTTTCATTTACTAATCTGGACAGCAGGTATTGAGATCTATTTGGGTAAGGAAAGATGCACAGGAAACGTCGACTTGCTAAGGTTTTAACCCCAATCGGTTGCCCTGCGGGTTATGGCAAGCCATTGGGACTCCATCGCTGGTTATTTTTAATTTTAGTTTATTTATTGTTTTCCGCTGCGTAATTGATATTTTATCTTGTAATATTATGATTACTTGTGTGCGGTTTGATACTATGTTGTGAAGGTGTATGTGTACCGCTCCTAGGAGGTACATAATGCACCGAGAGCGGGGAAATTTAAATTGTGATGCTAGGACCAATTCGGGGTTAAGCATTACAAGTTAAATCGCCTGGCGGTTCTCACATTACCTTTAGTAGTTTCTACTACCATAAGTAATTGCAGAGTAGGGGGAGTATTGATAGATAGTGGTGGTTCTTTAGATTTGTTATTTATTAATACTTTAGATGAGATGCAAATTATTCAACTACTCCTCAAGCCAGGAGGCCCCAGGCTCAACTGGAGGTCATAACCAGGAGGTTTTCATCCTCCCCTCAGATCATAGTCGCTCTCCTAGAGGCAGGACTGAGGATGCTCCCAAACGATCACACACTCCGACACACACTCCGACCTCTCATGGCAATGGCGAGGAGACCTCCGACGATGAACAGGATCAACACTCTGATAAGCGTAGGAGAAATCCTACAAATGAGCGCTCTCCATTAAGGCGAACTCAAGGAGCCTCAAATGTGGAAGATCTTGAGACTGCCCGAAGAAGAAGAATGGCCACCCAGAGAACCTTGCCTAGGCACATTCATTATCAATCCAAGGAGGCTTGGGAACTTCATTATATCAACGACCTGCTCGAGAACCCTACTCAAGAACTCGCACGAGCGCCAGGGTACAACCTCTTCACTGAAGAGATCACGTGAAGGCTTTGGAGCACGATGGCTAGACTTAAGCAACGTCGTCGACACCATTCCGTAAGTCGTATTGGGACAACTCCATCGAACGCAAGTTGTTCGAACAACTCACCTCGAGGAGATTGAAATGACAACAGGTCGCGTCGCTCTCCTAACCATAACTCCAGTCGGAGGAGAGTGCTTCAAACATCTGATGATTGATAGGCTCTCAAGGGAGGTGATCGTTCGCCACTCCAACCCAAGAATCGCATGGAATATGCGACAACAGATGGAATATGAGGACTATAACCCTCGTAGGATTGAGAGTTTGAGACCTATCATAGGTCGGGTTCGTCTACAACCGAGTACCATCGTGTACGATCACCTAGGGACATCAATCCTTGTTTTTCGCAAAGAAGGCGTCACAATGTTATTACCGGATGTCAGGCATTTTCACCAGACATCTGAGCAGTTCACTAGCCGCCGCGGTTTTGGCCAGCCAACATGGACAAATTTGATGGGTCCCAGAATCCCGTAGAATAATCCCGTATAATTTTTTCAAATCTACACAACCACTGTCCGAGCAGCAGGAGAAGGAGAGCACATGATGGCAAATTACCTTCCAACTGTGCTCGAAGCATCTACTTGATCGTGGTTGTTAAACCAACTACTAGAGTCGACCTATTCATGGCAACACCTCTGCGACCTTCTACTGGCCAACTTTCAAGGCACCTACCATCCACCCAAGAAGGAGGACGACCTGCACAGGATGAGACAGAATAACCACGAGGCCCTATGCGCTTCATCGAGGCGTTTGATCGAGTTAAGTAATTCCATACCGAGGTTTCAGATTCTTACATTATCGAGGCGTTTAGCGAGGAGTCCAAAGTAGAAGGATCACGGAAGATGTCGCTTTAAATCCTCCAGCTACTGTCGCCAAGCTCTTCGAGATGGCCGATCGATATACGACTACTGCTGAAGTAGTCGACTGGAACAAAATGATCGATCGGGAAGACAACATTCCTCCAGAAGCAGGAGAAAGTAGCAAGAAGAATGATAAGAAGGCCAAGAAATTCAAAAACAAGACTAAAGGCCAGATGCCTCAAACTAACAGTTCTAAGGAAGTCTTGGCTGTAAGTGATAAGGAGCCTCAGAATTCCAAGCCATACTCCGATCGAGGCAAAGACAAACGCCCCAAACAAAAGAACGACAAGCCTAGGTGGTGCCCTTTCCATAAAAAGGAAGGACATGACATTCGCAATTACCGAGTTTTCCAACGAAAACTCGAGGACTCTTACACCGGCAAGGGGCCACTTCCTACACTCGAAGAGTTAGGACAAACAAGTGATCGAAAGTAGTCGGACAATAACAAGGAGATATCATTCTAGGTCCCAAAGGAGTAAACATAGTTCGCTGTGATAAAAATATGGTGCTTACATGTGACTGTCGATCCCTCGAGATGGTTGGTCAGCTACCAACTAGAGAAGCAAGTAAGGGGCAACTTTCGACCAAGCAGTCGAAGCCTAAAGCTGTACCAAAGCCGAACAACCAGGTCAAAAAAGTTCCCCTGGATCCAAAGGAGCCTTCGAATACTGTTCGCATCGGGATACTTTCAACCCCAAATAGAAAGACGTCATGTCATCTTCTTCCGAGCTAACACAGATATCTTCGCGTGGCAAGCATCCGACATGCCCGTAATCCCCAAGGAGCTGATCGAGCACATGCTAGCTCTATGGCCTGACAAGAAACCTGTAAAATAGAAATTACGGAGATTCGCACCTGATCGACGAAATGCCATCAAATCAGAATTGGACAAGCTACTTAGAGTAGGCTTTATAAGAGAAGTCGACCACCCCGAGTGGTTGGCTAACCTTATAATAGTTAGGAAGTCTAATGGTAAGTGGATTATGTGTGTAGACTTTACTGATCTCAGTAAAGCTTGTCCAAAAGATGATTTTCCTCTTCCTTGTATCGATCAGTTGGTTGATTCTACTTCTGGTCGTGAAGTATTAACTTTTCTAGATGCACATTCTGGTTATCATCATATTACTATGTGTTTAGATGATGAAGAAAAAACCGTATTTATTACACCATTTGAAATATTTTGCTATATCAAAATGCCATTTGGTCTAAAAAATACTGGCGCTTCTTTTCAACGCTTAATGTAAACAACTTTTTCACCTCAACTAGGCTAAAATTTGGAAGCCTATGTTGATAATTTAGTCATAAAAAGCATCAAGCGACTTAATTATATTTCTGATCTGCAAGAAACATTCGACAACCTCATAAAACACCGCTTGAAACTCAATCTTGAGAAGTGCGTGTTTAGAGTCTCATCAGGAAAATTGCTTGGATTCCTTGTCTCTGCATGAGGAATCGAATCAAATCCTGAAAAGATAAAGGCCATTAAACAAATATGCCCTCCGACCATGAAGAAAGAAGTCCAAAAACTCATAGGGTGCATGACGGCTTTGAGTCATTTCATCGCATGATTGGGAGAAAAAGGGACTTACTTTCTTCAAGCTTCTCAAGAAGCCTGAGGGTTTTGAGTGGTCAGAAAAGGCAAAAAATGCCTTTGAGGATGTCAAGAGGTATCTTACGAGTGCTCCTGTTCTGGTTTCTCCGAAATCAGAAGAGACTCTCTTAATATATCTAGCTGTCATGCCACAGGCAATGAGCGCAGCACTAGTTGCCGAACGTGAGAACGTTCAACGACCAGTTTACTATGTAAGTAAAGTTTTACATGGGCCTAAGGAGCGATACCCCCAGGTCCAAAAACTTCTATATGCCTTTGTCATGTCTTCGAGGAAACTACGGCATTATTTTCAGGCACACAAGATAATTGTGCCGTCTGAGTTTCCATTAGGAGTGGTCCTCCAGAACAGGAAAGCAGCGAGACGGATGACACAATGGTCAGTAGAACTTGGGGAGTTCGACCTCCATTTCGTGTCCCGAACAGCCATTAAATCCCAGATCTTGGCAGACTTTATCGCCGAATAGACAAATCCTGAACTTGTTCAGGATCCCCAATACGATACCCACGACCAGTGGATGTTGTACTTTGATAGGTCACTTACGCTAAGTGGCTCAGGGGCTGGGGTGGTCCTGAAATCTCCTACAGGAGAGACCTTAAATTATGCTATTCAATTACACTTTTCTGCCACTAACAATGTGGCAGAATACGAAGGTTTGTTGGCTGGCATATGAGCAGCGAAAGCGATCGGGATTCGATGACTATTCGTGAGAGGAGACTCATCAACTGGTCGTGAATTATGTTGGAAAAGAGTACTAGTGCTCCAATTAGACCATGTCTCAGTACTTATCGGAAGTCAGAAAGCTTGAAAAGCATGTTTTTGATTTCGAGTTACAATATATCCCTCGAAAGGATAATTTTCTAGCAGACTAGTTAACTCGAATGACTTCTTTCCGATCTCAGGTACCAAAAGGAGTCTTCTTGGAGCAGCTCCAAACGCCATCTCTGGTCGAACCACTAGAGACATCTCCTATTAAGACAGCCTCTCTAGAGTATGAAGATACCTAGATGAGTCCCATCTATGAGTATTTTCAAAATGGTACAATACCCGATAATGATCTCGAGGCAGATCGTTTATCCCGCAAGGCCAAAATGTATACTTTGGTCGAAGGAGTCCACTATAAGAGAGGTACTCAAGGGGTACGCGATGCATATCGCAGCGCGAAGGATTAAATCCCCTTCACGACATACATAGGGGCATCTATGGAACTCACGCTTCTTATAGAACACTAGTTGGAAAAGCCTTTCGATAAGATTTTTACTAGCCAACATCCCTCTATAATGCAAAAGAGTTGGTTAAGAAGTATGTATAATGCTAGTTTCATAGCAGGCAAATACACCAACCGGCTCAGACATTGCAAATAATTCTTCTTTCATGGCCTTTTGTGACATGGGGTCTTGATATCCTAGGATTATTCCCAAAAGCACCAAGGGGCTTCGAGTTCCTTTTTGTGGCTATTGATACGTTCACAAAATGGATTGAAGCCGAACTTGTTACTGGAATCACAACAGAAACCGCAAAAAGGCCCATGATGAGACGTGTGATTACTCGATTTGGTGTTCCAAGTCAAAAAATTACAAACAATGGTAAGCAATTTTTTAGCGCAAAATTTCAAGAATTTTGCGACAAATTGAGTACCAAGCTGTGTTATGTCTCTGTCGCCCACCCATAAAGTAATGGGGTAGTCAAAAGAGCGAATGGCCAAATAATATAGGGAATGAAAACTCGAGTCTTCGACCAGCTTGTAAAGCGCTCGGGAGCTTGGGCGCAAGAATTACCCATAGTATTATGGGCAGTTCGTATGACTGCAAGTCAGGCCACAGGTAAAACATATTTTTTCCTAGTTTTCGGAGTCGAAGCCATGCTTCTATCAGAACTAAAGATTAGGTCGAGAACTTCAATGACTCTACCCAAGAACAAGTTCGAGCGGATGACATTAACCTACTTGAAGAAAAGAGGAATCAAGTCTTAATTCGTTCAACAGTCTACCAACAAGCCCTACGCAAATACTATGATCGTAAGTTCCAACCTCGCAGCTTTGCTCTAGGTGACTTGGTATTGAAGAAGACTCAATCCCAGTCTAATCCGAATAAATTTTCCCCCAAGTGGGAAGGTCCTTACACTGTGGCCGAAGTTACGTGACCAGGTTTGGTACGACTAGCAATAGAAGATGGCTGAGTCCTCTCTAATTCTTGGAACATTGACCGGTTACGCAAATTTTACGTGTAACCTCCCATTCTCTTAATAAAGTTTCAGGTTCTTTCAATCTTTATTGTCTTACTTTGAGTAATGCTTTGATCATTTTTGATCATTTTTCAACACTTAGTATTTCTTTACACTAGTCGAAGGAAGATAAAATCACCTAGTCGAAGTCTTTCCTCTCTACACGTGGTCTTGCCCACTAGAAAGAACTTCCTAGTGTCGACTGGTTCCTAACTTTTGATACCAATACAAAGAGCCTAGGTTCGACAAATCTGGTCGAAATCTTTTCAAGCCAGCTCTTTTAACCTTAGTTTATTTCTTCATTACTTTTGAAAAATTCTCTAAGTGGAGTATTCTTTTGTAATTTGTTTGACTGTTTTTAGTACACTCAATACGTTCAAGCTGGTCGGAGAAAGACACAATACCTAGTCGAAGTCTTTCCTCTCTGCATGTGGTCTTGCCCACTAGAAAGAACTTCCTAGCGTCGTACTATTTCTAACTCTTGCTATCAGTGCAAACTAATTGAGTTTACTTGAAAAGGTCGAACGAATTTCTAAGGCACTCTGAAAGTTTATCCCACTCATGTTGACGCTCTTGATTCTTTTACTATGGTCAGAGAACGTGGCTTCACTAGTCAAAGTCTTTTCTCTCTGCACGTGGTCCTGCTCACTAGAAGGAACTTTCTAATCTGTTACTAACTCTTCTGACCAGAAATGACAATCGAGATCGATAACACAAGTTGCACAAACTCCTTTATTAAGCAAACCCTTATATACACTATTTACTTAGTTTATTTAAATAAACTAAGCAAATAGTCGAGGCTAGGATAAAGTTATTAATATAACTTCAATTCTTAGTCTTAAACTTAATTTCCTTTTTCTATTTTATCTCATGAGTTACTGACTACTTGACAAGATAGTTTGCAGGAAAAAGAAGCTATATATTCATAAACAAAAGATTGTTTTTGCAAGTTTCCTATTACAAACTACTCTGATGAAGGAGATCCAATTTGCATCTCCTCCGTGACCTTCTTGCTGATCGGTTGTACTTCTTCAATCAACCGAGTTGCTTCTGCTTCAGAGCAGTCGAAGTCGGCTTCGATTGATTGAAGATCGAGATTACAGTCGTGTGCCTTAAGTTTTGCCAAGGCGTAACCTACTGCACCTTCGACCGCTTCTCTTATCGAGTCAGCCTAGTTGGTCCTCAGAGTGGCTATCAGCTCCTCTACAGCTCTGACTTGCTTTCCAATGGCACTCGTATGGGCGACCACAGTGTCTTCAAGATGAGTCACCTCCTTAGTACAAAGTCCTTCGAGTACATTATTCAGGAGGGATATGTTGTCTTGAAGGTTAATCTTCATCGACTCCATCTCCTCCTTACTGCGAGTCGAAGCTTCGTAGAGTCGCTTGATTTCAACTACTTGCTCTGAAATAGACTACGACCAATCAGAAGCATATCCCTTAATGAAGTAAGCAACACTGGTCGTAGGTAAAGAGCTACTTACCCGCTAGTCGAGAGTCAAGTTTCTTGACTTTGTTGTCATGGGAGGCATTTTTCTTCGCAGATCGCTCTTTCCACGACTTTATCTCCTGATCTTTTTCTTTGGCGATACGGGATAGCTCGTGAACAACCAAGGCCTTTTCGTTGACCTCGGTTTGGAGCTTACCCATTTCGACCTCTTTTTCTGAAAAGAAACAAGAGTTAGAAAAAGAACAGAAGATCATTATCATAAGCAGTCTTAAGTTCAGAACTTATTGTTTATTTCACTCTGCAACCTACAAGTTGCAGAGTTGGCCTCCTGAAGTTTCTTCATTAGGTCCTCTTTTTCATCCCTCGACTTTCACGCCTCAGTTCTAGCATAGTTAAGCGTAGAAGTTAAGGTATTTTCATCATCCCTAGACCTCCAGAGGATCAAAGAAGGTATGAGTATTGATTGAGTGGTCGAAACAAAATAAAGACTGCTCATAATCAGACACGACTTCGCTGCCAGTTGGCAGAGCTCCTCTTGTTGCTTCTTCAGCAAGACATGTTGCCTATGGTATTCACCAACATTGGCAACTTGTTCGAGAGCCCTCTAAACAAAAAAGGCCAGTAAGAAACAAGAAAAATCCTAAATATGACAATGTTTGGTATTGAGTACTTAAACTGATGGTCGACCGAGCAAAGTTGCCACACACCCTCTTAGAATCTTGAAGTTCAGAGAGCTGCTCGACTTGGTTCCACCATACTTTTTGAAGATGTCCATCATCAATTGTATGTTCCCTATTTGGAATATCCTTAGGGTGTGGAACTCGATCCCTAGATCTGAGCGAAGATGATCCGATATTGGGTGGACCGAAAAACTCAGGGAAGAGGTTGACGAAGCCTTCGTCTTTTTCTTCTCCTACATTGTTGACAACAACAACGATTCCTCCTTGAGGATCGGGAAGAATGTTCTTCGTGACCTCCTTCCCGACATGGTGGTCGGAGGCTCCTCCACCATCTTGTTCGGAAGCTTTAGGTGATCGAAGGACCAAGTCCCTTGTCCGATTATTGATATCATCAATAACCAAACCCATCATCGTAGCAACTGAGTCTTCTGCCATCTTTGCTTCTGCATCTACGACCACTTCAGTGGTTGCAATTGCTCTAATGGCAGTGCCCTCTTTCACCACGGAGACAGTGGTCGATCCTTCGACCACTTCTATTGTTATCTCCTCGATCATAGGAGCAATAACAGTGGGCCTCTCGATAGAAGTGTCTCTAGGGGTTGGAGGAGTAGATCTAAAATTGCAGGAAAGCAAAGATGTCACATTGTGAAGAACAAAAGATAAATGGTGTTCTTATGCTTTTGATTTTTGTATACCTTCACTTTCTGTCTTTAATCGTGAATCCAAAAGAGACCTTCCCTAGGAAAGGCCTCTTCTTTTTCTTCTCTTCGACTGCCCCAATCCTCACGACACTTTCAGCCTTTTAGGGGCTCTCGGTGACATGAGATTGGGAGGTCAGGGTCTCTTCGACAAAGTTTGATCGAAGACCTTGCTGAGGGTTTTGGGCCTCCACGACCACGTCTAGTCATAGGTCTTGAGCAGGAGCTTCAACCTCTGTAGTTTTTTGCCCCTCTTGGTGATCGAAACTCGTTTCGACCACCTGAGGAACAATGCTTCCCTCGACCATGGGCTCTGCTAGCACAGCAGTATCCTTCACAAAAGACATAAAACTCTTTCAGTTCTCCTTTTCTAATCGCTTAACAAAGCCATGAGAAGTAGAAACCAAAAAAGCCTTATCGTCATAATAGAAGAGTACCTTGGTATTGGGGGCTTTATGAGGCAATTCGATTGGTCCCATCATCTCTGCTGGGGGCTTTATGAGGCAATTCGACCAGTCCCATCATCTCTGCAGCAATCTCTTCTACAAGGAATTTTTGGACGGGACTGGTCAAGGGAGGGACAGAGCCTGAGCTATCACCTTTCTTGGTGACAACCCTCACAAGGCGACGTCTTTTGGCTGGAGGAGCTTTGGCTTCCTCTGGCTTCTTTTCGACAACCACCAATTCGACCTCTTAGTCGTCTTGACGGTCCGTCATGCCTACTTTCTGTAATACACAGAAAAAGAACATCATTCATTGGTCAAAATCTACGACTGCATACTCCTAAAGAAGAAATCAACTATTGATTACATTTAAGTGTTCTTCTCTGTCTTTTGTGGATAAGACCGCCAGGATTCGAGAAACCCCTGTCATCGTGGGTGGAGGAGCCTTTTCGCAGACGAGTTTGACTCGGATGTCAATCTATTTTTGCGAGAGGTCTGTAATGGTAAAAGAAGCTATTCAATGATCAAGCTCGAGACTAATTAAAAAAGAGTTGATTTGAGAAATTACTTACCTTCCTCGAAATCTCTCGTTGAATCTTTCGGCCCGAGTACCTCCACATGGGACATACTCGTTTATTCAAGGGGCTGATGCAGCGTGCGATGAAATCCCTCACCACGTGCCATCCGGTGAGCCCCTCTTCTATCAAGCCTTTGATAGCTTGAATGAAGGGAGCAATCTAGTTGAGCTCACTGGGGATTGCGTCCCAGAAGGGATTCCTCTCAGCAGCTTCCTCTATGAAGAAGAGGTTGTCGTCGGTAGTTGCCATCCAGTAGAACCATCTCATATTCTACCCCGGCTATGACGACCGGGTGAACATCTGAATGTACTCCTTCAACTTTTCGTCGTAGAACTTCAGACCACAGCTGTCTGTGATTCCCGCTTGTCTGTTCATCCTGTAGAAGTACTGGAAGAGCTCTAAATTGGTTGGAATCCCCAGGTAGGCTTCACCAAGGTACACGAATACACTCAACATCGTGATGGAATTGTGAACAAGATTCACCAATTCCACCTCAAAGTGTGCGAGTACCAGGGTAAGGAAGGGGTGAGCAGTCAATCGAAAGCCACATTCACAGTATGCTTGGAATACTGGAATGGTGCTTTCCTCACACGAGGGCCAATGTTGCCTAGAAGCTTCAACCCACTTCATGAATTCCTTCTTCAGGATCTTCTTGACGGCGACCAAAGCTTCCATCTTCGTTGTATCTATCTCCGATTCCGCCCACTTAGAAGCGGTTCCGGCCATCTTCTCTGAGTGCGAGTGATTTGGATTTGAAAAAGGTTTGGTTTGCTCGGCGGCGGAGAACGCAAGAGCTCGAGGAACAGTTGGGATAGATGGGGAAAGTAAAAACCCTAAAATCACCCCTACGGTAAGTTTTTATAGCTGTATGCTTGAGTTAAGAGATCATGGGAACTCAACGGTTACCACCTCTTCGAAAACTGCTCCAACGGACAGGTCTGTGAGAGTTGATTGGAATTATTTAATATGTCTGTTCGAGAAAACTAATTAAGTCTTTACAACTCAAGCGAAATTACCTTTTTGACAAAGTCAATTTCTGGTCAAATAAAATACCAGTCGGAAAGATCCTGCTTCAGACCGCTCCTTGAAGTTGGGGGGGCTAGATGACGAGGATCTAATAATCCTCATTTAATTATTCATCTGTAATTTTTATTATAAATAGCAATATTCTTCGAGTGGTCGTAAGTCCTACTACGACCAGCCCCTAGCTGTGAGCCTCTTCTACGACTAGTCTCTAGTCGTGAGCCTCTTCTACGACTAGTCTCTAGTCGTAAGCTTCTTCTACGACTAGTTTCTAGTCATAAGTTCTTCTATGACTGGCCTAAGGTTGTGAGCCTTATCTACGAGCACCTTGTGGTCGTAAGTATATCCACAACCTAGTTAGTTATGACTACCTTTTATCGATGGAGTCTACAGACATGTGGGCCTAGTCGGTTAGGAAATCTTATGCACTATGTTTTACACATTGGGTATTTAATATACGTTATTCTCTGTGAGTAACTGCATGAATCGCCTCTATCTCTGACAACAACTGCCTGACGACGTGAGGGTGCCACGTCCTTAACGACAACCACCATCAAGCGGTTCACTATTTGGAACGTTGAGGAGCCTCTTTGCTTGGAGAAACTACCACCTCTTTATACGCTATATAAAGGTTGAACTCAGAAGGCTGAAGGACAGACTGATCAGAAGCACAAGACATTAGGCTTTAGTCTTCCTCTTGATTGTAATCATCACACTCAATACACTAGCACATGACTAGGTTGTTATTCTCTCCGGAGATGGCCCGAACCTGTATAAAATCCCTATGTCATTCTCTGCGTTGTTTTATCTCCAAGAGTTCCCCCGAATCAAAAATCATACGTAAGATCGGTTCTAGATCACTGACACCTATTCTCTCATTTCTTTTTGGTATTTTTTAGAAGGTTGATGGCACAGAAAAGGAGAGAGAGAAACATCTTGTCAGCCGCAAGAACCACAAGGCCCACAGCAAGTACCATTATATCTCTCTCCCCCAGAACCAGTGACAGCGAGCTTTTGAGGGGACGAGGCGACCGCTGGCCATGGACGGTGACAAGGAGAACACCTCCACCTTCACCTCCGCTGTGTCGAGGAAAACACCTTTGCCGAGGTCATGGTTCTCGTCAACGTCCTCGACCCCGTCACCGTCAGATCCAGCCGTCCCAGTGGCAGACCCAGTATTTTCAAGTTGAGTGTTCAAAGTTAACAAAATATTGTTCAATGAAAAAAGTCAAGATCAACAGTAGCGAAAATCAAAGTACAAATTGTTTATAGAGGTAATTCTCAAAATAATTTAGAGAAATATTAGTTATAAAAGGTGGTATGCAACAAGTTAATTATTATCAAAGCAAGATGCAATATTATTTTTTGGAAATTAATAAAGGAGATGGAAAGTGTGGGAACATACAATAGTAAGTTACTAATCTTATTGGCTCAACAAGTTTTTTAAATACAGTGGAAAAATGCATTCATAATATTTATTTTTTAAATTAAATATACAAGTTATTTTAAAATATGTATAAGTTATTCAGATACTAGGAAACAACAAAGAAATAGATCTCACTAATCAAACAAAGAATTGTAAGGGCTGAAGGACCTCTTGTTTGAGAGAAACCCCAACTAACCAACTAGGCAAAAGAACTGTTGCATCAAGGTACTGATGATTCTGCAAAATATTTTGGGTGTTCACCTGCACACCCATGAACCATGATGGGTCCGCCTTCGAGTCGTCCACGCCACCGGATCTGGCCGTGGCCGCCTCCACCTCCGCCGAATCCGGTACACACCACCTTCAACCTCCGTCGAGGTCATTGTCCTCCACGCCGGCATCCTCCACCCCGGCACTGCCAGATCCGGCCGTCCCTGCCTCCTCCTCCACCGAATCCGCCCGTCCTTGCGTCTACCTCGGCCGGATCCGATACACAACGCCGTCAACCTCCGTTGGGGTCATCATCCTCCACGCCGGCGTCCTCCGCCCCAACACCACTGGATCAGGCCATTCCTGCCTCCTCCACCACCAGATCCACCCGTCTCTATCTCCGCTGTCGGCTCCGCCGCATCCCACGCCATCGAGAAGTACTCCACCGGTGCCCTCTTCGTCCCACGCATCGGCGTCGTCGAGCCTGCCGGCGTCGCTCTTCTTCCTCAGCTCCAACAGTGTACAGCGCCTGCTCGTCGGCGGTGTACGTCGTCCACCGTAGTACCTCGTCCGATGTGCACCGTTCCACACTGCCCTGCCTTCGCCACCTTTGGATGTACAGAAAATATTCTCCTCAAGTGAACCA
This sequence comes from Phyllostachys edulis, assembly GCA_036346405.1. Classification (NCBI taxonomy): domain Eukaryota; kingdom Viridiplantae; phylum Streptophyta; class Magnoliopsida; order Poales; family Poaceae; genus Phyllostachys; species Phyllostachys edulis. The sequence continues at coordinate 7,641,371 of CM070550.1, read as the reverse complement.
GCCTATCCTTCCTAGATAGGGGACTTACGTGTTGATTGGATGCGGAGACACCTTTGGTTGTGAATTCTAATGTGGCAGATCCAATTCTTTATCTGCATGGCCAAATCAATATTTCAAGCTCTCCCCTCTCTCTCTCCCATGTATTCTATAGCGCATCGTGTATTTCACTACATTACAGTACCATATGTGCATGTATTTGACTGTAGTACAGACCACAAATACTCCCATGTACAGTGCTTCTCGTTGTCTCCAATGTATTTCACTGTAGTACGTGGTATAATACTCTCTTGTACCTCAGATGATTATGTATATCTTACTGTGTATACGTACTCTCTTGTAACTCAGATGATTGTGTATTGTGTATAAATATGGTTATTATACAGTGTACGAGTATGTTTCGGGTGTACAATACATTCAAATTTGAAAAGAGGCAAATGGGAGGGAAGTGCGTGGTGGCAGTGGATTCAAATTTTGATGGGACTAATTTTGTAACTGAGATGACATTAATGAATTCCAATATCTAGCTGCCCTCTTTTTGGCACAAAACTCCATGATCAAATGAGTGGTTAGATAGCCGTGCAGCTATATGTATGTGCAGAATTGCATTTCCGCGAAATAGAAGAACAGAGCGGCTCCTGAATTTTTTCCAGGTTAGCTGCAGATGGTATTGATTTTCTACAGAGAGCTACTCTAATTTTATGATTGAAATTTTCAAAGACCAGCTTACCATATATCCGTGGTTAATCACCATTTACCCGCTCCTTTTCCTCGGTCACGATCGTGGAATGAATGATACGCTGCGAATTCTCCACGACAGTACAAAAATTGACAGCATCACACGACCAACCTAGCTCTCCCCAAAGGTCGCAGCGCGTCGCCGTCGCTTAATTGATCTTACGGCATCGAGATTATCGAAGTTAATTAACGGAGGGGTTATATATCAATCGAACAAAACACGTCATGATCAGAGCAAATTGCCCGCACTAAATTATTGCGCCTTATCCATTTGTACCGAGGAAAACAATGTGCCGCGTAGCTTGGAGCGTTATTCTGTACGCAATAATACACGGCTAGCTGGTTATACTTGTAGTACATGTTCAGTTTGCACACGTTAACACACAAGACCTTCACTAGGTACACACCGTTTCCCCCAAGGAAACAGAGCCAATTAGCTTAGGTTGATCGGGATAGCTAACTATTTTTTGGTATAACAATATTTGGGTGACTGTGATAACTATTTTACTACTCCCGCAGCGTTGATTCCACAGTAAAGCCGTCTTAACATCGTTACAGAGAACTCAGGAGCCGTCCGATCAAAGATTAGATGGCTGAGATATCAGTTATATATCTCGAAAATAGCCTTCAGAAATACCATCTAAAAGAAATTTCACATTATGAGAGGCTTTCTCACAAGTCAGACACACCTATCGTCCTCTAGATGTTAGTCGTGTAGCAAAGCAAGAAGCTTCCTGCTGAATCCTCCTCGATCGGAAGCCATCTCAGTTTCCAAAGAGAGCCATGATCGATGTCGCAATTAATCAGTAGTTAGGGGGCAATAGAATGGGCTGTGCTCGGAAGGACGGCAGGGAGAAGACAAAATCAAGGATCAAATGGTGGCATCAGTACAGGATTACTAGCGACAAGTTTACTGGTAGTTGGAGCAACCCCCAGTCCCCACCGTGGGGTCCCTCCTCGCAAATACTACTACGCGCTCCGACCAGGATTTTTTTTTTATTTGCCCTGTTGTGCCACGTTAATAGCAAAAAAAAAAAATCTCCTTAACACTAAAATTGCAAAAGTAGTCTTTTTCCGAACGCGAAAGCACTGAAAGCTGGCACGTGGTGCTTTCCGCGCTCAAGAGGCGTGGAACCCCGGTAAGCAGTGCGACAGGCCAGGCGAGCGTGGAATCAAGTGGCGCAGCGCAGAAGGTGGCGGGCCAGGCCCGGTTCCGCGCCACCGGACCGCGGAAGCTTGCCGGCGACTTTGCGCGTCACCCGAGCGCAGAAGGCTACTTTGCAAAGCATACATTAATTAATGAGCATTGGCTGGCTTTATTTGCAAAGCATGCATTAATGTCGGCTTCATGCGTTCCAGCACCGCCACCTCATGTGCTCCCCCCCCCCTCACCTTCCGCGCTGCGTCGCTTGGTTTCGTGCCCACCCGGCCTCCCACACTGGCCCTTGCTTTCCACGTTTCCCGACCGCGGAATGCGCCACATGTCGGTGTCCAGTAATTCCGCACTCGGCGGGGGGCCAGATTCGCAATTTTCATGACAAATGGGCTATTTTTGCAATTAAGGTGGCAGCACGGGATCAATGTAAAAAAATCTCCGATGAGAGGAAACAAAAGTACAGTTTAAGGGTATGTTTGGTTTACCACCCCAGGTAGTCTTACCAAAATTTTGGCAATACTAAAATCTAGGCAATGCAAAAATCTAGGCAAAAAGTAGTATTTGGATCGTAGTCATACTAATTCACAGGTAATACCGAAATTGATGTGTTTGGATTGCAACCATATCAAAATTTAGTAAATTTGTGAGTATAATACGTGGGTCTCATATGACATTTAATTTTTTTGCCCCAAAATATATCAATATGGGTCTTGTTTTGTTGATAAAATGATAAGGAACACAACGATTTAAACAGATCACAAATCAGTTACTCGGTTTAAAAAATATAATCATTTGAAACTGATTAATCAAAATTTTCTTGTTATTAATGCCAATAGCCTGGCCAACCATCTGCTTCCGAGCTAGCACTTTTCAGTCTTACCAAAATTTTAGCAATGCTTTCTGCTGCCTGTGCCGAGCCTGGGAAATGACGAGAAAAGTGTAGGCGTTGCGAAAATTTCATAGGCAAAATAAAAAATTAGGATCGAATCAAACACTAGCTAAATTTTATGACAAAGCTGAATGCGTCGTTTGGTTGTCGGTGCCCGGTTATTCAAATGGCACTTATGGGTTGGTTTCCCTCGCCGGTACACCCGACACGCGTGGCTCGTCTCTCCCACTGCAAGGCCAAGTACGTACTTTCTTATTAGAAAAAATGTCATGCTCTCCCATTCAATCAAGAAGGAAAGGAGTACGGTTGTACCAGGCAGCCGGGCCAAAATGCCAGTGCAAAAAAAAGGGGCTTTACAAAAGAAAGGCCAGGAGCCTGAAAACTCAGAGATACGAACAGGAGCACTCGTCGGCGGGAGGAGAGCCTTCAGGGATTAGTTCTTCATTGCTTTTTTGGCGACTTCACGGGCGTTAAGATCTGGTTTTGGAAGGTCCTCGTGTTCCTCTCCTTGGAGATGTTCCACTTGGTGTGTATGGTCAGGCCGTTGAACCTCCTTCTATGATGTTTGGGCATCGCCTTGGCGGCATGTTGCCACCACTCAAGGATGGTCGTGATGTCCGAGAGCTTAACCCGTTGACTGATGTTGCAGTGCACTGAGGCAAACGGGCAATGGAGGCAAAGGTGCGTCCCGGTTTCTTCTGGGAATGGCATAGGGTGCAAGTCTGTTGATGTGGCGATCCTCGAAGCGCTAGGTTATCTGTCGTTAGAATTTTGGTCTGGACCAAGGTCCAAACGAAGAACTTGCATTTATTTTCGGCGCTCTCTCTCTCTTGCTCTCTCCAAATTATGCTTGTGTTATATGTTTCAGAACATCCATAGAATTGTGCAAGGTAAGCCGTCTTGGCCAAGTAGCGTGCCGATCTGGTGTCCAACGCCAAGTGATATTGTTTGGGTACCCGGCTGTAGGTGGACATCGTTCAGACGGATCCGGTTTTTATTTTCTAACTCCTTTTGAACCGATTTGTTTTTTTTTTCTTTTGGTAAGCTTGAAGAGGTCGGGGACTAGGTTTCTTGCGCCTTTTAACGAGGATCTAATAATCCTCATATAATTATTTATCTGTGATTCTTATTATAGATAATAATATCATCATATGGTTCTTACGTATATCCCTTAATGTTTATAAGAGAGAAACTGGAGTCGTAAGACCTTCTACAACTACTTCATGACCGTAATTTCTTCTACGACCACCACATGGTCGTAAGTTCTTCTACGACCACTATATGGTTGTAGATCCTTCTACGACTAGGTCAACTACGTCCACCCTATAATTGATTGAGCTTGCAGACAAATAGACACAATTGATTAGGGCATCTAAACAGTTAGTATACGCTGTTATTCTATGGAATAATTGCACGATTAAACTCTATGCCCTGATGATAACCGCCTAGCGACGTGGGGACATTACTACTCCAGCAATAATCTCCAGTAACTGCTTTATCATCTAAAGCATTGAGGCGCCCTTTAGACTGGAGAAACCGCCACCCACTTTGAGCACTATATAAAGGGCGGAATCAGCAGCCGCAGGGGAGAGGCAATCAGGAGCACAAGACATTAGATTTGAGTCTTTCTCTTGATATGTAACTAGCATACTCAATATATTCACACAGGAGTAGGGTTGTTATTCTCTCCAGAGAAGGCTTGAACCTGTATAAAAATCCCTGTGTCATTCTCTCTACGTGATTTGAGTCTTGGAGACCCCCCCTCCCGAATCAAACAATCATTACGTAAGATCGGTTTGAAAACACCAACACCTCTCCTTCCAACCATATGTTGTGCCAGAAGCTTGCCTTTGCCCCATCCCCGATAGATATCATCGTGGAGGCGTTGAAGAGCTAGCGGTCCGTGGCATTGCAAGGTAATGGTGTGCTAATCCAAGGCTTGGAGTTGTTTGTCCAGTCATACCAAAGGCATCGCAAGCGCAAGGTCCTCCCAAAATTTTATAGGTCGGTGATTGCTAGCCCTAAAAGCTTTTTTGGTCTGCACATTTTTTTCCAGTTGAGCAGGCAATGGCCTCCATTTGCCTCCTCCTTCCCTTTCCAGAGGAATGATCTTCTTATTTTGTCCATCTTTCACTTTGCCCAAGCTTCCAGAGGGGAACTGATAAGGTGGTAGGTGGAAAGGGATAGTAGGATGTAGTTCACAAGAGTGAGCCTTCCAGCTAGGAAGCGGAGCTTTCCTTTCCACCCCGACAATCTCATCCCAAATTTGTCAATGAGTGGTTGAATATGCAGCTTTCTTAGGGGGCGAGTATGGAGTTGCATGCCAATGTAGCAGCAAGGGAAGTCCTTATGAGCACCAGGGAAGGATTGGAGCAGGGTGTCGATATCCATGTTGTCGCATCTGATCGGGTGGATCGTACTTTTGTTAAAATTGGTCACTTGCCCCGTTATGTCGGCGGACGCAACAAGGATCTGTTGGATGGCCTGTAGCTCACTATGAATGGGGTTGATAAAGAATGCCACATCGTCCGCATAGAGGGAGGTTCTCAACTTTGCCACCGTGGAGTGGATCGGTGAGAGGATGTTCTGTTGGGTTGCAAGCTTGAGGTTTTTTTTTGCAGAGGGTCAATCACTAGGACGAAAAGCTTATGGGGCATGGGGTCTCCTTGGTGAACCCCGCATCTGTAGTCAACTCTTGCGCCCAGTTGGCCGTTCAGGAGGGTTCTCGAGGCAGCTGTACCAAGCAGGATGGATATCCATTCTCTCCATTGGTTGCCAAAGACCAGTTTTTGAAGAACCTGTAGTAAGTAGCTCCAGCTGAGTAAGTCAAAAGCCCTTGCAATATCCAACTTGAGGAAGAGTCATGGCATTTTTTATCTGTGTAGGGCTCTCACAACATTCTAAGTGCAAAGGAAGTTATCTTGGATGCATCGCTTTTTTATGAAGGCGCTCTGGCAAGGGAAGACTAAGTTGTCTAAGTGGGTCGCCAGCCTATTTGCTAGTATTTTGGAGAAGATTTTAGCGAGACTGTGGATGAGGCTAATCGGGCTATAGTATACTAGTATCCTACACGGATAGCCTCTATCTTTTTTTGGGAGAAGGACGATGGTTTGCATTGTTGATCCAATTGACATTATTCACATTCGGTCTAGGGCCTCCCAGTTCAGCGTGGTTGTCCTTTGAGGAGTCGAGCCTAGGTGCTGCTGGAAGTGGTTATACAGCTCACTCTCCTTTTCTTCCTTGGAAAAAAACCACCTTGGTTTGTTTCATGGCATTGAATGTGGTTTCTTTTTCTTTTTATCACGCCATCGTGGAGTTGGAAGAACTTCATGTTTGCATCCCCAGATGGTATCCAAGTTAATCTAGATCTCTGTTTCATTCGTGATCTCTCAATGCTTGCTAGCTCAACATATTTTGATTTTAGCTCTTTTTCTTCATGAGATAGAGACCGTTGCTCTTGTGCTAGATCGAGCCTCGAAATAATCTCTTTGACTATTGCCACGCTCAGTTTTAGATTGCCCAATTTGGACCGCTTCCAGCATTTTATTACTTTTGCCACGCGAGAGAGCTTGATGTGTAGATGCTTGATTGCCGTTCGAGGTGGCTACCAGCTTGTTCCAAGATGATGCAGTGACTTCTCTGAATCATTTCATTTTCACCTAGAAGTTTTCAAAACGAAAGTGGTTGTTGGCATCGGTTATGAGTTAACCTTATAGGATGAGAGGGCAATGGTCCAAAATGAGGGTCGGGATGGAGTGGAGAAAACAGGAAGGAAAGAGAAGCTCCCACTCCGTAGTACATAACATCCTACCTATCCTGGTGTATGTTTTGGCTTATGATGTTCATTGCACCAAGTGAATTTGTGGCCATTGAGGTTGATCTTTTTGAGATGGAGGTCATCTATGGCGGCCTTGAAGGATCCCATGAGACGTCTGTTGAGGTTGGGGTTGCTCTTGTTGGCTGCTTGGTAGATGAGATTGAAATCGCCCACGATGATCCATTCTTTTTTAATTGTGGTTGCAATGTCCCTCAGTTCTTGCACGAAGTCAATCTTGTCATTATCTTCCTGTGGGTCGTTGATCCCCCATGATCGTCCAATACTAGGCGTCCGCTCTCATGGTGATTCGAGTCGTAAGGGAGTTTTGCGTGGATTGGGCATTTGAAAGTTCAGAAAACCGGTCTGAACAGGCAAGGAGGATCCCTCCTCTTATTTGTTGTGCTGGGAGGAAGGTAGAGTTGTCAGCAAAGTCAGCCCTAGCATTTCTACGACAATGTTGTAGTCTATGTTGTGAAACTTGGTCTCTTGGAGACATACTATTGTGCTATGGGTATTGGCAATTAGCTCTCTGACGATGCCGTGTCTCTCTAGGGGCGTTGAGCCCTCTAACATTCCAATTGAGAATTTGGCAATTTCTTTGTGTCATGGGGAAGAAATGGATTCTGTTTATATCTTTGCAGGTGATGCACAACTGGTGAAAACGATAGCCGAGTCGTGCAGCCTATCGGAGTGATGGCGGTGGGGCAGTGGGTATTGCACCCATGCCTTTCGGTGGTGCGAGTGGGGAGGCCCTCAACACTCTGGACATGCCTGGTGATGTCGCGGAGGTGACGACGTCGTAGGCTGCGCCCTCTCCAGAGGGAGAGTGGGCCTGCGTCGGCACCCCGCTCTTGGTGGTGGTAACGGCAGCCTTCATCGCAGTCGCGTACGCAACGAGAGCTGCCATGATCATCATAGTCCAGCTCCTGGGCTGATCTGGAGGCGCTCCTGTCGAAGAGGCTGCACCAACCTTGGCACGAGTGGTCGCGTCTTCACCCACAACGGCCATCATCATCGCGGCGGCGCCTATCGTCGTTAGCAGGGTGGTTGTCCCCCATTGCGAGTCGCGGGGAGGGCTCATTGTCGTCGATGGCACCGAGACGCCACCGAAACTCCGTGGTGACCAGCCTGACTACCACACTACGACCATCGGCAGCATGGCTATCAGGCACATGGTAGAAGCCCTCATGTAAGGCCAGGCGGATGAAAACCCGGAGAGTGAGGCCTTCACGGCGCATCTCCAGTCGAGCACCATGGCTGCCCTATGTAGGAAAAACAACGATGATTCAAAGTGAGCGTGTGCATCTTTTGTATGGAAGAGGGGTCGGATATCTAGGTCAGAGGTTGAGGGCTGTGGTATCCTTATGGTGCAATGAGTTGTCCTCGGTGTAGTTGAGAGAGCAAGTCTTGCTAATGGCCTTGTCGACAATCTCCTCATCCTAAGCATGGAAGGGGATGCCCTCCAGGTAGAGGCGAACGTGGTGCTTCAGGGCCAAGTGCTTGCCATGCGCCCGCAGCCGCCATGGCCTCGCCTGGTACTACATGGGGCTAGATTCGAAGTTGTCTTGGTGTCTGGCGCGGTCACGGTGGTGGCGGTGCTTGAACCAAATGAGGAAGTCTTTCAGGTAGTGGTGCACGACAGTGATGTCTTCCTCGCGAACGCCATAATGCTAGCAGAAGGCTTCTCGATGAATTCAAGGGTGATGCCTAGCCGCGCACGGCCTAGCCAAGCAACCACCGCAAAGGAGGCAAGGTTGTTGAGGTCCATCTCCATGTCCATGCTCGTGTTGGAGACAGAGAAGTTGACATTTGGCCGGAAGGCCGTGTCTCCAAGCCTCGACATGGTGCGGGGCAGGAGGCGAGCAAATTCACTAGCCGAGGAAAGGACAGATGGAATTGGGGAAGCAAGTTGCCAAGGAAGACGGTGATAGGGTTGCTTTGCTTTTATAGTGTCTGGCGCTATGGCCATTGCGGTGGCAGAGGGCGCATCGGGTGGGCTCTCTACAGGAGGCAACCCAGTGATCTGAAGCAAAGTAGTTGAAACAACGCCCTCTCATCTTCTTAATGAACTCCTGCTCAGCCGAGGAGCGCTGAGGAGTAAAGGCTTGGAAAAGGTGTTGCATTGAATGCAGTTGCCTCTTTCGCCACAAAAACCAGGGCTTGACGAGGTGCCAGTTCGCAAAATCTTGTTGAGGATCTTCCTCGCACCTTGCGACGATGCTGTTGGAGGAGTAAATGCTTTGTTTTGTCATGTGAGGTGACCTCAATCTCTCTGAGTTGACAGGAGGGGTCGAATGCAGCAAGGGAGGTTTAAGGCAGGGCTTAGGGAGGGGGAGAATCCCATCGAAAATGCTTGAATGATGGCAATAGGTAGGGGAGATGGTTGGCAGAGTAAAGGCGAAGCTGACATGACGGTGGGCATTGGAGGTGGCATAGGCGGGGTGGGTCCGGGCCTGGGGCGAAGAAGGCATCGAGGGCCTAGTGCAGAGCACTTTTTGTGGGGTTTCTGGGACCATATCCCAGCCTAGATCTGAATAGAAGCAGGTATGTAGAGGTGGTGGTTGGGGCAAAGTTTGAACGAAGTAGATTTGGGGGGAGGACTGTTTGGCTCTGGAAGAGAGGAGGTGAGGGAGGTATGCGCAGCGGGCGCTGGACTAAGGGGGTGAAGCTTGAGGCTCACATGAGAGGGGGTGGATTAGGGCAGCCAGCAGCGGCAACCGCCGAGATGGTGGGAGACGGGACGGGCACCATGGCTGGCTATTTGCCAAGGGGGGATGGGGAAAAGGTGAGGAAGAAAAAGGGCCCAACGGGAGGGTTGGGACTGGCCACCGACCGCCGGAGTGACGACCGACGTTGGCGATGTGGGTGATAGGGTTAGGTTTGCCAACTGGGTCGCGAGAGCTCATTAACAAGAACTACATCTAACCTCCTAAGTTCAGTGCCTGTACGTACTTTCTTATTGACCTAGCACATCCATGAACAAACAAGGGATAATTGGCTACAGGACACTGCCCATTGACCACCTTTGCCAACGGATACTGAAAAAACGTGCTACAGCCAGAAGACATTGAAAAAACATGTAATTTTACTATAGGACATCGAGAGCATTATTTTATCATTTTCAGACAGAAGTGGAGAGAGAAAAACTATGAAAAGTCCGTTTTACCCTCATCTTTTTTCTTGTTCCTATTCCACTCTATCGGCCACGCCGTGGCTTCTCATCATCTATTGCCATCTCTCGGTCTTCGACGGCGTGCTTCTTCACTCACCGCACTCATCACTGTCGCCGCAGTGTCCGACGGGCGAAGGCTCCCAACGTTCCTCCTCGAGCAAGAAGAAATATCGAAGCTCCCATCCGCCCGTGCACTCACGACGGCGGAGGATGAAAAAACCGAACCGCAGCGGTTTACCCACCGAGTCAAGCTCATCCGTCGGCTCCATGTCGTGTACCTCGGGAATGGTCACCCCTGTTTACCGAAAGTCAAGCTCATCCGTCGACTCGTGCCCATGCGCATGAAGCGCGCGGCGGCACCGCCATGGCGTCCTCGCAGCTTCACTGCGCCTATAAGAGGGACGACTGAGCCCGATCTAACCTGCTTGCCATTTCCCTTCATTCCCTCCTCTCTCCCGAGCCCCAAATAAGCCGTGCTCCGAATGCCATGGCCAGCCACTCGGACCGTCGCTCGCCGTTCCAGCCACGCCGGTGGTTCCCGTGTATCCCCAAGTGCGTCACGGGGCGCCCTACACTCCAAGGAGGGATACCCCTCAAGCAATTTTGAGAATGCTCAACCGAGGAGCCGCGCGGACCCTTTCTTCTCTGGTTCCGGCCGCAACCACCTCTACCACCATCGTGCCTTCTCCAGCGAGCCCCAGCTCGATTCTTCCCTCTATGAGCAGCTCATAGTTACCCTCTACCTTCCCCCATCACTCACCTGCCCTTTTGTCTTCCCCAGGTCGCCGGCATCGGTGAAGCTCCCGCGCCGCTCATGGTCGCCGTCGCCAGCCCACCTCCGGTCCCCTCAGCTCCCTCCAACCGTCTCGGCATGCTCCAGGTATCCCATAGATGCCCATGCTCCCTCTAGTTTGCTCCCTACTCCCTCCTATGCCTTTTCCTGTCCATGGCCACCACCGAGAGCCCTTGTCTGCCGCCACCATGCCTCCCCGAGCTCAAGACCGCCACCCCTAGCACCTATGTACCTCAAGCATTCCATTTTAGTAGTCCTTTGCCGTCTCGCCGTCACCGTCGCTTCCACCCGGCGAAGGGCGCCGACATCTTCAAGTGGCGGCGGCGGATCTGCGGCATGAAGCGCGAGTGGCTCTTCTCCTTCGCCGGCCGCTTCATGATGACCGAACTTCGATCCGGCACCACCTCGCCGAACAATGCGGCTCGTCCGGCCTCTGCAAGCGATCGGCGTTGGCGCCATCTGGCCGGTGTGTGCGGTGTTCTTCCACCGGTGTCGCGTACCTTGATACAAGTGGCACCTCCCGACGATCACGACCGTACTAGGTGTTCATCGCCGAGGATGACATTGAGCGACAACGTCGGCATAGAGGAGACGCTTTGGAGGATCCCGCCGGACATTGAGGGCAAAAGTGTTGAGTGAACTTAATCAATCTACTGGATGAAGAGGCATTGAGGGCATTGAAGGCATTTTACGTCATTTCTCTCTCCTAATCACTTAGATATATTATTTTAATGAGAAGAGTGTCTAACAGCAAAATTACACCTTTTTTCAGTGTCTTCTGACTGTAGCACGTTTTTTCAGTGTCCGTTGGCAAAGGTGGTCATGGGCAGTGTCCTGTAGCCAATTATCCCAACAAACAAAGGAGATGTTTGTCTAGCGGAGGGAGAGGGGAGACAACATGAAAATGAAATGCTTAAGCGTCGATATATAGGGCATGTCTAGGACATATGGATTTTGTAGATATTTAGCAAGAATTTCGTAAACGACAGTTTAGTTCTCGCATATTTTTTAAAACAAACATATGTTCCAATGAGCTTGTTGGCTGAGGTAGAATTCAAGTTTTTGGTTCATTTAGCCTCGTTTTGAAATGAAATAGCAAAACTAGCCCCGTGCGAACGAAATGGCAAAAATAGCATCCTACCGCACAAAACCACCGTGGACATCGCCACGCGAAATCGCTGCGGAAAGCCACCTGCCGCGAACTAGGACCGCAACAAGCGACCTTTCACGCGCTTGCCGCATGCCCCATCTTGTCGCCGCAGGACCTGAAGTGCTCGGGGGGCACTTCAGGGGACACATGTCATCTGCCTATCCAACCGCGGTGCTATTTTTGTCAATTCCGCGAGGAGGCTAGATTTGCTATTTCATCGCCAAAATAGTCCAAAAGAGCCGAAAAGTCGTTGAATTCGAGACAGGTGGAGAGCCTACCATCTTTTTTTTGACACCACACTAGAGGAAATTCTACTATATTTTGGGTCTTGATGCAAATAGTTTAACCTACATTCACGGGAATTTTTTTATTTAATCCTTTTCTTAATTTTATTTTAAAGTTAATCCCTCGCGAACCATATTTTCAATTATGACCCCTTTGGCCACGCCACTACCCGTGGCGTGGCCAAACCGTACTGTCACGCCACGTACCTCGGCGTGACAACACATGTCACGCAAGCGCATGCCCACCCGCCGTGTCAGTGTGGAGGCTTGCGTGGCAGTAGTCACACCAGATACCATGGCATGACAATCCTGCCTTGTCACGCCTTTATATGTGGCGTGACAGGGCCTAACGTAACAAGTCTGGCCAGGCTAAAAAAATAGGAAATAAATTCCTAAAATTAAAAAAAAAATCAAAGGTGTTCATGGGATGATTTAGTACCCAGAAAAATTTCTAACCTTACTTTTCAAGATTTGTTCTTCTTATTTTAATTCATTAACAGCAAGGGCTTTTAGAACTTGGTTTGAATTTTTACAATGTTGAATTAAGATCTAAAATTTTGGGAAAAACTATATTTATTCATGATAAATATTATAGTATTTAAATAAATTATTTTCTAGAGATGATCACAGGTTTTTATGCTTAAAAAAATTATGATGTGACAGGGGCTAGCGTGATTCGCTTTTGCATATGTGATTGCAGTTGGTTTCCAAATTATAAATCGAGGTCATGGTTGAATTTAGTTCAGACTTGATTTATTAATTTGGAACCCTAGGATTTGGTGGTAAGATGGTAACAAAGGGACTTCCTTTTGAAAGATCACAAACAATTGAAGGTATGGTGATACATAACACTATGTACATGTAACATTTAACAATCCATAACTTAAAAATAGAGAATCTATCTGTGAGCCAAATATAACATCAACCTTTTGACACTTCATACTGTGAATGAAATAGAGAATGTATCTGTGAACCAAATATAACTAAGGGTATATATCGACACTTCAACATATATATCTATCATAACCTTTGACACTTCAGCGTATATATCCATCATAAACATCCGCACAATATTTCCAAGCCGTGTCCCAAAAGGCAGGCACCCAAAAAGACAAATATTAGAACATTGACAACATAGGGCATGGCATATATGTAGGAAGAAAATATAGGGCATGGCATAGAAACGTATTTGGTAGAAGTGATACATATGTTAAACAGTACCGCTGATGAAAGATGCGTAGACATCCTACTGGAATGATAGGTGGTGCTCTTCGTCACTTTGTGGTCGTAGACCATTTCGTGCATACCTCTAGAACTTGTTTTTTTTATGTTGTCGGATGCCTTGATACGCGATGAATTGAATGCGAAAAGACGATGAGATTTGAAGTTGCGAATTAAAATAGACTTTATAATAAAGCTGAGAATTACACGACGCACAGGGTTTGGTTACTTGCATAAGAAACAACATCATGCACGATGCAACAAACCCAAGTACTCCTACGATACATATGCGCCTTTTTGAAATGGAAATAAATTCGACCTTCGGGGGACTAGCACGGAGTGGCCTGACCTACTGCGTGGACTGGGCCATTTTCCCTTCCTTGCAGCTCAGCGTTGAACTCCTCACCGGCCTCCTTGGCCTTGGCCGCCATTTCCCTCTTTTTCTCACGCTCCCTGTGCCTACAAGTCTCAAGATGAGCTTTCGTCTCTCGACATATACGCTCGTTGTGCTCATCATTACGACGCTCCTCCTCCCGGATCTTGCAGGCCCTTTGGACATCCCACTCCTCGTAGTCGAGAGTCCACTGGTCATGTGGGTGGATCTCTAGGTCGATCCACTTGCAGTAGCCATATAGCGGATCCGGGGACTACGAGTTAATGGGAGAGATTGTTAGTGCGTACTTTGTAAGAGAAATAGTAGGGGAACACACTGTAACTAGTCTTTACTGGCTGCCGATAGCTGCTCGTGTCCTAACGGCTGTCGAAATAGTCACGGGAGTAGTTCGCACAACCCTGGTAACGCATGCCCAGGCTAAGCCGCTGCTTGGACTTGAAGAACTTGCATGGGTCTCTGCACCAACAGAGGGGCGACGTCTCCCCCTCTAGCAGGTGTTGTGGCGAATGCTCGGTTGAAACGTTCTGGTAGGGGTTGCTGCTACGGGGCGTCATTGCGGAAAGCTGCCCTCCTGGCACGCTCCTCTTATTCGACCCTGGCCGTAGCAGCCCTTGCTTGTTCGTCCCGGGCCCCAGTAGCCCTTACTAGTTCACGGATCTCGTCCCATTACCTCTTCATCTTGTCCATCTTGGTGTGGTAAAGAAAGCTCTGGTGTAGCGTTGGGTTTGGTTGTGTAGTGATCTCTCCCAGATCTCTTCCACCTCCTTTTATAAGCCACAGGGTTGGCATGGTGTAGTTAAATTCATGTGAGTAGCCAGCGAAGCAGAGTGTTGTCTTGTCTTTCTGAAAAGTTGCTAGCGAGGCAGAGTCCTGTCACGTTTTACTTTGCATAGTGTTGTCACGTCCTGCTTTTGCAGAGTCCTGTCTTTTCAATCTAAAAAGCTGAGGAGGCAGAGTGCTGTCATGTTTTACTTTGCAGAGTGTTGTCACGTCCTGCTTTTGCAGAGTCCTGTCTTTTCGGTCTGAAAAGCTGAGGAGGCAGAGTGCTATCACATTTTACTTTGTAGAGTGTTGTCACGTCCTGCTTTGTAGGGTCCTTTTTTTTCAGTCTGAAAAGCCGAGGAGGTCAGTGTTGTCAAGTTGATCTGAAAAGCTGGCGAGACAGAGTGTTGTCACGTCTTACTTTACAGAGAGTGGCGTCATAGTAGCAATCAGTAAAGAGAGTTGTTGGTAAATCAGAACCATAAAACCCTAACCCCTAAAACCGTAAACCCTAAACCTAAACCCTAAAACCGTAACCTAAACCTAAATGTAAACCTGAACCTAAAACCCTAAACCTAAAATACTAAACAGTAAACCCTAAAACCCTAAACCCAAAAACCCTAAACCCTAACGTAAACCTGAACCTAAAATCCTAAACCCTAAACCTAAACGTAACCCTAAACCGCTAAAATCCTAAACCCTAACCGGAACATCATGTTTGCAGAGAGAAGTCATGTCCTACTTTGCAGAGTCCTATCTTTTCGGTCTTAAAAGCTGAGGAGGTAGTGTGTGTTCATGTCGATCTGAAAAGCGGGCGAGACAGAGTGTTGTCACGTCTTACTTTGCATAGAGTGGCATAATAGTTGCAGCCAGTAAACCCTAAACCAAAGCCTAATCCTAAACCTAAACCCTAAACCATAAAACCTGACACCCTAAACCCTAAAACCTTATATCCTAACACCCTAAACCCTAACGTAAACCCTAAAACTAAAATTGTAAACCCTAAAGCCTTCAATCGTCCATTGTGGTGGGCTAATCCTTTGTCACGCTATTTATCACGGCGTGATAGTAGTGTTATGTTACGCCATCAATATTGGCGTGGCTAAACCGTACTGCCACACTAAATTACCTGCCGTTCTAGAGGGTTTTCTATAAAATGTCGATCGCTGTGGGGCTAAGTCCTGTCACGCCATGTAAACCGGCGTGACAAGATTGCTTTGTCACGCCAGGATAGATGGCGTGGCCAAACTGTACCGCCACACCAAATTGCTTCCCGTTCCAGAGGGGTTACAGAAAAAGGTAATTGCTTTGGTGCTAAGTCCTGTCACGCCATTTATCCGTGTGAGGACTTCTCTCATAATGCTAATATCCATGGCATGACAGTAGCCATATACCAAGTGCAATCATCCAAATTGACTTCATTCGAACAACATTCCGTGCAATAAATAAGATTTCATATTTCAGGCAATAAGAATTATTTCATTGATTTCATTCAAACAATTCATGCAATAAGAATCATCCATCTGTCATCTCATTTCATCCAACATTCAAAATCCATCAACTAAGAAATATCATTTCATTCAAACAGAGTCATTGAAAGTTTCATACAATATGAAATTTACAGACATGCATACACACATTCAATGCGTCACTTGAGCTTTTGGCGCACACCCGACCCCGGTGTGAACCTCGCTACGGGGTGTTGGCTTTACGTGCCCTCGACGACGTTTACCAAACTAATGTCCGCGTGATCACGCTGTTTTTGGCATGCAGGCGTGGCCTGAGTCGGCTGCGTAGGGGACGGTGCACCAACCAGGTCCCTAAGGACCATCTCGTTGGGAAACTTAGTAGCAACGTCCTCCTCGTCCTCGCTACCATCCTCATCTATGCCACCCTCCTCCTCATCCTTGTCGGCCTCGTCGTTGTCCTCCAGGTCCTCGTCGCCTGCGGCCGAAGAGGATGTCGCCGCTCCCGATGTTGTAGCACGCGAGGAGCCACTCTGAGCCGGGGCAGATTACACGACTTCTCCTGCCACTGCCACGTAGTTCATCTTTGCATCCATTCGCCGGCATCGACGGCGAACCAACTACATGGTTAACCAACAAAAAGGTAGTGAAGTTTATTACAACAAAATAAATAACAAGGGAGAAAATGTTAATTTAACGTAGTATGTGTTACCTCAACAAAGTCCCTAAAGCGTTAGAAGCTCCCCTCCGAGCCCTCTTGTAGCAAGAGAACCGCCTCAGCCTCATTGGTTATGCAGGCGAGCTACCTTCCCTAGGAACAGGTCAACATAGTAAATTAGTTTGCGCATAGTGACATTGCTAATTAATGGTGGGATAGAATGTACTCACATAGTAAGCGTTGATGGGGACCCTCTCCGGCTGAGTGCTCATCCATGTGAACTCATCATAATCATCCACGGTATCCTCATCGGATGAGTCACCCTCCCCTATACCTGCATGGGTCATCGCCGGTCGAAGCTGTAGACGCGCGACGCCGTGTAGCCACTCTAGGTATCTCATGAAGTCATGCCTCTGATGGATCTGGGGCACATTCCTCGACCGATTTGTCCGGTCCACCCACTCCAACACGTAGGCACGGTGATAAGCGGACCAGTCAGTGTGTCAGTACCTCCGCCTTCGGTTCATCCTGCGATATGGATAATTTAACTGTTAGCACGAAAAGCGCTACCAAAGTTGCACACACATGGCGATAGGTATCCTTACCCATGAAGGTTTATGTCTGTCGAGAACACCACTAGTGGACATGCCTAAAACTTCCCGAACTGCCTCATCATCCGATGGGGCAAGTGGTACTCCACCGCATGGTAGTACATCAGCAGCGAGAGGGTCAGTCACGAAGCCTCGTCCCGCTCGGACATTGGGTTTAGCTCAATTTGGAGGACCTCGTCACGGATGTATGGCAGCCACGTGACCTACACCAGATGTATACGACAGTAGTGATGGAATCATAGTTCGAACAGGTGAATGCAACAAGCAAAGAAACTTATCAAATAGTACCTAGTCTCGTGTGATGACGTCGAGCTCATTTGTATATACGAGGTACCGCAACCTCAGACGCCCAGTAGGTGCCACGATGGAGCTCCAGAGGTAGGGTACCGTCAATCACGACACAGAGTCTTCAAGGGGCCATGGCCATGCCTGCATGGAGATATATATCAGTCGCATTTTTTATGGAACGAGATATGTATGATTAATTAAAAAAAACCGTACCTGCAAGATAGCACGAGTGGGCTGACCCACAGGCAAACACTCCCACATCCAAACCTGCAGGAGGTATGCACAGCCAACCAAGTTGTCGTATGCACTCCATGATCGGCACGCGTCGCACAAATGCTGGTAGAGACACACCAGTGTAGCAGAACCCCAACTGTACGTCCTTGCCGTCGCTGAATCTGCCAAAATTAGCAAGTAAATCCAGGAGATAGCGTTGCTGGTACTGTCTGGGAACAGGAAGGAGCCAAGAAGATGCCAAATCCTTGCCCGTGCCAAGCGCCGCACTGTGTCGTCATCTGCACCCGGTGGGCACACATTGAAGTACGCACACAGCCAGGACGCAAGCACCGTGGATGGCCAATTGTCCCTCGAGTCCGTAGGAGGGTCCTCTGGTCGCACTCCAAGCCACTCTCCCACCCGGTCTCACCAACGTACATTGTTGATGTCCCCAGTCACTGCAAGGCCTTCTATGGGGAGGCCCAGAATTATACCGACGTCCTAAAGCGTGATGGTCATCTCGCCTGACGGTAGGTGGAAAGTGTGGGTCTCCGGGCGCCACCATCCACCAAGTCTTGATGGCCTTGACCGCCCATACAGATCTGAGCCCATTGATGACTATCCGCGCCAAAGCAAGGAGACCGGCTGAGCGAACGTGTGTAACGTACCGCTCATCCCAATCTAAAGGGGTGTGGGTCTGAGGGCGAAGTGGCTGGAGTACCTGCAAGAGAGATACCTAAATAAATAAGTGAAACAACTAGCACATGGGAGATTAGTTGGAAGCATGATGGAATAAAAAATTAGCAAATCTCACCACACCATTGTCGGCTATGCGGTGGGCGTGGTAGTCGTCATCGTATTCTGAGAGGAGCAACGATATCTTTGCGTCTTTGCGACATCCTCATTCTGAGGAAAGGATTTTTGTAAGATCACATGAGGTACAAAACAATATAGAAAATACAAATGAGTGAACCCTATCAATAAAAAACAATCATTTTCGCACAACAACAATAGTGGTTACCTCAAGGGGGCTGCACACGAGAGCGGCATCGCCTTACCCTAAGTGACTGGGAATCCCTACACACGTGCTTTGCCCTGGTGTGTCTGTGCTCATGACACTCCAAGCACCTGCTGCTTATTGTGGCGTCGTCGAAGTCCCTAAGGCAATACATATCCTTATCGCCTTGCTGTGAGAGGTCTATGTCATTACGAAGCCTCTTCCTCCTCCTTTGACCACGTCGCTTGTTCATCATATCTTTGTCGGGAATGTATTCCTCCCCCACGTACAGTGGCCAATGCGATGGATCAAGGTAAGGTTTGAATCTATTCTCCCAAGTCGTCATCGTGGCTAGTTTTGAGAATTCTTCCGCAATGAACATGTTAGAAAGGTAACTTACGCCACGCACGCGATAGGTGGTGACAACGTGAGAGCATGGGACATGTAACAACGTCGGGACCATGCAAGTACAGTCTCCCACTGTCAGGTTGACTCTATGGTTTTGGCCACCATAACGCTCACCCCCAATCGATGTGCCTCCGACTGCCCTGACGATGCATATATGCAAAGTGGGATCGTATTCCTCCGCTTATTGATTGCATGACTCTACCTCTGTGATAGCAAGGTGCTTGGCGGCAGCCGCACCCCAACAGTGGCCGGCGTTGTACGCATCCTTTTCACGGGTCCACCTATCCACAAAGGATGACTTGGTCTTCAGAAATGAGTACTCCAGGATAGCCGATACTGGCATAGCACGAATGCCCTTAATAATATTGTTGAACACTTCTAAGATATTCGTTGTCATCATACCATACCGACAGCCACCTTCATCTTATGCCTGTGCCCACTTTGTCTTCTGCTGCAACACCTCGTGCAACCACTTACACTACTACAAAACAGGCTATAGTAGACGCCCCATCACAGACGGTTCCTTTAGAACCGTGCGTATTAAATCTGACCGAACTGCGGTGGCGCCGCCAAATTTATCACCTGACGGTTCTAAATATCACGAGCGGTTCATTAATAGAACTGCTCAGGACTATCACGAGCGGTTCTATTCACAAACCGCTCAGGATAATCGACCAATCACAAACGGTTCTCAACAAGAATCGCTCGTGATAGTACCTGACGTTTACGAATAAGAACCGCTGCAGGATAATTAGTTATCGCGAGCGGTTCTAATTAAGAACCGCTTGTGATATCTGCTCGCTATCCTCTCGCCGCTTGCCCGCCGCCGCCTTCCGCCGCTTTGGAGGCCTCAGTCCGCGAGCGGTTCTTTAATAGAACCGTTTGTGAATGATCCTGAGCAGTTCTATTAAAAACCGTCAGGATAGGTGCTATCACGAGCGGTTCTTAACAAGAACCGTCTCGATTGTTGGGCGAAACGAAAATTTGAACATAATGGGCGGGCAAAACTCGCTTTATATAACCTCCATCTCCTCCTCTGCCATTTCTCCTCCTCACACCTTGTGCCCCGGCCTCCGCCGAGCTTGTCGCTCATGACCTCCGCCGAGCTTGTCGCCTGCCCTCCTCCAACTCGTCCCGGCCTCATCGTCACCGGCCTCATCCAACCATCACCCGGCCTCCTCCACTTTCCCCGACCTCGTCGTCACTGCCTCCCACGACCTCGTCGCCTTGGCCTCCTCCACTGTCGCCCGGCCTCCCACGACCTCGCTCTCTCTACTCCCCTTTGCTTTGTGATGTGGATTACCGAGTTGATGCTACCGTGATGTGGGTGATGCTACTTTGTGATGTGTGTAGTTCATGTTGAGTTATTTGGTTTGGGCAAAAATATAGATGGTAGATCGCGACCGCTCGGTAAAATCATCATAACTTTTGCATACGAACTCCGATTATGGCGTTCTTTGGCTCGTTGGAAAGCTAACGAAAAGCTTAAGGTCAGATTCTCTTTGCGAGATCTAGAAAAAGTGAAAACCCCAAAAAAGATCGTTTAGGGCCTCTAAACGGCCTCTGAAGTTTTAGCAGCCGTTTTCGGTTTTTTTTGCCTCAAAAAGGCTATCACGACGGTTCTACACAAGAACCGCTCGGAAAACTCATCATAGATGGTTACGAACAAGAACCGCTCAGTGATAATAACCTTCACGAGCGGTTTCAACAAAAACCGCTGCGTGATAGTCGATCATGAGCGGTTTTGAATCGCTCAGTGATAACCGCCTGTTATCACGCACCAACAAATATAGACGGTTCAAAACCATCCGTGATGACGGTTTCGAACCGTCTGTGATGAGGCTTCCTGTAGTAGTGTTATTACCCTATTCGTTGGTCAGTCCCCTAAGCTCCATCAACTTGACCTCGAACTCCCTCTTCTCCAAACATCCGCACAATAGCTTGAACTTTTTATCAGATCTTCCCTACTGCATTGCTTAAAGAAACTAGTAGCTAGGTGACACATGCACCACCTATGCTGCACATCGGGGTGTCCATCAAGTCTACTCCTCACAGCGTTTAGAATCCCGTGGTGGCTGTTCGAGATGATGCAAACAACCCATCCAGGCCCAATGAGGCGTAGACGAACTATATCCATGAACCATTCCCAGCTCGCATTGTTCTCACCCTCTATCAATGCAAATGCTAATGAAATCACCTGGTCCTCCGCATCAATACCAACGGCGAGCATAAAGGCACCATAGTACTTCCAGGTTAGGAACGTGGCGTCAACTGATATGATGGGCCTGCAATGCTTGAAGGCCTCTTTGCATTGCCCAAATGACCAGTACACCCGCCTGAGAACATATTTCATAACCCCTCTGTCGGGTTCTATTCGGTTCTCGTGAAAAGGATAAAACTCCATGCCAGGATTCTTGGCCTGCATAGCGGTTAGAATTCGAGGAAGCAACCTGTAAGCCTCCTTCCAGTCACCCCACAGTAACTGCATCGCTCTCTGCTTGGCTCTCCATGCTTTCCTGTACTTCACGCAGTACTTAATGAACCCAAACATAACCTCAATGAGGGTGGCGACGGTCACATCAGGATCGACAGCCACAACCCCAGTAATGCGTCTTGGAATGAAATTAGTGGTCACCTAAAGGTGCTCCCCCGACACTCTAGCAGTCCCACAAGAGTGAGGCTGCTTCACGTTCCCGATTTTCCATTGCTTGTCCCTAGTTTTGCGCCCCCATACCTTCCATCCGCACCCTCTTTCGCACCTCACGGTGTACCTCTTGTTCACATCAGAGTGTGCCACTACGAACGGATGATGGTGCCGCACTGAGTATTCTTGCAGCCAAACCTTCATATCATCCATGCTTGGAAACAACATGTTCTTACGTGTTAGGTCATTATCCGGGTCAGCAATGGCATTCCTGCTCTTCAACCCATTAGCACAAACCACTTTATCAGCCATTCTGACATCATCGAATGCGTGCACCGACGGGACCTCACCCAAAACACTGCGAAGAACTTGCCCTTCCTCAGAGAAGAAAAGTGGTGCGGGAACCTCGTTTTCGGTCGAGCGCCATCCTTCGTCGGACTCTACTTCACAAGTTGTTCCATCTTGGAACACCTCCCCCTCAAGCTCGTTATTTATTACAGCGCCATTGAAATCAGTCACGGGGTCACTAACATGTTGCAGGGTAGGAATAGGCACATGTGACAGATCCACCAACAAGGGGGCATCGTTGTTAACACTGACGCCAACGAACTCTTCGAAAGGTGGCTCCTCCATTGGGGGGCCTTGTGAAAGATGCATACCGGATTCAAGTTTCGTCGTGTTGCCATTCACTACATCCAAATTGTTTGGCAAATCCTCTATAACGATTCTCCTCTCCACCGCCACTTCCAACGACCGGACCTGAGATGCGAGCACAAGATCCTTGTACATGTCCCAATCATCGTTGGACAAGATTGGCACCAAACATGCGTGTACCTTACAACCCACACCAGCATCATATCGCCCCTGTAGTCCGACAACGACCCCGGGCTCATCCCATCCAAAGGTCGACTTCATCCTTGTCAGAAGAGTTCGAAAGTCTGGTGATTCGCGAAATAAAAGAAAGGTCGCTTCCATGCCACCAAAGTCAACATCACTACCCGTTTGGCTAATCAGCCCACGGTAAATACACGTACAACTTTATCCATCTACATCCAACAAAATATTGCAAAGTCAGTACCGCATGTCATATGTACGAAATATCACAACCAACATTGTACATAACAAAAGCTGTGTTTTAGTTGACACATGCTAGCTGTTTGAAGATACAAATATATGGTTAATTACAGCTTTATTGTAGTTTTGTACTGTGATAGTACTATGTTGTAGTTACAGTAACGAGCATGATGGTTTACAGTCAACATGAAACAGTTCGTCTAGTTAAATGAAGTTTTCGGGTTGTTTAACAATGATTGAGAAAGAGATACCCTATTGTCAATTTTGAATGGGGGCCGATTGTGTTCTGTAACTCTCATATTTCTCTGGTAAAGACTAACCATTTATTGAGGTGTGTTAGGTTATACACAGTGGACGAATAACACCAAGAAACAATGAGAGGCAAAAAGATCCAAATCCTACACTACCTGAGTCTCTCGTGCTCAGTCACGCTCGAGATCCCGTTCTCGAGACCGCCCAAACCACGTGTTTGGGACCGCTCAGATCTTGCCTCTGAGTGCGACCTACACTACCCTGGATCCACGTGCCTAGGTACGCTCGAGATCCCGTTCTCGAGACCGCCCAAACCACGTGTTTGGAACCGCTCAGGGCTCATTCTTGAGTACGCCCAGGACTTCGCTCCTAGGTACGCCAGAGCTATACGCTCGGAGTGCCATGAACCACTTGTTCGGAAAATTTGGTATTCAGAAATGAGGTAAATCACATTTTTTTCGCCTTCATCCTTTATTTGATTTCTATAGATGTCGTTTCGTAATTTATTTTTGGTAAACTATTTCTGTAGGACATGAGGTGAGGCCTAAGCAAAATGCAGATTACTTCTTTTCGGTGGCATTGTCTCGTGGTCATGAGGCATGCATGCCACATGTTCCATACTAGAGCTTATTTTTGTCCTGTGGGACATTAACAACTTTATAGCAATATTGTTGCAGATGGCATCCTTAACGTAAGAAACAAGGAAGTATAAGAACTAATGGTCCTAATATTATACATGCAAGAAAATAGCTAATGGAACAAGACATGACGCAAGACAACATACACAACATTCATGCAAATGCATTTGACGAACACATTTACTGAGGAAGTGAGGAGCACAATAATAAACGATGCAGTAAGAAACCCCAAAAAAACCTAATTACGAACTGAGTCAACTATGTGGCCAGGAGTGCAGGATGTACAAACACAAAAGGATGAGGGAGCAATATGAATATAGCATTTGAAAAAGTAAGAAACATGAACTACAAGATATGCACAGACACCAGGTGCAAATTTCATATTCAAATGCTGAATGCAAATTTCATATCCAGAATTCATATGGAGGTAGAAATTTTGCATTCATAAATTTTAACGATCTTTCTTGTATGTCCACGTCTGTTAGACATTATAACTTTTCATTCGGAATCAACATTTGCTTGAGTGCAATGTATGGTCAAACTATATTTTATCCACCTCCCTTCCATCCCTCTGTATAATCAAGTTATAGGAAATATGAAAGACAGGTTACTTTCGCGTCATCTAAACATGAACAATGTGGCCCATATAACAAAAATGAAAGCATGATTCTAAAGTACGACCTAGTATAACTTGCAAGACTACTAGTCAAGTTTTTTCTTTTGTAAAGAATGTATAACAACATCTCGGAAGAAATATGAAGCCTTTATCTACAGTCGTAGAACCAAGGCAGGCTACTGTGCTTGTCTGCCTTTCCCTATGTAAAGGCAGGGGATACGAATCCCACACGATCACTTGTCTTTCACCATCAGTTATTTCTTTTTATTTTATGTTTAGGACACACGAAGACTCGGCGAGAGATGTTTGAACAAGAGGAACACTTGTCTAGTTGAGTTTGATCCTTCTCTCTGTCTGTCTCTCTTTCTTTCGAGAGCTCAACAAGGGCATATCTGCACGGGAGAGATAAATCAGACTTTCTTCTTTACCCCTCATTATTCAAGACGTGAATATAAAGTGTATTGTACTCCCTTTTGGATCTTTTCCGGGATCTTTACTCGCAAGTTTCTGGTGACATTGGTAGATAGCTCAGACATTTTTTTTGGTAAGGCGTTATAAGGCCTAAAAACATCTTGATATTCAGTGACCAGAACGAGCCATATATAAAGGCATACTCGCACAGGCCACAGAGCAATATCGTATACCATGCAGTTGGGCAACCAACTAGCAGGCGATTGATGGCCAAAGTACACTGATGTTGAGCAGTTTGCGACTGTATTTGTTGTGTTAATCAATAGTCATCCCATCATGTAGCATCCATAATTGTCGGGACATCCCTAGCTGGATCAATTAGATTAGATCCTTTCTAGTGACTATGCGTAGAGTATCCTGGGTGGGACGTCGCTACCGGTCTTTTCTTGCCCAGCTTTCTTTTCAGGAGCAAACGCCAGCAATGCATGGGACGCATAATTACCTAGACGCCGTGCGGCCGCGCCGTTTGTGGCCGTCGCTGCTGCCACCCCAATTGTTCGGCTCGGACTGCTAGAGTGGTCGACTCGACTGGTAGTACCTACGTACGCTGCTGGAATTTACATGCCTTAGTCAACTTTGTGTGTATTTCGTATTTCTAGTCAGTTCATGACGCGAAGTCTATTTTTTAACATTGGATCAATTCTAGAATACAACATACATATCTTATAGCTAATCTAAAGCTAAGAAAAAACCAAGCAACTTAAGAATAGTAAACCTGCTACTCCTCTGGTTCACAAAACATATCATTTTGGATATTGACACGGTCTTTAGAAATTCAACTTTGATCACTAATTATTACTCTAATATATTTTAAAAATATAATAAAATTATAATATTATGAAGGACGAAGATACAGGATGGTATACCATCCACTTTCTATCCCAACGGGATAGGTATAAGCTAGGCGCACTGGGCTGGACGATGAAACACGATGTCACCTGCATGGTTCGCGCACGCTCTCGCTGGGAAGTCTCATAGCCATGTAGCTGGTTGGAGCGCGGCGAGCTAGCTTCATGGTTGGAGCGCATTGGGCGGAGGCGGGGCGAGCTGGCCTCTGGGCCATGGCCCGAGGCCCAGCAAAAAATTCAAGGTAAAAATACAAAATTATGACGTGCACTGCTGCATGAGGAGGCAAATCACCTGGGCTAATAGACACACGTGATGCTTGTTTCTACCTCGACCGAGCTAGTCGATAGCAGAGTAACAACCATGCTAGCTAGCTGAAGTCTCATAGCCATGCAATTTAGGCTAGCTCGCCACGGCTTCTGCCCCCCCTTCATCTTCCTCCGTGTGTGCGGCAGCGCGCTCGTCGACCTCCCCCGTCCTCTCTTCTTCTTCCTCCTCCGTGTGCGCAGCAGCGTGCACTACTACACAAAGTGTCATCACAGACGGTTTTCCGAACCATCTGGAATTATGTGTCTGTGATAACGTCTGTCATCACAGATGGTTTTCAAACTGTCTGTGAAAAAAACTATCACAGACGGTTCTAAACAAGAACCGTCTGTGATATAGACTATCACAGACTTTTCTTGTTCAGAACTGTCTATGATAGTCTATTTTCATCTGATTCTAAACAAGAACAAGAACCTAGTTTTTCTATTGCAAAAAAGGATTCGAAGCATTACGGCGGACGAGAGGCGACGCGAATGGCACGACTGTGACAGAGAAAACGAATGAATACGTGCGATGACTCCAGGAAGCAACCACAATGCTATCGGTAGCGGCACGAAGACCTATGTTCATTGGAGTTGTGCCGACGATGAGCGGCAGCTACAGCGGCGAGAAGCTAAATCGTGGCAGCAAGCTAGAAGGAGCGGGAATGCTATTTAAACCTCACACTTCCACTCACGAGCGTCCAAGAGCTCATGAAGGTGGATGACAATGACGGAGCCACTCCGGGACAGCTTGACGGCGGCGAGCGAATAAGACGGAGCATGGTTCATGGTAACTGCGAGTTTGAGGCAGAATTAGGCAACGAGAGGCAAGTATTAGTATCTAGAGGATCTAGAGATGACATAAAGTCAACGAATCAAACGATAACTCACCGGATGGGGAGAGACAAAGGAAAATGATGACGATGGCTGGAAATGGAGCAGATGACGCGGCTCGACGAAAATATGCTTGAACTCCTAGTTAGCCTCACCCAAATAGCGTCGGTCGGCAATATATAAGCCTGACCCAAAAATGTTGCCTCCGCGCAAGCGTTCAAAAATTTTTGAACTCACGCTACCGCGAATCACATACGGTTTCAAACAAAAACCGTGCGTGATGACATATCCTGAGCGGTTTGTAAATAGAACTATATGTGATACTTCATAGACGGTTCTTAACAATAACCGTCTGTGATGACTAAGATTATCACAGATAGTTCTTGTTAGAACCGTCAGGGCGTATCACGGTTATATCATGATTTTCAAAAGAAATGCTCAGATAATTCATCTGAGCGGTTCCAAAGGAACCGTCTGTGATGAGGCGTCTTCTATAGCTTATTTTGTAGTAGTGGCGCCCTCCGGCTTCCAGCGTCCTCCCCCCTTCTTCCTTCTCCGCATGCTAGTTCGCCGCTGGCTTCCTGCGTCCTCCCCCTTCATCCTCCTTGGCACTTGCGTGATGGCATGGCTCCCCCCCCCCCTTCCCGCCCTCCCGTCATCCTCCTCGCGTGCGTGGAGCGCCTTTACTGGCTTCCCCGTCCTCCCCCTTCATCCTCCTCTACGCACAATGACATCGTGTATCACCAAATTTCGACTAGTTTCATTCAGTTATTTTGGGACATGTTTCATTAAGTTTCATCAAGTATCATTGTTTCTCCATATTTTGTAAAGCAAGTTTCACCCAGTTTCATGAAGTTTCATCCCAAGTCTCATGAAGTTCCATAAAAGTTCCAACTTTTTGTATAGAACAAGTTTTCAACGCCGGTATTGTCTCATTAAGTTTCAACTAGTTTCATTCAGTTATTTTGGGATATATTTTATTAAGTTTCATCAAGTTTCATTGTTTATCCATATTTTGTAGAGCAAGTTTCACTCAGTTTCATTAAGTTTCATGGAGTTTCATCCCAAATTTCATAGAGTTTCATAAAGTTTTATCTTTTTGTCTAGGACAAGTTTTCAATAGTGACATCGTGTCTCATCAAGTTTCATATAGTTTCATTAAGTTATTTTGGGACATGTTTCATTAAGTTTCATCAAGTATAATTGTTTCTCCATATTGTGTAGAGCAAGTTTCACCCAGTTTCATGCAGTTTCATCTCAAGTCTCATAAAGTTTCAACTTTTGTCTAGGACAAGTATTCAACAATGACATCGTGTTTCATCAAGTTTCTTGAGACATATGTGTTTCATGAAGTTTCATCCCAAGTCTCATGGAGTTTCATCTTTTTTATATAATGACAAGTTTTCAATAGTGACATCGTGTTTCATCTAGTTTCATATAGTGTCATTTAGTTTCGTCACAAGTATTATGAAGTTTCATAAAGTTTCATCTTTTTGTATAGGACAAGTTTTCAACAGTGACATCGTGTTTCATCATGTTTCAATTAGTTTCATTCAGTTATTTTGGGTCATGTTTCATTAAGTTTCATCAAGTATCATCGTTTCTCCATATTTTGTAGAGCAAGTTTCACTTAGTTTCATTATGTCTCATTAAGTTTTAACTAGTTTCATTCAGATATTTTGGGACATGTTTCATTAAGTTTCATCGAGTATCATTGTTTCTCTATATTTTGTAGAGCAAGTTTCACTCAGTTTCATGCAGTTTCATTAAGTTTTATAAAGTTTCATCCCAAGTCTCATGGAGTTTCATAAAGTTCTATCTTTTTGTCTAAGACAAGTTTTCAACAGTGACATCGTGTCTCATCAATTTTATTAAGTTATTTTGAGACATGTTTCATTAAGTTTCATCAAGTACCATTGTTTCTCCATATTTTGTAGAGCAAGTTTCACCCAGTTTCATGCAGTTTCATTAAGTTTCATCCCAAGTCTCATGAAGTTTCATAAAGTTTCATCTTTTTGTTTAGGACAAGTTTTCAACAGTGACATTGTGTTTCATCAAGTTTCATTGTGTTTCATCAAGTTTGGAGTTTCATATAGTTTCATAGTGACATCGACATATGTTTCATTAGGTTATTTGGGACTCATGAAGTTCTATCACAAGTCTCATGGAGTTTCATCTTTTTTTTGTATAAACACAAGTTTTCAATAGTGACAATAGTGACATCGTGTCACATCAAGTTTCAACTAGTTTCATTCGGTTATTTGGGACATGTTTAATTAAGTTTCATTCAAGTATCATTATTTCTCTATATTTTGT
The DNA here is from genome assembly GCA_036346405.1 of Phyllostachys edulis. Lineage (NCBI taxonomy): Eukaryota > Viridiplantae > Streptophyta > Magnoliopsida > Poales > Poaceae > Phyllostachys > Phyllostachys edulis. The sequence continues at coordinate 7,612,358 of CM070550.1, read as the reverse complement.
AGAGCAAGTTTCACTCAGTTCATGCAGTTTCATTATGTCTCATCAAGTTTCAACTAGTTTCATTCAGTTATTTTGGGACATGTTTCATTAAGTTCCATCAAGTATCATTGTTTTTCCATATTTTGTAGAGCAAGTTTCACTCAGTTTCATGTAGTTTTATTAAGTTTCATGAAATATCATCCTAAGTCTCATAGAGTTTCATAAAGTTTTGTCTTTTTGTTTAAAACAAGTTTTCAACTTCGGCGTAAAGGATATCGTGTCTCATCAAGTTTCATATGACTTCATCAACGCTCTCTCCCTCGGCGAGGACAACACGGTCATACCCGGAGGCGATCGATCTGAGACCTCCTCGGCGATTCCGACCAAGGAGTCGCGAGGGAAAAGGTTATTCAAGCTCTCCCCTGCTGTGTCGAGAACCACCACTATAACGATCTCCGACATCGTTTGAACCAAGTGTGACGATTCATATCGATGTCACACGACGTCGGTGCACGGAGTTCAGGCACCTTCGAGAGAAAGCGCCATGAATCAATCCGCGGGTTAGCCGAGCCTTCTCTGCGGGGCTCCAAGGCATGCGTTAGCCTAACGGTTCCGACCCGGCCAACTTGGACAAATTCAATGGAACTCAAAACCCATTGGAATTTCAAATATATACCACCGCCATCAGTTTCTTTGGTGGCGATGAGAATGTAATGGCCAACTATTTACCCAGGTGCTCAAGAGAATTACGCGGTCGTGGTTGTTAAACTTACGATCGGATCAATATATACTTAGGAACAACTCTGTGATCTTACGATTGCCAACTTCGAGATCGTCTGTATATACAGGAAGTCTCCAGCGAAATCGGCGGGGATCGATGAGACTTCGTCAATATATCAAGAGGTTGACCGGGTTCAAGTTTCATTAAGTTATTTTGAGACAAGTTTTATGAAGTTTCATTAAGTATCATTGTTTCTCCATATTTTGTAGAGCAAGTTTTATTCAGTTTCATACAGTTTCCTGAAGTTTCATCCCAAGTCTCATGGAGTTTCATAAAGTTTCATCTTTTTGTCTAGGACAAGTTTTCAACTGTGACATCGTGTTTCATCAAGTTTCATCCAAAAACTGCAGAGAACCCAGATCCTCAAATGGATGTAAGTAGCTAGGTGGTCTTCAATTTAACATGGACAAGACAGCTAAGATAGTATGATAGCTGCAGCATCCCTTTGGTGCAGCAATCCTACTCTCCAAAAGCAGAAAACACCCATCACTAGGCAGACACTAGACACCAGCACAAATTGAATCTTAAAAGCACTAGGAGGAGAGTGAGGGAGTTTCACACGGGAGAGTAAGACTAGACACCAGCTGCCGACCACCCCGTGAAACACACAATACATTCAAAGAGCCCAAGAAAGAAGGTGAGCTCCTTTCACCCGCCATCGATCGGAGCACCAGGATGCCTTGGCATTTCCACAAACACAGGGTGGGCGTGAGAGGAACGGGCGAGTCTTACGGATCGAGGAGGAGGACGTAGGCGTGGGGCTGCATGGTCTTGGCGAGGAGGGAGCCGGCAATACTGCCGCTGACCACCACCACCCTCGGCTTGCCCGCCTCCGCCGACCAACTCCAACTATCCCAGTCCTCAAAAGCACTGGGAGGATATTCACACGGGATGGCCTTCGTGGTGAAGGGGATTGGGATAGAAGAGAGCATGCAGATGGAGAGTGAGTTGGCCTAAAAGGAAAATAAGTGGAAGGAGATCCCTCATGAGGATAAAGATCTAAAGGTGCAAAGCGACTGGGAGGAGAAGACCGGACGACGGATTGCTATCCCGTTGGTTCCGAAAGAAATGCTATAGCATTTTTTAGCTTTTCCCTATTATGAAAGTACTTTTCAAGACGAATGTACATATATAATTTTCATGTATTGATTCTAAATATTTAAAAATATATCGATACCTAAAGTTTCAAAAGTTTGATTGCACGTATTCCAAAATGACTTGTTTTTTGAAGTGGAGGGAGTATTTCAAATGCATAGCTTGTGCCTTTTTTATTTTACAACTTGTATGTGTTTTGAAGTGTACTGTCACTAACTTTTTAAGAGAACAATAGAATTTTGCACTAACACTAACAATAATTCTATATACTCTTTCTCTTAAGTCTTTAGTAATACAACCTTGGCTATGGATAGTTCAGCAATTGGTGATTCCAAAATTAGAAAGGGAGGGAAAAAATCGAAACACAAACAAGTCTCTCAAACTTAAGTATGACAGTGGGCCCACCATTATTACTAAAATAACCACCCTGTCCAAATCCTCCAAAATGGAAAATAACATTTTTAAATAGGTCGGTAGTAGTACATCTCCCTACCCAGTCCACTCTGTTAGGAAACCCTAGGCCCATGCCTTGTAGGCCTGGCCCATGATGGGCTCCTTATCCATCCTCAAGACTATATAAAGGAGGAGACTCCCAACCATTGTATTACTCCTTCATATCTCTGTGTTCAATCTACTATTACGTACTGTTTGTTCTTGCATTGTTCTAAGTGATTCTACTGTTGTCTACAAGGTGATCGTTCGGACTGGACTCGCCAGCGATGATTCCTCAACACGTTATCAGCACGATCGACTCCGGCCTACCTCTAGGCCTACTTTACTCAAGTCGAAAGGTAACCGTCGTAGCACGACGCTCATAGATCGAATCACATTTTCTAGATCGCTTTCAATTATGCAAATTTGGCTTTCTAGAGTTTTTTCTACGATGCAAATCCACTCTAATCTACCGCGAGCCGACTTGAAGTCGCCGGCCAAGCCGATCGGTGGGTTGCATCAAAGAGCCGATGGCGATTGCACTGTAGAGTTAACATCGGATGAATAGTGAAAAAAGCCCGCCCGCACATGGCCACGTCACACCACTCGCCGGCCCTGCATGGCCGCCGCGTCGCACGGTCGCTACATTGAGCACGCCGCCTTTCCGTATCGCCTACCAACAAAATCATTGCATTCAAAGAGATAGACTCAAGCACAAAAGCAGACAAGCCGGCCAACAAGAAGCACACACATGGGCACGACATGCATGTGACCACCGCACCCGTATGCGGAGCATATCCTGACGCCCGTGCCGCATGCGCGCCGCCCCGACGCCGAGCTGTGCTCGAAGCCGACTACACCGGTCGTCATGCCCAAAGCCACCATGCCGCGTCGTCGTGCGGCCGGCCACGTCTCGTAGCATACCAGCAGCGCCAGCTCCACACGCCGATCGACATAGCCCCTCACGCACCGGGTCCCACGGCCACGTCGCCGATGGCGGGACTCCGCGTCGCTCGCGTGTGACCCACCTAGCACATGCATGCACCATTGTCGGCCTCCACGACCCTCGATCGCTGCTAAAACCCGGCCGCCGCCCTCTAGCACGAGTCGCCACGTTACCGTCGTGGCGCCTCGATGCCGAGACGTCTGTGCCGCCCGGCCGCACGCGCCGCCACGCAGGCATCCCGGCCGAACCATCACGGTGCATGTCTCGCCTAGCGACCCTTGACCATGCAACGCCGCCTAACCGCATCCATTCATTGCGCGCGCGCGATCGCCGTTGGACACCACGTAGTTGCCGCACCGCCTCGCACGACCACTTCGCCGAGCGACGAGCTGGCATTGCCGCCTTCCCGCACGGCGCACAATCACGGCCTGCCTCGCCTTAAACACCGTGCACACCGCCGCCAGAGCGCCAGACGCGCCACGATGCACAATGCCCACGCCGCCGCCGTTGAGGAATAGGGTGAGGGGAAACCCTATCCCATCCCCGTTTTAACCGGCCGACTGTGGGCCATAAAGGGCTGGGAAAGGCAAAATGGTCGGAAAAGCGCTCGTCGAAAAAAATAAAAAAGGGGAAATTTTGATTTTTGTAAAAAGGCCCTCAGAAATTCTAAAAATTATGCGAAAAATTTTCTCAGAACAGAAAATTAGCGGTTTAGCCCTAAAAATTGTAGAATTAGCTAAAATTTCATATCCCAGAAGAAAGGGCCTCAAGAATTCAAATTTTAAATTAGTTTTAGCATTAAAAGCATGTTTAACTGTGTTATTATTATTTCTATGAAATTTATGTATTGTTTTTACTATTTTTGATTATCTGCGATTGTTTATATTGCTTTTAATCACTGAAAATAGTAGTAAATCATGAAAAATGCATAGGAAAATACGGGATCACGAACCGGGAGTTCGAAGAGCATTATGAGAATTTTTGTAACCATTTTATGTAAATTACCAATAGTAAATCTTATGAACATTTTGCATGAATATGTAGATGACTGGTATCATGAACTAGAAGTTCGAGAAAGCTGGCCTAGCATGGTCAGAATTTGTACCAGTCTTCAACTACATGGTAAGGCAATCACAGATGAGCAGAAGATTGAGAAGACTCTCCCTACCTTTCACACAAAGGCGGTGCAATCCACACGCAACTATCATCAAGATGGCTACAAAGAGTATGCCGAATTGATTGACATAATGCAAGTTACGGAAGCTCAAGATGATGTTCTAAGGAAGAACTACATTTCATAGCCACCTAGTAGCAATATTGGCCATGAAGCCAATGCTAGCAGCTACAAGGCGAGGAAGCCTCTCACGAATGAGAGGGGCAAGAAGGGTAAGGTCGTGGGTCGCAGCACGTTATTGATGCTTTCCAGTCTAAGAAGAAGGTCTAAAGACAGCATAAGACACACCTCGCTATTGTAGGCACAGAGGATCCACAGCCATTAGTTGCACTCATGGATGTGGATAGCCCAATAGTAGCCCCCATCACCCCTCCTTTGGACATCACAGCGGCCGCAGCCGTAGTTGCCCAAGAGGAGAAGACCGCCATGAAGCAGATTCAGGCAGAAGTTTCTACATACTTCGCTAATTCGATCTAGTGCACGTATTGCACTTAGATCTTTTTACAGGCACTTGCATTTTGTGATTGTGATGGAACACTGAATTAATTTATTCTTTGAATAATGGTTGTAAGCTCTAGGAGAGCAAAAGCATTAAATTCTTATGATGAGTCCTGCAAGGCTTATTTTTTCCGTATGTATAATAGCAAGTTATGTTCTGGTACTTGAAGTATCAGAACACTTGTTGCGCCCTATGGAAGGAGTGTGCTTAGCAGGTAGCGGCACAAAGAGTACCATCTTGAGAGAGACGAAATTCTTTTAGTCGATCAGTAAGAATGCTAGTAGTATTACGACAACCGCGAACAACGATATTTGTATAATAGGCTCAGGAAGAGCCACAATTATACTCCTGATGGATACAACTTTGGTCATTAAAGAAGCCTTGTTGTACCCAGAATCGACTAGAACTCTCAAAGATATTCACGCTAATAGTTTCCACGTAGAGACTAAAGAAGAGTATGGTGAGGAATACCTACTCATTATAAAGCATGAAGAAAGTGGAAAATGGTATTAGAACAACTTCATTTATATGAAACTGAGCTATACTACACTAATATTAAGGCACCTACAGCCTATACTGCCCTAAAAATCGTATTTAGAAGCTCTGAACTTTTCTATCTCTGGCATGATAGATTATGTCGTCTAGGTCTTACGATGGTGAGAAATATAAGTAACAATTCACAAGGACATAATATCAATGTAAAGAATTTCCCGAATTCGAAAGATTTTGTGTGCCCCGCATGTGCCACCGGAAAATTAATTACTAGACCTTCTGCTCTGAAAGTGAAGGATGAAGTCTCTGCATTCCTGGACCGTATCTAGGGAGACATTTGTGGTCCTATACAGCCCCTGTCAGGGCCATTTAGGTATTTTATGGTGCTCATCGATGCTTCCTCGAAATGGTCGCACGTATGTTTATTGTCTACGAGAAACCACGCTTCTACAAAGCTAATCTCATAGATAATTAACATTAAGAATAATTTCCCTGATCATCATGTGAAGTCTACCAGAATGGACAATGTCGGATAATTTATTTCGAAGGCATTTTATGATTATTGCATGGCAATGAGACTTAACGTTGAGTATTCAGTACCACATGTCCACACCCAGAATGGACTAGCAGATTTTGCAGAATTGTAATTTATCAACTACACGTTGGGGACACGCAAACCTGCACGCAGCAACTCTTACCAATTTTAGACCATTGGCAAATAACATACATTCACCTATGCAACTAGCGCAAGGGTCAGCACCAAAAGTTTCTCATCTCCGCAGATTTGGTTGCAAGGTTTATGTATCTATATCACCATCGCAGCGAACTGAAATTGCCTCTCTCCAAAAGTCTAGGATATACGTTGGTTATGAGATAGCATCCATAATCAGGTATTTGGACCCCATGACTGGAGATTTGCAAGCAGCCCGCTTCGCTGATAACATATTTGATAAGGATTGTTTCCCGTCATTAGGGGAGAAAATCAACTCCTTGATGAACAAATACCGGGAAATAGAGAAGTCTAGAAGACAATTGAAGTCCAGAAGATAATTGAAATCCATGCACATGACCCGCGCACTAGTGAAGCAAATAGAGAAACCCAGAAGATAATTGAAGTCCAGAAGACAATTAAAGTCTAGAAGATAATTGATTTGCAAGCATTAACGAATCAACTGCCTGACCACTTTAGTGATTTGAAGAGCGTGACCAAGTTACATGTGCCTGCATGCAATGCACCGAAGAAGGTTAAAATACCGATGAAGGTATTCCCAATCTCGTCCTAAGGCCTCAGAAAGGATGAGAACTCCGGCCCCTCGAATCCGATATAACCGGGGACACTTGGTGAAAAAGGATTAGAAGGACTTAACACAACAGATCACCGAAGTTCTCCAGAACCAAAAGGGGAGCCAGTTGAGACCTGGCACTAGTATGTAACCTTCAAAAATACATACAAGATTTGAACATCCCCATGAAAGGAGACAACAGCAGGGAATCAGGGATGTGTGCGCACACATCGAAACTGAAAAACTAAATGGACATGCCCTGCAATTGGAAGCGGGGTGAGCAAGTAGAAGCATTAGAAGAATCGCCCCATGAAGAAATAGCTATAAACCATGTGACCATGGGAGAATCTATGAATAGGACAATAGCCAATGTCAATATTGTTTTGCAAAGAAAATTGCCACAATCATCGATCTTGATCCAGAGCCTGCATCACTTGCTGAATGTAAGAAAAGATCAAATTGGGAAGATTGAAAGAAGGCAATAGAAGCAAAATTATTATCTCTGAATAAAATAGATGTGTTTGGACTTGTAAGCCGCATATCTCCCTATGTGCACCCCGTAGGGCATAAGTGGGTATTTATTCGAAAGAGAAATGAAAAGAAGCAAGGCTCGTTGCACAAGGTTTCACTCAACATCTAGGAGATGATTATGAAGAAACCTATTCCCCGGTCATGGGTGGAACTCTCTTTAGATATTTAATCTCAATGGCAGTAAACTTGAATTTATAAATGAAATTGATGGATGTGATAATTGCATACCTTTATAGAAATTTAGATTCGGACATTTATATGAAGATACCTGAATGTATCCTTGTCCCGAACTAAGACAGAGAAAATAGAAATCTGTACAGTGTGAAACTCAGGAAGTCACTGTACGGACTTAAGCAATCATGTAGGGTGTGGTATAATCCCTTGAAGCGACTTTCTATGCAAGTAAGGCTACACGAACAATGAGAAAAATCCCTATGTATTTATACGATGATCCCAGAATGGATTTTATATAATCTCAGTGTATGAACATGATCTGAATATCATCAAAACCCTAGAGGATATTAAGAAAGCAAACTCTTACTTGGAGTTGAAGTTTGAAATGAAAGATTTGGGTAAAAACTAAATATTGCCTAGGCTTGCAGCTTGAGCCTGCCCCTGAAGGGATATTAGTGCACTAGTCAACCTACACTTAGAAGGTGTTAGAAGGGTTCGGCTTTGAAAAAACATATATTTCGAAAGTGCCAATGGTTGGGAGATCTTTGTAGCAAGACAAGGATCCATACAAACCTAGAGAAGAGGGGGAGGAAGTCCTGAAACCGAAATTCCCATACTTAAGTGCAATAGGAGCATTCATGTATTTAGCAAACTGTACTAGAACGGACATTGCATTTGCCGTAAACCTATTAGCAAGGTATAGTGCAAAACCTACCAAAAGGACTGGCGGGGAATGAAGGACATATTTCGATACCTCCAAGGAAGCAAAGAACTTGGTCTGTTCTACAGAAAGAACCAAGACCTAACTATGAATGACAATCTGAGATGTCGGCATTTGCTTGGACCATCTACGTAAAAGTCATAAACAGGCTATGTATTCCTATGTGATGGAACTGCAATTTCATGGAAATCATCTAAGCAAAGTCTTATATCGACTTCGATGAACCACTCGGAAATAATAGCATTGTAAAAGGCCTCACGAGAATGTGCTTTGCTTCGGCGGATGATTCACCACATCTAACAGTCGTGTGGATTGAATATCGCACAAACTCCAACTATTATCTATGAAGATAATACAGCTTGTGTTGCACAAGTACAGATGGGTTATGTGAAGAGGCATCTCATAAAGCATATCAGCCCTAAGTTCTTTGCTCATGAATTACAAAAGATGGACGAAATTAAAGTATTGCATACTAAGTCGTGTGAAAATCTTGCTGATTTATTCACTAAGTCACTTCCAGCATTTAGCTTTGAAAGGTGCATACGTGGAATTGGAATGATGAGACTTAGAGAAGTACAGAATTCAGGGGGAGAATCTCCAAGAACTCATTATTGAAACTTGATCACGAAGATAGAGTACCCAAAGAATAAATCCTTGAGATTAAATGAAATTGGGTGGATTGTACTCTTTTTCCCTTGACGACTTTTTCTAATGTTTCTCGGCTAAGGTTTTTAATGAGGCAATTTGTGCAGCACAGCAGAACGTGTATCATGTACTCTTTCTCTAAAATTTTATCCACTTGGTTTTTATGGAGGTTTGATGAGACATGAACATGATGGATGAGTGCCTAAGGGGAGTGTTAGGAAACCTGAGCCCATGCCTTACAGGCCTTGCCCATGATGGGCTCCTCATTCATCCTCAAGACTATATAAAGGAAAGGACCCCCAACCAATATATTATCGCTTTTATTATTCTAGCGATTCTCGCTTGTCTCTGAGAGCAATAAAGAAACAATCCACCCTCTCCTTGCAACCTTAAGTCCACGGTTTAGAAACTCATATTTTTAAAAATAATATTAATTTAAAAGATAATTACGATCACCTCCACAACCACCATGCTTCTCTGTCACCAATTGGAGCAGTGTGGAGAGGTTTACATCGCTCCTCAATTGGCGGCAATGCCTTTTTAGTAGGGATTTAGTGTATTTGTGAAGTTTTTGGATAACATAAGGTTTCAAAATTGGAGAAGATAATGAAATGTGAGTAGAGAATCTTGAGATCGGCGGTGCAATTGAAGGTTTGGCTAACACAAATAGCCCCATTCGAGTGATCGTATAGTTCAACATGTACTTATGCTCGGGATGAAAGACTTCATAATTTAATTGCTACATGTAGATTTGATTACGGACCGCATGATCCATTGGAGGTTGAAATAAAATTGCATCTCCCATTGGGCTACCATTATGCGCGCAGGATGTAGTTCGAAGATTTGTGGAATGGAATGTAAGATTAATAATCGGGAAAATTGAACATCTATTTGTGTGCAAGATTTGGGCTTACGAGGGAACGTTCCTTGTCCCAACGTGTTTACGTTGGGGTCCTCCACCACCACCTGCTCTTGGGCTCCTCGGTGCCTTTTAGTAAGGTCGGATGCGTAAGGTTTCGGCGTTTGAAGGTCTCGTGCATAGTTCAACATGTATACTGGATGATCTTACATGTCGGGACCGTTGATCCATTGGAGAAATTGCATTCGCTACCACACATTTTAGGCATGGAAACTCTGTTGTGTGCAAGATTTGCTTACGGTATCCCGTGCATCCTTCATAGAACAATTCGGGTAGGGTTTAGCCCTCTCGGCAAGCCACTTGCGCTTCCGCGACATCTTCACGTAGAAGTTCCCTGACTTGTCTGACATCTCATTCCTTTCAGTTGTGTGAAACAAGCTTTGGTGAAGTATTGGGTGTGGTGGTGTAGTGTTCTCCAACTCTCTTTTCCTCCAGTTCTCTTCTCCCTCCTTCTATAATGGGTCTTTTTGGTCTGAAAATGTGGTGTGGCGGAGTGTAGTATTTTTGATATACAAAGGTAGCGTTGTAGTGTGTTGTCATCTCGATCTACAAAAGTAGAAGTTTGTGGTGTGTCATGGTGCGTTCTTTTTTGTCTTAAAAGGTGGTGTGGCTGAGTGTGACCTTTTCGGTCTGAAAAGGTAGTGTTGCAGTGTGTTATCAAGTTGGTCTGCAAAAGTGACAGCGTGTGGCATGAGAGGGTGCGGTCTTTTCGATCTAAAAAGGGAGCGTGGCGGAGTGTGGTATTTTTGGTGTGGAAAGGTAGCATCGAAGTGTGTTGTCATCTCGGTCTGCAAAAGTGGCAGTGTGTGGCGTGACTAGGTGCGACCTTTTTGGTCTAAAAGAGGGGCGAGGCAAAGTGTGGTCATTTTGGTGCGAAAAGGTAGCATCGAAGTCTGTTGTCATCTGGTCTACAAAAGTGGTAGTGTGTGGAGTGACCCGGTGCGATCTTTAAAGTCTGAAAAGGTGGGGTGTCGCGATGCTGACTTCCTCACGTGGTTACCCATAGACACAAGAACAAATAGTATTGAAACACGAGACTAGCATAATGTAAGTTGTACAAAAATTTATATTTACATGACCTGGCTGATATTTACAAGAACAAATATCTATGCGTGGTCTCTCTTGGGGCGTACCCCACATGTGAATCTTGGCCTCGTCAAAGGCGATTCTGAACCTTTGCATGCGAGTAGGTCAAAGGCTCGAGCGGAGCGAGGCACCCTCTGGGTCGAGTAGCTGAGGGTATCGCGAGAGGTGTTTTGTCGGTGGCTCGCTCACGGGCATGCTTGTAAGCTGTAAACCCCCACGGAGACCTAGCTGCTCTCGTCGTGCGATGGCCCACTGCCACCGTGGTCGAAATCGAAGTCCCCGGAGCATGACTCCTCATGCGACACCAGCTCCTCGTCCCAAAGGGGTGTACGAGCTGTGAAACAATACGTTATGCATGTAAAGGCGAAAATGATGAAATATTACATTGTGCATGCAAACAAGATAGACATACCTCGTTGCACAAAGATAGCGGACCGCTCCGTGTACTCCTGCCGTGTGTACGGGTGGAACTCAGGACCTGTTAGAGAAAATTGCCGTTAGTAACTAGTGGAGTTCGAAATAAACAATCATACGTGAGTGTTTCATGCTGACCTCTGATGTCTTGGGGTATTCCGGCCGATGCCTACAAGACCCTTTGCATCTCGGGTGAGGAGCCATGGGGCATGACGCACCGTGGCTCACATTCCTCGCCCTATGGCAAGATGCCAGCTTGATGCCTTGCCTCGTCTTCTCGATGAATTGGTCTATAACCTCTCTAAGTTCCTACACTGTCATCGTGAAGCGCTCCCCGAGAGTCATACGACGCACAGACGTCGCCAACTCATGTATCTCCCAATGTAGATCAACCTATCCACATAATTAACAATTTAGAAACCAAAAACTTGCGAAACAAATAAGATGTACAATCCGTTCAATACGTACCACTCAACGGAATGTGGAGTTCGGTTGGGTGGGGTACGTGTCGGACGTCGTGGCCTCGTGTCGTGGTGGGTCGTCCACGACCTTGACACAGTGAACCCTCGTCTGACTGGAGTACCACTCGATGTACTCCTCATATGTCCCGGGGTTGTAGGAGCATCCTCCTGAACGACAACCTCCAAGGTGCGCGAGCTAGCCCTGAATCCAAGAGAACATCCTGTCCATCTAGGAAGTCGTAGCAAGTACTCCCTTCCTAGTGTACTTGTGGAAGGCAAAATGATTGTTTCGTAGGTACGTAAGGCAAATAGTACGACAGAAGGAAAATGTGAACTTACCTGCTGCCCCCGGGGGGTTGGAACCTCCTGTGGCAAACTGAACTAGCGTATCACCTGGTGCACATGGTACTCCTCCACGAAGACATTGTGCACCGGGCACCTCCGTGTGTTACAGTACATGTGGTCCTGCATGCACAGGCTCGACAGGCCTCGGGGTACATGCGCGCGTACACTCTGTCGAGAGTGTACGGTTTCCAGATGACGCGGTCATCCGTCAACTGATCGAACATTGCAACGTAGTTCGGGTAGGACGCATGCGTAGTAATCGAAGTGAAGGTAACTTGTAGAGTAGAACAACAGATACTTAGCACAAGAAATTAAATTACATTACGAAAAAGTATAAATATTTAGAAAACTTACTTGTCGGCGACACCACACCGTACCCATGGTCGGTTGGTCCACATCATCGGTTGTGGCGTACATGGCGACTGTGTAGGCTTCCAGGTCCAGCTGTGGTCGTCCGATCTAGAAACGCTCGAAGGACCACAGCTGAAGAAGCAGCGTGCATTTGGAGAGGATGAAGCTGTCTCGAACCCGGTGGGACACGTTCGCAGTCGCATGACGTCGCGCTCAACCGTCGAGCCCAGTGCATAGGGTCGATCTCCTCCGCCTCCCGATTCGCGGTGGCATGCATACCAGATCATGTGCTTGTTGACACTGTTGCCGTGGGAAGCTAGAAACATCACCCATCCGAACAGCTACAACAAGTAGACCTCGAAGTGCCTCCTCTGCCATATGCTCCGGCCGCGGAAGGACAAGAGTTACAAAACTTCGTGAAGCGGCAAATCCACTTCGCCGATGGCCATGGGTCTTCTTGAACTCCTCAGTTTGTTGTTGGGTGTGACACCTCGAAACCTCGCGAGGAACTCTGTGTGCCATGTGGCCGGGACATCGTGCGCCGCCAGGGGAAGCCCACAAGGGTAACCCGGTTAGGAAGGTCACATCCTGAAGCGTCGGCACCATCTCCCTACACTGGAGGTGAAACGTGTGTGACTCCGGCCTCCACCGGTCAACCAGTGCCATCGAGGAGGCACTGGTCATACAAAGTGCCTCGACGTATGACCACCATCCGCGCGGTCCTGGTCATCCTCCCACGTCGCCTCCACCATCCTCGCTAGTGGAAGGAGGCCTGCCACTGTCAACATGCGTCGAAAGGATTAAGAATAAACTTGAGTCCACCCAAAGTAGTTAGACTGCAATTGAGTACACGAAGGTCACAACTACACGTACCTCGGAACCCAACGTGGGTCCACCTTCTATGCCCTCATGGGCATGCGTAGCCGCAACGCGCCAAGCTCAATCGCCGTATCGCCTTCCTGGGGGAGAATGATACCGAGGTGACTACGGTGATGCGTGGCCAGGTCAAGAAACTCGTACGGCCACTACGTAGCGTCTCCTGTGTTCGTCATACCTGAAAATTATGCGCATACATTGTAAATACTACAAAACATATACAAAAAGTAATAACAAGCGACATATCTAATTAGTTTAATTATTGCACCATTAGCGACACATAGGAAACTGATCTGCACATGTTTTTAATAGGTATATTGCTACTTTCCTTGTTTAAAAAGTATCTCTAGCATTTATAAAATATTTACCGTGTACAAATGGAAACCAAAATTAAGTTCACAATATTTTAATTCAACTCTACATACCCTATGCACCTACTTTGGATTTCTTAGAGAAGTTTTTTAGATGATTTTTTTCTATTTTAAAAAGTATTTTCGGCATTAATAGAATATTTATCGTGCACAAATGGAAACAAAAATAATGTTGGGATTATTTTTATTAAGCTCCACATACCCTATTTAGCTACCTTGTAATTTTTACAGATTTTTAATAGGTATCTTGTTATTTTTATAGGTTTCTTCCTATTTTCTTGGTTTAAAAAGTATTTTCGGCATTAACAAAATAATTATCGTGTAAAAATAAAAACCTACAAAGTTTTCTTGGTATTTTTGCAGATTTATTCTAAATCGTTCGAGTACTGCAATATAAATAATATATATACGATGAACTAAACTATACACAGCGAAAATGATGTACTACATCAAACAGTAATACGACTAAAATTATCTAATCCATTAAATTCTATGTCGCTATTTTTATTTGCTAACCTATAAGGTTCGAATTTATGTACAAAGTTGCAAGAGCATTTACCTGCAAAATAGACGACCAAATCTGTCGCTCCATCTCTCTCTTCTACGTTAGGAACCGATAGGGCTTCACTACTACTCTTCTTTTTTTCCGGAATTAAAATGATTTTTTCTCCAAATTTTGGGGGTATATACCCACGGGTTCCTATCAATACAAATCGTCAGTTGAAACGGCGACAGACAGTTGAAACGGCGATAAGTAGTAAATAGGTGTATGTTGTTATTTGAAATGACTCTTTTAAATTAATATTATTATAAAAAAAATCCAAAATACAAGGGAAGACTCGTCATTTCTCGTTCCCCCGCGCAAAAGGCAACGTCGGGCGCCCTCCGTGCGGGACGCGTGTCACCATACTGCGACCAACGGATCACCCGACTCAGCCACGTACCACTGCGCATCCGGCCCACCGGTCCGTCACGTCACCATGCCCCCACCTGAGCACCTTGCCCCCTTTAAATTCCCGAGGCTCCTCCCCTTTGAGCTCCTCTCGCTCGGTGGTTTACTTCGCTTGCGCTGCCTGTAAGCTGTGAAAAAAGGTGGGGAGAAAAAGGAGAGAGGGAGCGTCTCCGCCACTCGCCGGAAATGGCCGCAGTCTCCGGCGACCCGCCGGAGTACGGACAGTAGTGCGCGCCCGCTGCGCGGTTGGAGTAGTGGTTGGTTTTAGATAGGTGGTGGTGTGTTGATGTGGTTGGTTACTCGGGAGTTGGGGCTTGGGCGAGATGGTGTGGTTGTAGTGGTTAGGATTCATGCGATCGATGCCGTTCCAGCATAAGAACGGAACGGCCACCATCACCACCACGGTGCCATGGAGGGGAAGCCGACGCCGCTGAGGGTCTCGAGGTTCCGGAGGTTGCTGGTGAGGGTCTCTGCGTCGGAGCGGCTCGCCGGGGATGGAAAGGAGAGGGAGAAGGACGAGAAGCCCCCAGCCGGCGCCGGCGGCGAGGCGGAGGCGGGGTCGGTGGGGCTCGACCGAATGGTGCTCAGCTTTATGGAGGAGGCCGCGACCGTCGAGCGGCCGCCGCGCGGGCGCTGCAATTGCTTCAACGGCAGCAACTACGAGGACAGCGACGACGAGGAGGACTTCTTCCTCCCCTCCGAGCACGCCTCCGCGCCCGCCCCCGCCGCGGCCGGCGACACCTTGGAGGCTCTCAAGGTATGACGAAATTTCTCGCAAGGCGCGCGCGAACCCCCGAATTAAAAAGGGAAAAAATTGCAACTTTTCCCCCTTGCCTTCCGCATCGAAATGATGAAGGGGTTGTCTCGTTTGCGTGCGATTGTTGGCAGGGTTTGGTGCAGAGCGCGAGCGTCGCGGAGCGGAACCTTCTCGCGGACGCGTCCAGGATCGCGGAGAGGTGCGGCAAGGGCTGCAAGGGCAAGGCGGAGTGCCGCCGCGCGGTGGCCGACGGCCTCAGGGCCCTCGGCTACGACGCTGCCGTCTGCAAGTCGCGGTGGGAGAAGACCCCATCCTACCCCGCAGGTACCCACCCCACCTCGCACAGTTCAGTTCAGTAGATACCCCCGCCCTTCACGGCCGGCGCTGACGGCGAAATCTATGTATCTGCGCAGGGGAGCACGAGTACATCGACGCGGTGGTGGGGGAGGAGGTGAGGCGGCTGATCGTGGAGGTAGACTTCCGGTCGGAGTTCGAGGTGGCGCGGTCGACCAAGGCGTACCGCGCGGCGCTGCAGGCGCTGCCGGCGCTGTTCGTGGGGACGCCAGACCGCCTCGGGCAGATCGTGGCCGTCGTGGCGGAGGCGGCGCGGCAGAGCCTCAAGAAGAAGGGGCTGCACTTCCCGCCGTGGCGCAAGCCGGAGTACATGCTCGCCAAGTGGCTGTCCCCGCACGCCCGCTGCGGCGACAAGGTCGTCGCCGCCGCCCCAGCGGCGCTGGCCACAGCGACGCCGGTGTCGGCGGTGAGCTTCTCCGGCGAGTTCGAGCTCCTGTTCGATAGGAACAAAAGCGGGGAGGCCGCCGCCTCGGAGGGCGGCGGCGAGAAGATCATGGTGGTGGTGTCGCCGTGGCGCCCGACGGAGGAAGCGAGCAAGAAGCCGCCGCAGCAGCAGCCGCCGCCCAAAGCAAAGGTCGTCACGGGGCTCGCCGCCGTCCTCTGAGCGTGGCGTGGTGGACAATAACTACCACTACTAGTTCAACAACTCCCCGCTCCAATTTCTCCCTCTCCTTTTCGTTTCTTTTTCCTACGCGCGCTTCGATCCGTTGGGATCTAGTTTTTGGTGTTTTGGTGTTTTTCCGGGTTTTTTTTCGGAAAAGAGAAAAGAACACTAGCCTTCTACTTTCCCTTGCTTTGTTTTTGAATTTTTGGTTTTCGGCATTAGGGGGCTTTGTGAAGGTGTGATTCCTCACCCCTTCTGCTGTGTAGAACGTATTTGTAAGAGGAGATCAACTGAGGTTGTTTGCCGCAAACCTCATGATCATGTGCTTCTCTACATCTAGGAGTAATTACTTACCTCCTCTGCGTGTACTAGTATTTGTTATTGCTATGGAAGAGATGAACAATGAGTAATGCAAATATATGACATTTTGCCACAAATATTCCTTGTGCGCTACTTACATGATACGACTGCTGAACTTGACAGTGTAGTCTCAGATGATTATGTACTCTCGTATCGTGTTCGAGAAAAGAATAAATTGGATGGAGGCATGATGAACAGGTTGAGCTTGAACATGATAGCTACTCTCACGGTCTCACCTGATCAAGCGAGAAGGCGAGGGGGGATCCATCATCCGTTTGCGTAGAATAAAATGGATTAAAATAAGCGGCGAAATGCGGAGAACTGAGGCCGAGGGACGCGCATCCGCTCACATTCAGAGTCATCCTCTGAGATTGCACGGTCGCTTCGTAGTCGTATTCGGCACGGCAGCACACTGCAGCGAAAGCACTTATTGCAGCTGTGGTGGTGTTTGGAACGCTATGGTTATACTGTAGCAGTTGATCTAGATCTCGAAATCTCGGCACTATTGGCCCTCTAAACCTATAGAATTCCTAATCTAGCCCTCTAAACCACTAATTCCTAATCTAGCCCCGTAAGCCCGCTTGCTGCCGCGTTTAGGCGCAGCAGCCAACATGCTTTGTCTTTGCCGCATTGCCACCTATCGCGCGCCCGCGATAGCACCTTAGTCTTCTTATTGCCCACCGCATTGTCTGCTGCTTTCCTAGTTGTAGCAAGTTGTTAACACGCCGCCGCCGCCATGCGCAGCTGGCGCTTCGCTTCATATCACGCTTATCATCTTGCCGTCGCCCGACCCAGCGCATGCTCCGCGTGTCCTGCTGCACGCCGCCATGGCGCCCGCGCTTGCTCATAGCAGCGCTGCGACCATGCCCTCGGTGGCCCGTGATATGGAGATGGCAACGTTAAAACTACGAAACGAGCGCAATGCGAGCATTCCATGTTTATTTGCTCGTTGAGGCAGGAACGAGAGAAGTAGAGAAGGAGATAAACAGAAGAAGAAGCGAAAGGAGGCGCGAGATAGAGAGCAGCTGAAGTTCACGGAGTTGCGGAAGTTGTGCGTCATTCTGTGAGCGCGAAGAAAAGGTAATTGTTATCGACATGCGGCTATAGGTTTAGCAATGTGATTAGCACGTATGTAGGTACAGTAATGTATGCTAGTTTAAATTAATAGGAAAAAGTAGTGAGAATGAAGCCTAGAAGTTGAATGGTAGTAAGATTTAGAGTATTACTTTGTTAGTTTTCCTTTTCTCATTAAAAATTTACTCAGATGTGAAATCACATGACCTTACGGATATAAAAAAGCAGTTGTTCTTGTTTGGAAGGTATGGCGCATTAATAAGAATCGCATTAATAACATGTACGAGTAAATGTTAGATTGTTAATCCTTAGTACAAATAGTTTTGTTTGCATTGAGTAACATTTGTAATGTTATAGTTCCACATTAGGTAAGGTTGATTAATTAGCCTCTTTCCGTAATAATGTTGTCTTTGCAGTTTTTTCCATCCAATTTGCTCGTATTGTATGTCTCTGTAAATTTTGCTCCATTATTCACTACACAAAATAACTTGTCCAAAAACATTAGCTCATGGAAACTTGTCTATTGTATTTGTGCATTTCTTGTATGTTGCCATATTTTTGTAGATAGTATGTACCACGATGTTCGCCATAAATGCTATTATGTGATTAGCACGTAATTCGACAAAATATTTATATAATTGGAAATAAAATGTTGAACAATTTAGAACATGTTGTCAAAACGATAGCAGCGGTTTCATCGTGACGTACGATAGCAATTGCTTGATGGTACGAGCATTGCATATAAGTGGTTTCATTCTTCATATGCACCTATGTTAGGTACTTCATGGTGGAGATTCAAGATCAGTTCGTGTTCCATGGGAACGCACTCGTACGCGACGGACCATACAGGGGTGGATCTGTCGAATTGTGACCGGACAGTGATCCGGGTGCCGGATCTGAAGGACATGAGCCTCTCGAAGCTTAGGCGATGCGTGCATTCCGTGTTCGATCGTGCCACTATAAGGAAAAAGCTGCGTATCGAGGCGTTATATGCGTCTGTGGTGGGTGGTACAGGGGAGACCGTTTGGCAACTTATGAAGGTGACAAGTGGCGCTTCATGGGTCAATTACATGGAGGTTGTTTGCAACACCACTACTGCGATATATCTTGCGGTAGATGGTCTATGTTCGGTTAAATGGAAGGGCGAGGATATCCCGTGGGTGGTTTCGGTGAAAGTCTTTGGTGAGGAGAACTGCGTTGGTCTCGGTGTTGGAGGAGACACGGCGAGGAAGTGGGTGATGCAGACCTGAGGAGGCATGCCAACAATTTTGAGCTCAACGAAGGAGTGGAGAGATGGTGGGCAGCTGTATTGATTGCCACGAGTACTT
The DNA here is from genome assembly GCA_036346405.1 of Phyllostachys edulis. Classification (NCBI taxonomy): domain Eukaryota; kingdom Viridiplantae; phylum Streptophyta; class Magnoliopsida; order Poales; family Poaceae; genus Phyllostachys; species Phyllostachys edulis. The sequence goes on along the minus strand of CM070550.1, from coordinate 7,593,354 downwards.
GCCCGACAAGGCGGAAGAGGTGGAATGCGAGGAGGAGGACGTGGAAACAACTAGTTTCGAAGACGAGGAAGACAGAGAAGCTGCTACGGGAGGTGCAGTTGGTGGTGTTATGACCACCGACATTGCTTACGTCCCCTCAAGATTGGACAACGTCGCAACGACATCGTTGGTTCTGCCACAGTCGAAGGGGGCCAAGTAGGGGTTCAATGAAGACAACCTGCTCCTAGGGCAGCGCTTCCCTAACAAGAGCACCGCTCAAGCGTGCTATTGCCAGATACACCGTTAGCATTGGTCAGACGTATCGGGTGCAGAGGTTCAACCCCGACACCTACATCATTAGGTGTGTTGATGAATCTTGTGCTGGCAAGGTCCGTACGTAGCGGTTCACGGCCGCGGCCACGGGCTTCTTGATAACGGTGCTGAAGGACCACACATGCGAGCTAGCTGAGCAGCTTCATAGGCACCACAACTTGACGTCCACGTATGTTGCCAGCCTGATAAGCCACCTCGTCGCTGGAGATGTTCCCATTTCGCCAAAGCTTCTACTGGCGAATGTTGCCATTATGGTGGGATTCCAGGTCAGCTACAAGAAGGCATGACGGGCGAAACAGAAGGATGTGGAGCGAATGTTTGGCACATTCGAAGATGCTTACAACCTAGTCCCAATAATGTTGCATCAAATCGTAGAATCAAATCCCAGGACATACATAAACAAGCTTGACCGGGTGCATTCGACGGAGGGGCCTAATTGTTTTGTTCTTGACAGGGTCTTCTGGGCCTTCCATCAGGCGATCGAAGGGTTCAAGCATTGTTTTCCTATGCTAACAATGGGCGGCACCTTCTTATGTGGGAAGTACAAGGGTAACATCCTCATTGCGGTTGCAGTCGATGCGAACGACCAGTTACTCCCCGTGGCCTTCGCAATTGTTGAGAGCGAGAACACTGATAGCTGGTTGTGGTTCCGGTCCAATGTGAAGCATTCGGTGGTCCAAGACCACCCAGATGTGTGTGTCATCTCAAACCACAATGCTGGGTTGTTGCACGGTCTTCCAGTAGTGCCGCCTCCTAGGCGAGTAGACTGGAAGATGCATATAGCTCACAGATTCGGTCACCCGATCCCTGATAACATTTCGGGTGTGCCACATTCGCGGCTACGTGAATACATGACTTGCCCCGTCCATGCGACTGAGGAGACAGTGAGGACACACTTACTCGCGTATCTTTTGTTCCTGTTCGGATGGATCATATTTCCTATGACTCAGGGAGACTACGTGTACCCTAGCTACATCCATCTCACAGAGTCTTTGGTAGACACCCGGCCCAACGAGGTGCCATAGTACAGTTGGGGCTCCGCGGTGCTTTGCGCCACTTACCGAGGGTTGTGTGATACCTCTCAGTGCAGTATGGGTAGGGAGCTAGTCCTCGTGGTATGCAACACCTTGCTGCAATTATGGTCATGGGAGCACTTCCTGCTTAGCCGGTCATATTTTCAGAGCACCGTGCACCCTTTTCAATTGAGTGTCGAGCTTTATGGTCATGGTGGAGTCGACAACCCCGTCGACGGCCTACAATGGGTACATGTTGGACACGTGGTATGCTAGGGTAGGCCAGGGAGAGATCGAGGCATGTGTACCCTGAGTTCCATAACCTGTTCGAGACACTGCATGAGGACGAGGTCATCTTGTGGCCATGGACCGCACAGTTCTTTGCAGACACGACCCCCTATGGATTGTCCTCGCAGTGCACTAAGGACGAGACACACTGGTTGACAACCTGCCACCTGGTCTTCTCCCACATGGTCGAGCCATACAACTCCCAGCAGGTCATGATATAGTTTGGCCTTTACCAGCAGGTGCCACCGACGCTGGGACGACCGCTTCCGCGAAGGCCCACGGGTATGTCATTTTCCGGTATCATCGCTCTACCTATTAGCCACATGTCTGACTTTGATTTTCTGACATCCGAATTCAATTGCAAGACAACGAGGAAAGGCTAGAAGAGCGACGACTAGAGGCAGACACAGCAGCCATGGATGACGCTATGGGCATCGAGGGTAGCGACGGACGTGGTGCATGAGTTACAAGGCTACAACATCGAGACGTATTCTGCATACTTGGGGTGGTACGTTCTGTGCACTAGGTGCAGGCTTACTGGGTCAGCGCCACAACGTCCAGTGGAGGTCATGCACGATGACTTTGTACTTGTAGGTCCCGACCGTCACCGGACGGCACACCACAACAAGACGGTAAAACATTCTTCGTAGAATTTTCGTCCCACAACACGTTTCTAACTGACTGTCGGTTTCCTCGCAGTACTACCACCTTGATCGTATCTAGCGGGTACTGTCGCTCTACGCCATGGGAAGAATAACACCTTTGATCGCCTCCTACGCTGGGTGCGCGCCATGACCGACGATGCGAGGGCTGCAATGAGGACCATAACTTGTGGTCGCCGAGACGTACCAAGGGTACATCGTGCAGCATTACGACGCAGACTGACCAAGAGGATCCTCGACCACACAGCCACATACTCAAGTACGCTTTAACGTAGTTACATTAATTTCCTGTTGCACAAAACTAAGGACTAACTCACCCAGTATCCTTCTCGCGGGATGAGCAGCAGTGGGTCGACGATATGCTCGGGCATTAACCAGACACCTACACTGAGATCACCGCAATGACGCCTCCCACGCAGTGCCCCTACTACGGCTTCTGAGATGTTTGCCGCTCCCTTGATAGGCTCACCTCCCCTGAGGATCAGCTACGCCATCGGGGCAAGCGGCGGGAGGATGTACCATAAGTAATGTCATGTTCGTGTAATGTATGTTATGTAATGTTATCGTGCATTGCGCCATTATGATCAAAATGTTCTCCGAAACAATGAGTACAAATGACAATTGTACCTCCCGATTTTAATGTACTAAACTGAAAAGACCTGATGCAACGCTGCCACACGATTCCTCCTCGGGGCCGCTGCCTCACGGACGAATTTCCTTCAACCCAATTACAATTCAGCCGCTGGCTATATATGGATGTGTTGGCTGCCATTCACGTCACTCTTCACTTCCTCTTCTCCTTTCTTCCAGTCTTTAACCGATGTCTTTGGCCTCATCTAACTTTCGAGTGCACAGACAATTAGAATCACTACGCCAGCACATGGTTTGCCCTCGTTGCAGGGATCTAGTGAATGTGTTCACCTCGCATATGTCAACGAATTCATCTCGAGTGTTCATGAAGTGTTCAAATCTTACGGTAACTTGTGCCTAATCATCCCGAATGAATTCCATTCGAAACAACATGTTTTTTTCACTTGAAGCTGCAATTCTTTTTTAAGAGCACAACATGTCGGTTTTGGTAGTGGGCTAATGAAGCAGTCACAGTGGTTCGAGATATTGTAATACAAATTGCTGCCTTACAAGATGACTCTCGTGGTGTTGCTGTATTTCGTCCAATGGCTCGACCCTCTGATCCACCAACGCAAAATGAAGAGAATAGACTTAAAACATTGGATGAAAGGATGGAAAGAGTTGAGAAAATACTTCAGAAATTAGTTAAGATAGTTTTGCGGTCTTTCTTCTATTATTTCTTGTTCTTGCCAAGTAGAAGTTCAGTTGTAATGAGATTGTAATGTCAACTCTTTATCTATGCATCGCAGTCCGTCATGAATGAGAATATACCAATAACATTATCAATCGTAGTCCTTTGCGACGTTGTTGTACTCCTCTGTATCATGCATGCCTCTGTCTAATTCCGTTGTGAATACTTTGTGTGGGAATTCATGAAACCCTAATTTATGAAATCTAAAATCAAAATTTTGGAGACATGAATCTTTAATGTTTGAGACAATTTCAGAACGACAAGACCATACGACTTCTCTCTGTAAAGCAGGACGTGACCACTCTATACAAAGTAAGACGTGACAACACTCTGTCTCGCCTGCTTTTCAGACCGAAAAGACGGGACTCTGCAAAGCAGGAAATGACCACTCTTTGCTAAGTAAGACGTGATAACACTCTGCCTCGCCAGCTTTTCAGATCGATATGATAGCACTCTGCCTCGCCATCAACTTTTCTCGAACGACAAGACCACATGATTCAGAGGGAAATGACAACTCTACCTCCCCAGCTTTTCAGGATGACGTGACCCAACGAGGCCGCTTCCTGCAACGACATGACCCAACAGGTCTGCTTCCAGCAGAGATGTGACGCAGCGCTGTCACATGATTCCTCCTCGAGTCTTCTTCCCGCGCATTATTATCCAATGAGTCATCTTTGCGCAGCAACGTGACTCGACGAGTCAACTTTGCGTAGCGACGTGACCCAACGAGCCTCCTCAAGGCCATTGCCTCGCGGACGCGAATTTCCTTCAACCGAATTACAATTCAGTTGTGTACGCAATGCCGACTCGACATATAAGTACTACCTCTTCCACACGGGTTCTCCTGCATCTAGACTTCAACACAATCTCACTCAGATGGAGAATCACTTGGAGGAGATCCGCTAACTGCAAAGAAAGTATGTGGCCCAGGAGGAACAAAGGGAGCATGCTAGGAGGCCACCTCCCCGCAATGACGCCGCCCCCTGTAGTAGCAACCCCTACCAAAACATCCCAACCGAGCATTCGCCACAACACTTGCCCGAGGGGGAGACGCCGCCCCTCTGTTGGTGCAGGGACATATGCAAGTTCTTCAAGTCCAAGCACCGGCTTAGCCTGGGCATGTTACTGGGGTTGCACGAACTACTCCTGCGACTATTCCGACCGCCGTTGGGACACGAACCACTATTGGCAACTGGTAAGGACATGTTACAGTATGTTCCCCTACCATTTCTCTTTTAAAGTTCGCACTAACAACATCTTCCGTCTACCCATAGTCCCCGGATCCTATTTGTGGCTACCGCAAGTGGACCGACCTAGCGATCCACCCACACGACCAGTGGACTCTCGGCTGCGATTAGTGGGATGCCAACAGGGACCACGAGAGGATAGAGGAGGAGCGCCGCACTGAAGAGCACAACCAGTGTATCCGGCGAGAGACGCGGGCCCATCTCGAAGCGTGCAGGTGTAGGGAGCGTGAGGCTGGCCAGAGGGAGCGCGAGAAAAAGAGGGAAATGGTGGCCGAGGCCATGACGGCCGGCGAGGAGTACAACGCCAAGCTCGCAAGGAAGGGCAAATAGCCCCGGTCCACGTAGTAGTCTGACCCTCTTCGTTCATATGTCCCATGTATTTCTAATTCCCTAAAGGCATGCGTGTACTATCCTTGGCTCGTTAGCCTGCGTGCCATGTAACCCCCTTGTCGGATCAACTGTCGTGTTGTTATTGTTGCGTTATTTCTCCAAAGTTCTCCACCGTGTATGAATTTCCTGGCGCATCGCAATATCATCTACCTTCGTACTTACGAATCATTGCTATCTCTATCGTCCTCACAAAATTCTTCAGAAATTTATCACACTACAACAACATACGACGATCATAAAATTTTATTGCTAGTCTAACAAATAGTTTTCCAGAAGTAGGGAAGAAACTGCAAATCTCGTCATCTTTTTGCATTCAATTCTTTGCGTAGCAAGGCATCCAACAACATTAAAAAAAACATGTTCTGGAAGTAAGCACAAAATGGTCTACGACCTAAAGTGACGACAAACAACACCTATCATTGCAATAGCTTTTCATGACCCAATTAAATTCAATTTCAAATTTTGTATCTTTACAAGAAAAACATGAGTTACAATCAAAGGAAATTAATTTGGATCGGAAGGATTAATCGAGAATTGAAATTCCATAAATGAAGTACAAATTAAATACAACCATGAGCTCAATTCATAATGTAGCAATCTAAATGCAATGATGCATGCGAAAGTGAATAAGTACCAAAAAATAAAATAAACAATTTCTACTTTATTGAATTAATTAATGCTTAATTGCAAAATTCCATAAACTGAAAAACATTTTAAATGAATAAAATAAACTTCAATTAAATTCAAATTTATTTTATTAAATTTTTATGTAGTTTTCTTGTAATTTCTGATTTTTTTTGAAATTTTTCCAAATTTTTCTCTTCTCTTTTCTTTTATTTCCTCTTTTCTCTCTCCTAAGCTTGCTTGTTGCGGCTGTGTAGTGCAGCATGTGATGCTACTACGCTCGGGCGGCCAGGTGCCGCAACAGCTTGCCTACTGCGTCTCTCTGGCGCAGCAGACAGTAAGAAAAGGCTATATGTGAAATTTTGTAGATAGAGAGGCTAGATTTAGAATTTTTTGTATGCTTAGGGGCTAACGGTTTTCAAAATTCGACCTCCTCTGCCGTTTCTCTGTATTGTATAGGATAGAGCGGTGTGGCATGACTCCGCTCGTGCAGTCTCGAGAGCCGTGCCACCCCACCCTCTGCAGCTGCGGCATCGATGGCAGTGGTGTTGCGAAATGCGATGCCGATGCGCATGGGAATGGCGTGACCATGCTCTGCCTGCTCCCTCCCTCTCTCTCACCTTTACCCCGCTCTCACTTCACCTCCCCATTCACCGCGGTAAATTCTTCCTCCAAAAAGCGCTTGAAAGTAATTCGAAGCTTGTGTCACCATCTTGTGTTCAGGATTCTCGTGAGGCGAACGCGGTGTTTGACGATGTTGGGAGGACATCCAAGTTGCTACACCTTCATTACCTGGAAGCCCAACTACATGCCATACATACACTAGCTGCTCCTGCAAATCCTCACAGAAATTTCTACCAAGTCTTTGGGAAGATTACACTGTTCCGTAGCACAAAGTTCTTGTGAAGCTAGCTCATCAAGAAATTGCCATGTTATGTTTCTGAACCTGCCTAAGTTATCGTGTCAAAGGAAAACGGGAAACTTTGGAGCGTGCGGCCTCGGCATTGGAGGTAGCTCAAATGTGCATCGTGCTTGGCAAATGCCCCGGTGTAGGAGACTCATGGAGAGACGTAAATCTCGGGAACTATGGTGGTATGATCACGCTTTTTCTCCGTCTCCCAACTCCCAAACCGGCTCTCTTTTCCACCCGTCTGATCTGATCTTGCGTCACGGAAGGAAAGGGAACCACCTTACCACCGGGATGACTCGCATTGAGCATGGAGTGGTGAGACTGAAAGTGACGTCGGAGACGGTAAAGAAAAGGCGGGGGGTGGTGCGGTGGGGAGTGAAAAAGGCTCGGGTGTGCGGTGGTGCCGAGGCTTTTGACCACCTGGCGGTTGGGCCAAGCGCCCAAGTGGAAAAAGAGGAGGGTAGGCTCAACTGCTAAAGTCAAGTGCTCAACTCAAGCAAGGCCAAACTCTTGAACTGAGTCTAGCTCAGTTGGTGGGAAAGTGTGGATGTACATCTTCACCACTCATGTTCTAATCTTTTTCTAGGTGAATTTAGGTGTCTATTGGCTGTGTGCATCCCTAGTTGGTGCAGAAACCGGAAGTTGTTGTTACTTCCATTCTAAAAATAAATGAATAAATAAATAATATCTATCTCTTCCCTTTCTAAGAGGAGATTCGTATGTAATTTTTGGAATCTCTGTACAAATAGGTGATCTCATGCTTTTCAGCTTTCTGGTAAATTAAACTCCTCGCACTCATTCTATCAATAACCTAACCTATACTACCCATGTACCATGATCACCACTACCATGCATTTCTGCTCAAACGTTCATTGCCATTTGATACACAAAAAGGGGCATAAAAGGCGCCATGGATGGATGTGATGCCAATCCGCGGGAGGAAGACACTGTCCTGTTCGCATGCAGGGCGGGAGGCGGTCATCCGGTCACCGTCCCCGTCCGTGCCACTCCCCTAGATTGGAGCCACCTGGCAGCGATTCTTCTCCTTCCTCCACCCACCAAGGGGAGGTTGGCCCCACGTGGGCCCGTGGTCCGGACCCACCGTCGTGGTAAATCCTACCAGGTAAATGTAGGGAGAATTGGGGCGAGGAGACTTAGGCCACGTAGCCCCTATTCCCCTTTCCCGTCCGATCCCGCGCGCGTTGTCTTCGTCGTGCAATTTTTTTCGTTTTGCGCCTGCCTTTTTCCCCTCTGTCGCGCGATGCTTCTCCTTCCTTCGATAACTCGGCCTCGCAGAGAGCAGCTCCATTCCATCTAGTCCCTCCCGAGTTTCTCTGCCACGCTCCACCCTTCCTTCCCCGGCCCCCCCCATCCCCCGCCGCCTCTCCTCTCCGCCCCCATCCCCTCCACCTTCACCCCATCTGGCTCCGCCCCATCCCCTTCACCTTCCCACGCACCCCTGCCCCCATCCCCTCTCTCTTCTGCTTTCCCTCTTCCCAATGACCCCATGCCCCGACCAAATCACCCCACGCCTACAGTGCCGCCCTTCCCTTCCACGCCTCCTCCTCACCGTGAGCACCCCACCCTCGCCCTTACACTGGTCACCAAGAACAGTAGCTTCAGCGCCGCAAGGGACAGAGGCGAAAGTTGGACGATGAGGCCCACCGCCGTCACCCCATCGTCGCTCGACTGCGCCAGCGCCGACAACGATGAGGAAGAGGAGGACGGCTCCGCCGAACTCGATACCTGCTACCGCCACTCCCAGGCGACGCTCTCCCATGAGTTCCGCACGCAGGTCGACGCCCTACACTACCGCTACTTCTCGTGGTGCCACGCCAATCGCGCCGCCGCCAAGCGCGCCACCCACGTCCTCGCCAAGCTCGCCAAAAAATGTAACCTCCCCCACCCAACCCCACGCCCGCTACACCGATCCGTGCTTTTTTTTTGTACCCTCTCCGACGCCATTACTAAGGCAGATCTGGTTGTTGCTTTCTATGCAGAGAATGTTGTTAACGTGATCGTAGAGGGCGAGGTCATGTCGGTGTTGGTGTGCCCCCTGAAGTAGCCCCCTGCTGTGGTGTTGACGCAGGAGGAGCAGCAGCCACGGCCGTTTGAGCATTGCCATGGCCGTTTGAGCATTTTATGGAGGCATAAAGTCCTAATTAATTTAATATGCTTGTTTGGCATGTATTTCTGTTTGGATTTTTCATGCTAGAGTAAATATATTCCTTTATCCTTGATATAATTCTCATTTTTTATGTACACTCCATTGTGGGCATCGTTGGACTCACTTCACTACGATGTTAGGAATATGTATTTGTTGTTTTCCATTGAATTATGTTTCCTGCAATTGCAGGTGTTGACCATCCATTATTTTTTTTGGCTTTCAATGATTTGATGACCTCCTTTTGCACTTGCAGGAGCTTTTCGTCCATTGCGAAAGGGTACAGGAATCTCACAGATCTTATTCTCAATGATTGCCAGTTACTAACTTATAGCAGCCTTGAATTTGCAGCACCTACCTGCAAAAAATTAGCTCGCTTGAGGATAAATGGTTGTCGTAATATGGAAACTGCTGCGCTAGAGCACATTGGACGATGGTGCCCGTATGTTTCTCTTTGATAACTCAATCTCTTTAAAAAACATTTTTTTCAATTAAAATTTGTATATATTGATTGTCCTATATTAATCAGATGTGTTGTAGTTCAGGTAGATGAATCAGTATTTTAGAAAGAAGAGATTGAAAGAGAAAAGAGAATATGTTAAAAGATTGGATCCATAAAGTAACTACAAGTTGGTTCCTTAGTACATTTACAACAAGGGCATGAGATATCCTTGTTTTCAACTGTGGGAAATTAAGTATTTGTTTCACACAAGTGCCTTTTAGCTTAGCGTCATTTCTTAAGCTATATTGATAATGTTGTTGTGATAATGTCGGATAATTTGCCTTCCTATGCAAACATGGGTCTTTTGGAGCTCTCTCTAATTTACTGCCCAAGGATCTGAGACAATGCATTTTTGGAGGTTGGTAGAGGTTGCTCCCTTGACTGGTCTCTTTATTTGGTCGATTGTTCAAGAATAAGTGATGATGCCATGTGTCACATAGCTCAGGGTTGCAAGAACTTGACAGAACTTTCTATTTGTCGTAGTTACGAGGTACTTTCCAAGTTTTCGTTGATTTGCTTCAAGCCTACCATGCATGGAGACAAATGGTAACCATCCTTTTAGTCTTTTTTTTTTACTTCTGTTTGGTGTGCAACTCTGCATAATTTCCTGTTTGTGTTATTAAAATTAATGCAATTATTTGCTTCTCAAATATGAGATCAGATGTATTCTAATTTTTTTTGGATGAAACAAAGTGATTTGGTTGCTTGCACCTTTGACCATATATAGCAAGACCCAAAAAAAAAGTGTTTTGAATTTCAAAACTCAGATGTGTTTTGTTGATTGAACTTCTTTTTTGTATGTGGATAGGAGACAAAGCACTGATATCTATCGCTGAGAACTATAAATCTCTTAAAGAGTTAACACTCCAATTTTGTTAGAGGTAACATTTGATCGTTTTATTCTAATTTTGGTTGCCCATTCCTAATTGTGCTTTCTATTATGACGATTTTCTTTCTTGGGGGATGCTAATTCCCTCGAGGAAACTATGCTAAATCCTTTATTTCACATACCCTCTTTCCAAGATGCGATTCGGTGCGATGCGGTTGAACTCCTTGCCCTTGGCGCTAATTTTATTAATAATCTGCATGTCAAACTCTTTTGAGGAAGAATCCATTTTCTGATGCAGGTATGGTGGTGCTTACAGATAAGTCTTTGATCCGTTCCAATGATCCAGAGTGGTTCTTTGTTGCGCCCAAGGACCGCAAGTACTCTAATGGGAGTAGGTCGCACAAGGCAACGGAGGCTGGGTACTAGAAAGGCGACTGCGAAGGATAGGTTGATGAAGTCCAAGGATGAGAAGAAGTAGCACACATTCAGCATGAAGAAGACACTCGTGTTCCACTGTGGCTATGCCCCGAAGGGCGATCGCAACGGATGGATCATGCACGAGTACCGCACCACATAGCTGGAGTTTGAGTCTGGCTAGCAGGTCTGTAGCTATCTGCTTTTGCATCTTTCTTTCTCGATACAATTTGTGACTGCTAGGTCTTATAGTGCCAATGTTGGTAGATATGCATGTTGTTCAGATTCTAGTTGCGATCGAAAGATAGATTTCTCTATACTTCTTATCTTTGCTGTGTAGCACACAATCAGCATGAAGAAGACACTCGTGTTCCACCATCGGCGTGCCCCGAAGGGTGACTGCACCGGGTGGATCATGCACGAGTACCACACCACGTAGCCGGAGTTTGAGTCTGGCGAGCAAGTATGCGGCTATCTGGTTTTGCATCTTTCTATCTTGCTACAATTTGTGGTTGTCAGGTCTTGTAGTGGCAACGTCGATATATATGCATGATGTTCAAGTTCTGCTTGTGAGCGAAAGACGAAGTGTTCTATACTTCTTATCTTTAATGCTGGTTTCCGGTTGTTCTATACCTGCTTGTTTTTACTTAGGTGCACCTAAAACAGTTTACGACTGATGATGCAACTAACCGTTATGCCTCTTTTAGCGCCAAAGCCGGGTGAGCAGAAGCTACCTATTGTACCACTTCTAGGAAGATGCATGCACATAAGGGCACTGCTATTGGTTGATAGTCCTGCTTAGTTTTGCTTGGTTATTTTTCTGCAAGAACCATTTCATCTGGTCTAGCGTGGATGCTGCAAGGATTCCTATGCAGCATTGCGTGGTCATTCTGGGTATGCAACTGATCAACTGGCAATTTAGTCATTAGCATTTGCTTGGTACTAATTGTGCTAAATTCCTTGTTTTGTAGTTCTTGAAGGGCCCTTATCTTGCTGTAAGCCTTGTAATTCTAAGCATTTTTTAGACCTTCTGTAAGTAGTAATCTATCAGTGCCCCTGTTTAGTTTTCGTTTTCCTTCATTGAACCATGTGAATAAGATTTGTCAATTTAATTTATTCTTAATACATAAGGACCATTGTTTCAAAAAAAAAGTACCTTTTGAGCAGGTACTGATCTACGCCATATAATTTAATCCATGAACTAAATGAAGCTGCTTATTTTCCATGGCATACTAAATACTCTCTTTGCATCATGTAATTTTTGCAATTTTAACCCAAGGGAATTGTTCAAGGGTGTAGCACTGGAATAAGCTCAACTGCAAATATGATATCTCCTTCGTTTTGCTTTGTCTGTTCTTGTTCTATACTTTTTTTTCTTTTCTGGTGGTTTCTGATTGTTCTATACCTACTTGTCATGCTTTCGATGGTCTGTTGTATATATTAGTTTCCGTATTAATTGTAGTATTATAACACTCCTGTGTATGCTGATTAACTGTACGACATCTGTTGTCTCTATGCTCCTTGCATAGAATTTGTGCTCAGTTTCAGTAAAACGCTCTTGTTTTCATCTTCGATAAATGTTTATACTGACCAAGTCTACTTCTATTTATTATTGTGCCTAGATATGTCTAAATATACTCATATTGAGCTCCTTTTAATTTCTGTATTTAGTACATACGTACAAAAAAATAATATCGTTCTTACATGTGTCCCTACTTATAGTTATTTTCGGTATAATTTTAAACATAGCTTCTCCATCTGCCGTCGTAACCGTTTTGTACGCACGGGCAAATACGCTTGATGGGCTCTAGTAATAAGCACTCGTCGGCCTCCCTTGCCGTTTGGAGGACACCGGCCACCACACCACACGCAGTCTCGGTCGCAGCAGGCACCAGCAGCAGCTCCAGCCGAGGGAGAGATTTTGTGGTGGTGTATGGTGCGAGACCGAGCGAGCGTGACAGGGGCAAGAGGATTGCTGCTGTTACTGCCATTGCCGAAATAGTTTGCACGTCTTGCTTTCAGGAAAGCTACGCCCCACCCGCTGCACCCAATCACCCTACTGCCGCAGCAGCTGATAAACTGCTCTCTCTCTCTCGGCATCATTGCACTGGAAATGGGAGAGCTTTTTGTGTGTGTGTGTGTGTGTGAGAGAGAGAGAGAGAGAGAGAGAGAGAGAGAGAGAGAGAGAGAGAGAGAGAGAGTGTGACAGGGTCAGAACTCATACCAAACTTCACAGGCAAGGAATGGACTTCAGGCACTCTCAGAGAGGAGAGGAGAGAGAGGCAGAGAGCAGCAACCGCTGTATCAAGGCGTGAAAAAGAGAGGAGAACGACCTGAGCGCGAGGGAGGGGAGGTCCCGGAAAAGGGAAAGGCCTGTGTTAAAAACAGGAAAAGGAAAGCCAAAATGAGGGGGGAGGTGGGTCTTTCTCAACCTCGTGAGAGGGGTTTTAATTGGGGAGGGGAAGTTTTTGTTTCTTTTTCTCTCTCGAAAGGAGGTGAAATGCATATGCCATGTGGATCGACTTTGGCTAGGATTGCATGATTGGTTACGTAGTGAACGGGTTGAAATGGTAAATTTTGTCAATTTAGTTGTCTTGGTAAATCAGGTCTTGATGTCTATTTTAGAGCTTTAGAGGAGAACCACGGTGTGGTTGATAAAACTAAACACGATAGACCGACGGTTTGTCATAGATAGAGACATCGAACTGACTGTTTGAAGGAGATAACCCGGTAAGAGTGGAGGAGGAAAATCGCCATTCTTCTTCTTTTTGTGAGGGTGACTCGCTTTAATTTGTCTTATTTTCTCTCTGGTTGTGTTTGACAAGCAACGAGGCAGGGGAATATCCATAGGAATAGTGATCCATTTTCTAGTTTGCATCAACAGTTTTTTCAGAATTAACCTTGTTGTGTCTCATTTTCTCCACATAAAAAGACAACTTTAGCCCTCCAATAAAAAGGAAAAAAACTCCGAGTAAAAGCAAAAGGACAGGCGTTGCGCGGGGGAACTTTTTTTTTATATTATTTAACCTTTTTAAATTTTTTATTTTAAAGTTAACTCCGACGTATTTTATTTTCAATTTTGACTCTTTTGGTCACGCCACCACCTGTAGCGTGACAAAACAACACTGTCACGCCATAGGATAAATCCGCTAAATAGCACTTTTAGTCACGCCACTGGTTGTGGCGTGACCAAACAACACTGTCACGCCACTAGTGGTGGTGTGACAAGAGTTTGCCCTAGATACGGACTGGCGTGACAGCGTTGTTTTGTCACACTACGGGTGGTGGCATGACCAAAGGGATCAGAATTGGAAATAAAGTACGCCGAGGGTTAACTTTAAAATACAATTAAAAAAGGATTAATTGATTAAAAAAATTTGGGTCGTTTTCTTCCCAAAACCGATCAATTCTTTCTTGATTCGTCTCTAGATTTGTCCCTAGAACGTTAATCGATCTTGTGTTTGCCCGCACTGTCATTTTACTCTCTTGAGTGTCGGATTTTGGCCGGCATTGTGAAGATTTCGTTGAAATGACAAAACCCTAGTTTTTCGGTCTAGGCTGGACTAACCGACGTGTTGCATGCGGCTAGTCCACACTACCTGCGGACTAACCGGCCAACTGCCTGCGGTTTGGCCAGCCCTGACAGAAAAAAATCTTCTGTTTTGTTGATTTATTAATCATCATTCGATTCATCTCACTCCTTGATTGGTCTTGCTTACTCCTCCAGTGATCATGGCAAGGACCAAGACCGTAGCCGACCCCGAAGCATCCTCGTCTCGTCCTTCACAGAGGGCCACTCATCGTCCTCCTGTTGAGCACTCCGACAGTGATGGAGCGGAGTCTTCACCGTCATTGTCCTTTGTGCCCAGTGCTAATGACCCCATGCTTGAAGAGGATGATGCTGAGCAGGAGTTTCCTCCTGAACCTCGTGTTGATCTTCGATCTATCAGAAATGATGATTTTAAGAAGCTAAGGAAGATTTCTCCCTATGGGCAGCCCAGGACAGCCACAGATGAGCGGTTTCACTCCTTGTTTCAAGAAGATTGCTATAATCATGTGGTGCTTCACAAGCAGTTTGCTATTCAGAAATACATTAATTGGTCTTATCTCAATGAGCAAACTCGGTATGTAAGTTTGTATTCTCGCTTTTCATAATCTTTGGCTTGGATGGAATTGTTAGCATCAAGTGTAACTTCAATGAGGAGGTAATCCGCCGCTTTTATGCTCTGATTCACATTCCTTCTAATTTGGCCACTGTGACATGGATGACAGGCTCGGTGCGCTACACGGCCACTAAGCGTCATTTTGAGGAGGCCCTCAATCTGTCAGCACATGAATATGTCAAAATTCACCTTGAGTCCGCTTCTGAGACTCGATCGCAGACTTCGATTCTATGAACCTACCTATGTTGGAGCTGTCCCTGGTAAGGTTGCCGGTCTGAGACCTCTTCCTAGTGTCATTAACAGGATTATCAGGGCCACTATCTTTCCCAGGAGCGGCAACAATGACGCTATTCGAGGTCATGCCTGGAATGTCATAGATTATGTGATGCAAGGAAAGAAGTTTGATATTATGCATCTAATCTTGACTGAGTTGCAATCTTGCCAAGATGACTTGGGAAAGAGAATGTATTATGCACCTTATATCATGCAGCTCATTCTCAGAATAACTAATTTTGATGGTGCCACTCCCTTTCCTCACAAGCAGTACAAGCCAGAAGGCGACCACCAGATAGACTTGAGGAACAGGCCTCTTCACCCCGTTGTTGATGCTCCAACTTCTCCTCAGCCTGCCCCTTAGCAGCAGGGTGGACTTGATCCTCTCTTGTTGAAGGTTCTGCACACTGGCATCAACACGATAGTGTCTCGCTTCGATGCAGTGGATCATCGCATGGATGCCTTAGAGAGTACCACTCAGTCTTTGGACTCTCGCCAGTACCGTGGGAACGATCAACTCTGTTGTGCTTGGTAACTTGGATCGATGACCGGTTGGGTTTGAGATTCGCACCAACATTCTTTGAGATGACCACTCGCGTCTCGTCGATCGAGCAGACTGTCACTTATTCTCGGCGTCGGCGCATTGATTCTCCTCCTGCAGCCCTTTCCACGTCGACTGTCGCTCCTCCTCCTCCCCCTACTCCGTAGCTTTTGGTATTTGATGCTAAAGGGGGAGAAGTCCTATATACTCTATATTAGATATCTATTATGGTTGTTGAATGCTTGTGAACTTTTGTGTGTAATAAGTTAGAGGATAAGCTTATTGCTCTCTTTTGTTATCTATGTAAGCTTATTGAACCTCTTCTATGCACTCTTAATGTTCTACCGTTTATGAGCATGGTTGAATGTTTATGTACTTATGTGCTTGTAATCGGTTTAAAACATTGTTATGGTTTTTATCTTGATGAACTTGTTGGATATCCTTAAGCTTATGTTACTCTCTTGAAATGCTATGTTTGTAATGTTCATATATTGTTGCATTTCCTCAAGTTCCATTATGTAAAAGAAACTCCGCCAAAATTCTCTAAAAATCTCTACATGTGCTTGCAAAAATTCTCTACCTTTTATATGCACATGTTTAGGGGGAGCTTTCTTTAATCAGGATTTAACAAGGAAATAATTCTCAAAACTCATTTAAGCTTATTGCAAGAATTATTTTGTTGTTAAGTCATAAAAAAAAGAATATACACTCATAGTATATTCAAAACAATCATTCTCTCACATATTAGGTGTATTGTCATCAATTACCAAAAAGGGGGATATTGAAAGCATTTAGGCTCCTAAAAATTGTTTTGGTAATTAATGATAATATGTGAATATGGGATTAACGTGTTTATTGAGTATTTACAAGGTTAAGTCCCATTGGTGTTTTTGATGACCTGGAATTGCACGCGAAAGGATTACATGAAGATCTCTTGGCTCAAAGACAAGGCACAATAGTCTAGGATCTTTTTATTTTACCGGTCTTAGGTGAATTGGTTGGAAGACCGGGTTATAGGCTAGACAGCCGTACTATAAAGAGGGTTCAAGAATTGAGTACCTTGAAAGTGAATGATGCCACAATTGCTCAAATCATACTTAGTTTAATCTTGGATTTGTTTTTGGTTTGGCCTCGATTAGAATTTGCTGAAAATCTTTGGAGGCCGGACTGACCGACGGCTAAAGGTCAGACTGACCGGGGTCCCAGACCAAAAGGGACGGTTAGCTTTTTCCAGAAGGTTGCTTTTTCTTGTTTTGCTGAAAATCCTCTGGGCCGGACTGACCGACGTTATATTCCCGGACTGACCGCATGTGCGGATCAACTCCAAGGTTAGCATTTTCCAGAGAAGAGAATTTTCGGTTTTCGCTTGAAATCTTGAGGCCAGACTAACTGCGGGCATACTCATGGACCGCCGCTTCGGATTTTCAAGCGGTCGACTTTTTTCGAAGAGTGTGTTTTAGCGATTTCCGTTTTTAGTGGGCCGACTAATCACGCATGCACCTCTGATCGGACAAAGTCACCGTGAACGCTATTTTCCCAAAGCATTTAATGCGTTTGAGAGGAGGAAAACGACCGTTCTGGCAGGCCGGATCGATCAAGACTATTACTGCTTGCCCGACCGCCCTTCCGAAAAATTTAGGATTTCGTGTCCTGCGGCTAGTGCGAAGGGTGGAGGCTATAAATACCTCACCCATCGCAGCCTAGAAGTGTTGTTGAACCTCATTAAACATCTGTTGAGCCCTTTGCATTGTTTTCTACTCATTGAGAGCATTCAATTCCTTTTGCAAAGGTAGTTGAGGTTTTTCCAAGAGTATTTAGTTGAGTTTGATCATTGTGGCATTAGAGCACTTTCAAGTGAAGATCTCTTGCTCTATTACTCTTGGAGATTGCCGTCTCCTAGACGGCTTGGAGTTTGGTTCGGTGATCTTCTCGAAGGAGATTGTGAGAAGACCCGGGCAAATTGTGAAGGTTGGAGCTCGCCTATTCGGAGAGGAGAAGAGCTACCATTAGTGATCGAGAGAAGGCTTAATTCGTGGAGCCGGATTGAGTCGATCAAGCTTCCTCAACGTGGATTAGTGAAGACCAGCAAGTTTTCGATACCACGGGAAAAACTTCCTTGTCTCAATTGTGGTTATTTCTAGTCTTTACTATTTTCGTATTTATATTTCTAACTTATTTCTTGTGTTGAATTGCTTAGCTAGAATCATATCTTGCTTAGACTAAGTTGTTAATTGGCTAAAATTGTTAAATTATCAAAAAGTTTAAAAACCTCCTATTCACCCCCCTCTAGTCGGTTATCCTTGATCCTACAACGTTGAGGATGGCTGGCTGCAGCAATGCCATGGCGAGGAGGAGAAGCTCGACGATGGCGAGTTCCGACGACGGTTAGGCTACAGAGAGGGCATGGAGAGTTTTAAGAGGAGGCAGGGGTCATGATTAAGTGGATGACGCATTGCGAAAAGGCATGGAGCAGTGGGTCGGCGAGCATGGCGGTGCGACCTAGAGCTTGGCCATGGCGGCAACGGATTTTGACAGTGGCGGGCCTCCTAGCGATGTGGACAACGAATAAGAGGTCTGACAGGATCGCTCCTTCCTCCCCCTCGAGCGTCCCGGCCATGTCCTCCGTCCACCAGGTCTAGGTGTGCCCCCGTCGCAGCAGCTCCCCACGCACATTCAGCTCATGCGACCCCATCATGCAGCTCATGACATCCGTCGCGGCCACCGTCTCATCCATGACGTCGACCTCCTTGATAGCGACCCCCGGGTGCGTGTGCCGGAACTTGGCGACGAGCGCGGCGGATTTGGCCGTGGTGGGGTTCCAGACAAGGATGCGGGAGATGGAGGGGAGAGCAGAGAGGTGAGCTTCCGTGAGGTAGGGCACGAGGGTGCCGGTGCCCACGAGGGCAGGGTGGAGGGGCCGGGAGGGGGAGACAAGGAGGGAGGCGACGAGCCCAGATACAGCGGTGGTGTGGAGGAGGGTGAGCATAGAGCTGTCGATGTAGTCTAGGGGGAGTCAGAGGAGGAGCTGAAGAGAAAGACATCGGCATGGATGGAGGGGCCGTGAAGGAGGTGATAGCCTCGAGGGCAAGGTAGGGTAGCGAAGGGTGCATGTAGCAGGAGGGCATGAGGAGGAGGCAGGCAGAGGACACGATGGGGAGCAGAAAAAAGACGCGGTGTGGGCAGTGGATGACACCAGAGAAGGCAGGGAGGCTGGTGTGGAGGTGCACACAAGGATAGTATTTGCAAAGCCGCAATCAACGTGGCGGTGCCACACGGGCAAAATGACCTAGTATCTGTTTGTTTAGGCTTTTTCTTTGGCTTAAAAGCAAAAAAGCTCAAGCCTAAACAAAGGGGTGGCTTTTTCATCGAACTTATAAAAAGGTTAAGTCATTTTAAGCCTAAAAGCCATAAGCTAGGGGAAAGGTGCTTTTTTTGGCTTTTGCGGAATGGAATAATTGTTTGCCACTGAAGTTCGCTGAAATTACCTACAAATGCTATTGTATATAAATAAAAATCCTTTTGTTTTTTTTCTTGTTCCATCCTCCTCTCCCTCGATTGTCCCCCGATTCCCTTTCCTTGGTTCCCATGATCGCCCCTCAAATCCCTTCCCTCCTCCCCGCCGCCTCCTCCCCACGTCGCCGCCTCCCCTTGCGCCTTGCCTCCTTCCCCTCCCGGAACCCGCCTCCTCCTCCCCAACACCGTCGCCCTCCTGTCCACCCCGCCTTGCCCAGGCAAGCCCTTCCTCCCAACGACCAAGCCGCTGCCCTTCCTCGTCCGACATTGCCTCCCCAAGAAGTCTCTGTCTCGGTGACAGTTCAATTAGCAAGGTGTTGTTTAGATGTCACCTCTTTTGATTGAGGAAGAAGGACTCCTGTCATGAGATAAAGGGCTAGTTTATCATTGCATTTTGTGCTTCGATCTGAACTGAGTGGTGTAGTGTTATCATCATTAATGGTTTCCTGAGTGGTGTCAGTTTCTTCAGAAGCATCATCAAATATTCATCAAGTTTGAGCACAATCAATGAGATATGTAGTGTTATCACTTCTGTCGACCCCTAATTCACTTCTGTCAATCCCCAATTCGATTTGAGCACAATCAATGAGATATGTAGTGTTATCATCATTAATGGTTTCCTGAGTAATCTTGTTTTCAGAATGACATTACTATTGGAGAAAGCAATCTTGTTTGTAATCTTGTTTTCAAAATGCCATGACTACTTGATGAGGGCTAGATTATACCAAGATTGTTTTCAACCTCTAGCGATAGAGGAGTGATTGTGCTACACTCGTTTACGTGAGTTCATGCTAATCTCCTTTTACAGGAGTGATTGTGCTATAATGCTGCCCCATATAAAATAAGCACAATCCTTCAAAGCATAGCTACCCTCATTATAGATTAATAATGTGATTTATCAACCTCTAGAACTTTCCCTTCCCTTTTATATCCCAAATTACTTATGCATGGATCAACACTTGATCAACATCTATTGGATATTCTCTGTTCTAAAGGCATATGTAGGGCTGTGTCAATATTTGATCAACATTTGTTGAGTATGCTGCTTGCAAGAAGCTTCTTTTTCTCCTGTTCTACTGTGTTTAGTTTCACTCATTCTGTAAAATTGTATAGATGGAACTAGTTGCTATCAGCAAGGCAAATTGGGATACATTTGGCAATAGAACATTTTGTCAGATCTGTATTGAGGAAGTTGCTGCTGGGAATAGACCATTAGGATGTTTGAATACCACAGGTTATAATAACCTCTCAAATAAGTTCTTTGAAAGGACAGGGAAAAATCACGACAAAAAACAACTAAAAAAATAAGTGGGAAGTGTTAAAGAAATAATACAACTTGTAGAACAATTTGAAACAAAAAGCAACTAGGCTAGGTTGGGATCATAAAAAAGGAACTATATTTGTATCCGATGCTTGGTGGAAGGAGCACAAGGTAGTCATTGGAGAAACATCTATTTATTAATGTGTATTATCTCATATTTTAATTTATACTAACTTCAGTCATTTTTTAAATTTTCAGCAATATCCTAAACATTTTCGTGATGGACCACCTGAGAACCTAGATGATATGGACCGTATGTTTGACAAGGCTCATGTCATGGGTGACACTTCAACCATCCCGGGTGAGCCTACACAAGAAGACCAAACCGTTGTGGACATTGATTGTTCGGAGGACGGCGAGGAAGACGTCACCGCTAATGTGGAGAACAATGAGGTCGTCTGCACAAAATCGAAGGTCATTGCAAAGTGTAGGGCTAATATTATTAATCCTAGCCAAAAGAAGAATAAGAAAAAGCTCGTAGCTAGGGATTTCAAGCACATGGTGGACATTATGGCAAAAGGCCCTATTTAGAGTGGTCCATCTGTAGTGGATGCTATGGATATAGCTACTCAGGCTGGGGTAGTAGAAGGAAGTGATGAACACTTCATTGCGACAAGGCTCTTTACTAAACTAGAAAATCGGGAAGTGTTTGTCACTGAAGACCAATTAAGTAAAGATGAGTTGGCTCAGGAGGATGTTTGATCTCAAGATGAAGAAATATTAGATTCTTTTTTGTTGTTCTTTTTAAATTTGAAAACTATTCGGTGATGATTATGTAAGGGGTTGAAACTATTCAATTATGTCGTACTCGTATTATTGTTACCTTCTAATGTGTTCTCAATTAAACCATAATGGGGTTGAAACTATTCAGCTATGTCGTACTCGTATTATTGTTACCTTCAAATGTGTTCTAAATTAGATTATGTCATGTTCGATGTTACTAATCATTTCTATTATTTGTAGATGAGCTCATCAAGTGACATTGATGGTTCAACCACTGAGAGTGACATTGATGGTTCAACCATTGAGAGCGATTTAAGTGAAGATGGCACCGAAAAAACAAAAAAAAAAGAGGAAGTTATCATTTCAGGATTTTGTTGCAGCAGCTGGTTATGTAGGTATGCACTACTACGACACTTACCTAAATAAAAAGGAGAGGAGACAACCACTCCAGACTGGTTATGAATGGGTTGTTGAGGAAATGGGCGATGAGAGAGATTGTTGCTCGATGTTCAGAATGAGTAGGGCTGTTTTTTATAGTTTGCATGAAACATTGGTTGCAAATTATGGTTTGAAATCAACTAGTACTATGACTTCCGTAGAATCTTTGACTATATTTTTGTGGACAGTTAGTGAACCTCAGTCAGTTAGTCAAGTTCAAAACCGCTTCAAAAGGTTAATAGAAACAATCAATAGAAAGTTTGGTGAAGTCTTGCAATGTGTCTATCTTTTATCTGAAGATAATATTAGACCAATGGATCCGGAGTTCACAACAGTGCATCCAAGACTTGAAGATAACCACTCACGCCTCATTTTAACAATTGCATAGTTGCAATTGATGGCACACATGTACCTGTTGTGTTCCAGCGGATAAGCAGGTTGCCCACACTGGTCACCATAGATATACGTCTCAAAACATGATGGCAATGTGTGACTTCGATATGAGGTTTACCTTTGTTGTTGCCAGATGGCTGGGTTCAGCGCATGACATAAGGATTTTCAATAACACTTTGCACAAGTATTCGAACCGGTTTCCACATCCTCCTGAAGGTATTGTGCTTCTTTAATCATATAATTAATTATTATGATAACCTTCCTGGTTTGTATTGTCAATATTTATATGTTTCATGTATGTAGAAAAATATTACCTTGTTGTGCGGGTTATCCCAATCGAAAGGGCTATCTAGCTCCTTACAAAGGACAAAAGTATCATCTACCAGAATTTCACCATGGCCGACAACCGAGTGGGAAATACGAGGTGTTCAATCACGCTCACTCATCCCTTCGCAATGTGATTGAGCGTTCCTTTGGCGTGTTAAAGATGAAATAGATAATTTTGTTGGCTTTGCCAAGTTATAAAATGAAGATTCAAACGAAAATAATAATTGCATGTATGGTGCTACACAACTTCATCCGAGATAGTGCTTTACATGACGAACTTTTTGAGAGATATGATCTTGACGAAGATTATGATCTAAACAATACAAAACTAGACCATTTGGAGGGCACGATGTCAATGGATCAGCAATCGATGATGGAGATATGAGTGTCTTTCGTGATAACATTGCTACTTCTTTAATGGCCGCAAGAGGATAAATATATTACAATAATATGATATGATCGAATATTATTTTGTTTGGTTGGCTAATATATGTCTTTCTATATTAATTTCTTTCATTACGCAATGTCCAAAATTAATACATGCTCGTACGAGCAAAATCTATTTTGTTTCATATGTACACTTGCACGTATCGTCATATTTACAATTCCCATGCAAAAATATGTTTAAATACATGCTTAAAAATATCCTTCAAACCTTCAAGGGCAATTCAGACTTTTTTATCCTTCACACACAACTCAATAAGCCAACATTCTATAAAAAGTCAGCTTACCAAACACCAAACCTTGGCTTAAAAGCTCAAGGGTTTATAAGCTGATTAAGTTAGCTTTAAGATATAAGTCAAAAAGACTAAGCCTAAATAAATAGGACCTGTCTACTTATGACCACTAATGGTTCACTTAAATCACAATCATTGACTCAAAACATTTTGAGACAACACATCAAGTTCAATGGCCTGCCGTGGATTTTACTCTTAGAAAAACAAGGGATCAAAATTTGCTCGCGTTGCCTAGTTCCCACTTTAGTTCGGCCCGAGCGGTCATTGAATTGGGCCTGGGCCCTATCGAACCTAGGCGTGGCCTACCACTAGGGATTCCCGTTTGTTTCCGTGCCCGCGCATCCGACGGGCCTGTTCCTTCCTGGCCCGTCAAGGACATCGCCGGGTTTGACGATGGATAGACGTGGCTACTACGGCGGTTGGTGGCTGCGCGCTGCTTGTGCCTAGGGGACGAGCTGACGGAGGAGCCGACCAGGTTTTGATGTTTTGTCCGGGCCGGGCTGCTGCTGGGGGAGACTGGAGAGGCGGTGGTGGCCGGTGGGCAGTTGGGGTTGGACTTTGGAGAGCAAGCAAGATCTGGTTGCGGCTAGGCCACGGCCCCACGACCACGAGGCATGTGTCGGGCTGGGGGTGTATCTGCATCTCTCCTTTGCGTGTGAGTGCGTTAGCTCGGCGCAAGGCCGTGAAATTAGGGGTGCGTTTGGTTGAATGTACTAGGCTGGATAAGATGGTTCGGTACGAGAAATAATATCAGGTACGCGTTTGGTTGGTTGAATAGTATAAAACCATCCTGAACCATTTGGTTCATATTTGGGGAATATTATCTGTTGATGATGTATCATCTCGTTCGACGAATTCCTCTGAACCACGCCGTTCACTTTCCCATCTCTCTGCACTTCTCTATGTGGGCCCTCTAAATGCTAGTAAGTAAATAGTGATTAGTTTCCTAAATCAACTCCTTCGAAGAAAACAAAAACAAGTCCTTACAAAGACCTCCGTAAAATAATTTATGCAAATACTATATTATTTATCGTGAATAAATATATTTTTTGCCAAATTTTAAGAATCCAAGTTAACTCATAGAAATTTTTGGAAATTCATAACTAATTCATGTAAACTCCAATTGAGATGAATCAAGTTATTTTGTCTTATAATTTTATTCTCTATTCATCTATGTAGTCCTTATCTCCACCACTGTTCTACAAAATTTTATTAAATAATTAAAATCAGATGAATAGTAACCGGAGTATATTTTTCAACCTTTTTGCAAAACCTGATTTCCAAACTACTATAACTTTCACTTGCTAACTCCAAATGGAATAATTCTTTCACCTAAATTCATCTAAAATCATGACCTGGCTATTGTAGAAAATTCTTGCATTTTTAGCACTTTGAATTTTATGGTATTTCTCAGTGTTTTCGGAAAATGAAAAACATTTTAAATGAATAAAATAAACTTTAATTAAATTCAATAAAATAATAAGGATTGCATTCTTAGACAACTGAAATTTCACTTGCGTCACTTACGACTGCTCAAATATAATGCGAATTGCCCACTACATCCTTCAAACCAAACAACAGGTTGAAACATCCATTACCATCTCATACAATCAACCAAACATATTCATGTATCATCTTATACAACCAACCAAACAGACTACTTGTACCATCCCATCCTACCTGTACCATCTTATCTCATTCAACCTCATCACACCAACCAAACGCACCCAGATCGTCCTCGTCCACCGTTTCTAATTTCTCAAAGAGAAATACTAGCTGACGGTATACCGTCCACGCCTTATCTAACGGGATAGTTTCTTATCATGCGATTAGAATCAGTTGCACGGATCATGAAGCTCACGACGCACTTGCTACTTCTCCTTCCACACATATGTGTCCACGTAACTAGCTCACTATCCAGTTCCCAGTCGTTGCATTTCCTTGTCCACCCAAATGAACCGGCGACCTCTGCGCACAGCATGGCCTCGTCATTGACCCTGCATGCTCCATGGCCTCGGCTCGGCACTATGTGCATCACGGCCTCACCGGTGACCTCTTAACTCCATCTATTACCATCGCCTCGCTACCATCAATGATTGAGATGCAGTTCTGCTGGGAATGAGGAGGCGTGTCGACCTGTGAGTAACCCTCAAAATTCTCTATGTATTTCTGAACTAGTCCCATGATTAGTAGCTAATTTACACAGTAAACATATATGGTAACATCCATAAATCGCACAATTTTATTAATAATCAACAGAGTTTATTAAAAGAAAGGCTTACAAGTCAACAATAAAGAACATAGCAAAAGACGAAGAAGTAGTGGAGTCCAGCTGATTTGCAACAGGCAATCGACTGGGGTAGCGGCCTAGTCGTCGAGATCCATACTGGTAGCAAAGTCCTTTTTCTCTGAAATTTATTTGCAATAAGTAAGGATGAGCACAACTTCCGTGCTCGTACGTTACACCCAATAACAGATTATAATGCATGCAAGGATATATCAAAGGAAGGCTTATTGGTTAAATTTGCATAAAGCAGTGTTTCTTTTTAAAATACTTGTACTAAGTTCCAAAGCAGTTATTCTATAACTAAAATTTATTTTATAAATTCTCAAATTTTATAGTCAGATAACATTCACACAAGAGCGGTGAAGGATACCCTCCTATCACATGGCTTCCTGCCCAACTTCCCATTTCGATAAACCATTTGATAAAGTCTTTTGAAAACAAAATCAAAGTATAACTTTGAGTGGCTTTACCAAGCATATCCGTGACCGTAGACATGGCTATTCAAATAGTTCTTAACACTATGCAGAGGATGTACAGTTTTACCCACAAGACATGAATTCTCTAGTTTGTTTAGCATCCGTCGATACCACCGCTCACCACCATAGATAAGCAGTCTAGAGCACATGTCAAGGCCTTTACAATACGTCACCCCACCGTAGTCCTGCCTCGCTAAGGATTCACCCCCCTTTGGACTAACCATCCGCCGGGTTCAGGCCCCCAATTGCGCCTGGTGGAAATACATAAAAGTAGATCATAAAAGACACCCACGCAACCGGATGGCACGACAATGGTGAAACGTTGCAAATTAGTTAGCCAGGTCCTTCTGTCAAGCCCCTCTTGGGATGCACCCAGAGAGATCTCCTAGGACCTCCCAGGAGGTCCGTCAGAACCACCCGGAGGTTTGGGAGGTCCTCCAAGAGTACCATGAGAGGAGGTCCTCCAGGACCACCCAGGAGATCTCAAAGACCTCCCGGAGGTCCCAGCCTCTGTGCACTGAGCTAGTCCCAAGATCACAAGCTAGCTCGCATAGATCAACGCAGGTGAAATCACAACCACACAACAAGAAACAAGATGAAGCAGAAAAAATTAACTTATATTAAACAATGGCCTTATGGTCAAGGTTGTTACAAAAGGGCACCACCACGGGCTTACAAAAACCAACAACAAAAACTTTACAGCGGAACCACAAAAAAAACGTGCGAGGCCATCCGGCAAGCCCATAGGCTGTCGAGTGGAGGACGTCCCCTAGAAGGCTGGATCATCAAAGAACTCCTCATCGAAGAGGTCTGAGCACCCTTGTCCTTGATCTTCTTCGGCCACTGCTTCAACATAGGGCTTAAAGCCATGAGTATGTTTGAATGTACTCAACAAATCGTAGGGAACAAGTATGCACATAATATTCATGCAATGGCTTGGCCAATGAGAGCTGTAGAGTTAGTTTGCAGAAAGTAATATTTGACAGTGAATAGCATAAGTAGATTGCAAAGCTCAAGTTAAAATAGTAATACATAAGTACATTTGTTTTCAAAGGAGGTCGTGAGCACCAACTCATTCCCAAGACCACTCGTGGAAGGCCTAGTCGCACCCACGACCAGGACCACTCCCACGACCTCTCTGGAGCACCAGCTCCAGAGCTCCCACGATCACCCCAGAGCACCAACTCTGGAGCTCCCAAGACCACTTTTGAGAAAGCTACCCTTCATGCATTTGTTCCAAGCAGTGTCCATAACCAAGGATTTGGCTATTCGAATAGATTTTTCACTCTACAGAGGTGTACAACTTTACCCACAATCCATGACCTCTCTAGCGGGTCGCGTTCCCGTCTGAACCATTGCTCACTTCCAAAGGTGAGCAGTCTAGAGAGCGTGACAAGGCCTTTACAAAGCTCTGACCTGGCTTAGTTCTGCCCGCTAAGGTTTCGCCATCCCAGTGGCCCTCTCTTGCACCATGCAAATCAATACACACCACCACAACAGAAACAAACCAAACCATTGCTAATTATTTGGCCCAGACCACCCCCATAAAATGGTATTGTGGTTGCACGGAAGACCTGGAGCAAAGGAACAAAAAGTTAAGTTCTTAAACCACTCAGGCGAGACAACCTCATCCCAATGTGCGTATAGCACCCCCTTTACTGCACGATCACTCACCCGAGTGAAAATATTTTGGGTTTTACCCGGCCAAAAGACCACACTGGTCCTGACACAACAAATTTTACAACAGTGGCATCGCACCGCAATTGACACAACTGAGGCATCCCACCACAGCTGCACAACAGTGGCATCTCACCACAATTCCATAGTTCAATTATTCAAGTTATTAACATTGATTCATGGTTCTCAAGACTAACGCATCTAAAGCAGGACTAAGTATAAATATGCTCCCATGTTGGCAATACCAAAACAAGACCAACTAAGATTACCCATTCTAAAGTGTCCAAGGGGAACATATCAACATGTCGAATTCAATCATTTAAGTTGGCATATTGTCAAGTAGGAATTTAGCTACTGCCCAAACCATTTTTATACAAATAGCCATGCATGATAAGGTAAAACAATATATTTTTGAAATGCTAGGCTCAACATGATCAAAGGTCTGCGACTTGCCTTCGTTTAAGAGTGGCGAGGCTTCGGTAGAGGTCACTGGATCCAGGTACTCCTCCACGAAGTCGGAATCTACACGTTCGGAAAGAACCAAATAAGCAAAACAACTTAAGCAAAGAACTAAAGAGATCTTAAACCAAAACCAGAAGGCAGAAGGTCCCAATTGAGAAGAGAGGTCCAACGAAAAGAGAGGTTCAAGCAAAAGAGGGTGGTCTTTGCAAAAGAACCAAAAGGGTGGTCTTTGCAAAAAGACCAAGAGGTGGTCAAGACGGGGAGGGAGGTCTTGACAAAAACGGTCCAAGCGAATCAGGAAATGGAACAAGGAAACTCACCGGAACGAGGCGAGATGCTGGAGGTGGTCACGAAAGAACTCCGACGGAGATCGAAGGCGATGCAAACTCCAGCAGGGCCCTTCAACGGCAAGGAGGTTGAAGACGACGCAGACTCCAACTAGCCCCCTTGACGGCGAAACTATTGAAGACGACACGGCTCCAATCGCTCAGGCGAAATCGAAGCACGGAGAAAAACAAGCTAGAGGAAGAAAGGGTGGTGTTGGGAAGCTGAGGGAGAAACAAGAGGTCAAAAGGGACTCCGTGGAGCTTTATTTATAGGGGAAGGAAAGAGAAATTGGGCTACAAGATGTAGCTCCGAAATCAATGGTGAAGTACACTGCTGTAAAGTGAGGAAAGGTCAAAGGGGGTAGGTAGGGAAAAGAGTCGAGAGGAGAAAATGATTATAGTGGAAGCATCATTTAATGCGACCCATCCACATTCAATGTGACATAGCAGCATTTAATGCGGTGCAGCCGTATTTAATGCACAAACATATTACACTAGGAGTGAGGTGGCGGGAAAAAGGTGAGAATGGGGGCTGGCAAGAGGGACCAGTCAAAACCAAGGGGAGGTCCTAAGGAGGTCATGACCGCAAAGGTGGTCTTTGCAAAAAGACCAGAGGGAGGTCTGGAGGACAAGGAGATCCTGTGGAGGGGAGGTCCAAGGAGAGTAAATCTCAAAGGAGGTTTTGAGGGTTAAGATGAATCAAGGGAAGGTCTTGACAGCCAAGATCAATCAAAGGGAGGTCCTGACGGTCAAGATCTAACAAGGGGAGGTTCTGAAGGTCAAGATCTAACAAGGGGAGGTCCTAACGGTCAAGATCTAACAAGGGGGAGGTTCTGACGGTCAAGATCTAACAAGGGGAGGTCCTGACAGTCAAGATCTAACAAGGGGAGGTCCTGACGGTCAAGATCTAACAAGGGGGAGATCCTGACAAACGCGGGGAGGTCCAAATGAACACAAGGAGGTCCATATGAACGCAAGGGAGGTCCATATGAACGCAAGGAAGGTCGAAATGAACTCAGAGAGGTCCAAATGAACGCAAGAGAGGTCCAAATGAACGCAAGGGAGGTCCAAATGAATAGAGAAGGAAAGGAGGTCAATCGATAAAAAGAGAGATCCGGAAGGGAGAAATTCATCCCAAATTAGAATTTCATAATTCAAGGATAATTGAAACATAAACCTGAGCTTAGAACACCTCGGGAGTAGTGGTCCAAACAAGAAGGAGATCCAGACCAACGGGAAGGAGGTCTGGACTTAGGAGAAGTCCAAACAGAAGGCACAAGGGGAGGTCCAAGGAGAAGTGAAAGCATCTAGGCCCCTAAAAATTGTTTTGGTAATTAATGATAATATGTGAATATGGGATTAACGTGTTTATTGAGTATTTACAAGGTTAAGTCCTATTGGTGAACTTGATGACGTAAAGATGCATGCTAAAGGATAACATGAAGATCTACATGGCTTAAAGTCAAGGTACAAGTAGTCAAGGACCCCTTTTTATGTTTTACCGGTCTTAGGAGAATTGGTTGGAAGACCGGATTATAGGATAAATGCCGTACTATTAAGAGGGATCATGACTAGTAGCTTGATAGCATGTTCTTGTGCCATATGGATCAATTTATGATCATGCATGCATTTGAATTTGAATTTGTAAGCTTTAAGTGCATTTGTTAGAAATCGGTTGTACCGGAGTTAAACTGGCGGTTGTACCGCTTGAAGCGGTATAACCACACTATACTTGGCGGTACTACCGGATTTTGACTTGTTTTGCCAACTGAGCGCTAATGCGGTACGACTAGCTCTTTGAGCGGTACTACCGCATTGCGGTCGTTCCGATTTTTAGTTGGCGGTTTGATAAAACCAGAACCGATGTAATTTTGGCTCGGAGCTCTCTTTGATAATCGGTTGTACCGCATTTGTGAAACGGTTGAACCGCGCTGCGGTTGTACCGATTTTCCTAAGGCGGTATGTATTTTTCAGGGAGCATGTCATTTCAGCAGATTTGGAAACCCTATGATCGGTTGTCTGGCTCGTCAATCGCAGATGACCAAGGCGATCTTGTTGTATCGCACTTTGGTTGGCGGTCGTACTGCACGAGAAATTCCAACGGCTATGTCAGAGTATCAAATACCTCTGTTCTAGCCGTTCTCGTGTTCTCGACATTGTGCGGTCGTCATCGCTAACCTAGTTAGCGATGGTCGTCTGGATTTCGCTAAAAGTTGGGGATTTGGTCCCCAACGGTCATAATTGTTGGTGAGGGTTATAAATACCCCCCAACCGCTCAAGGACAGGTTGCTAGTGTTCATTTAACATCCATAGAGCCTTGAGCATTCACTCAACACCAAAATTCCCTTGTGCATTCATTGTGAGGTAGTTGAGTTCATTCAAGTGCATTCATTCATCCTAGTTGATCCTATTGCACTTGAACGCTGTCAAGCGAAGGTCATCGATTTGTTACTCTTGGAGTTTTGCTAAACTCCTAGACGGTCTTGACGGTGGAGCACGGTGATCTCTTCAAGAAGATTGTGAAGAGGCCCGGTGCAAGCTTGTGAGTGGTTTGATGTTTGCCATCTCTAGAGCGGAGGAAGAACAACCATAGTGATCGAGGGAAGGCTTAATTCGTGGAACCGGCTTGAGTTGTCAAGCTTCCTCAACGTGGACTAGTGAAGACCGACAAGTCTTCGATACAACGGAAAAAACATCATTGTCTCATTATGGTTATTTCTAGTCTTTACTATTTCCGCATTTACATTTCTAGCTTATTTTGTGAATTGAATTGCTTAGCTAGAAGTATAACCTGTTTAGACTAAGTTATTAATTGGTTTAAATTGTTAATTTGTTAAAAAGTTTAAAAACCTCCTATTCACTCTCCCTCTAGTCGGTTATCCTTGATCCTACAAGAAATCAAGAGAGGTCTGAACTAAAAGGAGGTCCAAACACCAAGGAGGTCTGAAGAGGAAAAGCTAGGCCGGGGAAAACTCGGGACGAAACAGAGAAGGTGAACTAGAAGCCAGTGAACACCAACACTCAAGATAACCAGATAAGGTTAATTGAAGTTTGATTAATTCAAGTTAAATCTTCAAATTTCCAAAATTCCAAGTTAAGCTTGAGCAAATCAATAAAACCGAATGGTTCCTTTTTTGTTTTGAAAACTGGCAAAAACTCTAGGACAAACGGGACGTTACGCCTTTCCACTCAGGACATGTGGTAGTACGATATGGCTTAGCAAGATGCGGCTCGAAGACCGGTCCTTAACTGACTTGGGCAACTTTCCAAAAAACCCATGGGCCTCGATCATAGAAATGACTCGATCCCGTGCATCAACATGCACCATCCAAACATCCATTTTGCCCAAGTCCAAACCAATTTTATTTTACTTTTCAAATCCTTTTCAAACATCCATGGCACACCAATGCAATGGATACAATTTAAACAACATTTGATTTTTGGCTAAAAGTTCCCAAATTGAATAATTTTTGGTCTAAGCATCGCTAAGCATACTTTTTCTCAAAAAGTTCTAGTTCATACTATCGTATAAACTAGATTTTCATCTAAGGTGTCAAGGTAGGTTTATTTCAATGTCAAGATTTGGATGTACAAAGGAATTAGGAATAACTATAATTTAAAAACATGTATTTAAATTATATTGAATAGAATATGCATGCAATAATAATTTAAAGTAGAGTTTAAATAATTTGAAATAATGGGATCAAATATGATCAAAGGTATAACTTGCCTTGCTTAATTAGTTGTTCTCAAACAGCGTCGAAATCTGACTCTCCGAAGTCGTTGAAATCTATACGCAAAAATAAGCTAAATTCAAACAAAATTCAAATTCAATTCAAATGAACTTCAAATTAAATAATTTTAGTTTAGTTAGCTAGATCTTGAGTTTATATGAATTTAAAATTTTGAATCGCCTAAATCGGAGTTCGTATGAAGAAATACGAGCTCCTAGAAGTTTAAACCCTAAAGAAAACCCTAAAAAGGAATTTCTTGATTTTCCTGATTTATTTTCAAAAGGGAAATTCGGAAAAATGACGCTAGATGACGTAGCGCCCGAAAAACAAATTTGCTGAATTATTTTTCTACTGAAAAAGGTACTGACCAGTGGGCCCCAAGGTCAAAGGACCTGGTCCACGGTAATGGCCCACGACGGACCCGGCGCACGCTACAGTAAACGGAGCGGGTGAGGGCTGACACGTGCATCCACGTGGGCGCTGACATGGATGCGGGCGCTGAGCTGGTGTTGATTTGGCGCCACATGGCAGCGAGGTGGCGCCCATGTGGCGGTGCCACGTCAACATAGCGGCGACGGAGCTCGGTGTTGCTCCGCCGTGGGGCTCAAAAGGAAGAGGAGGGTGTAGGGATCATGGTGCTTACCGCGGCGGCGCAAGGGCTTGCACGGCTCGCCGGCGGTGAGGGCTTTGGCGGTAGCGCGATTAGGGCTCTGGTGACGTTGGGGCTCTGGAGATCTTAGGGCTGGGGAAAGATGCGCACGAGGACGGCGATGAGGCGGCGGTGCCGAATATGGGGTTGATGTAGTCGATGAGCCTTCGCCAGCGCCGGAATCGAAGAAACACGAAGCTTCGGGTAGCGGCAAACAACTCCAAAATTAGGGCGCTAGAGAGAAGGGGAGGCGCGGTGGTTGGTGGCGGCGAGATGTGGATACCAAGACAGAGCCGATGTGCTATTTAAAGGGGCGCGGGCGAGGTCAGAGCGTCGTGCGGTTCAAGAAGGCTGAGAGGGAGCGGCGGCGTAATTTTAGGGAATTAGAGCCGAAGAAGGAAAGAAGATAGGGTCGAACAGGCGCGGTGATGGCGAGGTTTGAATGCGCGAGAATTCGGGGGGAAATGGCGGCGGAGATGGAGCTCCCATGTGCATCCATGGCGGCATTGGGCGCGGCTATGACTCGGCACGAGGAAGAAGACGGGGGAGGAAGAAGAAGATGGGTGGGCCCACATGGCAGCGGGACAGGAGGGTTGGCGCGGGTGGGCCGATGTGGAGTGGGCCAAACAGGCCGGAGGCACGGTGGAGGGAAGTGGGCCGGAGGAGGATTTCGACCCAAAGACGATTTGGGATTTTTAAATGGTTTAATGATTAAAACAAGTCGGTTAATTCAAAAAGGCTTTAGAAAATAGCAAATAAAATCCAAAAATTCTAGAAAAATTCACAGAAATTCCTAGAGTTATTTTGGACTTAAATAAAATATTTCCAACTCATAATTGGTAATAGTTTTTGCACATAATTTATTTTGGCTTTAAAATAATTAGGGAAAAGCTTTTAAAATTTTAGAAAATTCCGAAATTAATTAAATTTTTATTTTTCAATTTAAATCCAAGAAATCCCAAAAAAACTCCATAAATTTTCCTTTTGATTTTAAAAGCTAAGAAATTAAATAATTGATTTTTTACTCTTCTTTTAACAAATAAAACTCTTTTTAAATTATAGAAAATCAAGGAAAATCTTTGACAGCCAGAAAATCCAATAAAACAATATCTTTATTTATTTTTATTTTGGTAACAGAACTTTGGGATGTTACACTACGAGGTTTCATTCATTGGAGGAGTCATGACTGCGATTCTTGATCGAGAGGAAGCGGTGGGGGCGTCTTGTGGCTTAGCGTAGGAGGAGTAGAGAGGAGCTGAGGTCACTGTTGAAACTTGTCCTATATATGTAAAAAAAAGATGAAACTTCATGAGACTTGGAATGAAAGTTGACAGACATGATGTCACTGTTGAAAACTTATCCTATACAAAAAGATGAAACTTTATGAAACTTCATGACACCTGTGATGAAACTATATGAAACTGTATGAAACACGATGTCACTATTGAAAACTTGTCTGTATACAAAAAAAGGTGAAACCCTATGAGACTTGAGATGAAACTTCATAAAACTATATGAAACTTGACGAAACACGATGTCACTATTGAAAACTTGTCCTAGACAAAAAGATAAAACTTTATGAAACTTCATGAGACTTGGGATGAAACTCCATGAAACTAGATGAAACTTACTCTACATAATATAGAGAAACAACGATACTTGATGAAACTTAATGAAACATGTCCCAAAATAACTTAATGAAACTATATGAAACTTGATGAGACACGATGTCACTGTTGAAAACTTGTCCTAGACAAAAAGATGAAACTTTATGAAACTCCATGAGACTTGATATGAAACTTCATGAAACTTAATGAAACTGCATGAAACTTGTTCTACAAAATATAGATAAACAATGATGCCTGATGAAACTTAATGAAACATGTTTCAAAATAACTTAATGAAACTATATGAAACTTGATGAGACACGATATCACTGTTGAAAACTTATCCGAGACAAAGAAGATGAAACTTTATGAAACTCCATGAGACTTAGGATGAAACTTCATAAAACTTAATGAACTAAGTGAAACTTGATCTTCAAAATATGGAGAAACAATGGTACCTAATGAAACTTAATGGAACATGTCCCAAAATAACTGAATAAAACTATATGAAACTTGATGAGATACGATGTCACTGTTGAAAACTTGTCCTAGACAAAAAAGATAAAACTTTATAAAACTCCATAAGACTTGGGATGAAACTTAATGAAACTCCATGAGATTTGGGATGAAACTTCATAAAACTTAATGAAACCGCATGAAACTGAGTGAAACTTGATCTTCAAAATATGGAGAAACAATAACACCTGATGAAACTGAATGAAAACATGTCCCAAAATAACTGAATGAAACTAGTTGAAACTTGTTGAGACACGATGTCACTATTATATAGAGGAGAATGATGAGGGACCAAGTGTGGCGGCCGAGGCAAGTGGCAAGGCCCTCCATGTGAGAGGAGGATGAAAGGGGGAGTACGGGGAAGCAAGCGGTAGCGTGGCAGCGTGCAGGGAGGAGGATGGAGGGAGGGCGTGGCAAGCCGGTGGCCGAGCTAAGCGCGCAGCAAGGCGCATGGAGGAGGAAGAAGGGGGAGGATAGGGAACCCAGTGAGCAAGACTCGCCAAGACACAAAGGAGGAAGACGAGGGAGCGGGAGCGCACGCAGAAGAGGATGAAGGGGGGAGGACGGGGGAAGCTGGCGCGCAGAGGAGGATGAACGGGAGCGGGAGTGCGCGCAGAGGAGGAAGCCGGCCGGCGGAGGAGGAAGACGGGGGAAAGCCGGTGGGGGAGCTGGCAAGCACGGATGGAAAGGAGGAAGCCAGGGGGAAGCAGGAGGAGGAAGCTGCGTGGTCATGCGATAACACTACGCGGATGGAAAGGAAGAAGACGAGGGGAAGCCGGGGGAGGAAGCTGATGCATCCTACGGTTGGATTCACGGACGCGCGAAGAGCCATCGGACATCAGCGATGTCATCTCAAGGAAGCGATCGTGGGAATGCTTATACCTATCCCTTTGGGATAGGAAGTGGACGGTATACCGTCCTGTTGTTGCGTCCTTTCGTAAAAGAGGGAAATCTACTGCTTCTAGAGGTACTTCTATGCATCCATACATTGTGAAGTTACATTGATATCGATGCACATCTAAGGGTGACTCTAACTACTTACCCCTTCGACGCATCAAGATTTGTGCATCACTTGTTCCTAGGGTGGTGCGTGGAAAGTAGAATGGAGCGAACCGCTATGTACCTAGGCATCTAGGCGGAAGAAGCTTTCATCCGTTCAGCACTCCCAATCTCCCACCCACGTTCGGGCAACTGACGGACACAGTAATGCCAATGGAGCGTGCCGGTAGAATTTCGACGGGCGACCGCCATGTGGGCCCCGCTAACGTGCGCTCCCCGCACCACACCAAGTCCACCCATTGCCATGCGGGCCCGGAAAAACGTCACGCGCACTAAGGCTGCTCCCAATGGACAGTATCTTAGTGTATAAGGAGTATTATAATACTGTCTTCTCAATGCATGATTTCTTATGGTGTAGTATCTTAGGCTGTTTCATTTAATTATATGTATGATCTTTACTAGTATTTGAGCAGTATGATCTATTTGTGGTATGTACTAAAGCAATACATGTTTGTTGACACACACAAACGTAAATACACGAGATCTATCACAATAAATTCTAAGCGTTGGATTTCGAGACCGAACCAGTATCCAAATTAGATACTAGAGTACACACTCTCTCTCTCTTCATTAATTATGATACCATATTATCATTTTGCCAATATAGCAGACTTAAAATATCAATCAGGATGGCGCACTCGAAACAACCTAACGACCAATTAAACGCTCCCTAATAAACAGGATTAACGACATTAATCACGCGATGTAAGTAGCAAAAACAATTGCGCGCATCACTCGTTCGTCTCCCCCAAAATTTCCTCCCTCCCATCCCACTCCTCCCCGACCTCGTCGTCGTCTCCGATTCCGATTCCAATTTCAATCCCCTCTCGTCGAAGTAACCCCGAATCCATTCGCCAAAACCCAAGCCCCCAGATCCCTGCGCCTCCCGATCGCTCCCTTGTCCATTGCTGGATCCCTCCCGCGCCGCGCTGCCTGGGGTCCAGGTGACGGCGCCCCCGCCGGCCAGGGCCATTGCCGCTCGCTTCGACGCATTGGGGCGCCTAGGGTGTCCTGTTCTCTTGTTGGGTGGAGATCTGAGAGGAGGGGAGTAGGAGGCGGTGGGGCTTCGTCGTGGGGGTAGAGATGGGGTGGTGGCGGACCAGGCGTTGGGCCCTGGGGATCTGCGTGGTGGCGCTGATTTGGCTCGCCGCGGCCGCAGCTGGAGATCCCGATCCCGACGAGCTTGAGCGCGCGTAAGTTTCGATTCTTCTTGCGTTGCTTGTGTTTGGGGCGGGCGCGGAACCGATTTTTGCATTGGATTGCGTCTATTGCCAGCTTAGTGCGTGCGCGCGTATTGATTGGTGGAACCGTGGATGGTTTGGGTGATGCATGCAACGCGATGATTAGGTGTCGTGGAGTAAGAATGAGAAACGCTATGTGATTCGTAGCTTTTCGTTTCCCAATCCCACACCGTTTCGTCGTGTGTTTCTCATGTCGCCATTGAAGTTGAAGGGAAGTTACAAGAACAAGTTTGGTGAGATGTGAGGAATAATAGGTGGTCGGTACTTTGTGACTTGTGCATGGAGAAGGCCAAGTGGACGCATGTTTTCGCATTTTGTTAGTGAATGACTCATGAACGGGTGCAAATGTTGCACCTTGCAAGCTATATTGCAATTTGAACTTCGATTGCACAATGGCTGCTTTGATCAGTTATACTCGTTTTGGAGATATTGATAAATGTTTCTGCTTTTTTTTTGTGCTATTACATAATTTGTTGAAGAGATGTACTAGGCGTAAGGCTGTCCGGATAGCTGGTAGTTGGTTAATTTATCTCAAACTTTGCTAGATCAGTAAGAACCCACCCCTTTTTTCTATTGAGTTAATGTGAGTTCTTCATAAATTATGGCACGCTGCACACACACAATGTATATCGTATTGAGTGAGAAAGCACACTGGAGAGTACGATGAGAGGATAGAAGCGAGCACTTTCTTAGTTCGTACAACCCTGATGTAAGCAACTTCGTTTACTAATATGCTTTTGAACTTTCAATTGTAAACATTGAAACATCGCTGCATTCATTACGGATGCTTCTCAAGGAGGCATATGCTAGAAGTTCGCAGAATTGGCTACTATTTGAGTATTGACGTATAAGTATATACAGGTTTCCAATTGTGGAGCCAGATTATGGCCACACTAAACTCCGTCTGTCAGAACAAGGTCTAGAGGCAGTTCGAAGGATTGAAACTCCTATCGCTGTTGTTGCTGTAAGTTTGAACTTATAATTTGGAAGAGCCTTTGCTCTTTTGCCACTTTGTATTCTTAAATAACGCCAAAGCACAATCTTAAAGTGTGCTCGGGCAAACTTTTGAGCACAGTACCCCAATGGTCGATTGTTTGTCAACACAGGTCATTGGTCCATATCGATCTGGAAAGTCTTTTCTCCTCAACCAGCTTCTATCCTTATCATGTGACAAAGGTAGACACTGCTTCCGTATTACAAGCCATGGATTTCGTAAAATGCATACTAGGACTAATGAGAACATGATAAACTTAACTATTCAGGTTTTGGAGTTGGCCATATGCGAGATACTAAAACTAAAGGTGAAGTGGTTTTCCCGGATTCATGATCATTTGCTGATTGAAGCTTATGAAGTTATGATCATACATGTTCTATTCCTGCAGGTATATGGGTTTGGGGTACACCTGTTGAGATGGATGTTGATGGTTCCAAAGTGTCTGTCCTTTATCTTGACACTGAAGGATTTGAGAGTGTTGGGAAATCAAATGTATATGATGATAGGTTTGTGCCTAGAAATGAATCATGTACCTGTTTCTGATTTGCTTTGTCTAGAATGGAAAGGTCACTATGGTTGTTGGAACCTTTTTCTTTCATGGCAGGATATTTGCTTTGGCAACTGTCTTAAGTTCGGTACTTGTCTACAACCTTCCTGAGACGGTGCTCTCTCTCTCTCTCTCTCTCTCGTGTGTGTGTGTGTGTGATAAATTTATTTTTTGTGACATTGCAGGTGCGTGAGGCTGATATATCTAGGCTCTCGTTTGCTGTTGAAATTGCCGAAGAATTCTATGGAAGGTTTGTTTATCTCATCGCGTTTTTATTTGCAATTTATTCTTTTGACACTAACATTCTCCTCAAAATTTTGTTATGCTGCATGGTGATGAGCAGAGTGAAGGTAATTATTCCATTATTCCATTTTCATGAGTCTAAGTCTGCCCAATCGGAATATCTACAACTGTTAATGCAATATGCTGCTTGCTTCTTCAGGGTCAAGATGTTGCTTTTGAGCCAGCAAAGCTTCTCTGGCTTATCCAGAGGGATTTCCTCCGTAAGTTGCTTCTTGAATTGTTGCTACTAACTTACTATTAGCATGATTTCTGTAACAGTTGTCATTTTGTTTATACAAAAATTCAGACTGGCGTATGAATTCAACCTATATATGACTTTTGGTGATTGTTATGCACTGCATGTAATAAACTACAGATGGGTATATCACTATTCTGTTTGGATCTCAATGTGTGTTGTAGTAGCACACCATGTTTGATAGAGAGAAATGGTGGCATAAACAACCAGTAAGAACGCCACCTCAGTTATTGCATGATCACGTACCATTGAAACCACTTCATTCCCAATAGCTTGGATTTTTATGAAATGAAAAATTAATCTGAATATATGGCTCATTTTGCTTGACTTTGGTGTGGCTTGTAAAAGCTAAATGGAGCCAACTCTTAAAAATGTCTATCTTGTCCTTTCTTTCCGTTGAAAAAATTGTGACATTATAATTGTGTGTGCCTTTTCCCCCTTCCATTTGACACTGCTGGGGTATCAATAGTTTGAATTTAGTCTGTTAACATTTCTACTATTTATTAGATGATGTAGTAGTACGAATGTTGGTCAAATTGGCAATTGCTCTATTCAGGTGAGAGCTATAATATTCCTTATACTTACCATTTAATCTATAAATTATATAATTGATGGGAGCAAGGGCAATTGCCGTGTACTTTAGTAAAGTTCAACTTTTTCCCCATAATGGCTTGCTGAATGAATGGGCTTTTCAGTCAGTAGCTGATGCCTTCTGTTTTATAGGCGGTGATATTCATTATTTCGCATAGTACGTGTTATGTGACTGTGATGCCTATTGCATATGTGTTTAGGAGCTTTGGGCTTGATAGAATGATGTCTTGAACCATAGCATGGGTCATGATATTTTGGTTCTAAATAGCAAGTATTTCCCTCATTGGAGTTATGGCCCTATCTTTTGCATTTGTCTGTATTTACTCGTGTTAACATATGCAAATTTCCTCTGAGAGGGCTTTAACTTTGTGCGCAGAAGGAAAATCTGTTCAACAAATGGTCAATGAAGCCCTCCAACGGGTGCCTAATGATAGTGGTTAGTTCAAGCAGCCTCAGTGACTATTTGTTAGGTTAATGATGTTTGAGCATCTAGAGATGTCTTATGCATAGTTGAATTGATGTGCTTTTTTGTATATATTTTTGCAGGGGACAAATATATTGATGAGGTACAGTTATTTATGAAGTCTACACTTTTTTACCAGAAGATACGAGATCCAAACTCTGCTACAGAATTTGTTTTCTATGTGTTTTTAGGTCAATCAAATCAGAGATTCTTTGGCAGTTATGGGCAACAACAGCACTGCTTTTAGCTTGCCCCAGGTGCATTTCTGACGACTTGCAATATATCTACAATATCACTGGTCGCTCAACGGTAGCACTTTTGAGTGTTTAACATTGTTGTTATGTAACTGACTGAGCATTACATATGTTCTGTATCATACCGATTAATGTTGATGCTTCTGTCTTGTGCTTTGTATACCCAAAAAAGCATCATGGTGCCGGTTTTTATTTTTACAGCCTCATCTGCAAAGAACAAAGTTGTGTGAAATGGAGGACAAAGAGCTTGACCCCTTATATGTAAAAAGGCGGGAGCAATTGAAGCAGGTCGTTGCATCCATCATAAAACCAAAAATTGTGCAGGGGAGAACTCTAAATGGGAAGGAATTTGTGTCCTTCCTGCAGCAGGTAAAATACTTGATGTGGTTATTATTGACATGTATCTGATCCATCAGTTTTTTTTTAAAAACTTATTTCTCTTGTATTTCAGATTCTTGAGGCTTTGAATAAAGGAGAGATTCCATCAACGGGATCTCTTGTTGAAATTTTCAATAAGGCCATTCTTGAACGATGTCTGAAGGTGTATAGGGAGAAAATGGATGGCTTAGGTCTACCAGTACCAGTGGACAAACTGCAGCAAGTTCATGAGGTGGCAAATGATCAAGCTAGAATGCTCTTTGATAAGCAGCACTTTGGTAAACACCATGCTGCTCAGTTAATCCTCAAACTTGATGATGAGATTAAAAAGGTTCGTTAACAGTGCTTAATGTTCTTTTTTAACAAATATTTAATATGCATGTAGTCTAAGAAGTATAATTGTTGGATGCATTTTAGACAGAAGTGAAAATACACTCTTAGATGCCCTGTAATCAACTTTCACCTTCTATCACATGTAGGAGATAATATATTTACATACTTACAGGGTGTACCTTGTAGGTGTACAGAAACTTCCTTCTAGCTAACGAGTATCAGTCTTCAAAGCTGTGTGAAGCACGTTTCTCGGAATGTGAAGATAAAATGGATCACCTTCAAGTCTTGAAGCTTCCTTCCATGGCAAAGTTCAATGCAGGCTTTCTTCACTGCAATCGAAGTTTTGTAAGGGATTGCGTGGGGCCTACAAAGGAAAGCTATGAACGAAGAATGTCAAAGGTTTGTTTCTTAAATTCCAAGATAGTTTGCATGACAACAATGGAGCTAACATAAGGATGAAATCATGAATTTCATTTAGCTTGCTATACCTTTTCATTTACTCAGTAATTGAGGCGGTCAGGTGGGTGCTTTTTTTTTTTGGGGTGGGGGGGCGGTAGCTCTTTTCCATAATTTATTCATACGCTGCACAACTTAAATATTGACAACAAACCAGATTTCTTTCTGCTACTTAGTTCATTGCTCAGTCTCATGTTTCTTCTCATCCCGCTACTGGCAGAGATTCAGGCATTTACATATTGGCAGCATGTTTTTTATTTTCCTGTGGAAGGCTAATCTTATTTAACAACCTGATAGTGCTACATACCCTTTCCCTGATTTGTGATTAACAAAAGAGTCATGTGAGCCAATGAACTAATGCATAAACTTTAAAACTTGAGAATCCTCCCCCAAAAAAGTCTCTTATCATCTCTCATTTCTCCGCGACATGTTAATATTACCTTTTGATATGCCGTACTTCAAAGTCGGAGAGCAGAGTGCTCATTACAGATTCTGCAAATTGATGTTTTCTGCCTTTTCTTGTTAATCTACAGCCCGCTTCAAGTCTTTGAAACTTGTTACGATAATAATATATGTAACTAAATTCCAATTCGATATGGCATCCAGATGCTTGCCAAGTCTCGTGCTCTTTTCATCAAGGAGTATAATAACAAGCTCTTCAATTGGTTAGTGACCTTCTCCCTGGTCATGGTCGTTGTTGGGCGCTTTGTGATCAAGTTCTTTTTACTTGAAATTGTTGCCTGGGTGATGTTTATCTTCCTGGAGACATACACGAGAATGTTTTGGTCAGCAGAGTCGCTCTACTACAATCCAGCCTGGCACATCATTGTTTCTTCCTGGGAAACCATCGTGTACAGCCCTATTCTCGACCTGGACAGGTAGTCTCTCAACTCCCATGTAATAGCATATATCAGCTTACCGTGCTGCTTCCTTTTCTAACACTTGGAACGCTTTGCACAGATGGGCGATCCCCATTGCCATATTGATATCGTTTTCGGTACTTTACTGGCGCTGTTTCGGTAAAAGGAAACGCGGCAGCCAATCACTCCTGCCGCTGTACAAGACATCGTACAAGAACCCCAGTCGCCCAAGATCAGACTAATCATATCCCTTTTTTTGGAAGGATGGTACAAAATACCAAATTTGTAGAAGAAGATAGCTGTGAATCCATGCCGTTGGATGGGCCTTCTTTTGACAATGCCCCGCCAATGCATGTCGGATTCTTTTTGGCTGATGAAGAGAGATGAAGTTCTGGCATCGGGCACTTACGCAAGCAACTGTTGTAATTTGTATACAGAATATTTATGCATCTTTTGTAGCTAGGCTGTTCTTACGTGTTACGACCTCATTCAATGATTGTTGTTCACATGCAAACGAAGCAAGTGTTGATGAATCTTATATAAGAGTTGTTTTTCTTAAGAAATCTTCCCTAGTATTAAGCCCGTTGAGAGTGCTGCTCTCTCGCGCAATCTGTAAATTTAGTCCTCCACTTGTGTCGTGACGTGTATGCTATCGATGGTCTGTTTTCCAGTAAACGCACTGCGCTGGTTCTTGTTCTTGGTTTCCGGTTGTATGCTCGTTT
Organism: Phyllostachys edulis; assembly: GCA_036346405.1. Classification (NCBI taxonomy): domain Eukaryota; kingdom Viridiplantae; phylum Streptophyta; class Magnoliopsida; order Poales; family Poaceae; genus Phyllostachys; species Phyllostachys edulis. The sequence goes on along the minus strand of CM070550.1, from coordinate 7,550,079 downwards.
GGCCCAACTGTGTTTCGGTTGTGCGCTGCCCTCACGCTAGTTCTTCAGCTGGTAAAAGGTACTGTGCAGTGCCCTCAGTGCGCTTTTCCTGTGCTGTCGCCTTGTGCGGTTCGTGCGTCTGCTTCACACGTTTGCCTCGCCCCCTTGCTTGCGTTGCTTTGTGAGGTCCAGGTACACTGTGCAACGTGGCCTCAAGCGCCTCGCTCGTGGACGTGGACCGGGTAGAGCCACCGAAGGAGAGGCTTTTCCTAGAGATGCGCGCTGTCTGGCCTTCGCGTTACACGCACCCTCTTCCTTCGTGTTTCCTCCAACGGCTCCCTCTCTACGCCTCAGCATCCTTCTTCGCCTCTTTCGTTTCGCCAGTTCATCCTCTCACCTGTTGCCTGCTCCGCTTCTGTTGCTTTTCGTCCTAGGGTCGGCATGCCGTCTCGGTTCCTCGCGTACAGCCGCCGCCTGTTTGGTGGGATGCCGTCCAGCCGTATAGAGCCGTGACAGGCGAAACCTACGAGAAATTCCCTTTTCTAGAGCGATGTCTGTGCACTTCCTACGTTGCATACTCGGTTCGTCCTCTTCCTCTTTGGCCCTCCACTAGTTTCTCCTCCTCCCCCGTTTCTCACCCAGAACCTGCGAGAGGTCACCTTCCCTCTACCTGTTCCTGTGCATGTCAGGCGTTGTTCGCTCGGTTCGTCGTCTTCCTCTCTAGCCCTCCACCATTGTCTCCATCTCACTCTTTTGTTCACATGATTCCGTTGCGTCGTACTCATTTTTTCTCGATTGTTCCCCGCTATTTCTTTGCCTATGCTCATGTCATGGTGCTCGCTACTATTTTCTATGCGTTCCTCCATGCGTCCTTAAAGCCGATCCGTGCCCATTTCCGCCGTTTTGTTGTACCACCGCATATGCCGCTGCTATCGAAGCTGCATTCTGCCTATTTCGGTTTGCATAGATGGTTGGGGTTGTCATGCTTGAGACGTTGGTTTTGCTGATTGATAGAAAGCAGTTACCGACCGTCCGATGCGTTGGAGGAGGAGCCGGCCATCGTTGGGTCGGTGAAGATGAAGTCAGTGACGGCGGCGTCGATCCGGCGACGGGGACGACGGCGGAGCTTCCCGTCGCTGACTGCGCGCCCTCTAGATCGGTCTAGGGTTTGTGTGTTGGTGGGGATGTACGGCTCAGGCCAACCTCGTGCTTAGAGCCGCCCCCACCCTTTATATTATTGCTTGTATGACGGGGCCCACCACCAATAGATGGGTGGGCACCCCGATCGTATGCGCGGATCAAGGCCCCGATTAGCCGTTGGGCTAATTGGGAGGGAGATCAATCCAACATTCTCCCCCTTGATCTCCTCTATGCTTTAACTTTAATTACTTTTGACTTTACTCATTCCATCACAGATTAGTGCACAGAACATGTCTCATCGTCACGGTCCAATCGCCGATAGATTTAATGACTACAATACACCTCTCGCTCAAATAGTTACTTTAATCTTTTGGGCCATCTTTTAGTCCAGAATCATAGGCTTTCCTTAAACCCATGCCGCTACATGTTCTCTGAACACGTTGAGTGGTAAGCCTTTAGTAAGCGGATCCGCTAACATCTTTCGCGTACTTATATGCTCAAGACTTATAATTTGATCCCGAACTTTATCTTTCACAACATAGTACTTTATGTCAATGTGTTGGCAAAGACCACTTGACTTATTGTTGTGGGCATACGCTATCATGGGTTCATTATCGCAGACAACTTAAGTGGTCTATTGATGTCGCCAACCACTTTTAAACCGGTATGAACTTCTTTAGCCGCCACCGCCTGCTGTTGCCTCATAACATGCTACAAACTTCGGCATACATTGTGGACGATGTAGTGACGGTTTGCTTTGAGCTTTTCCACGATATAGCTCCTCCTGCGAGAGTGAACACATATCCGGATGTAGACTTTCTATCATCTCCGCAAAATCGAATCAGATACCCCACTATATGGAGTAACTGATCTTCAGATGTCATCATGAGGCCTTTTGTTCCTTGCAAATAACGCAAGACTTTCTTTATCAATTTCAATGTTCTATTCCAGATTGCTCGAATCGCCAAGTAACCCAGAACAAATGCTAAGTCGTATGCAGTACACTTGAGCATATTGTAAGCTTCCGACAATGAAGCATATGGAACCGCTTTCATTTGATCGATCTCATCTCGGTTCTGGGGCATTGAAAACCCCATATCTGTAGCCCTTGACTATAGGTGCAGTGAAGGACTACATTTATGCATCCCAAATTTCTTTAAGACTTTCTATGTATGTCTTTTGTGATAGTCCCAATATCCCTTTGTTTCTATCCCTGAATTTCGATCCCTAGAACGAACGAAGCTTCACCAAGATCTTTCATATCAAAGTTTGAGGACAAAACTTCTTTGTCTCCAAGAGTGATCGACATCACTACTAGCCAAGAGGATATCATCCACATACGTGATTAGGAAGATAAACTTCCCATCTTTAAACTTTGCATAAACACGCTTGTCCTCGACATTCTCTTTAAACCCAAATTTTCTTATTGTAATCACAAACTTCAAGTACCACCGCCTCAAGCTTGCTTTAACCCATAAATCGATTTCTTTAGGCGGCATCCCATTCTTTCATTTCCTTCCATGACAAAACCTTTCGGTTGTGCCATGTAAACATTTTCCTCCAAATCCCCATTAAGAAATGCCGTCTTTACATCCATCTGATGTAACTCTAAATCATAATGTGCTACTAATGCCATTATGATTCTGAAGGAATCTTTACATGAGACTGGAGAAAAGGTCTCATTGTAATCAATCCCTTCTCTTTGCGTAAATCCTTTTGCCACAAGTCGCGCTTTGTATCTTTCTACATTCCCTTGGGAGTCAAGCTTTGTCTTGTAGACCCATTTACGACCCTCTACTGCTTTTGGCTCCTTTAGGAATAATTTCCAAGTCCTGACTTTATTAGTCTTCATGGACCTCATTTCCTCTTCCATGGCTTCAAGCCATTTTGAGGAATTTTCGCTTCATGGCTTCTTCAAATGAGGTGGGATCATCCTCCATTTGAAATTCCTCTCAGATGATAAATCGATAATCATCGAAATAGTGATCTTCTTACTCTTTGAGACCTCCTTGGGGCCTCCTCATTTGGTATATCTTCGCTTGAGGTCAGCTGTTCTCCCATCATCTGTGGCAATAGGTTCTATAGGATCCTGAAGAACGTGTTCCTCATTATCATTCATTGTTGCCACAGAGGAACAATAACAGTCTTGGCACCACGTTGTCTTGCATCGCTTGGCAATGACAACGGCAGTAGTGTGAAGAATGGCTCTTGAATCATCGGAGTGGGCGATACACCCGCTTCTCTTCAAGATCAATCTCACGAGCTACCATACTTCCTCTCATCATTTCATCCTCTAAGAAGACAGCGTGTCTCGTTTCTACAAACTTTGTATATCTGTCTCGACAAGAGAAACGAAAACCTTTTGACTTTTCGGGGTAGCCAATGAAATGGCAACTTCATCGCTTTGGGATCAAGCTTCCCAAGGTTTGGGTTAAATACTTTAGCCTCAAAGAGACTCCCCCACACGTAAGTGGTTTAATGAGGAACTCTTCCTGTCCACAACTCGTCGGGTGTTTTGGGCACCGACTTACTAGGCACTCTGTTGAGAATATGAATGGCGGTTTTCAACGCCCCATCCATAAACTCAATGGCGGTGTAGAATAGCTCATCATGCTTCGCACCATATCCATCGAGTACGGCAGTTGCGTCTTTCAGCTACTCCATTTTGCTGAGGTTCGCCTGTAGAATATCGGGCTACTATGCCATTTTCCTGTAAAAACCTTGCAAAAGGTCCAGGAACTTGTCCATATGGGGTATGTCGACCGTAGTACTCCCCCCCACGATCAGATCGGACTATCTTAATCTTTAAATCGTGTTGGTTTTCAACTTCAACCTTAAATATCTTGAATTTATCCAAGGCTTCATTTCTTTCTTTGATTGGATAAATATATCCATAACGGGAGTAATCATCCGTGAATGTTATGAACGAGTCATAACCATCCACACTTTTCACAGAAAAGGACCACAAATGTCTGTGTGAATAATTTGTAGAACTCCCTGTGCTTCTTTTGGCGTCTTTCTTAATTTTCTTTACATATTTTCCTTTAATGCATTCTCTGCATTGTTCTAAGTCTGAGAACTCTAATAGAGGAAGAATTTCATTCTTAACTAGTCTTTCTATTCTCCCCCTCGAAATATGGCCTAAACGACAATGCCATAATTTCGACGATTCATTATGAGTTCTCTTTCGTTTTCTGTTTACATTCGTAGACGAGGATTCAATTACTTTCTCGCACGCGACGTTCCCATTATCGCATACGACATTCACATCATCACATAATGATAACAAATAAAGCTCATTTTGTAAGATGGCAAGACCAACACATTCTTTATTAAACATTATTTCACACTTGCCGCTTTCCAAAATGACAATCATAACCATTATTGTCCAAGCATGAAACACTAATCAAATTCCTCAGAAGAGGAACATAAAGAACATCTCTAAGTAAAAGAGTGAAGCCATCAGCTAGCTCTAATGAAAGATCGCCAACGGCTTCAACTTCAGCTTGGACTCCATTTGCGACTTTAACGCATCTTTCTTTTCTTTGCATAGTCCTCGTCGAACGGAATCCCTGTAAAGAATTAGCAACATGAACAGTTGCTCCTGAGTCAATCCACCAAGTAGATTTTGAATATCGTACATACAGGGATTCATTTATAAAGGTAATAATGTTCTCACCTTTCTTTGCCATTATCATCTTTAAGTAATCGGGGCAGTTCTTCTTGTAGTGTCCTCGCCTTCTTCAAATGAAGACACCGATCTTTGTCTCTCGCAAACTTATTCTGCTGAGGCCGATGGATGATGGCTTTTCCCTTGTTCTTTGAGAAGGAGTTACTGTTGAAGTTCCTTTTCTTGTTGTCCTTCACATAGTTGATGGAACCACCATGCGAGGATTTAAATCTTTCCTCCTCTTGCACACACATAGCTATGCACTTTTCTAAGTCCCATTTCTCGTCAGATGTTATAGTTGACAACAAAGGTGTCAAACTTTTCCCAAGGAAGCAAAAATCAAATGAATAAGGAACTCATCCTTGAGAGCCAAATCCATTGGTTTAAGCTTGATGCCAAATTACTCATCCTTAGTATGTGCTCTCTTATGCCATCGCCACCACCAGAGTACCTTTCACACAAGTCGCTTAATTAGTCATGTAGCATAAGTCTTTGAAGAGCCAAGAACCGACTCTTTATTTTCTCAAGGTACTCGTGACAAGAAACACACTCTGCGATTGAGCCTGCATTGCGTGCTCAATCGTGTTTTTTATCACGACCATACATTTCTTGTTGGTCGTGGTCCATTTCTTATGCTCAAGGTCATAAGACATCCGTAAGGAGCATGGTCCTCTCTGTTTTTTCGCCAAGCGTTGTCGTCCTCATTTTCTTTTCTCACTTTGGCGCCTCGCTCGGTGGGGCGTCTTGTGGTGAGGACCCGATCCACCTCGGCCAAGATAAACGCTAAGTCTATCTTTTCTTCCACTCCCCATAGTTATCTCCTTTGAGAGTGGGGATCTCTTTGATACAACTCATCAAGTTGTATCCATCAAAAATAATTCAAATAAAAGTGAGAACATAACACTCAAAATTATATGCCTTGTTTCCAACGTTGGTCAAAATTACGACATACAATTTTAATCTATACATTAAATCTATATCACCGTTGGGTGAATAGAAATAATGCATAAAATCATCAATTAAAATTATAATATCAAGTTATTATCAACGCTATCGAAAAATAACAATATCATAATTATCTGGATTTATATCTATTTTTCCAAAATTAAATTCTCCGCTGGTTCAATTTAATAATGAAAAATCAATCAACATTAACTTTTGCAGCGGAAACTATAATTATTCTAAAATAATTCATTATTCAGAAGCATTATACTGTACACTTTTAATCTCTGAAAAAATTAACACGTTGGTGCAAAAATTTACAGAGATTTTGGATCAAAATTCGATCAAATTCACTCATAAATGCTTCTGAAAACCATTAAAACTCTTTTCGATTTCTTCGCTCAAACCCAATCCGGCCCAAAAACATGCGCGCCACACGACGCGCCCATTCCCATCTTGGCGCTTGGTCGCCCAGCTAGAACCACGACCGTCCGATCGATCGAATCAGCCGAAAGAGGGCTTGGTGGATAACTCTCAACCCAAAAACCCTAGCCCCATTCGGCCCCTTCCACCCGAGAAAACGGCGCGACACAGGCGGCGGAGGGCGGGTTCGTCTTGGCGACGGCGGCGTTGGCGGCGGCGGGTCGAGCGCCAAAGAAGGCGCGCAGCGATGCGTGGCGCATGAGCACGCGGGCGCCGGGCCAGCTAAGGGCGGCGGCATGGCGGCGGAGGCGCTTCGGGCGGCGGCTCCGCATGACGAGGCAAGCGGCGATGCGGCGGCGGCACCGCGCAAGCGGCGGCGACGCGACACGCTCGCGGCGGCAAAGAAGAGGCGGCGGCGGCGCGCCGCCGGCTAAGGCGGCGGCGCCGGAGCGCTGCAGCGGCGGCGGAGCACGCGACGCTGCAAGCGCACTCATGAGGCGCCCAAATGACGCCGGCGGCGGCGGCGGCCCGAGGCCGCCAGATCTAAAAGCGTAAGCCCCGATCCCTTTGCCCGCCTCGATACCATTGATAGAGCGATTCTGACCGTCCGTCGCGTTGGAGGAGGAGCCGCCATCGTTGGGTCGGTGAAGATGAAGTCGATGTGGCGGCCGATCCGGCGACGGGACGGCGGCGGAGCTTCCGTCGTGATCAAGCACCCTCTAGATCGGTCTAGGGTTTGTGTGTTGGTGGGGATGTACTGGCTCGAGCCAACCTCGTGCTTAGAGCCGCCCCCCACCCCTTTATATATTATTGCAGCCTATGACGGGGCCCACCACCAATAGATGGGTTTGGGCACCCCGATCGTATGCGGATCAAGGCCCCGATTAGATGTCTTCCAGGTTGTGTTTGCCAGCCAATTGTTGCGTCAGCTCTACCTTTCTGTCGTTTTGTACGCCGCGCTCGTTTCTCCAGGTGATTTCGTTGCTTCCTGCTCGATTTTCTTTATGATTGTCCCCCGCTGTTCTTGACCCTGTGCTCACGGTGCGTGCTTCTGTTTGCCACACATGTTCTTGTACATGCTCATTCATGCCCGCTTTCTCTGTTCTTTCTTGAGCTGCGACATATACCGCTGCTGTTCAGGGTGCGTTCCGATTCTTTCGATTGTCATTAATGGTTTGGGTTCTCCTTCTACTGGTTTTGATTTTAGTTTTGTTTTGCAGATTCTGTTTACCAGCTCGTTGTTTCGTCTGCGTCGGCCTACGAACAAAACCAAACTTTAGGTTCCGGATCGACGCCAGGTTTGATGCCTGCCGCTTCAATGGTCCTTGCTATCATTTGACGTCCTTGTTAGTATTATCATTTGTTTCTGCTCATATACTTGCGAGTAGTAATTAGGTTGCACTGACCGCTTTAGATGATGGTTTCAACTCGTTTGTCCAAATTTGTGTGTGTCGCTTCATATTTGGCGTCATTCAAGCCCAAAGAATCGTTCTATTTGCGGTTGTAACATCCCGGTTTTGTTGAGCCTTTTTGAAGTTTTCAAAATAAAAAGAACCATTTGATTTTGTTGAGAGTTCAAAGCTTAACTTGAGATTTTAAAAAGAGCTTTAAATGACTAAATCAAACTTCAACTAAATCAATTCGGTTTCTTTCAAGTTTGTCAGAGTTTTCTCTTTTCTCTGTTCGCTCCGTGTTCCCCTCGGCCCAGCTCTTTCTCCTTTGGTCCTCCCTTCGTTTGGATATGAGGGTCCAGACCTCCCTTGCGTTTGGACCTCCCTTTCGTTGGACCACCCTCTTGGTCTTTTTGTAAAGACCACCCTCTTGGTCCTTTTCGTAAAGACCACCCTCTCGGTCTTTTTGCAAAGACCACCCCTTTGGCCGTGACATCCTCTTTTGTCGTTTTGTCGCGACCTCCTCTGTGGTCACAACCTCCCCTTTTTGTCCTTTAGTCGCAACCTCCCCTTGGAGTCACAACCTCCTCTTTTTGTCCTTTAGTCGTGACCTCCCCTTGAAGTCACGACCTCTCCTTTTTGTCCTTTAGTCGCGACCTCCCCTTGGTCACATGCGCCCTTTGGTTCACGACCTCCCCTTGGTCACGTGACACCCTCTTTGGTCACGACCTCCCCTTTGGTTTGACCACCCGCCCGAGTGTTGACTGGCCCCACTTGTCAATCCTGCTCACCTTCTTTTTCCTCTCGTTGTGTCACCGCTGACACAATAGTCCTTGCGTATTAAATGCCGTTATGTCGCATTAAATACTGTCTTCTGAAGCACCTGCTCCCATCATCTCCTTCACCTGCTCAGCATGCTTTGTCCTGTCACATGTGCCCTTGATCGTGTGTACCTCTGAGTCCTCCAGTGACTCTCCTTTGGCTATATAAGCTTGAGCAGCCCTTTATCATCACCTTTCTCCAATTCTCTTGCTCTCGCCAGTCTTCCTGTGCTTCAAGCTTCATCACCAAGGAGTTCGTTGAAGCTTGCGCCATCTTCAACCGCCTCGTCGCCAAGGTTTTGCCGGAGCGCTGCGCCGTCTTCGATCGTCGCCGTCACCGTCGTCGCCCTCCTCCAGCCTTCTCCGGTCTCTTCCCCCCTCTCTTTTTCTCGGCCTTGGTGAGTCTCTCCTTACCCTGTTCTTTCCCTTGTTCCTACGACTACGTTGCGTAGTTGTATTCCTTCTTACGACTATGCTGCGTAGTCGTATCCTGTATCCTTTTGTCGTTGTTCCCAGGACGTCCTCAGGACCTCCTATATCCTTTTTCTCGTTTCCTCAGGACCTCCTGTATCCTATTGCTGTTTCCTCAGGACCTCCTCTCAGCTAGTTGGACCTCCTCCTGAGAGCCCGTTCCTTGTTGTTGGTCTTAGTTCATTTTGTTTGGAGTTTATTTGTATTTTATTTGGTCTTTATTTGATTCGCTTCGTTTTCACGTGTAGATTTCGAAGACTCCAGGGAGCCCGAGTTCTGCGAAGAAGACCCTCAGGTTTTCGAGCAAGGCAAGTTACACCCTTGATCATATTGAACCCAGTATCTCAAATTATTTAATTGATGTTCCAAATTATTATTGCATGCTTATTTGAATTCAAGTATTTTAAATCCCCGTTTTAACTTGATAGTTATTCTTGATTCCTTTGTATATCCAAACTTGATTATTGATTCGACCACCCCCTTGTCACCATAGTAAAGCGCTAGTTGGTACATTAGTATGAACTGGCATGTTTCAAAAATATGTGCTTAGTCAAGCTTAGACCAAAAATCTTGATTTGTGAGTTTTTACTACCAAAGGACCAATGTTGTCTAAATGTTTTAATCCATGACATTGGGTTGTCGTGGTAGTTTGCAAATATTTTTGAAAAGCAAAGAAAAAGGAAAATTGGTTTGGACTTGGGTGAACTGGCTGTTTGGATGGGTGCATGTTCATGCACGGGATCGATCCATTTCTATGGTTGATGCTCGGGGTTCTGTGGAAGTCGCCTAGGTCAGTTAAGGACTGGTCTTCGAGTGTATTTTGCTATGCCTCACCGTACAACCACATGTCCTAAATGGGAAAGACCTAGCTGACTAATCTGCAATGTTTCACCATGGTCGTTCCATTCGGTTGTGTGGGTGTCTTGATGACCTACTTTTATTCATTCCCACCTGGTGCAAGAGGGGGCTTAAATATTGCGGATGGTTAGTCCAAAGGAAGCGAAACCTTAGCGAGGGGGGACTGCGGCGGAATGGAGCATTGTAAAGGCCTTGTGATAATGACTTAGTCGTACACCTACGGAAGTGTGTGAGCGGATAGTATAAGTTGATTATCTCTTGTGGGTAAAGCTGTACACCTCTGCAGAGTGAAACTATTCGAGTAGCCGTGTCCGCGGTCATGGACAAGCTAGCAAAGTTGCTCCAAGTTAGGTTTTGGTTTTGTTTTCAAAATGCTTTATGAGATGGTTCTGGATGTCTATCCAATTGGGAATTGGGCTGGTAGCCTTGTGATAGGAGGGTATCCTTAACCACTTGTTGATGAATGTTATCCGACTATAAAACTGATTTAGAAAATGAATTTTAGTTATTGTATAACTGCTTTGGAACTTAGTACATATATTTGGAAACAAACATGGCTTTATGCAAAGACAACCTTATAAGACCTCCTTTGGGACATCCTTGTATGCATGCATTCAATCTGTTACTTGACGGGTGTGACTTGCGAGCACGATTGTTGTGCTCACTCTTGCTTGACTTGTTTGAGCAGGAGAGGACGTCTTCGATGAGCCAGAGGGCCTCCAAGACGACTAGGCTGCGACCTCCAGACGATTGCCTGTGGCGGATTGTGTGGACCACTCCGCTTTTGTTCTGCTGTGTTTTGTTTGTCGGCTGTTAAGCTACCCTTGTAATTAACTCTGTTTTTATTTTAATAAAGTTGCGTTGATGGATGTTACCACTTTCGTTCACTTTGTGAGCTAGCTGTTGGTCCTTGGGACTAGCTCAGTTGTGTAGGGTTCGGGACCTCCCGAGTCTGACCGTGTGGTCATGCCTTGGGTGATCCTGGGTCCGGTCGTGACTTTGGGACCTCCCAGAGGTCCGGGCCATCACAGGACCTCCCTTCAAGATGCTCCTGGGACTGCCCGCAACCTCCCTGAGGTCTGGGTCGTGACAAGAAGTGGTATCAGAGCCATCTCGACTGTAGGTCGTAACCTAGTGGAATGACAATTTCTAAACCTATTTTATATATAACAAGAAGGATAATTTGTTCTCTTCTCATCTTGGTCATCTTTCTATCCTTACATCCCTCTGGTATTCTTCCTTACCTTATTATTCCTTACCTTATTCCCTCTTCACCATTTTACAGTGTCAAATGGACCCTCTTTCCCCTGAAATCCCTATATGTGGTCTCTTGAGTAGCCCTGGTGCTCAGGACCTCCCCCTAAGACCTCTAGTGTCGAGTAGAACGTGTATAGCTATTATAGTATTTTGGAAAAGCTTTTTGTGTGGTTGTTTTGCTTGGGTGGGTTGTTTCGCCCTGTCCTCCTTAGGTTCTCCTCTTCTTTTCTAAGTCTCTGGAGATTTGGCAGATGGTGACGACTCGCGGCAGTGGCAGTGCTGGCAGTCAGAATCAGGAGAATGTTCAAGAAAACCCAGTTCCTCCACCACCACCTCCTCCAGCTGTAGGATCTGATTGGAATCAGATGATGGCCAACCAGGCCCAGTTGATCAACCTGCTTGCTCAGTCCATCAACAACACCCAGACCCTGCAGGCAGCGGCATCAGCAGCAGCAGCTCAACCTCAAGCAATTGCTCCACCTCCTCCAAGGGCCAATATAGTAGAGTTCATGAGGTTACGTCCTCCGACCTTCTCCAGTAGCACTGAGCCAATGGAGGCTGATGATTGGCTTAGAGCAGCTAAGCGTGAAGTCGACATGATCCAAGGGTATCGATCGTGAGAGGGTGCTCTTTGCCTCTCACCAGCTTAATGGACCGGCATCCGAGTGGTGAGATAACTTCACCCAGTCCCACGTTGATGCTCAGACCATCACTTAGGATGAGTTTGTGCAGGCTTTACGCCGTGCACATATTCCACCAGGCATGATGTCCTTAAAGAAGAAAGAGTTTCGCAACCTGTGCCAGGGGCAGCCGCACCGTCAATGAGTACTTGCATAAGTTTAACCAGTTAGCCCGCTATGCACCAGAGGACGTCGCCACCGATGAAACTAAGCAAGAGCGTTTCTTGGAAGGTCTCAATGACGACCTCGTCATCCTCCTCATTACCCAAGATTACTCAGACTTCCAGCAGCTGGTCAGCAAGGCTATTCGCTAAGAGGGCAAGCATATAGAGATGGAAAATTGCAAGAGAAAGAAGGCAGCTCAGAAGTTCAACCCTAGGGGTTTTCCCAAACCTAGGACCTCTCAGCCACAGACCTCCCAACGCAGGACCTCCCAGTCCTCTCCATCCAAGGCTCCAGCACCAGTTTAGCGCCCGACTAGCTCTGGCTTCCGCAAGACCTCTCCTGGAGGTTAGGTTCAGAAGAGGTCGCTCACGAACTCCTTTGCGGGAGTCACTTGCTTTCACTGCAACGAAGTGGGGCACTATGCCAATAAGTGCCCGAAGAAGCAGCCACCAGCAGCTACCCCAACCCGACCACTTCAAGCAGCTTTAGCACCTGGCAGTACTTCAACTGTGAAGCCCACAGTGCAGTACACAAGAGGACGTGTGAATCACGTCACAATGGAGGAAGCTCAGACCGCACCCGACGTGGTCCTTGGTACGTTTCTTGTCAATTCAGTACCAGCAACGGTTTTATTTGACTCTGGAGCTTCGCATTCTTTTGTTTCTAGTAAGTTTGTGGGCAAATATGGGTTATCTATCTCTCCCTTAGTTAACCCTATGTTAATCCATTCTCCTGGCTCAGAGATGATGACTAGTTTCCTATGCCCAAATCTTACCTTAGAGATCTCGGGAGTACCCTTCTTGGCAGACTTAATAGTCTTGACCTCCTGAGGATTGGATGTGATTCTCGGAATGGATTGGCTAGCCAAGAATCAAGGCCAAACAGACAGTGCCAGTAGGTCTATCACTATCACCAATGAGCAAGGAATTCAAGTGGAGTTCAGACCTGAGACCTATGATAGAGCAAGACCTCTCTTGACCAGTCTGAAGGAAGTCAAGCTTGAAGACCTCCCAGTGGTCCAAGAGTACACGGATGTGTTCCCAGAGAAACTACCTGGTATGCCACCCGATAGGGACATCTTGTTCCTAATCGACCTGGTCCCAGGGACAACTCCAATATCAAAGAGACCCTACAGGATGCCAGCAAACGAGTTAGTAGAATTGAAGAAACAGATCGAAGAACTCCAAGCTAAGGGTTTTATTCAATCGAGCTCATCACATTGGGGAGCAACAGTCATGTTCGTCAAGAAGAAAGATAACGGTTTGAGGATGTGTGTGGACTACAGATCACTCAATGAGGTTACAATCAAGAACAAGTATCCTTTGCCCAGGATCGATGACCTCTTCGACTAGTTGAAAGGGGCAAGTGTGTTCTCCAAGATTGATTTAAGGTCTCGTTACCATCAGTTGAAGATAAGACTAGAAGACATCCCCAAGACTGCTTTCACCGCAAGATATGGACTGTACGAGTTCACAGTGATGTCTTTCGGTTTGACCAATGCACCAGCTTATTTCATGAACACGATGAACAAAGTGTTCATGGAGTTCTTGGATAAGTTTGTGGTCATGTTTATAGACAACATTCTCACTACTCTAAGGATGAAGAAGAGCATGAGAAGCACCTCAGGGCAGTTTTGGATAGACTCAGAGTGCAGTAGCTCTATGCCAAGTTGTAAGAGTGAATTTTGGCTAAGCCAATTAGCTTTTCTCAGTCACATTGTTTCGGTAGGAGGAGTTACTGTTGATCCGACCAAGGTCGAAGTCGTGTTGAATTGGAGGCAGCCCAAGTCGGTCACCGAAGTTAGGAGCTTCCTTGGAGTAGCGGGATACTACCGAAGATTCATTGAATGCTTCTCCAAGATCGCCCGACCTCTTACTCAACTCTTGAAGAAAGAGAATAAGTTTGAATGGACTGAAGCTTGTGAGCAAAGTTTTCAAGAATTGAAGAAGAGACTAGTTTCTGCTCCTGTACTAGTCCTACCACACATCCGCAAGGACTTTAAAGTGTTCTGTGATGCCTGTCGACAAGGTCTTGGATGTGTGCTGATGCAAGAAGGAAGAGTTGTGGCTTACGCCTCTCGCCAACTGAAGCCCCATGAAGGGAACTACCCAACGCATGATCTGGAGCTAGTTGCAATTGTGCATGCCTTGAAGATTTGGCGGCATTACCTCATCGGTCATCGCTGTGAGATCTTCACGGATCACAAGAGCTTGAAGTACATCTTCACCTGGCCCGAGCTAAATCTCAGGCAGAGAAGATAGTTGGAGCTGATAAAAGACTATGACCTTGGTATTTATTACCATCCAGACAAGGCCGATGTAGTGGCGAATGCCCTAAGCCAAAAAGGGTATTGCAACACTTTGGTGGTCCAGAAGAGTCAACCAAAATTGTATGAGGAGTTAAGACGCCTCAACTTGGAGATTATCAACCAAGGATGTGTGAACACCCTAGAGATGCAACCAACTATTCAAAGCCAGATCCGAGAGAAGCAGAAAGAAGATGAAGACATCCAAGGAATCAAGAAGAACATGAGAAGAGGCAAAGCCCTGGGTTTTCCCGAAGATGAGCAAGGCATGGTTTGGTTCGGCAACCGCATTTGTGTGCCGGATCACCAAGAGATCAAGCAATTGATCCTGAAAGATGAGTCCCCTTACTCCATTCATCCGGGCAGTACCAAGATGTACCAAGACCTCAAAGAGAAGTTTTGGTGGGCCAGCATGAAGCGAGAGATTGCCGAATTTGTTGCTCACTGTGATGTTTGTCAAAGAGTCAAGACCGAACACCAAAGACCAGCTGGTCTATTGCAGCCTTTGCCAATTCCTGAGTAGAAGTGGGAGCATGTAGGCATGGACTTCATCACTGGATTGCCTAGGACCCAATCGGGTTATGATTCCATCTGAGTGGTGATCGACCGTTTAACTAAGGTGTCACATTTTATACCAGTCAAGACCACCTACCAAAGTAGTAAGTTGACAGACTTATATATGGCCCAGATTGTTTGTCTACATGGAGTCCCCAAGAGGATAGTATCCGACAGAGGTTCTCAGTTCACGTCGAGATTTTAGAAGAGTTTGCATGAAGCCTTGGGAACCAGGCTCAACTTCAGCACAGCATATCATCCCCAGACAGATGGTCAGACAGAGTGTGTGAACTAGATTCTTGAAGACATGCTTCGAGCCTGTGCTTTAGACTTTGGGAAGAGTTGGGATCATAACCTTCTTTATGCAGAATTCTCCTACAATAACAGCTATCAATCCAGCTTGCAGATGTCTCCTTTTGAAGCTTTGTATGGTAGACCGTGTAGAACCCCTCTCCTGTGGGATCAAGTTGGAGAGCACCAGTTCTTTGGACCAAAATTTATCAAAGATGCTGAAAGTAAAGTGAGGCTGATCAGAGAGCGATTGAGAGTGGCTCAATCCCGACAGAAGAGCTATGCGGACAACTGTCACAGAGACTTGTCCTTTGAGATAGGAGACTTTGTCTACCTTAGAGTAACTCCACTCCGAGGAGTAAGAAGGTTTCAAATCAGAGGAAAACTTGCACCAAGATTTGTCGGACCATACAAGATTGTGGACAGAAAAGGAGAAGTCGCCTATCAGCTAGAGCTGCCGACGTCTTTGTTTGCAGTGCATAATGTCTTCCATGTCTCACAATTGAAGAAGTGTCTTCGAGTCCCAACAGAGCAGACACCGCTGGAGGGCATCGATCTTCAAGAAGACCTCACCTATGTGGAGCAGCCGATCAAGATCTGGGATGTCGCAGAGCGTGTTACCAGGAACAGGGTCATCCGTTCGTGCAAGGTCCAGTGGAGCAACCACTCAGAAGAAGAAGCAACCTAGGAGCGAGAAGAAGATCTGAAAGTGGAGTATCCCCACCTCTTTGCTAGCCAAGTCTGAATGTCGGGGTCGAGATTCCCTTAAGGGGGTAGGTTTGTAACATTCTGGTTTTTCTGAGCCTTTTTGAAGTTTTCAAAATAAAAAGAACCATTTGGTTTTGTTGAGAGTTCAAAGCTTAACTTGAGATTTTAAAAAGAGTTTTAAATGACTAAATCAAACTTCAACTAAATCAGTTCGGCTTCTTTCGAATTTGTTAGAGTTCTCTCTTTTCTCTGTTCGCTCCGTGTTCCCCTCGGCCCAGCTCTTTCTTCTTTGGTCCTCCTTTCGTTTGGATCTGAGGGTCCAGACCTCCCTTCGTTTGGATCTAAGGGTCCAGACCTCCCTTGTGTTTGGACCTCCCTCTCGTTGGACCACCCTCTTGGTCTTTTTGTAAAGACCACCCTCCTGGTCCTTTTCGCAAAGACCACCCTCCCAGTCTTTTTGCAAAGACCACCCCTTGGGTCTAGACCACCCCTTTGGCCGCGACCTCTTTTGTCGTTTAGTCACGACCTCCCCTTTTTGTCCTTTAGTCGCGACCTCCCCTTGGTCACGTGCACCCCATGGTCACGTGCGCCCTTTGGGTCACGACCTCCTCTTGGTCACGTGACACCCCCTTTGGTCACGACCTCCCCTTTGATTTGACCACCCGCCCGAGTGTTGACTGGCCCCACTTGTCAATCCTGCTCACCTTCTTTTTCCTCTCGTTGTGTCACTGCTGACGCAATAGTCCTTGCGCATTAAATGCCGTTGTGTCGCATTAAATGCTGTCTTCTGTAGCACCTGCTCCCATCATCTCCTTCACCTGCTCGGCATGCTTTATCCTGTCACACATGCCCTTGATCGTGTGCACCTCTGAGTCCTCCAGTAACTCTCCCCTGGCTACATAAGCCTGAGCAGCCCTTTATCATCACCTTTCTCCAATTCTCTTGCTCTCGCCAGTCCTCCCGTGCTTCAAGCTTCATCACCATGGAATCCATTGAAGCTTGCGCCATTTTCAACCGCCTCGTTGCCAAGGGTTCGCCGGAGCGCTGCGCCGTCTTCGATCGTCGCTGTCGCCGTCCTCCTCCAGCCATCTCCGGCCGCTTTTTCCCTCTCCCTCCCTCTCTCTCTCTCTCTCTCTCTCTCTCTCGGCCTTGGTGAGTCTCTCCGTATCCTGCTCTTTCCCTTGTTCCTACGACTACGTTGCGTAGTCGTATTCCTTCTTACGACTACGTTGCATAGTCGTATCCTGTATACTTTTGTCGTTGTTCCCAGGACCTCCTGTATCCTTTTTGTCGTTTCCTCAGGACCTCCTGTATCCTTTTGTCGTTTCCTTAGGACCTCCTCCCAGCTAGTTGGACCTCCTCCTGAGAGCCCATTCCTTGCTATTGGTCTTAGTTCGTTTTGTTTGGAGTTTATTTGGATTTTATTTGGTATTTATTTGATTCGCTTCGTTTTCACGTGTAGATTTCAAAGACTCCGGGGAGCCCGAGTTCTGCGAAGAAGACCCTCAGGCTTTCGAGCAAGGCAAGTTACACCCTTGATCATATTGAACCCAGTATCTCAAATTATTTAATTTATGTTCCAAATTATTATTGCATGCTTATTTGAATTCAATTATTTTAAATCCCCGTTTTAACTTGATAGTTATTCCTGATTCCTTTGTATATCCAAACTTGATTATTGATTCGACCACCCCCTTGTCACCATAGTAAAGCGCTAATTGGTACATGTCGGGACCCAAAATATGCAATTCTGGACCCTCTGTGTATACTGCACTAGTCCAGGACCACGCTAGTGCACACAGTGGCTACATCAGTGAAATATCATTTCCATATACAAAGATAACTAATAAATAGGCAAATAACAATAAACTTCAGAGTAGAGACCTTAAGGTCAAAGCTTACAATTAATGCTTCAGAGGGCAGATAGCTCAACGGTCAGAGCAAGCGAAATTTCTTCAAATGAGGCCCATCCATATGCCCACAGTAATCGATCAAGTCGCGACCTAGTTCTCCACGATCCTTGAAGTAGACCTTGTTGACTGACGATTCCTCCACTTCTGTTGCATGTTTTACAACACGCATGAGTACACAACCGTACTCGCAAGTCATACCACATAATGCAAATTATAGATGCAGGCTTATTCCAAAGGAATGGCTTCTGTGGTTCTTTTTGCAGAAATGCAACATTTGCAATTTGAATATGAATAATAGATTGAAAGCATAATTCAAAATAAATAGACAATAATAAGTTTTATCATTTGTTTTCACAAAGACACATAGCCTAATAAAGTTATTCACACAGCTGCATAAGTTATCTCACACAACTGTCACATCCCAAGTTTTATGAAAATCTACCCCTCGTGTGAAATCCCCGAGCATGTCCATGACCGCGAACGCGGCTATTCGAATAGATTGGTTAACACTCTGCAGAGGTTGTACACTTTACCCACAAGATACAACTAGTGTAGCTAGCACTGGCCGTAACAAAATAGTTCAGAAACTTCATCTCGACATTGACACTCCCGGTATTCTTAGCCGCTACAGACGCACACCATTGGACAGGGAAACGGTGAACCGCCCCGCGATGCGACTACTTGGTAGTACACACCTCCACCCAATCTGACACAGCTAACCTACAACCCGAGTAATCAATGTCAAGAATCCATAACTTACTAAGTTAGGCCCGTCCCATACCAGACATGTGGTTGTACGAAAGGCCCAGTTCAATAGCGCACAAGGTTAAGTCCTTAATTGATCGAGGCAAGACTTCCGAATTCTAACCTATCATTCCCGCCAACACAGATCCACCATAAAAGCACACAGGACCACTTGCCCCTGTCCAAAACCTTTTCCCACCCTGTTGGTTAAGTGCAACACATACCATCAATGAGTAATAACACATAGTACACACAGTTTTTATCACATAGTTCTATAGTCACTTAGTCAAGTTTATATTTGCAACTTACATGAAATGATGACTCGTAGCATGGCTAAGCAATCTAATCGCATCTAACCATCCCACGTTGGTAATACAATAGCACCAACTAAATAAACCAAACTAGGGTGACAAAAGATTATGGCATACAATTAGACAAGGTGGTCATAACAAATTGGATATTAACTAATCCCAAAAACATTGAAATAAATAATTAAAGTAAATGCAATACTTTGAATCAATATAACTTTTAGAAACTAGGTTCAATATGATCAAATGTATAACTTGCCTTGAAATAGGTCTAAGTACTGATCTTGCTCTTGAGGTGCTCCTTCTTCTTCAAATCTTCCTGAAATATCGACGTTTACTCGCAAACAAAAGCAAATAAAATAAATAAATAAATAACAAAGGCAAAACAAACTCCAAAAATTAAATAAAAATCTCAGATAAATAGATCTCGAATTTAGATGAATTTAGAAATTTGAATGGGCTCAAAAGGAGTTCGGATGCAAAAGATATGGGCTTGGGAAGATTGAAATAGAAGAAAAACCCTAAAATAGGATTTTCAGATTATCCGAATTATTTCTTAAAAGAAAAATCGGATTATTGCGCAACGATGACGTCAGCAATGGATTTTCTGGAATAAGATAAGTAAAAAGAATATTATGACGTGTGGGACCCACATGTTAGCGACATGGTCCATGGTGAACCGAGTCCACCGAACCGATCTGGCTTTTGGATCTAGGGCGCGTATCGCGCTAAAGACACGGCGACATGGCGCACACGATGATGACACACATGTACATATGTTGATGTGGCGGTGGCCGATCGACGCCATGTCAGCTTTGACGCCGGTGAGCCTCGGATGCAAATGACAACGGCGAGCGGCTGCGGTTCAACGAGAGTGGGTGATCGCGTTGGGTAGACCTTGCTATTGCGCACCCAGTGGTACCTGAGTTGACACAGGAGATCAACGGTGGTCGCCGGAATTGCCGTCGGAGCGGAGGACGACGAAGGGCTATTGTCGGACGGGACCTCCGGTGATGGATTGGCGTCGGGGAAGGGTCCTGGAGATAGATCCAGTGGCGGTGATCACGATCGTGTGCTCAACGACAATGCGGTGACGACAGCGGCGACGCAATTGGCAAAGGAAGGAACTCGGCCGAAAACGCTAAAAGCTCGATTGAGGCGGCGCTAGGGCTTGGCAGGGGTGGTGGTTTGAGGGTTTGAGGTGCGAGGGCGATGGCGAACCCGGGGGCGCCTTTTATAGGGCCCGGAAGGTATGGATTAGGCAGATCCAAAAACGAGTCCGTGTTGAACACGAAAGAGAGTTTGGGACTGGAAGGAGATAGAGTCCGTTCCGGGATTTGATTTTGTGGGATATGGATGCGAAAAGATAGGAGATAAGTTTTGGTGTTTAAATCCGAGAGGTTCTAGACGGAAAATCTGTTTTGCCGGACGAAACTTGGAAAGCTTCAATGGCGACGCGGCTTGGGCTTTCGCGCGAGGAAGAAGATGGGTGCAGAGACGACGACGCGAGGCGGCCCCACCAGCAGAGAGACAAGGCCGCGGGTCCACCTGTCAGCGGGAGGAAGAGGACGCGCGCGTGCGAGCAGGAGCGGGCCGGCGCGGGACTGGGCCGAAACGAGGGAAATGGGTCGGATCGAAGGAAGATTCGGCCCAAAGAGATTATCTGAGATTTTAATACTTTTTCTTTTTAGAAAAATACCAGAAATCCAAATAAGCGATAAAAAATAGCAAATGAACTTGGAAAATTCTAGAAAAATCTAGAAAATATATCCAAGCACATAGAATCCAAATAAAATAGTTTTGACCATTGTTGATGTTGACTTTAATCATATTAAATTGTTTTGATGTACAAAGTCCAGGTTTAAGCTTTTAAATTAAATTCAAATAAAATCCAAATGGTGATTTTCTCCTACTAACTATTTAAAAGATTTTTAAAGCTCTAAAAATTGGGATGTTACAGTACATTAGTATGAACTAGCATGTTTCAAAAATCTGTGCTTAGTCAAGCTTAGACAAAAAAAATCTTGATTTAGGAGTTTTTACTGCCAAAGGACCAATGTTGTCTAAATGTTTTATTCCATGACATTGGGTTGTCTTGGTAGTTTGCAAATATTTTTGAAAAGCAAATAAAAAGGAAAATTGGTTTGGACTTGGGCGAACTGGCTATTTGGATGGGTGCATGTTCATGCATGGGATCGATCTATTTCTATGGTTGATGCCCGGGGTTCTGTGGAAGTCACTTAGGTCAGTTAAGGACCGGTCTTCAAGTGTATTTTGCTATGCCTCACCGTGCTACCACATGTCCTAAATGGGAAGGACCTGTCTGACTAATCTGCAATGTTCCACCGTGGTCGTTCCATCCGGTTGTGTGGGTGTCTTGATGACCTACTTTTATTCATTCCCACCTGGCACAAGAGGGGGCTTAAGTCCTGCGGATGGTTAGTCCAAAGGAAGCGAAACCTTAGCGAGGGGGGACTGCGGTGGAATGGCACATTGTAAAGGCCTTGTGATAATCACTTAGTCGCACACCTACGGAAGTGTGTGAGCGAACAGTATAAGTTGATTATCTCTTATGGGTAAAGCTGTACACCTTTGCAGAGTGTAAAACTATTCGAATAGCCGTGTCCACAGTCATGGACAAGCTAGCAAAGCTGCTCCAAGTTAGATTTTGGTTTTGTTTTCAAAATGCTTTATGAAATGGTTCTGGATGTCTATCCGATTGGGAATTGGGCTGGTAGCCTTGTGATAGGAGGGTATCCTTCACCACTTGTGGATGAATGTTATCCGACTATAAAACTGATTTAGAAAATGAATTTTAGTTATTGTATAACTGCTTTGGAACTTAGTACATGTATTTGGAAACAAACATGGCTTTATGCAAAGATAACCCTATAAGACCTCCTTTGGGACATCCTTGTATGTATGCATTCAATCTGTTACTTGACGGGTGTGACTTGCGAGCACGGTTGTTGTGCTCACTCTTGCTTGACTTGTTTGAGCAGGAGAGGATGTCTTCGATGAGCCAGAGGACCTCCAAGATGACTAGGCTGCGACCTCTAGACGATTGCCTGTGGTGGATCGTGTGGACCACTCTGCTTTTGTTCCGCTGTGTTTTTTTGTCGGCTGTTAAGCCACCCTTGTAATCAACTCTGTTGTTATTTTAATAAACTTGTGTTGATTGATGTTACCACTTTTGTTCACCGTGTGAGCTAGCTGTTGGTCCTTGGGACTAGCTCGATTGTGCACAGAGGGTTCAGGACCTCCTGGGTCTGACCGTGTGGTCATGCCTTGAGTGATCCTGGGTTCGGTTGTGACTTTGGGACCTCCAAGAGGTTCGGGCCGTCACAGGACCTCCCTTTGGGGTGCTCCTGGGACTGCCCCCAACCTCCCTGAGGTCCGGGTCGTGACAGCGGTGGACTGCAGGTCTCATGTTTTCCCCTTCAATGTTGTTCCTTTTATGTTCTACACCTATGTTTGTGTTCGCATTTTTCCGGATTGGTACGATGATGATGGTTTTGGGCTCATGCTTCAGTTCCTGAACCATTTTTCCTGCTATGTTTCCTTTTGTCTGTTGTTTCTGTGTCTGCCTGCTTCTTCCACCTTGGTTCCTTGTTTGGGTTTCTTTACTCTTGCATGCCAACTTGTCACTCTTCTGTGTTGCGTTGTGACAGTCGGTCGTATTTCCTCTTATGTGCTTCACTCCTTTCCTGTCTGCTATTTTGGTCCAGTCGTTTTCGGATGCCGAGAGGGTGTCGTCGCATCACCATGTCTAGTGGGTCATGCTACGAGGATGCTTCTTGTTACTTTACTTCGGGTCATTTACCTTTATTGTCTTGTTTATGGACAATTTTGTTTTTTCACGTCTTACCCATTCTGGATCGAGTAGATGACCTGGCATCAAACCGTGTCTTGCCTTCTCACCTTCACCCTACATTACAGTTAGGTACGTCTGTTTCATTCCAGCTTGCGCTAGTCTACATGCGCTACATGATGGTGCTCTGCCTGTCAAGTGCTCAGGAACGTCTGCTCATGCCCTCACATGTCGTGTTGAACTGGTCTGCTCTATGTGTGCCGTTCAACTGTTCTATAGTTCTTCTTACCTTTGCCTTTAACCCACCTCCTCATCAACTCATTCTACTTGTTTGCCTTTCTCTCTTATTTTTGTCTGTACCTGCGCTGCCGATTTCAGTCCACCTCATTCAATTTGGTGGTGCTGCCCGTGCAATGAACAGTAATGACTCCCTGTCATGTCGTCTTCCTCTCATTTGTTATTTACATTTATGTGTGCTTCATCCATGCATCCTACAAGCCATGTCTGCTGTAGGATACCATTTCTGTCCGCTTGTGCGTCTGAGGTTGCGCGCGAGAATCGTAGGAGGCTTTTACTGAACAGGCACCATTTGCTTGCTGCTTCAGGTTATGTGCTAGCCTCCTTTTCTCTATACGTTGCTACGTATCTTTGCCCGAGAGCTGCCTATTCATGACGAATTCATGTTTGTTCACTACATCTTCTTTGCTTCGTATTTCCATGCCGATGTGCGTAGGTCATATACCCCGTAGTCCATCTGTTGCCCCTGTGTTCTCCTTGCCAGCTGAGTATGTCAAGGTGCTTAAAGGTTAGTTTAGTTTACTTACCTTGTTCATTGCCGCATAGCGTTTTTCCTGATACACTCATACGCCTTGCGCTTGTCTCGGTTTTTATGTTTTTTTTCGTTGTCTCTATTTGCAGCGACGTATTCAGCCCGTTCTTATTATGGTGTGCCCGACTATATCTGCACTCACTGTTCTGCGATTTTCTAGTACCAAGAGAGAATATGCGGTGAGAGTGAGTTTACTCATAGACGGATTTCTTATAATTTATGTTGCCGAGGTGGTAGGATTTCTCTACCACCCTCTAGGCCATGGCCAACCCCCTTAAAGGATCTTGTTTGCTTCAACGGTGGTCCTACATCTAATCATTTCATGTGCCTAATCAGGGACTGTAATTCTCTCTTTGCGTTCACTTCGCTTGGGGTTCATGTGGACAGGAACATTAATACTGGCGCCAGCCCTTATGTTTTTCGCATAAACGGTGTTTTTCATCATCGTATTGGTTCACTCCTGCCATCTGATGGGAACCATCCAAAATATGCTCAGCTCTATATATACAACACTCAGAATGAACTTCATAATAGACTCACTATTTTCAAAAGGGGTGCAAGCCGCCGTGATCAGTCAGATCCTTCTGTTGTCAATGCTCTGATTGCTATGTTGGACCATTGCAATCCATTGGTGAGACTATTCAGGATGGCTCGCGGTCGATTGCTTTCTCTGCATGCTCCAGAAATTAGCGTACAACTTATTGGTTCGGACACGTCGCATTCCAATCGCTACACTCTTCCATCTTCTTCAAAATTAGCTTCTCTAATTGGTGGAGATTTCCCTACTGATGTCTCCACATTTGACGTTATTGTCCACACACAAGCCGGCAAGTTCAAGCATATATCGCCGCTTCATCTAGCTTTGATGTCTTTGCAATATCCTATTCTATCCCCATACGGTGACAAAGGTTTCCACCTAGGAGTCAGATTTAGAGAGATCGATGATCTGCAAGTTACAGTACGTGAAGATGTCTCCATGCTTGAGTTCTATTGCTACTACCTGCATTATCGTATACATGAGCCTAATCCTTTCACTTGCTCTGGGAGGTTGTCCGACCAAATTATTGTTAATTCCTTAGGTCGCGTATATCGATCAACTCATGTAGATAGTTCAGAGTTAAGATTGAAAGCTACATGGACAAGCAAAGTTGACATGTCCCTCGGGTAAATCTTCCCAACTCTGAAAATACATAGTTTAGCCCGTTAGAACAAACTGTTTTATACACGATTTACCATTTCGTTTCGAAATTCATAGTGTTGTCCCCAAAAACAAAACTAATATAATCGCACACATTTACTTACTAGCATACACGCATCGTCCAAAACATAACAAACAAGGAAATACGCTTGCCTCTTCGGATCCCATAGAATTGTTATCGTCTCACATATTTATACCAGTCCACGCTCATACAAGGTCATACCATCTAGCCCTTCGCCTTTACACCACGCATGCATACTTGAATACCTAGCAACTACTTGCTTGCATGACCAGCACTAATTAATTAAGACAAACTAATTAACTACAACTAATTAGTTCGTAACTAATTAACCTCGCCTCAATAATTATACACGTTAATCCATGTTCTTTCCCTTTGCTAAAAAAAATTAATTATATATGTGTGTGTTCATTGCATGATGCATACATACTTGAATACCTAGCAACTAGCAACTACTTGCTTGCATGACCAGCGGTGCATGCATGCATAGCCAGCATTAATTAATTACGACTAATTATTTCGTAACTAATTAACCTCGCCTCAATAATTATACACGTTAATACATGTTCTTTCCCTATGCTAAAAAAATTTAATTGCATATGTGTGTGTTCATTGCATGGTGCATGCATGCTTGAGTACCTAGCATCTACTTGCTTGCATAGCCAGCAGTGCATGCATCGTATGACATTTTCTTAACTATAAATTACGGATTTAGAACTAATTATTTATGTAACATTAATTTAACTACGAAAATTCCAGAACGAATTAAATAAGTATGCCAGGAAATGACAACTAACTAAGTACGAAAATAATACTATGACTGGTTTACTACCGACACAGTTAATAAAGAATTTAGAGACAAGAAAAAATTACCTACTAATATGGCTGCAAATTACAGTGCTTAATAACGCTAAAACTTCGACAGAGACAACCGAGAGAGAGCGAGACGACCAAACTTAATCGCTCCCGCTCGCTATTTACAGCACCTGCGAGCCGAGAGAGAAATTTCTCGTTTCTCTTTCGCATGCATGAATGCATGCACATGAGACAAGGATTTGACGAGGGGGACAACAATTAGATGGAGGTGACGGGATGACGCGACGTTTTTCGATGGAAAAGGGGGAGAGGAGGGCTAGGGGCGGGAGAGGGGGCGTGCATGCGGGATGGGGAGGGGCCGACGTATGGCGGGCCACCACACGGCCCGTGAGGAACGAGACAGTGGTCAAGGGGAGGGCTCTCCTTGACGGTGCCATCTTGCCGAATTTTTTATATTAATTAACCTTTTTTTGAATTTTATTTTAAAGTTAACTCCGGTGCACTTTATTTCCAATTCTGACCTCTTTGGTCACGCCACCACCCGTGATATGACAAAACAACACTGTCACGCCAGCTCATTTCTGGTCAAACTCTTATCACGCCACTGGAAGCAACGTGACAGTGTTATTTGGTCACGCCACAACCAGTGGCGTGGCAAAAAGTGCTATTTTATAGACTTATCCTGGCGCGTGACAGTGTTGTTTTGTCACGCCACCACCCGTGGCGTGAGTCAGAATTGGAAATAAAGTGCGTCGGAGGTTAACTTTAAAATAAAATTCAAAAAAAGGTTAATTAATAAAAAAAATGTTCCCATGCACCAAGGAGTTATTTTTGAAGAAAAAAAAATCGAACACGGTCATTGTTGTAAATAGAGGATGGAAAAAAAGCCAAAACAGCAAAAAAAAAAAAATCCAAAAACTGTTTCTCTCGTCTGTGAAATTTCACACGTCACACTACGCAGACAAGACCGTCAAAGTCACACCGTACAGACAAGACCGTCAAAAGGGCAGCGCGCCTTCCGTTCTAGTCGTTTACTATGCCTCAATGATTAGTTGTTATGATCGGGAGTTTCCGAGTGTTACTCCGTTGAAACGACCTTCCTTGTTTGTTGATGCCCTCTGCTGTATGAGTACCCTTGTGGCCAATCTCCCGTTGTCTAGACCTTATGCTAGTAGGCTTTAATAGCTCGACAAAAGAAAAGAAAAGAACATCAAATATGTTTTGATTGGAACTGTGAAATGATGAGAGCAGGTGCATGAAATCAGTCGACAATGCACATTTTGCTAATCAGTTGTGTTTTAGGAACATAGCAGCAAGGATACTAGAGGTCCCCCTCGAAAATAAATTTTCTAAGGTCCGGCCTTGTGAGGTGCCTCGCATCCCGCCATCCATTTGTATTGTAGCAAGACGAGGGGGGAGATCGAACGGTGCTGGAGGAAAGGCCTCACAGAGACTCTCCCCCAGAAAATTTATTTCCGTCTCCCTCCCCCCTCAAAGAATGCACAATGATCACAGCCAATAAACAAGCATCGCAGGATTAGCAAAGTTCACCAAAATATCTGTCGAATTATCATTTATTCGGTTTTTCTGATCAATGGGGCAGGCTCCTACGATGTAGATCCGGATGAAGTCGGCCCACCGCACATCTTCTTCTGGAGATGCTCCAGGCTTGCCACCCGCTGCAGTGAGGCTGTCCTGCCAATCTTGCCGGCAACCAGGGCCTCGCTGACGAAATCGTTGTCCTCTTGAACCGAGGAAGCTATCTCAGGCATGTAACCGTTGTTACCTCCAACTTCACTGGTTGTGGCGAAGTAATTGTTTGGGTCATCTTGGATGGGGACGGCAGCGTCGGAGGTGGCATCAGATGGGGAGCCGTTGAAGGGCATGCTGAGGGATGATATATCAGAAACGGCAGGGAACAAAGCGTTCATGCCTGTCACCCGCTTCACCGAGTCCTCTGCCATCTTCACCTGCAAAATTTTATGCATTTCCATGTTCGGATTGAAAACCATGTCCGGATTGGCCAATGGTGAAACAGTGACTATAAGGTACAATGCTAGCATGGATTCTCTCTAAAAACTGGTGCACAGACACGCCATTTCAAACATGCAAAAGTGGCTGATCCAACATACGCATAGCTCAAAAAACATGTAACACATGAGTGCACCTTTGCTCTTAAGGTTTCAACGTCTGCTTTTAATACTCTA
Source organism: Phyllostachys edulis (assembly GCA_036346405.1). Lineage (NCBI taxonomy): Eukaryota > Viridiplantae > Streptophyta > Magnoliopsida > Poales > Poaceae > Phyllostachys > Phyllostachys edulis. The sequence goes on along the minus strand of CM070550.1, from coordinate 7,522,578 downwards.
TTGTCAACAGCAGAAGCATTGTACTTCTGATTAACATCAGCAAGGCGCCTTAACAATGAGGAATTTTCAACTCTTAACTGTGCTACCTGTAATAAGTCGTCCATAACTCAACTCATTAGCCAAGTATTTTAGAATTTTCTGCCAGTCAAAAACAACAATGTGAACTATCAGACCTGTTCCTCCAGCTCATTCAAGTGAGCTGCCTTTCTGCCTCTCGAACGCCTGGCTGATTCCCTATTGGATTGCTTCCTGAAACCAGTAAAAAAACCAGCATAATATCCAAGTGAAGGCTCAACAGCCTCATAAAAAAGACCCCGACAGAACATCTGGATTACTATCTAGGATAAGTAACATAATACATCACATAATGCAATCCAGAATACCATCATATGACGCTTGTATTGATGTTAGCGAAGACGCGGTTGTGGATTTGTACACTATTCATAGGCAGCTCATTATAACTTGTGTGCTGTGCATACATGTATCAGACACCATATTCATAGTCAGGCTGTAATTATTGCCAACGTGAAACCAAGCAGACCTTTCTTTATGACTTGTGGTAATTATACTCGATAGCATTAGTTTCAGACAACTTACGCATCTAAGGAATATTGTATGAATCCTGATTTAATCTGTTCCAAATAACTTATGCACTAAACAATCCTAAAACATATAAGCAAAGAGCTGTGCCTATAAAAAAGAAAAGAATGACCATGCAAATTATCCTCGCTTGCAGTTACACTCAGAGCCAACCCTGGCATACAGAAAACTAATATAGCAATATTGTAGAAAATATCTACCAATTGCACGATACAGTAGGAAAGTGAAGGAGAAAAAAATCCTAGAGAAAGGGCTAACTTGAGAATAAGGGGCATTCATGCACAACGAAACAAGCTAATGATTCACGCATATCTCACAAGCAGGTAAAAAGGATCACCTCCTCTGTAGTCTTTGTTGACCAGGGTTTGCATTTCCAGTAATCTCAGCTTCTCCTTCCATATCATCGTCATCTGTCTCCCGTGAGGAAGAGCCAGTGGCTTGTTTTACAAGGATATCAGTATTTTGTACCAACTGTGGACCCGATCCCCCACTTGGGCCACCACTTAGCTTGTTTTGAACTGGAATCATATTACCTGATATGTGCCCAAAAGCCAGACGTGTCATATCTGAAGTCAAAACTAGCATTTACAGTTTTGTGTATGTTTCACCACATAACATAACATGTTGACAAGGAACCACAATTTTCGCTACTCACTCAAATTTTGAAGTGAAGTGCCCATCCTTGCAATATACTAGAGGGGCAGGACCTAAGGATCCAGGTTTTACTAATCAAAACAGGAAGTATTCTTTTGAGCACTCAAAAAGCGAAACTAAGTGTTTCAATAAATGAAACCAGGGGGTGTTCCCTCCTAGCTTCAAAAAAAAAACAGGTTCCCCATCCTTTGGCTAAGGCAACTGCAAGAATGCCTCCTAGCAGGCAACCCAGAAAGAAAATGTTTTAACAAGATTCCAAGAGAAAAAGTTAACCCTGTTCATTTAAAAAAAATATATGTTTACGATAATACAGAAAAGAAATGTAATAATTCTGAAGGTCTAAGAATAATTAAGCAAATATGGATCTTACAATTTTTCATTCCTAACATAATTCTTTAACTAGTTAGAAGATGTTACAAGAGAAGATAAGCACCTCCGATGGAATTAAGAGCGCCTGTGTGTGAAACATCTGCACTTGGCAAGGATGAACCAGCTGCAGAACGGTCTGGAGGTATTGCACCAGTGGCCTGTGGATGAAAATGACATGAGCTAGTATCACAAATTAACAGAATAGTGGAAAGAAATATAAGACAAAAACAAAGCAATGTATCTTGCATTACTTGTTCAATGTAACAAAAACTAGGGTTGCAATGAATAATGATAAGTGCAAAAATGTGACATAATTTAACAGCAGGAGTTGGGGAAAAAAACTCTAAGGCATGAAGTTCTGATCAACAAGTCCGTTAATCAATATCCTGAAGGTCAAAGCTCATATAATTCCCAAGAGTATACAGAATAAGCTAATTTCATTTATCGCAAAATTGACAACAACGTACAAAAGACAAATTAAGCTGACATCACCCAACTAAAGCTCAGGCACCTATGGACTAACTGCTAAAAATTAAGCTGACATCACCCAACTAAAGCTCAAGCACCTATGGACTAACTGCTATACGACAGCGTATTCGCATTGACCACCCAAACACTCACAGAAAAGTCACAGAATCATCAAACTTGTATTCGCACTGCACACGCAAACACTCACAGAAAGTCACAGAATCATCAAACTTGTATTCGCACTGAACACGCAAACACTCACAGAAAGTCACAGAATCATCAAAATCGAAACACAATCTATGATCTATGCTAACGAATAAATACACACAAGGATGCACCACGAATGACATGTTTCATAAGAACACATGCTGATCGCTTACACCGCCATCTCATTGGCAAGGCCAACGAACCCACCATTTTGTCCCGTCTACAAATACTTAAGCAAAGCAACGCTCTGCAGATCATAAACATCATAAGGCCATAAGAACACGGTAATCTAACCACCGATCTAAATGCCTAAGCATGCAGTAGCATTGCAAGCGTGTGGCGCTCGAGAGTCAAGGGAGAATGATCGTACCCTCCACATGGCGACCGCGGCGAGGTCCTTCTCAAGTTTCTGCTTCAGCATCGCGTTGTACTCCACCGGGTCCACCACCGCGCTTGTTGCCGCCGGCTGCCTGACCTCCGCCGCCTCCCCTCCGCCCCTCCTCCCGCTCACGTCGGTCCGCGGGCTAGGGATGGGGCCGGGGCTGTCGAGCACGGCCTCCTCCAGGAACTTCTGGAAGTACCACTCCGACGGGCACCGGCTCATCGCGCCCGCGCCGCTCCCCGCCGCGCCACCACCTCCTCCGGATGCGACTGCGCCGGCGGCCTGCTGCTGGGACTGGGCCCAGAATGGGTCGGGGATCTCCTCGACGGAGAAGACGCGCTCCATGCGAAATCCGCCGCGAGTGGGCTCGCGCCGATACGAATCGTAACCTCCGGAAGGCGAATTTTGGTGGGATTCACGAGGTTTCGGAGGATTCGAGGGTTTGATCCAAAAAAATTCGAGTGAATCGCTTGGAGAAGAGAAGAGGAGAGCGCAAGGGAAGGGAAGGTCGGGGAGGGGAAGAAGAGGATTGGAAGGTGGCTGGCCGGGCTGCCAGTGCAAGGTAAATGATGACTCAGCAGAGAGAGACGACAAGTCCACGGCTCCGCGCCGGCGCATGCTTGCGTCATTACAAAAACGCGGATTTCCTTTTGAGATTTTCGAGTGGATTATTCTCTTCCTATCTATACATTCTTTAGTAGGAATGGAGAATGGTAAAAAATAATCTGGTTTATTCGATGTTCGTATTTGAGAAAATACTAATGGTAAAGAATAATCCGTATTCGGATAGAAAATAAATCCGAATTCGGACAATATCCGAGTTTTTCCCCTGGATTCAAATCCGGATATGGTATGAGAAATAACGCCGAATACGAATACGGATACGGATAGTATCCGTATTCGCAAAATAGTTCCAAAGAGACCAAATAGGCATCGCGGCAAGCCAGAAATCGATCATCGACGCTAAGCGAGCGGCCCAAGCCCAATCAAGCAAGCACGACGCTCGATTTGAACCAAGCCAACCCTAACTTGATTTTGGTTGTGTCCAGTACTCCAGTGTCCTCATTCGGTCTCATTCCTCCCCTCAAGCCAGCTGCCACATCCCCATTCACATCCAGCAGATCCCCATTCACATCCCCACGGCGGCGAGTAGGCGAGTAGCGACCCGGCGTCCATGGCGCGATTGCGCGGCGGCAATGACCTAAGCGTCGCGGTGAGCCAATGACCGGCGTCCATAAGCGCGCGGCAGCGGCGACCGGCGTCCACGGCAAGACGGCGATGAGCAGCGACGGCGTCACTCACGGCGTCCTCACGCAAGGTAGCTACCTACCCACCCCCATGACCATGAGTAATTTCTCTTGTCGTATCATATTTTGTTTGGGACTTGGGAGTTGGGACTGGGAGGATATATATGCTGTCAGTCTGTGTGGAATGTTTTCATGGCATTGTGGACTGGAAATGGTGTTGAAACTTGCAACAAAGTACTAGCAGTAGTAGGGCTGCAAACTAATGGATGCATGATGTGCTGATATATGCTTTTATTGAAATATGTATGCTATATTGAACTATTGATGGATGCATGTTCAAAATGAATCTTCAGATGAGTGTTGATATATGTTGTATTGGTACATGCATGCTGTATTGAACTATTGATGGATGCATGTTTAGAAATCAGAATGAATCTTCAGAATGGCAGTGGGCAGTCCGACAGTGGTACTGGCTGGCAGCCTGGCAGTGGCATTGCCTTGGCCCTTGAGTGCCTTGAGCCCTTGATTGCCTTCGGCCTTCGGTCGAGCTTGCGACCTCTCGAGTCATGATGCTTGGGCGCTGGTGCCCGCTCGAGTGGTCATTGCTCGAAGCTAGTGCCACATTGGTAGTCCGCACATCGCCATTGCGATCTTATTATTACTGATCTCGCTAGAGTGCTACACTAGTGTTTCAAGATTCTTTACGGTAGACGTGTAGTCATGTACGCACGTTACATAAATTTGTTCTACCAAGATTTGTCGCAAAAGTTGTAGGATATTCGCATTCGACCGAATTGAGTACCTATTCGATTCGAATTCGTATTCGTTACGACATTCGATTCGTATTCGTATTCAAGAATATTCGAATTCATATTCGTATTTGTTTTAAAAACATAAATTCGTATTCGTATTCAAAACTATTCGATCCGTTTCCACCTATATTCTTTAGGAATATCTCTCTAATGGAGATCTAGTGATGGCAAAAAGAGAGAGAAGATATGGAGCTCTCATGATAAATCTAGAGAACGAAAACGGATTATCTGTATTGGTACGTGCTAATACTGAGAGCACAGTGATCTCTTCACCACACGGTCCAAAGCAAACGGCATATATAAGCGCTAAATTTTTTTTGCTACAATAAATGAAGACTCAAAACACTGCTCATACAGTACTCTCTGTGGTGACAGACTGACAGCAGAGAATCTGGATCCCTAGAAAACCTATAAGATGTCACACAACACCGCAATGCCATCCCATTCTTATCCCCTTTTCGCATCATCGACCGACGTGACAAAAGATTCTCGAATGCTCCCTTTCCCGTCTCCGATTGGAAGGAAGGGAGCATATCCTCGCGGTTACCCTGTGTGGTGTGGTGGTGGATTGCGATTTTAGCCTCATCCAAGAAGGGGCACAAGGCTATCGGTTCCTTTCCATCGATGAAGACTTTGTTATGCATTGCCATCAACAAAGCGTTGGGCCCTCTCCTCCGCCTCTCCTCCGTTTTCTAAAGCGACCGATCTTGTGTGTGCCTACCTAAACGTGTGTTTTTACCTTTGAAGAAGATGTTTTCAATGATACAACAAAAGAGAAACAAAAATTACCTCTTGTTTTAATATCACAAACAAATGTTGCAGTTTTCTACCGGCGCCGATTAAAAACACGAGTCAAACTCAGATGTTAAACCATTTCTTCTTCTTCTTCTTCTTCTTCTTCTTCTTCTTCTTCTTCTCTTCTTTCCAATTTCTGAGCGGGTTTCCACTTGAACGCGCGTGGATGGTGGATACGTCTTTGCACAAGCGATTTGACTTTCCATGGCTACTTCGACCAGATAATTTCAGATCAAGAAGTCCATGCAAATTCACTAGCTGTTAACTCGTTAAGGCACAGCTGCTAAATGCTAAATTTATGCAGCTATCTGCTAGCTTGTTCGACTGTAACACCGCTCCCTAAAATTCAGATATGCTTCACCTCTTCCGTTCTGACTAGCCAAGCCAGCCACTTGATTCAGTCACCAGCATGTTACAAGAACATTTTTTTTTGAAAGGTAGGACCAGCATGTAAGCATGTTACAAGATAAGTATGAAAGAAATACGAGTTTCGTTATGGAGAACCAGAGAGGTATCAGCATCTGGGAACATGGGGATCATTCCCTGACCTTGCATCCCTCCTGAAGAGGGGAAGAAGAACAGTCTGAAGGTAATGTCATTTTCAGCGCAGCACTTGTGCCGCCTCATCCATGGGCACGAAATGATGGATTCAGATGGGACATATCAAGTCAGCCATAGAAATGATCACGGTCTTATCTTGTTCCTATCCTCTCAGGATAACTCATTCCAATATTCCATGTTTCAGGCTGCACATGGACAAAATATATTCACAACCTTTTTCCTCAAAAGAGAAAATTCAGAGTCTTCTACTCTTACCAAGCTTAAGACCATTTTCAGAATTACATTCTTTATTCATTTGTGATTCTAAAACAAGGTTATAGTTGTTTTCAGCACTGGAATCAAATACACAATGACACTGATGAGCTACCTACGCTAAGACCTTCAGCCAGGCTACGAAAAAATTGATAGTCTGCTTATGTTCTAGCAAGTGGCTTCCTAATGATGGAACTGTTCATCTCATGGCACAGCAGCCTTTATGTTCTTGGCGTACTCTTCTATTCTTTTCAACACTTCTTCAGGAGAAGCAGCTTCGCCCAACTGTCTAACAATTGCACTGCCAATGCTCACACCATCCGCTCCCCAGCCTGCGATCTGTATTACAAACAACAAATCTGTCAAATGTTGTACCAAATACAGACCAAATGCTTAACAGGAAAGTTCAACGAGCCTAATTCACCTGCTTCACCTGCTCTGGAGTTGAAATGCCGAAGCCAACCGCCACAGGTTTGTTTTGTAACCTGTAAACTCAGGAAGAGGAGCTATTATTAACTTAGCATTCTTCAGAACAAATTTCTACAGACAAATTTGTATATATATTTGCACTAGTTTACTGTTTACTGATGAGAAGAAGGTTATAGTTTACAAACCTGTTTGATCTCCTGAAGAAGATTCTCTACACGTGAGCTTACCTTTGAGCGTGCACCTGTAACTCCGACAGCACTCACCTGCATAACATACGCGCTAGTTACCACACATACAAATACAATTGAGTGTCGCCAAACAAATTCAAGGGTAAACTAAAGGTAGAATATTGTGGTGAACATAATACATAAAGTGACGTGTCATGTGCTTGAGGAGCCATAATATTTTACTGTTTCCACTTTGCAAACTTCAGTTGTTCCATTTTCCTTAGTATTTTATTTTCAAACATGTTAGTTTAAGTTCCTGGAACTTTATAAGAAGCCTAAGATGACAAATTATATGGTGCTTCATTAATATGCAAACACAAAATACTAGTTCATAATTCTTCCCCGTGTACTAGCCAAAATGAATAATTATTAACTAGGAGATAAAATAAAGAAATGTTGTCTGGATCTGATGGCAAATTTCGACAAAATGGTTGGGCTCTTCTAGATACACACAAGGTAAACAAATCCTTCTGAAGCTTTTGTGATTTCCTTCATCCTCTCTGCCAGTGTGGTTGGTGTTATGACTTGTGAGTAGAACCTGCAGGCAATCGTGAAAAATATAAATTGCTAAATGACTGAACTCAAGATAACTCTTCTGTTTATGTCCACCGTCATAACTAGGTACCAACAAATCATTTCTGCCGTCACCATTGTGACTAGGTAGTGCAGGTAACTCATCATTCAAGTTTGAATGCAAAAAATATTTGACGACCACACACGGCGGCATATCAGGTGCACAAGCACCCATCTATGCACATATGCACATAAAGCATCCTAGTGGTCCATCAAGAAACCAACAACGCAGCGCAGGCGAGCTCGGGCGAGCATGGGCGAGCGGCGTTTTTGCGTTTCGCCCCCTGCGCTCACCTCCCCCAGCCCGACTCGTGCATTCCCCACCCTCCTCCTCAGACCGCTACCCTCTGTTGGCGCCTCACACAAGCCTCTCCTCCACCGGCGCCCTTCTCGGCGGCCCCCTGCTCGGCGACTCCCCATCCAGCCGCCGCCTCCCCCTCCAGCCGCCGTCTCCCCTCCAGCGCCACCACCATCTCGAGGCACCGTCTCGTGGCGAATAGGGTTAGGGAACAAAGGCCAAGAAGTTTTTTCTTGAGGGCCGTCCGGAACCAACATTCCCAGGAAAAAAGCAACCGTTTTTCTTCTGTAGTGTATCTTTATATCTTATTCATATACAGCAGAGATATCAACAAAGTGAAATCCTTGCTCTACTCATGTAATCCTTTGTTTATGTTAGAATTCCATCGCCAAGCAAGCATTTCACTTTGTTGATATCTCTGCTGTATATGAATAAGATATAAAGATACACTATAGAAGAAAAACAGTTGCTTTCTTCCTGGGAACGTTGGTTCCGGTCGGCCCTTAAGAAAAGCTTCTTGGCCTTTGTTCCTCGAGCGACTATAGTTTCGAAGAATCGCGCAAGATTCGTTGGTCGTGAAGGAGACGCTAACACACGTTTCTTCCACCTTCATGCCAACCACTCTAAGCGTCGCAACTACATCTACAAGCTCAAAGTTGCCGGGGACTGGATTGAGGGGCAATCCCAAATACAGGAGGCTTTCAACATGCATTTCGTCAACCTCATCGGGAAACCAGTCTCCTGTGCACACGTGTTGGACTTGGAGTTCCTCAATGTTCCTTCCGTCAACCTTTCAGCACTAGACGCTAATTTCTCCGAACAAGAGGTTTGGGAAGCCATGAAATCTCTACCATCAGGAAGGGCGCCGGGTCCAGACGGGTGCACCAACAATTTCTACATAAACAAAGGATTACATGAGCAGAGCAAGGATTTCCAGTTCAATGCAGACAGAGTGACTGCGAAAGATATAACGTCGGAATGGGCCCGGTAATTAAATGAGAAATTTTACACATAATGATAAATTGAAGCTGGAAGTTACATTATAACTAACTTTAAATTGGTCTTCTCTTTTCAAGCATAAAATTTCTTTCTTATTAGTTACTATGCCTTAAAGATGGACATGAGATAACAATCATATCTATCTTATTACATCTCGCAATACCATTATTAGAATCTACCAAACCTACCATCGACTCTATAACTAATACCATCATAAACAATAAAAGATGCTCACCACTAATACTACTAAATATGTCACCAAATCCATCTCTACCATCTACTAGCACCATCTATCAGCTGCCCCTACCTCAACCTCATCTTCCGCTACCCTTATGCCCCCAGCCACCCCCAGCCACCACCACTCTGCCCACATGCCCCCAGTCTCGGTCTCTACCGCCTTTATCTCTGTCACAGACTATTACGCCTGACTCCAGTCCTAATTCTCTTTCGGACTCCTCCAGCAACACTATCTCCGGCGCCCGTACCAACACCACCGCACGACACCAATCACATCACCATAGCCTCCGCTGGAGCTACTACCAGCTCCTACTTCGTCATCAACATCATCGAGCTCAACCACCAAAGTCAGAACCTGAACAGTCCTCTCCCCCTGTCTCTTATGCCTTCCGTCGTATTATCACCACCTAAGCTTCCTCCATCACCATCAACACAGCAGATAGAACTCTCAGCAAACACAACTCCACCACCAAGCAACATATCAGCTAGAACTCTCAGCAAACACACCATCCTCTCTCCTTTCTCCAACACAACACACAATCACACCGGATCCTCAGACCACACCAGATCCTGCCACACCAGATCACACTAGATCACTTGACCACATCAAATCCTCCACTGACCTGGATCCACACCAGATCAGTTCCTCCACACCGAATCAGATCATCAGACTTCCACACCAGATTAGAAGACCCTCCACCCTCAAAGCATCCACACCAGATCAGATCCTCCACACCGAAACATTGGGTCCTCCAGACCTCCACACTGGATCTCCCTACCTACACCACACTGGATCCGGATCACCAAATCACCATATCTCCTTCTCTCTTTTTTTTCTTTCCTTTTTTATTTTCATTTATTTTTCTTCCATTTCCTTTACTTTTTCTCCTTTTTTTCCCTCCCGCACGGTAGACCTCTGCCTTTCCTCTCTCTCCTTTCTTCCTCTTCCACTCATCTTCATCCCATAACCTTCTTCCTCACAAGCCCGATCCCAAACGAGCGCAACTCTTCCCCCGAGCCCCTTCTTCCTCTGCCGCCACACCGAAGCTCCTCCCCTTAGGCGCCGGCCCCCAATCGCCAGCTCGTGCCGCGCCGCCTGTCGCCTCACTCTCTCCACCGCCACGCCAGATTGCCTAGAGCGCCTTCTTTCTTCCTTCTTCTCCCCCTCGAGCGCCTTCTCCTCTGTCGCTCCGAGCCACCAAACTTCTCCACCACCGGCTTCGCACCACACAGAGCCCCTGAGCCACCAAACTCCTCCGCCGTTGGCTTCGGACCGCTCCCCGATGCACCGCCTCCTCGCCTTCCTCGCCCACGCCCGGATCCGGTCATCGGATCTCGTTGGCCCGCTACCCGAATCATCTTCTCGCCATCTCCACCGCCAACCAAGCATCAGATTTCTTCTCTCGAGCTCCATCGCTCCAAGACTCCTCCTCCACCTTCCGGCAATATTAGACTCTTACCTAAATTCTAATAACCCCGACACAAACACATAAAGATATCAATGACATTTTGAACTTTAATCTAGAAGGGAACGCGCTACTTCTTCTCTTCCATTCAACAAGGAAATAAAGGACAGGAGGCGCTGTCAGTGTACGCCAATATTATAAAATATCGAGATGTTGGAATAAAGCAGAGGAGCATAAATCATGCGCTGTACATGTACCTGCGTGATGTTGGTACACAGTCACAGTCTGTCAGCAAACAACTCCGAGGCCACATGAATTGGCCATCAGCAGAAGCATGAACACAATGTGAAGCATAGGTGGAATCCTCCTGATTGTAGTACTGAAATATAATAAATGCTACAATCACAACTTTACAGGTAAACTAGCTACCATCATAGGATCATGAACCTACCAAATCAATTTCGAGAATACTTAGATTCGTAAGATCAAACAATGGTTTGAATCGACTCGATCTAAACAACCTTGTGTGGCGTAAATCCATTTAGGGCTCATAAACAAAGCCATCTGTGATTATTTTGTCGAGAAAAAGAGAGCAGATACAACAACACTCAAATTAAACCCTAAATTGACTTTCCTATTGGTATACTAGTAGTATCTTCTTGTCAGACAAAACGAACAGGCAGCTTCATTGCTTCGGCCCGTTCATGTTTATGATCACCAAGCTAGCTCGCCAATCCGGTTATTTTAACTGCTTTTATATATACATTATCATGGCAGTGCGTCCTTCAGGCTCCTAGCATATTCTTCTAGCCTTCTCAACCCTTCTTTCGGAGAAGTTGCTTCACCTAACTGTTTCACCATTGCACTGCCAATGATGACTCCATCTGCACCCCACTCTGCAATCTGTGTCATTGATAGGCAACATCTTAATTAGCTTGTTAAATTTTGCAATAAAAATTTGTGGTGAATGAATCTAGCTAGCTAGTTAACCATTTACCTGCCTAACATGGTCAGGAGTCGATATACCAAAGCCAACTGCCACAGCTTTGTCAGTGACCTGCAGACAATAACAGAAGCTTTGTGATTGGCAGTACTCCTGAACTCAAAATAACTAGAGAGACGTAAACACCTGTATCGTAATAATACCATATAATTATATAGGACATTAGTTATTCTCATCGATTCTTAAATCGTGACGTTTGATTAATGTGCGGTCAAACTTATCTAACTTTGACTAATAATATATGAAAAACTATTTAGATTGATCATGAGTGAATAGTATCATTAGATTTGTCATGATAAATATTTTCATAATATAATAATTTTGTAATTTTTTACTAACAAAATCATATGAAAAGTAATGGTCAAAGTTATATAAGTTTGACTACATGTTTGGTCAAACGTCATGTATTTAAGAACGGAGGGAGTATTATTTCCTGATAAAGAAAGTGATGGCTTTTTTCTTTCGTGCAAACCTGCTTAATCTCCTGAAGAAGATCCTTGACACGCGGATTCACGTTTGGGCGGGGACCTGTAACTCCAGCAACACTTACCTGCGTTATACGATTAGGACAAGGAAATGTTAGTCCTAGTCACAACGCTAAACTTGCAACAACAACCACTTAGGGTTCTATCCATTGGCACTTACTAGATAAACAAATCCTTCTGAAGCTTTCGTGATTTCTTTCATCCTCTTTGCTGGTGTGGTAGGTGTTGTAAGTTGCACCTGCAGGCAATCGTGAAAAATATAAATTGCTAAATGGCTTAACATAACTCTTTTGTCTTCTGTTGTCGTGACACCACTGTAACTTTTTTCTGGGCCTGAACCCAGGCTGAAGATGCATTGGTCTAATCTCGAGTGAGAATCTATGTAGGCCCTAAATTTGACCAAAGGCAAGACAGCTACACAAAATACAAGCAAATTTCGCATGCACATTACATGACCAGGTGAGAGTGAGGACCAACCAGCTCTATGCCGTGCATAATGGCCTCGTTCCTCAACAACGCTGCCTCTTCCAAAGGAAGATCGGGTACTACAAGACCTACAACATAACAAGTGTAAATCAACAACCCTGATTGGCACAACTACTACAAGAGTCTAAATGTAAAATACAAACTACAAATATAATTTATGTAAAGTTAAGACATTAGTTCACAAAAGAGCATGCCACCCAGGTTCAAAAGCTAATCTATTATTGCAACAATAACCATTTTTCACCAACATACAGTAAAAAAAAATTGCAGAGAGCCAGAGATCATGGGATAAAGTTTATATAGTCATGCAACTTTAAGGAAACAAATAGGAAAGAAGCAGAACTAGCAATTTCTAGCCTATCTTTATATCTTATTCAAATACACACAGACATATCAACAAAGTGGAATGCTTGCTTGGCCACATTTGTATGATGGCATTCTAACATAAACAATGGATTGCAGAAACAAGGATTTTCTGTTGAATGCAGGCAGACTGACTGCAAAAGATATACCGTCAAAATTGGCCTACTAATCAAATGAGAAATTTTACACGCAATGACAAATTAAAGCTGGAAGTGATTATAAATTGAAGCTGAAAGTGATTATAACCAACTCTAAATTGCTCCTCTCTTTTGAAGAGTAAAATATATTTCTTCTTATGCTTTAAAGATGGCCCTCTGTAATTTTTTGCTGGAAATTTGGCACTGACTGAAATAATCAATCTACCTCATGTTTCCATTTTGAAATTCCTTGTTCATTGTTCGCTATCAATATAATGGAGAAGAGGAGGTAAGCTCACATCATATTAAATATAAACAGAAAATGCAAAAGAAAGAAACCTCTTTAAGTAATAAGTATAAAACATCACAAGTTTGTGTTGTTAACTATGTAAGAAAAATTACCATGTACACCAGCTTGTTTAATAGTAGTAATGAAATTCCGCACCCCACGCTTATGAATTGGGTTGTAGTATGTGAAAAGAACTACAGGGCATGATAGCTCAGGAATAACCCCCTTGAGCATCGCCATGACAGAATCGAGCGTAGTGCCTTTCCTAAGTGCTCGTGATGCAGAAGCCTGAAACGATGTGAAGCCAAAACTCAAAGTTGTAGCACGCCAATATTGCAACTGATAAGCGCAAAGAAAACCGAACCCATACCTGAATAACCGGTCCATCAGCCAGTGGATCCGAGTAAGGTAAACCGAGCTCAATGACATCTGAACCGCAGGAATCGAGAATCTTCAACGCTTTCGATGTGGTTGCCAAGTCAGGGTCACCGGCAGTGATGAACGGGATGAACGCAGTCTGAAAAACTTTCAAGATCAGACAGGCAGGCAAAACAGTTGTCGACGCACAGCCAATCTTGTTAACTAATTATGCAACGCGATAGATTTCCTGGTCTTGTTAAGTTAATTGTCATTGACAATATCAGGAAAGGAATATACAAGACAAGATCGATCGGCCTAAGCCATGTTCTTCCACAAAATTCAGCACCAAACCTCGCTCCACCATAGCACCAATTAACTCAGCCCCACGGCACAATCAGGAATATAACTACCTCCAAATCGAATAATTAGAAGCACGAATCAATGGTTAAGAAGACTTAAGAGCACCTTGCCCTGCTCCCGGAGCCTGGAGAAGGTCTCCGCGACGCTGCGCTTGCCGGTGGCCACGAGGCGACGATCGGCAATGGGAGCGGCGGCCACTGCCCTGGTCGATACCCCAGCCGCGCGGCGCCTCCGCAGAGAAAACGAAGCCGACGAGGAGGAGGAGGACGACGACGCGCCACCGGCAACGGCGGCAACCGAGGAAATGGAGGAGAGTGCCATGAGCGCCAGTGCCATGCGAGTGTCGGAGTGTGTGTGACAACGTACAGTCTAGCTACCGCGGTACCGCCTACCGGTCAGATGACGTGGACTTGGGCTCGAGACGAAACAACGTTACCAAGTTGAGTTGTGAGCTGAGGTGGAACGGGACAGGACTCCAGGGGGCTATTAATAGTGGAGGCCTCGTTAGCATTCGCCACGCCGCACGTGCGTAGATCGGTCACCTTCCTCTTCCCTTCTCTTCTCCTGGGCACTTCCCGTTTCTTCCGTGCTTATCTCGTTTCTTCCGTGCTTATCTGCAGACCCTTCTTTCACGTCACTACGGTGGGAGAGGGAATGACAGGCAATGGTGGACCAGAATTTTTAAAATAGGTGTTCGAACTATAGAGCTAGGTTATCTAGATATATCGATGCCATAAAATATTATTTCCTCAAAAAACACTGATACGACGATACACGTATATATAATAAAATACAAAAAATATAGGAATTAATGATTTTATATGAAGAAATGGACGATATAAGGAAATAGTAATGGCATCAATTAAACAACAAATTGTAGATATCAATTACAGTTGAGGAGGTGGAAACTAGAAATAGAACTATTTTAGCTCCAAGCTTCATATTTTGGTGAGTTATGTTGTTTTTGTAGGGTGCGGCCAAGATTTGTGCTTGGTGCTTGGCCGTTGTTGTTTTCTCTATTTTTTCTGTTCTGAGTTGTAGCAATTATACTGCTAAAATTTATTTTCTTTCTTCAATAGTGATTGGTAGAGCTCCTATCTTCTTTTTCAAAAAAAAAAATCTTGTGCTTGGTGCTTGGACGTTGTTGTTTTCTCACTTTTTTTCTATTCTGTGTTGTAGCAGTTAGACTACTAAAACTTATTTAATCCTCTAATAGTGATTCGTAGAGCTCCTGCTTTCCTTTTTTTTAAAAAAGATTTGACAATTGCATACCTTACTGATCCTGCTCTTTTCCCGTCAGCAAGAACCCCATCTAAGAATGTTCCTTCCATAGAGTAAAAATTAACATGTAAACATATGTAACAAGGGCACAACTATCTGTTCATTGTCCAAGGCAAAGATTGTATTTTTGTACAACATCCATTGAAAAGAATCAAGAAAGCAGAGGAAGGGGCTAGACTCCAGAAAGAACAGGAGCTGGAGCAGAGCCAAGCAGAAGAAGTGGTGCACGTGGAACACACCTAGATCTGGAGAGAGGACGATGACAGCGAGCTGGATATGCTGCCCCCTTTCCATCGCCACGCTCCCTCCTGGCCACCGCGTTGCTCTCTTGGTGTCGCCTACTCCCTTCTTCCCTGTTTGTTCGCGCTATCACCTGCTTGCTCGCGTCGCATCTCTGTTCGCTCGTCTTGGTGACTTGACGCCACCTCAAGCCCTACCACGCCTGCTTGCCGTCAAGGACGAGCGCCGTGTCCACCGACCGTCGTTCGCCTTTGTAGCTCACACCTCCGCTCGTTCGTCACTTGGAAGTCGGAGCCCCCCACCCCCAAACAACCACAGGATGAGAGAGAATAGAGGTCAGGGTTTGGTGGGCTGAAGTACGAAGGAAAATGGGCCTAATGTATTACATAGCCCGCACATAAGGTGTAGGGAGTACAGACTGAATTCATTTGCGGACACAAATATATAATTTTGATTTAACTAATAACATTTACATCTAATATACCTATTGTATATCAAATATTTTTTTTTTAAAAAAAATAGGTATTTAGCTGAACACCCTTGACCTATAGAGGGTTCGCCTATGTTGACAGGTGCTATGACTCTCTTAATATCAAACAATTGCAGGTATATCTCTCTGTGTTCCAAGGAATTTTGTTTGAATCATACTATTTAGCTTCTCTTATTAAATCCAAATATACCACATAGCACAGTTGGTCACTATCATCTCTGATTCCCATCTCCACCACTACACACCGCGTATTTCCTGCATGTGTGCATCTATACGCTATCTTACGCTTGAACCGTGGTCTATAGTCACACGATAGACCGTCACACTGTTTTGAAAAGCACTCGATGCTCGCTGAGACGCTGATTGCGGTGGCATGACATGGTGGTCCCTAGCTAGCTGCCACACGTCAGAGAGCTGGAGGCTGCACCGGGCCGGGTTTTGAACGCCCGCCCACGTGGACGTGACTTTTTTATTTTTAATCTTTTTTTTAAAAAAATATTTTATAGGCAGTCTTTTACTAATTTTATTTCTAATTCTAACTTTTTTGTCAAGCCATGACCTATGGTGTGACTAAACTATTCTGTCACACCGTCGACCATAGCGTGATCAAACTGTGATGTCACGCTACCGATCCCTTTAGACACGTTCGTTTTTTGTCACGCCAAAAAGAGTGGCGTGACAGCACCCGTTTATCACGTCGATATCTGTGACGTGACAACGTGTTTTTGTCACGTCATGTATTATGGTGTGATTAAATAGGTTAAAATTGAAAATAAAAATAAGAAAACACTATCTTTAAATATATATTTTTTAAAATAGATTAAATAATAAAACGAGTTCCGTGGACGTCAGCTTCCCTGGCTCCCGCGGTCCCGTGCAGCACCACGCGGAGCACATGCGATGACTGACCGGGAGCGTACGGGCGGCTGATGACGATCCGACGGTAACGTCACCTGGCATTGATCTGTCGGTTTCGTCTTTCGTATTTGCCTCCAGCCTACGTACGCGCGTACTGGTTTGCACGTACACTCGGTTCGACCAAGAGTGTTCTTGGATCGAGCTACACGGATGCATGCTGAGCTTGACCACCGCGTTAGCTCAATTTGTGTCGAACTATACGCATCTTTTCTATTCACATGTTCCGGTTCAAATCGTAGAATTCGTCAATCCGCGAAATAGCAAATAAAGGAATTTTTCGGAAATATTATTATTTAAAAAAATTACAAAAATAAATAATCGAAAAAAATTACAAAACTAAGCTATTGTCGCTATTTTCCAAATGGCGATAGTAGTCTAGATAATGACGACAGTAACTCAGAACAGTGCAGAGAGATCCTTGTCGCCAGTTGAAATAGCGATATAGCCTTATCGCCACCCCCAAATGGCGACAGAACCCTATCGCCATTTCAATTAGCGACTTAGAACAGTGCAGAGAGGTTCCTATCACTAGTTGAAATGATGATATGGCCTTATCGTCACTCCAAATGGCGACAGGATCCTATCGTCATTTCAACTAGCGACAGTGACATCTGTCTGTTGTTTACTGTCTATTTCCGATCACATATTTTGTGGACAAAATCACAATAATATTACAAAACATTCAGCTCAAACATCATCACTTTTTTTTCGACAAATCACAATGATATTACAGAATATTCAGCGCAACGTCCTCACATATTTTGTTGACAAATCACACTGATATCACAAAATATTCAATACAACGTTGTCACCTAGTTTTTCAACAAATCAAAATAAGATTACAAAATACTAAGCACCACATATTTCAACAAGACGAATATTTTTTGTGGCCGCGACCTCAACGTCCATCATGTTGAACGTCTCGAGTTGGGCAATCGGATGAGGTTCCCACAGCACTGTCCAGACTGTTGATGTCTCCTTCATCCTATAGATTTCTCGTAGAGCATTTTCTGAAGGTGTGCTCAAACTCCCTGCAAATGGGGCACTTCTTCGTACGACGTCCGACTTCTGCTTTGTCCATGTCGTTCCTGATACGCCGTATCTGTCGCCGCTTAACCTTTCCCTTCAGTCTATCAATGTCTGCGACCCAGATAAGTTGCTGCCAGGTCGGATGGCCAGTGAAATGGCTAACCACGTCGTAACCATATAGCTCTGCACTCCATGTTTGCATCACCTCCTTCTTGTTAAAATAATCAGAGAAATACTGGCCGGGATGCTACGCCACCGTCGAACATATAGCCATGACATGTGAGCAGGACCTATGCAGAAGAAAAGGCCTGCTGCAAGTGCATACGCAACTAGCACGGCGTAGCGTGCACTCGTGGGTGATTATCTCGCGGTTCATCCCGCGACGTCCTTTATCCCTGCCAAGATAGTTAGAGTCGAGATCCTAAGTTGGATCGATTTGCCTTCGGTAGGATCGAATCGTAGTATCGAATCGTAGAATCGGTGATTTTACGGAATTATAAAAATACACATATTTAACATCTATACCATAAGTTTGTATGATTTTTATATGGTTTACCACTTACTTATAACCGAAAAAGGGACAAAATATTTTTTATCGCACAACAGAAAAGCATTATGGTACTGACTTGATATGTGATATAGTTCTGAACTACAAGGGAACAACCAATAACCATGACTAGTTGACTAAAGGCAAGACAGGTACACAAACGAAGATTTTTTTTAAAAAAATTTATTATTTTAAAAGACAATTACAAAAAAAATAGCCACCACAAAAATTTACAAAAATAGCTCCATACCGCTAGTTGAACTGGCGATAGAGACCCTGTTGACCCCCTGTCGCCGGTCCAGCTCCCTGTTGCAATTTGAACTGGCGATAGGGAGCTGAAACTCTAAACTAGTTAGTCCGTTTGTGATTTTCGTAGATTTTCAAGGGTACGAAATCTGTTAGACTCGCAATAATATTTTGTGATTATCGTATGTTGTTCTAGTGCGGTGAATTTCTAAAGAATCTTGTGAGGAAGATTAAGGTATCAATGATTCGTAAGTAGGAAGGTAAGTGATATTGCGATGCGCCCGGGAATTCATACATGGTTGAGAACTTTGGAGAAATGACCTCTTGCATAACATTGCTCATGTACTTGCACTGCATATTATATAAGGAAACAAATGTGAATTTGTCATTACTATCAAAACTACGACAAATCGCACTGATATTATATAACATTCAGCAAAATGTCATAACACTTAGGCTCGTATTCAATTCAGTCCAAAAAGCATTTCACTTGGGCCCTCGTCCTCCTCGTCAATCTAGGAGCATCTGTGGGTAGCTGTGGCAATGCTTCGGGGGCCTGGTCAGCACTTAGGCGACCCTTTTCACTGCCTCCCTTCTGTGCATCTTGGTCCGCTCATCCAGAATTTTTCAAAGTGCTTCGAACTTCCGCTGCTAGTTCTGATTGGACAACCACTTCAACAGGTTCATCAAGTCCTTGTTGCGGGACTTCTTGTAGAAGTTTGCACCCAAGTGCCTCATGCACCACCTGCTCTGCAGATCCGTTTCAACAGGTTCATCAAGTCTTTATTGATGACGAGGGTGTAGAACTATTATGTGTTCCACTCGGATGGAACCGCTTGCTGGTCCATATCATCCTCGTCATCGGAACCTTCATCTTCTGATAATGCCATGCAGTCCCGGTCTTCGAGATCCATTCTTTGCCTGACCAAAGGAGCTACTTCCGAAAGGTATTCATCGACATCATCATCAACTCCAGAAGCTTCGGCCATAGTGTGCGTCGCGGTGTGACTGGAGTCCCCGACTTCTTCTTCGGCGTCAGCACCCCCTTCTTGTTCAGACGTGGATGGAGGAGTGGGCTTGGTATATGCCTGAGCCAGAAGGACCAAATTCCACCCACCCTCTCTCGCCATGCGTACATATGACTGCCATAAATTTGTTCCCTTCAGCTGCACTAACTTCTAATATGTGGGTTGTGCTGCCCGGGGGGCAAGGCGACTCAATGTCAGTTCGTACACATCACGATCCACTTGGAATGTGTGAAAAAACCACCATAACATAGTGCCCCATGTACGCTGCTCTAGTCTTGCTAGGGGCACGGTTGCCGATTGGAAATAACGCAAATCAATCCCCTCGGGACCCTCCATAATAGTCTCCTAACCGTAGTAAATTTTGAAATTGGCAACGTTGGATATATTTGATGTGCTGCACCATAAAGAACATTTTCACGATTAACCACATATCTAAAACTAGACTACCCACTGAAAAGAATTATGTAAAAGATACTGCACTACGTAACCGTGCATCTAAAACTATGTAATCCATTCGGTTAAAACAATTACCCGACAGGTGGGCAACCGGACAGGTAGTGCTTCGCTAGCATCTCTCCTCCCCTCCACTCCTCTCTCTTCCCTCCTTCTCTTTTTTCTAAATAAAAGCAAGTCTTGTGCCGAATTTTAGGGTTTAAAGGAGTTTTTATAGGGTCATGCTTCCTTGTCGCCATTTGAACTATCGACAGCTACATGTCGCCATTTGAACTGGCGACAGGGAGATGTCGCCAGTTGAACTGACGACAGGACCCTAAACCCTAAACTGGTTGGTGTGTTTATGATTTTCGTAGATTATGAACGGTACAAATATCTTAGACTTGCAATAACATTTTGTGATCGTCGTATGTTGTTGTACTGCGGTGAATTTATCAAGAATTTTGTGAGGACGATTGAGGTATTAAAGATTCGTAAGTAGGAAGGTAAGTTATATTGCGATGCATCAGAGAATTCACACACGGTGCACAATTTTGAACAAATAATGCAACGATAACAATACGACAGTTGACCGGACAAGAGGGGTTACAAGGCACGCAAGCTAATGAACCAAGGATGGTACACGCATGTCTTTAGGAAATTAGAAATACATGGGACATATGGACAAAGAGGGTCGGACTACTACGTGGACCGGGGCCATTTGCCATTCCTTGCGAGCTCGGCGTTGTACTCCTCGCAAGCCGCCTTGGCTTCGACCGCCATTTTCCTCTTTTTCTCATGCTCCCTCTCGTGAGCCTCACGCTCACTGCGCCTGCACGCCTCGAGACGGGCCTGCGTTTTCTGCTAGATACGTTGGTTATGCTCTTCGGTGTAGCACTCCTCCTCTCTCTTCTCACGGTCCATGTTGACATCCCATTCCTCGAAGTCAAGAGTCCACTGGTCGTGTTGGTGGATCTCTAAGTCGATCCACTTGTGGTAGCCACATAGCGGATCGGGTAATACGGATAGACCGAAAAGGTTGTTAGTGTGGACTTTGAAAGAGAAATGGTATGGAAACATATTGCTACATAGACCTGTTCAAAAGGCAGGTCGGGCCGGGCTTGAAAAGCTCGGCCGAAAACGGACAGGCCCGAGCTCGATCCGGCCCAAAAAAATCATTTTTTGATTTAAAAATAATATTTTTAATCATTTTTTTAGAATAAAAAAGTGATATTTAATTTATTTTCAAAATTAAAAAATAGATTTTCACTGTTTTTATTCATTTTTTCGGGCCTTTGGGCTTTCGGGCTCAGGCTTCGGGCCGAAAAGTCAGTCCCAGGCCCATCCCGAACAGAGTCAGGCTCGGGCCGGGTCACCCGTGAACACCTCTGCTGCTACATGTCCTTACCGGCTGCTGATAGCTGCTCGTGTCCCAACGGCGGTCAAGATAGTCGTAGGAGTAGTTCGCGCAAGCCCAGTAACGCATGCCCAGATTGAGTCGGTGTTTGGATTTGAAGAACTTGCATATGTCTCTTCACCAATTAAGGGACAGCATCTCCCCCTCGGACGGGTGTTGCGGCGAATACTCGGTTGGGATCTTCTGGTAGGTGTTACTGCTACGGGGGGCAGCGTCATTACGGGGAGGTGGCCTCCTAGCACACTTACATTATTCCTCTTGGGCCGCATACTCCCTTGTAGTTCGTATATCTCCTCCAAGTGCTTCTCCATCTGAGCGAGATTGTGTTGAAGTCTGGATGTAGGAGAGCCTGGAGTGGAAGGGGTGGTATTTATATGTCGAGCCGGCGCTGCATACGTGGCTGAATTGTAATTCGATTGAAGGAAAATCACATCCGCGAGGCAGCGGCCCTGACTCGTTGGGTCACGTCGCTGTGCAAAGCTGACTTGTCGAGTCATGTCGCTGCGCAAAGCTGACTCATCGGGTCACATCGCTGCGCAAAGCGAACTCGTTGGGTCACGTCGCTGGGCAAAGCTGACTTGTCGGGTCACGTCGCTGTGCAAAGCTGACCGTGCAGCTGAGAAGTCTCCACAGAGAACTGGGTGCCATGCTAGTCTAAGAAGAAGTCCTCGGAGTGTGCCTCCTTGTGTGACAAGTAATCGTCCTCCCAAGGTGGTGGTTGATCTGTGAAGCCTGACATTACGCATGTAATCATGGCGAAAATCTCAAAAAATGACGTCATGCGAGCAAGCAAGGTGGTCATACCTGGTGGCACAAAGGCGTGCTCCGACGACTCCACGTACTCCTGCCTCACGTGCCAGTGGAGCTCAGGACCTGCAAGAGAAGATCACCATCAGTAACTAGTGGGGTTCAAATAAAGAAGTATTATGTTGCATATGTAATCATGGCGAAAACCATGAAAAAAGACGTTACGTAAGCAAGTAAGGTGTTCATACCTGGTGGCATAAAGGCGTGCCCCAACGAATCTACGTACTCTTGCCCCGCCTGCCGGTGCAGCACAGGACCTGCAAGAGAATATTATCGTTAGTAACTAGTACGGTTCAAAATAAAGAAGCGGAAGTGGATCTCTCATGCTCACCTCCAAAATGTCCCGCAGTGCTCCCAACACGGTGCCACGACGATACATCTGCCATGTCTGGGGTAGGAGCCCGTGGAAGTGAACCACCTTGGCTGACCCCTCGTCCTCGCACTGGTCGGTCCACCGGGTCCCTCGGCGTGCGACGGAGCGGTAGAATGCGTAGTCTGGCTGGGTAGGGTGCGTGTCGAACGTCGCAGCCTCGTGTTGTGGTGGGTCGACCATGACCTGAACGCAGAGAAGCCTTGTCCGACTGGCGTATCACTCCATGTACTCTTCGTACGTCCTGGGGTCGTAGGGGGCATCCTCCTGGACGAGGTCGTCATAGGTCCTGAGACAAGCCGCAACCCAACAGGACATCTTGTTCAACCAGGAGCCTGTGCCACGTACTTCCTTCCTAGTGTACCTGTGGACGGCAAGACAATTATTTGGTCGACACGTAACGTACATTGTACGAAAGAAGTAAAGCGTGAATTTACGTATGAACATGCGCTGGCACCCGCGTCCCCCACCCCACAGGGCTGGGACCTCCTGTCGCAGACCGAACTGGCGCATGACCCGCTGCACCTAGTACTCCTCCATGAAGACACCGTGCACCAAGTCCCTCTGCGTGTACCAGTACACGTAGTCTCGCGTGCATAGGCTCTACAGTCCTTCGGGCGTGCACGCGTGCACCCTCTCCTGAGTGTACGATGTCTAGATGATGCAGTCATCCGTCAGCTAATCGAACATCGTAACTAGACCTGTTCATGGGCGACCCGGCCTGAGCTCGACACGTTTTTCTGGGCCGGGCTTTTACCTCGGGCCGGGCTCGGGCTTGTTAAGTAAGTCCAGAATTATTTTCGGGCTGGGCTCGGGCTGGAAATTTTAACCCAAAAAGTCGGCCGGCCGAAGCATCGCCACCACCAAGGTCTTGTCGCCTTGCACTTGTGCACCATGCGGTCCATGCCACCATAAGGGCTGGCCCATAGGCCAATAAGGCCATTAATCCTCCCAACCCTAGCAGAGGCAGAGCTCTCCCAGCGGCGCTTCCTCCCATTGCGCTCCCCAAAGTGCTTCCCGGTTGTGCTCAGCAAAGGTGCTACAGATGGCGATCTTGGTCAAGAAGTTAAATTGGTTGTAATGAGTTGTTCTGATTTTAGTGTCATGCATTGTTCTGACTTTGGCTTGACATTGTATGCAATCTCATTCTGTAATCTGTATTTACCACCGGGCTTCGGGCTTTAGGATTTTGTGTCGGGCCGGACTCGGTCCTGGAAAATGCACTGGAGCCGGGCCACATTCTGGTCTCGGGCTCAGTGTTTTATCACTGGGCTTTTGCAGGCCCGGCCCGGCCCTGCGTTTGAACAAGTCTAATCGCAACGTACTCTGAGTAGGACCCTGTGAAGCGATCGGCTTGTAGGTGACCCGTGGATTATAACAACGGAAACTTATCACTCGAAATTGTGATTACATTATCAAAAATGATAAATGATCGTGAAAGTAACCTGCAACATCCCAAAGTGTTGTTACCAAAATAAAAATAAATAAAGATACTATTCTATTGGTTTTTCCGAAATTTGAAACAGTTTGATTGCTTTATTTGAATTTATGAAGTTTCAAAAGTCAAAATTAAAATTTATTTGAAGTTTTATTTGAGTTAAAGTTGAAAAATAACATTTTAATTAATTTCTAGAATTTTCTGGATTTTTAAAAGTTTTTTCCTAAATATTTTAAAGCCAAAATATTTTTGTGCAAAATTAAAAGCCAAATTTAAGTTGAAATAATTTTATTAAGTGCAAAATAACTCTAGGAATTTCTGTGAATATTTCTAGAATTTTTTGATTTTATTTGCTATTTTCTAAAGCCCTTTTTGATTTAACTGATTATTTAAAATAGAAAAAAATCAATGGAAATTCCAAAACGTCTTTGGGCCGAATCTCACTGTACGGCCCATCTTTCCCCACGCTTTTGGCCCAGCCAAGCAGCCCGTTCTCGACGTTGGATCAAAATCCAACGACTAACACGTTCGCGGACGCCCTTCCCAGCCGCCTCCTCCGCGCGCGATCTTGACCGTCGGATCAAGATCCGACAGCCAATCGCACCCTGCCCCTTTCCATTTTTGGCCAGTCGCTGCAGGTGGGCCCGCCCGTGTCTTCTACCTCGCCTCCCCCTTCCTCACGCAGGCCCGCACACGGCCGCCATTTGCGCACGGCCAAGCTCCTTCGCCGCCGAAGATTTCGCCTCCTCCCCTTACGCAACCGTGTGCATTTAAATCCATGCGACACGCCTCTTCCATTCCCGGCCATATCACCCTTAATCGCACGCGCATTCACCAGAAATTTTGAAATGGCCGCCGTGACCGTCGCCGCTTTGATCTCCCTCTCCCGGTCTCCTCTGCCCCTATAAAAGGAGGCATGGTGTGCCCCTTTCATCCCTCACCCGCTCCTCCTCCCTCGCTCCCACCTCGCCGAAATCGGCATTTTACATTCGCCGGCCGCAAGCTCTTCTTTTGGCGAGTGCGCCGCCGTCGACGACGCTCCGTCCCCGAAACCGCCACCATCAGCTTCGCCACGTCGCCATCTACCCGGTGCTCGCGCCGCCATCGCCAAAGAGTGACGGGAACCCTCGCGCCACCGCGAGCCCGAACTGGCTGCCGCCGGCAAACCCCTCATGCCCTAGCCCCACCGAGGTGAGCCCTAGACTCCCTGCGATCTCCTCTACCTGTTGGTGTGCTCGCTGGCCGCCACCGCACCACCAATCACCGGCGACCCTAGGGCCAAGAGCGCCGCCGGCCCGTGCCCACATGGCACCGCCACGTGGGTGCCATGTCACTGCCACCTCGGTGCCACCTAGCGCCACATCACCTTATTCGCCTACGTGGCTGCCCCGTCACCACTTGCGTGGCGCTGTTGTGGCGACTGTTTCAACCGAACGGAAAAACTGAGCGACGACGTCATGCTGACGCCATAATCGGATTTTCCTTTGTTAAAATAATTCCAAAATTCTGAATAATCTTATTAATCATTATTTCATGTAATTTTGAAACTTCCCGAGGTTCGTTCTCCTTCATACGAACTCCGACTTCATCGATTCAAATTTCTAAATTCATATAAATTCAAGATCTAGCTAACTAAACTAAAATTATTTAATTTGGAGTTCATTTGAATCTTCATTTGAATTTTGTTTGAATTTGGCTTATTTTCGCGTATAGATTTCGACGACTTCGGAGAGTCAGATTTCAACGCCGTTTGAGAGCAACTAATTGAGCAAGGCAAGTTATACCTTTGATCATATTTGAATCTCAGTATTTTAAATTATTTAAATTATATTTTTAATTATTATTGCATGCGTATTTATATTCAAGTAATTTAAATTCCCGTTTTAAGCTTTATAGTTACTCCCAATTCCCTTGTATGGCCAATAATTGTCAAGAGAGGTGGCAGGGAAAATATTTCCGATTGTGATGTAATCTGGAGTTAGAATTTGATGTTTGGATAATAAAAGTGGATTGTGGGTAGATGTTTAACGATAAAGAAAGATTGTTGATGGATATCAGATTAATGAATGTTGAATTACAGAAATAGATAATTACTGACAATGAACTATTAACGGATGTTGATTATAGAAATACACGATTGTTGGATATTAGATTAAAGAATTTGATTATTGTTGAGATTGAATTATAGAAATATATTCTTAGGCATCGGATTATCGGGGATGGAATTATAGGATTACATAATTAATAAACATGGGTTTGTAGATATACATTATGGTTGGATACTGAATTATAGAATCATGTGATTATTAGATATTGGATTATATGAATACATGATGACAGGATTAGCAATTCATGATGTTAAACTTTGGAGGATTAGTTGGATCAAGTTGTATGTATAAAACTCTGTGGGATCAATGGGAAGAATTAGTTATATTGGTTTATTGGATTGTATTAATTTTGGATTGTAGGAGTAGATGGTTGTTGAATATTGAACTATATGACTAAATGATTATTGGACTATAGCCTTACATGACTGTTGGATAATAAGTATACATGACTGTTGGATAATAGAGATATATTATTATCGGATGTTAGATTGTAGAAGTAGAGTATTGTTGGAGGATGGATTGACAATGTCGGGTTATAGAGATAGACAATTTATGGATATTGGATTATTGGAAGTTGAATTATAAGAATACAATATTGGAGGTTGACCTACTGACCTTGAAATTGACAATTCTTGAACATTAATCCATCATACCTTGTTGTCCTAGATAAAACTCTTGTTAATACAATAGTGTTAACAAGATGCTTTTGATTGAAAAACTTTATGCTTAGTCAAAGCTTAGACAAAAAATGTTTGATTTGGGGAATTTCAGCCAAAAATCAAATGTTGTTTAAATTGTATACATAGCATTGGTGTGTTATGGAAGTTTATAAATGACTTTGTAAAAAATGAAATAAAATGTTGGTTTGGACTTGGGCGAAATGGGTGTTTGGATGTTGCATGTTTATGCACGGGCTCAATCTGGTTAGGGTTGAGGCCTAGGGGTTATTTTGGAAGTCGCCCAAGTTAGTTAAGGACCGGTCTTCGAGCCGCATCTTGCTAAGCCACATCGTACTACCACATGTCTTGAATGGGCGGGACCTGGCTGACTAATTTGCAATGTTCCACCGTAGTCGTTCCGTTCAGATGCGGTGGGTAGTCATGTTATGACATACGTTAGTCCCACCTGGCGCAAAAGGGGGCTAGGAACTCTGCGGATTTCTATCTAAAGGGGGTGAAACCTTAGCGAGGGGGGACTGCGGTGGAATGACGCATTGTAAAAGCCTTGACACGTGCTCTAGAATGCTTACCTAAGGTAGTGAGCGGTGGTATCGATGGATGCCAAACAAACTAGAGAATTCTTGTCATGTGGGTAAAGCTGTACAACCTCTGCAGAGTGTTAAGAACTATTCGAATAGCTGTGTCCATGGTCATGGACATGCTTGGTGAAGCCACTCAAAGTTAGACTTGGATTTTGGTTTTCAAAAGACTTTATCAAATGGTTTATTCAAAGGGGAAGTTGGGCGGGAAGCCATGTGATAGGAGCGTATCCTTCACCATTCATGTGTGAATGTTATCTGACTATAAAACTTGAGAATTTATAAAATGAATTTTAGTTATAGAATAACTGTTTTGGAACTTAGTACATGTATTTAAAGAAAATACTGCTTTACGCAAATTCAACCAATAAGCCTTCCTTTGACATATCCTTGCGTGAATTATAATCTGTTACTGGGTGTAACTTGCGAGCACGGTAGTTGTGCTCATCCTTACTTTATGCAAATAAATTTTAGAGGAGAAGGACTTCGCTACCGCTGTGGATCTCGACGACTAGGCCGCTACCCCAGTCGATTGCATGTGGCAGATCAGCTGGACTCCACTACTTTTTCGTCTTCCACTGTGTTTCTTTAATGTTGGTTTGTAAACCTCTTTTGTAATAAACTCTGTTGATTATTAATAATATTGTGCGATTTATGGATGTTACCATATCTGTTTACTGTGTGAACTAGCTACTGATCATGGGACTAGTTCAGAATTGCACAAAGGATTTGGGGTGTTAATCCCAGGTCCGACATAACTGGTCGGCGACACCACACCGTGCCCATGGTCGGTCGGTCCACAGCGTCGTCCTCGGCATACAAGCTGATCGCGTACACTCCCAAGTCCAACTGTGGTCGTCCGATTTGGAAGGGCTCGAAAGACCATAGTTGCAGAAGTAGCGGTATCCGAAGAGGATGGAGTTGTCCTGGGCCCGGTGGCACGCGTCGCACAATATGCGGTACGTCGTGCACAACACGACTAGACCCCAGCGTGGGTCGATCTCGACCATCGCCGATCTGCCCGACCACGTGCGTCTGGGACGTAGTGCTTATCGACGTTGTCGCCGTGGGATCCCAGGAACATGACTCACCCGAACAGCCACAACAGGTAGGCCTCAAAGTGCCTCCTAACAATGACGTCGCCTGCGTTCTCCGCCATACGCTCGGGCTGCAAGAAGACATGTACATGTCATCAAGGTTCACATATGAATTGATGCGAGAGGATAGTAGTTACAAAGACTTACGTGGAATTGGCAGATCCGCACGGAAGGTGGAACATGTGCGTCTCTGGCCTCCAACGGTCAACCAGCGTCGTCAGTAGGGCCGAGTTGTATGGAAAACGCCTAGATGTACGACCAGGACCGCGGTCCTGGTTGTCCTCCCACGTCGCATCCACCATCCTCGCTAGTGGAAGGAGGCTTGCCGCTCTCAACCTGCGTCGAAATGATTAAGAACAACCGTGACTGCACACAAGTAGTTAGACCGCGATTAAGTGCATGAAGGTCGAACTACCGCACCTCGTAACCCGCAGGTGCGACCTTCATGCCTCGGTGGCCGTGGCGCCGCAAGCGCGCTGGCTCAATCGGTGCCTCGCCCTCCGGAGGGAGCATGGTACTGAGGTGGCTACGGTGATGCACGTCAATCACCGGGTCAAGCAACTCATAGTGGCATGCGTCCGTCATACCTAAAAATTAAGTGCATGCATCAAAATTACGAAATATGTACAAAAACCAAATTTCCTACTTTAAAAATAATTTTCTGCGTTAACAAAATAATTACCACAAAAAAAATGGAAACCAAATTTAAGCTACTCAGCATTTGAAACAGATTTTTAATACGGTCTTCCAATTTAGAGGATATTTTTAAATATTTTCCAAGTGCAAATATAAACAATAAACAAAGTTCATCCTATTTTTCTAGTTTCCTAGTTTAAAATTAATTTTTGACATTATAAATATAATTACCAGACACAAATGGGAAGTTAAATAAAGCTGGAATTATTTTTTAATATTTGTAATAGGCGTCTTCCTATTTCTGCAGATTTGTCATAAATCGTTTGAGTAATGTAGCATTCATAACATAATTTGACATAATGTACAAAGTTGCAAAAAAAAAATGTACCTACAAGATGGCCGACCGGATTTGATGCTCTGCCAATCATTCTCCTCCGCGACAAACTGGCAGAGCTTATCTTCCTCTCCTCCTCTATCTATTTTTTCTGAAATTAA
The DNA here is from genome assembly GCA_036346405.1 of Phyllostachys edulis. Taxonomy (NCBI): domain Eukaryota; kingdom Viridiplantae; phylum Streptophyta; class Magnoliopsida; order Poales; family Poaceae; genus Phyllostachys; species Phyllostachys edulis. Next base: position 7,492,742 of record CM070550.1, on the reverse strand, counting down.
AATAAGTTTTAGAGTGATTTCTCCAGATTTTTTATGTATGGGATTCTGTCGCTAGTCCTAACAACAGAAAAACTATTCAATTCAGGTAGCCGGTCGACAGTAAATCATGACTAGTAGTACTATTGTAGACAGGGGCGGATCCAGTAAGATCCACCAGGGTGCACAGGACACCGGGTCCAAAATCACTTTATATATATACACATATATCTCATATTCTCATGTATGAAAATACTGGATGCACAGGACACCCATTGGCCAAAACGAAGGACACCGACGGACTCAGGCGCCGAGGCGCGTTCACGTGGTAGCGCTACATGACTTGGCGCTGGGCGAAGAATCGCCGGGCGCCAAGCAGACTAGCCGACCGAGAGAGCTGCATGCCCAGCGCCCACCACCGAAAGCAATCGGCGAATCGCATGGCTCCAAATGAGGCGAAGCGCCACAGGCCCAGGCTCAGCAGTGCAAAGAAAGCATATGCCGCATCTGCAAGCGGGCGTGATACATGGGCGGCGTCGCGACTCGGCAACTTCTAGAATTCCACCGCCGGTCGAAGTGTCGAACCACCGAGAGTTCGAGATTCCTAGCAATGATGCAGCCGATGTGAAATCCCTCTAATAAACCCTAGTCCAATTCCAAATCCCCATCCAAAATTCCAATTCCTAAGCCGTTTGCCTCTCCTACTTGGATTGGTGGCGGCCGCCACGCCATTCGCAATGAGCCGGGAGGAGGAGGAGGAGTGGTGGTCAGCCGGCCGCCGTCTCCTCGTCGACCACATCTCCACAAATGGTTCTTGCCGGCCGATCGGCATCTCCCATCTCCCACCTCGTGCGGTTTGAGGTCCCTTTTCCTTGCTAGATGTAGGCATGTAGTGATGTTGTGCGGTGCCTCAGTTTAGTCTCGAATCTCCATTCGCCTTCTCGTGTGAGATCGTAGCGTGAGCTGATGGGTGGGTTCTGTTTGTTTCGGTTTGGCCTCTTGCGAGCAGTGGATTTTTATTTTGTTTATTTTGGTCTAAGTGGTTCGGTTCACTGTTGTGCATGTGGCGATGAGTGCAATTTCATAGCTGCTCTTTATTAGGTTTTAGTTTAGTTGATTCTGCTTGACTGCTTGTTTGCCTACAGTTGAGAGATGATTTTCAGCCATGAAAATTGTGAAAACATATTTGCGCAATCGCATTAGCGATGACTTCTTGAGAGATAGCCTTATTTGCTATGTGGAGAAATGCGAAATGGGGAAGTTATCAATGATACTGTAATTCATCGCTTCTAGAACTTAAGGGAGTGTAGAAAGAAATTATAAAGTGTAATGTACTTATCTTTGTTTCGATAAATTCATAATTCTTTTACTAAGTGATTTCTTCTACTTTTGTTAGGCTATCAAGGTCAGATGTTGTTTTTTGCCGATGCCGACCATCTTTTGTCCATGGTTTGGAACTTTATCCATCATTTATTTACTTTGCCACAGTTAACCAAAACTACTACTAGGAGTGTAGGATTCTTTGTTTTGGTAAACACTTTGATGGCTATTTTTTTCATCCATCATGTTGAATTATTTAATACATTACTATTCTAATTTCTATACAACATTGCTTCGTAATTAGATATGTGTAGAGTCAAAACCAAGTCAGGCTCGATGGGCTTCAAGATGAGGCACGACACTTGTTCTGCCTAGCCGCAAGATTAAGACGATAGTCGTGCAGTGTGCTTCGGCCGACACCCCAAGACGACGGCCGGGCACTCAACGAAGACGTAATAGGCCGTGCCGCCAGCACTCCACCTGCACTCAAGACGCACCAAGTTAGGGCACTACAAATCGCTTTTAATATACATATATAATTTTATTTTTATTTACTAATATTTATATGATTTTCTTTCCATTTTTAATACTTATATGGTTTTATTTTGTAGTTTTTAAATTTTATATAGTTCATTTTATAAGTATATATAAATTTATTTTGGTTTTTCTAAATATATATATATTTTATAGGATTGTTTTTCAATTTTTCATGTCTTATGAGCTAAAAGACACATGTTTTAACGTCTAGCTATTTGAACATTAATAAAATTCTATTACATTTTCAATATGGTTGTCTCATTGTTTTTCAATTTTCATGTCAACTTCTAATTCTACACATTTTTCTAATTTTTTTGATTTTTGGAATTTTTTGATTTTTTTCATTCTGGCGGGCCAAATGGGCTAAACGCAATTTGTCTTGGGCCGACAAAGACTGAAAGGCGTGGGCGTGCCTAGGCCGCACCATGACGTGTCTGTCAGTCAACCAAGACGCATCTAACAAAGAGTCGGGGCGAAATGGGTCGGACCGAATGAGCCGGTCCGCCACGGGCCCGTGCCGGACCGGACCGCCCATTTGACCACCTCTAGATATGTGTGATATGTATAGAATACCTGATCATTTTCGTTCTGAATCCAGAGGCACCTGGAGCGCGCAGGCCAGGTGCAGTCGACCCCGTGTTTTGTGTGCCTGATGTGACAAAGTTGATGTATGACAATCATGACTAGTAGTACTACCGTAGAAGTTTAAATGGCAGAGGCACCTGGAGCGCGCAGGCCGGATGCAGTGCACCCCGTGTTTTGTGTGCCTGATCTGACAAAGTTGATGTATGACTTTTCTTTTGACTTGCCTACGGAAAGGCGTATGGAACAATAACCTATGCAAATTTGAGAAGCACATGTACGTATTAGGTCGGTGAGCGCTCAGTGCGCACCACAGAATAGTCTTACAGCTCATTCAAAACATGGAATCACCATGTGTTCCAGATGTGCCCTCAGTGGAGGCAAGACATGAGGATGTCCCATTTCATCTTTAGGCCCGTTCGGAACATGCATGGGAGTTTGAGAGGATTCACGTGAGAATTATATTGTCTTGTATAAAATTCATAAGTTCAACATAGGCTGCCGTTGATTTGTTTACAATTCATTGCATCTTTAAGACACACATAAAGATATCAACGATATTTTTCAACTTTAATCTAGAAGGGAACCTGCTGGGTCTTCCCTTCGGTTCAACGAGGAAATAAAATTGTCCCGTGGATGGAAGAAAATTCTAAACGCAAGTTGGATCATTTTAATCTCATGACATATGGCAAAATAAATCAACAATCTCTTTGTAGAGTTGGAAACGAGCCGAGCCGAGCCTGGCTCGCCCAGGCTCAGCTTGTTTCGCAAATGAGCCAAGAGGACGGCTCGACTCAGAATCAAACTCGAGCTAACTAGTGAGCTCTCATGAGCCAAGCAAACTGACGAGCCAGAAACTTGCAGACACTAAGCATCCAGATCCAAAGCTGCAACACTGAGCAAAGCATTCACCAAGGCACGAAGTAAACACAAATCGAACAAACAAACACTACTTGTTGGCATTGACACAGACGCACGAAACGGAATCAAAACTAAACCAAGATCCCGCAATGCAGACTCGCTCACCTTCGAACCTGTCGCCCAAATCCGGTCCCTCCACCCCTGCCCCGTCGGGAGAATGGTAGCATCCAGAAGACTGCCAACAGAAGCACGATGACGCTAAGCACGAGCACCGCGACGCATTGCAGCCGCACCAACCCCGCGTGAGCCGCCGCCGCCTACACAGCAGCAACGACAGCCGCTACCGCCCCCTCTGCCTCGTCCGTTGCCGCCTGCCCTGTCCGGCGGCTACTGATCCTCGCTAGCCTCCTTCCCCATGCGGCGCGATCTCACGCATCGCGGCCGGCAACTACCGTTGTCGAGGAGAGGGGGAGCCCCACTATTGCAGCCGAGGAGAGCACCAGTGGCTGGGTTGGTGGCGCTAGGGTAGGTTGGTTTCGCTGAGGTGTCGTTGCTTAAGGAGGAGGAGATGGAGGTGGGTGAGGAAGGTGAGAGAAAGTGAGGGGTAAACCGCACTGAGGTACTCACACCGTGTGACTGGCGGTTGCCTCTTGGGAGTCCCGGCAAGGCCTCGAGTGACTGGGCCTTCGTGGGCTGGCAATCCGACATAAGCCAAACAAGCCGCGTGAGTGGCTCGTGAACGGCTCGAGCTCGACTTTTTTTTTTGCGAGCTGGACAAGGGGCTCGGCTCGCTCGAAAATTCATAAGCCCGAGCCGAGCCGGCTCGAGCTTGTTACGAGCCGAGTCGGCTCGTAAGCCTTGAGCTATTTTTCGAGACCTACCTCTTTGCATGTTCACATGTTTTGATTTGAAAGGGGTCCAAACAAGAGTCCAAACGTAAGGAAGTCTTATATTCTCTTTCTTAAAGGGGAAGAAAATCTGCAGCCCCTCTGAGCCCCCACGTCCCCTGTTTTACAAAAAGGCCCCTACAATTTTCGAAATTACGTCGTGGTTTCCGTAATTTCAGCGAAACCCCATGGAACCAGGGGCCACTCGTTTTTGTGTTGCCTCCTCCCTTCCTTCCCCTCTCCTCTAATTCCCTCCCTGCCGCCCCTTTGTCTCCCCTTGATTCCGCCCCTTCGCACTTCCCTCCCCCTTCCTTCCTCTCCCGATTCCTCCCACCCCTGTTCTTCTCCTACACGTACTACCCTCCGCTTCACTCGCACCCCTCCACAACCCCACCGCCACCACCACCTGTCATTCCTCCTAGTGCGTCGCCCCCACTGTGTGCCGCCGCCAAACAAGGAAGGCTGGATCCGACGGCCGTCACCAAAAACGGCTTTATTATTCAGTTACTAGAGATTAATTGACTCGACCTCAAAAAGAGCTGGAGACTTCTAGACCAAAAACGGATTTGAGATCATTTTCCATTCTTCCTTCTTCCTTACGGTTCTTCTATGCTGAAGAGTTGTGCTGCCAAACTAAAGCTGTCCCTTCTCCTCGGCGTGCACCAGTAAGGAGGGTGAGCGGATATTTTCAAACCATTGTCGTAGAGTTCACATTCATGGGGCGGCAACAAGGTTTCTGGCGGACATTCAAGGCTGATCGTCACAGACTTGCATCATCTCGACATGCCTTTGCTTGAGACTATCTTTGTTTCATGTTCTTCATCGAACCCAACTGTAAGTTGGTCGTAAGACCGCTCTATTCTGCTACAGTCCTATCTTTGTATATATTTAGAAGTGCAATGAGTTGCCTGCTGTTGATATCGTTTTATGTATCTCTAGTTATTTATGATCTTTGCCTCATACTAAAATCTGGAATTAAAATATTGTCCACATATCCAACATTCCAAAAACCTTATTGTGGACTATTTTGTGATTAAGCAATGGCTAGTGCTTCTGATGCTATGAAACCTGAGATACTAGTATAGATAAATACTCGGAACGTGAACTGAGAATCTCGTACCTCCCGGATGTCTAGTGCAAATGACCGACGGGGAGCACTAGTTTGTGTACCGAACGCGGCTGGTAGAAGTGATTCATCTCGATGGACCTGCGGCGGGAGAACGACATGATGTTAGTGCAACGTAAGACATAACCAAAAAACATAACGTAGATTTGTACATAACTTACCTCCCCGCCGACCTGTCCTGCGAATGACCGACGGGGAATGCTACGATGTCAGTCGGACTCGCTAGGTCGTGCTGACCTAGTGGGTGATCACGCCCCCTCCCCCACTTGGTGCCCGATGCACAGGACGTCGTCCGTCGAACGACTGCAGCTCAAGTTCTTTACTATCTTCTTCAACTCTGCGTCGACGAACATCAAAGTTTTCAGCATCCCCGCTGGTGTTCTGTCTGGGTTGCCGATGGTGGCCTCTAATGCGCCCAAGATACGCTACGCCTGCTCCAACTGTAGTGCCGTACATAACATGTACATTAACGAAGAGTACAAATATCATCAATAAAACGACCAGAGGTTGTAAGTGTCCTACGCTGTCATCATGTCGCGAAACACTGTGATGATCGTATGCGCAGCGGTGGATCTCCTGGTGCGTCTCCTCTGACACCAGCTCCGGGCACTCCGGTGGAGGAACGATGAGTCTTGCGTGCATACGTGGCACGTACCACTCCAAGTACGCGCCATACGTCTCAGGGTCATACAGACGTCGCTCAATTAAGAGATCCATGTGCACCTCCTCCGTCCATGCTATAGTCCACTCCTGCTGGACCGGGCGCCAATCCTTTATATGCCCACCCGCCCTCGATTGCCTGCATTTCTGGAATGATTGACATTAGAAAAGAAGACGCAAAAACTGTAAACATTACTCAGATGAAGTTTGACTCATAGGTGTACGGTTCGCTGTAGGAGCCTGCCGTTCGGGGGGGGGCATGACCTGGTACGAACCAAACTGGCGCATTACGCGTTGCGACGCATAAGGCTCCACCATATGTACGAACACCATGTGGTAGGTCGTCCTTGATAACCCGATGTCCTTGGTGCATTGCGCGGACAGCTCGTGTGGCGCTACCGTGTGCACGAAATCTGGATACTATGGACACCAGATGATGTGGCTCTCGTGCAACGTCTCGAACTCGTTGTGGTACAATGAGTAGCACCTCACTGGCCTGCCCTTGGACCAGCACAGATGGCCAGTAGTCCATCGTGAGCCCATGGTGGACCTGTCTAACACATCGATGGGTGGGGGGCAGGGGGCATACGAGTGCGCCGCTATCTCGATGGACGGCCACCTAATCGGGAAGTGCTCCCAACTCCACACATGCGGGAGCACGTAGCAGAGGGCCAGGCTGGAGGTACCACCGATGCCACGTCGCAAAGCGTCACATAACCCCTGGTATGTGGCGCAAAGGACGACTGACCCCCAGCTATACTGAGTCATCAGCCCAGCCCCCGCGTCAACCAACGACTCAGCTAGGCGGACATAGCTGGTGTAGCACCAATCGTCCTGTGTGGTTGGAAACATGACCCAACCAAAGAGCTGAAAAAAGTAAGCTACGAGGTGTGTTCTAACGACCTCGTCAGGTGTACCCTACGGGCAATCATCGATCTGCCTCAGCCAAACCCGGGGGACACCACGTGCACCCTCCAGGAGAGGTTGGTCGAACCGCTACTCTAGCATGGCCTTCTAATGCGTCGGCGTAGGGCCCGGAACAAGTGGCTCACCCCGGATCGAGAGACTGGTCAAGAGCGAGACGTCCTGCAGGGTGACCGTCATCTCACCCCACCGAAAGTGGAACGTGTGCGTCTCGGGCCTCCACCTGTCGACAAGTGCCGACAGCAGGCTGGCATCTAGGAGGAACCGGCATCTGAGGGACACCAACCTCGCAAGAGGCAACAAGCCCGTGTCCAGGAGGATCGGGACATAGTGATCATCGAGCTCCCAGGAATCCCTCCCTGCCCGAAGCTGCAGGGCGAAGGGCCATCGGTGTCACCGGAGATCCACAGCTTGCACCGATGGTCCTCATCATAGAAGTGTTCTAGAAGCGCATGTAGAGACATGACTTGCAACACATGAAATAGATGGAATATTAGTGAGAAGATTGATAGTGACCATAAAATAACTAGCATGAAATAATTAGTTGCATGAATAACTAGCAGTGCATGCTGTCATTATTTTTCTATTTTCTAATTGTTTAAAACTAATTAATAAAGACAAACTAATTAGTTCATTACTAATTAACCTTGCCTCAATAATTACACACGTTAACCCCTGTTCTTTCCCTTTGCTAAAAAATATTAATTGCATATGTGTGTGTTCACTGCTTGGTGCATACATACTTGAGTACGTAGCAACTAATTGCTTGCATGGTAACTAACAGTGCATGCTGTCATTATTTTAGCCAGCATGCGCATGCATACTAGAAAACTTGCATGTCATTATGAACTATCACGAAATAATTAGTTGCATGAATAACCAGCAGTGCATGCTTTCATTATTTTTTCTATTTTTAAATTGTTTAAAACTAATTAATTAAGACAAACTAATTATTTCGTAACTAATTAACCTCGTCAGTAGTAAGTGCATCGCATGACATTTTCTTAACTAAAAATTACAAAATTAGAACTAATTATTTACGTAAAATTAGGCAAATTGCCTTCTAATGAAGAATTTACGAACATCAAAAAATTGCTACGCAGTCAATAAATAATTTGTGAACGATCAAGTCCGTGGCCAAAAAATTGGCTTCTTGGTACATTGCTAAACCTAGCAAACCTAACTACTTAAGTATGCTTCTTGGTACATTGCTAAACCTAGCACCTAACTACTTAAGTACATGGTTAATAAAAATTTTGCGAACAACAAAAGATCATCGGAGATAAAAATTACCTGCTAAATTGGCTATAATGACGGTGGCGGTTAATAAGGCTAAAATATCCCTAGAAATATAATTAACACAGAGAGCAACCGAAAAAGAGAGCGAGCGAGTGCGAAATAAAATCGCACTCGTCGCTCGCTAATTTATAGCCGAGAGGGAATCATTCCTCGCACGTGGTCGGTTTTAATTTGCATGCGGTAGACAAGGATTAGACGGGGGAGACATGGAATAAAAAGATATGACGGGATGACAAGATTGCTTGGTGGAGCTTTCAGTGGAAAAGAAAAACAGATTGATTAATGGAGTTTTAGGTGGAAAAGAAAGGCGAGAAAAATTTAATCAACACTAAGCTTATAAGAAATTGCGAGAAAAAAATCTAGATGAATAAAAATATGGCAAATTTACAAGAAATTACACTGTGTTAGGAGGCTCCACGTAAAATTTCATAATTTTTTGAAGTTATTTATTATATTTTAAAATTCGAACGAAAATCGTCAAAAACCGCTTAAACCATAACCCTAATTCCGGATTGGGGACACATGGCAGGACATGGGCGCCACGTGCACACGTGACGGTTGGCGATGGGATGCCGTACGGTGTCTATGCGGTAAACGACTAAATTTGTAAATAATTTTTATACACAATCAGACCCGTAAGTACGAGACAAACACTTAATAATACTGCCGAAAATTCGCCAGCTACATGTTTAACAAGTACAGCAGAAGCACTCGTAATTTAGCAATGAGCAGAATCTTATCAAGGTTGCTATAACCGATTCACATGGCATCGAGACATAAACATGTTACATAAAAGATCAGTCATGTATTTAATAAGGCAGACAAAACCCATTAATCCGGCATGTACTTCGTGCGCTAGTTGACTTCTACTTGGATGTGAGCTACTACTGGTTAAATCATGACTAGTACTACTACTGTAGAAGTGTAAATGGCAGAGGCACCTGGAGCGCGCAGGCCGGTTGCTCTAAACCCCGTGTTTTGTGTGCTTGATGTGACAAAGTTGATGTATGACTCATTTCTTTTGACTTGCCTATGGAAAGGCATATGGAACAATAACCTTTGCAAATTTGAGAAGCAATGCGCGTATCAGGGTTGTTTCGATGGAGGAATAGAATGATCCTTACTGTATGGTTCAGAAAATATGCTAGTTCATCTATTTGGTTGGATGAATGAAACCAATCGGTTCAGCACTGAATGATTCCATTGACGGGAATATTCGCGTAAGATCCTATATCGTTCACCTTTCTCCTCGCGACGTGCGGTCACTGTCCTCTCCTCTGCACTGCGCTCTCTTCCCCCACTGCGCTCACTTCCCTTTTCCCTTCCGCCCTCGTCTTCCAGATCCACACCGTAGTGCCACACCCCTCCCCCCGGAGAACTTCGTCCACACCCTCATTGCCGGCGCTGCCACCGTTCCCCACCTCCGGCAGCTCCACTCCCACGTCATCACCTTTGGCCGCCTCATTTCCCTACCCTTCTCCGCCCACCTCCACCTCCCCCTCGCCCATCGCCTCCTCCCCTCCCTCCACCCTAGGCGCGCGGACGCCCTCCTCCTCCCCCTCCCTTTACCCCGACGCCACCGTCCCTACTCCCCACGCGCTCCCACAGAGTCTCGCCTTCTCTCCCGTCCAGATCTGGATGGCCTCGCCTTGGCGCCTCCACCTCGCCTTCGGCCTCCTCATCCTCCGCCGGTGCACGGTGCTGCCAGACTCCTCCCCCGAAGCGGAGACTCCTCGTCCGGTTGCCCTCCAACCTAGTCCGCCACCTGGCCCTCCGGCCACCTCCACGCCGCGCCTCAGGTCAGCCCCACGGAGATGCACGCCCTCCTCCTCCTCGACGTCTTCCTCCCCGGCAGCCTCTTCTATGGCCACCTTCTCCTCGGTGCCCTCCTCTCCTAGCCACTGTTGGCTCGCCGCCGTGGCCACATCCTTGCTGACCCCTTCGGCCCCTTCCGTGGTCCACGCCTCTACGCCGCCTGCACTGTTGTGGCCAAAGGCCAGCAGCCGCACCACGACGCCGCCACCGCCGTCGTCAAGATGGTGAGGTGCCAAGCACCACAAGCCCTCCTACGGTGGTGCTCTCCTCACTGGGTACGGTCATTTCCTCCCCTCTCATCCTAGTGATCTAGGTTGTGCTTGTGTTGTGCTATGATGGATGGATTGACTTGGATGATTCATGAGTGATGAATGAATGATGCTGACATAATGCTAGATGACGATCTAGAATTGAATTAACATAGTTACTACTAGCTTATTGCACTGATTTCATGAATTGAAAGCATGCATGCCTGTTGTTATAGAGAATTTATCCTTGTTACAAATTTTTCATATATCTAGTGTTGATTGAGCATCCTAAATTGGCAAGATTAGAGATGCATGGTATGAACTCATGGATGGATGATGAGCATGGTATGAACTCTGGCTAGACTTGTGTTATCTTATTGCCAATTATGATCATGTTGAATGTGAGCACGAATGTGGTACTAGTTTGAATTATGGTCACTTTTGGTTTGTTTGATCTAGACTTATCATTGCATTTAAAAATGATGAATTGCTTGGATGACTTGATACTTGATGAATCATATATGAATTACATATTGGACATTGATCTGATACTTGATGAATTGTTTGGATGACCTGATACTTGATGAATTGCTTGAATCAGGGATCATTCACTGCATGATTGGTGCATACTTGATTGATATTAGATCAGTAGTTTGTCAGTTTGCTGCTTGGTTTACTTTCAGTATTTAGTTTGATATTGTTTAGCAGTAGTGTTTACTTCTTGTTTATATCTCCTCTCTTTACTGCCTTTTGAACTGACAAATGATCTGAGTGCATCAATCTGTACATGAGTTTTGACTTAATGAGGAGCTATAATCATTGTTGTGAGTAGATGCTACATTGTAAATTACTTTGATGATGTACTGCTGTGAATTGTGAGCTCTACCATTTAATTTTTATAGTGTATATTGGAACATGAATGGATATGCAATTGTTGTGAAACTTGTTCAGAAGAAGTTTAATCATTTAAACAATGACTATGAGTTGTATTCCAACTTTAGTTACTTGCATCACTGATAAAACCACTAGATAACCTTCATACATGCTTTGTTTAGTTGAACAATGTAGTATTCTGATATGGTAACATTCAACACTACTAAGGTAAAATAAAGGAAATAATGTGTTCCATGACATGCAACAATTACCATGCAAGAGTTGCAGCCATTGTTCATGCTTGATTCCAGAAAACTGATGGGGCACTTTCTGAGAAGATATCACCTTTTTGTGTTAAAAAGTTTGATTGATCAATGATCATAGATATTGCTGTCATGAAGTTCTTCAGTCGATTGAATGTTAACAGTCTGTTTTTTTTTAACTGTAGAGCAATTCTTGTATGTAGTGCATACTGAATTAGAATGTATGACATTGCTTGTTATTTTTATTCATGAAAATTGAGCACATTTGTTCCTCTTTGTTATGCATCAACATGTATTTGGATCCTAGCATGATCAATGGATGACTGGTTGCATGTTTGATGATGCCATGGTACTCATTGATGATCTAGGTATGAACTTTAAGCATGATGATTGCATGAATCATGTATTGTGATCATGATCCAACTAAGAATTGATATTTGAAGTATTCATGTTTTTCTGAGTGGATATGTTCAGATCTGTGTGCATCTTGATTTGAGTGTACATTTTTCTTCATTTAAGATTTGCATGAACACTTGGGGGTACATGTGAGGGTGGGGGTGCCTAAAACTACCGATGCCGGTCCCAAGCCCGGAAAAAGTGGAGGGGGTATGAATTTTCACTTTGTTGTACTGAACTAACTAATCCTAATTGAGGTTGGCAAGGTATACTTGAAGTAACTCTGGATGCCTCAACATCTATAGAAATTTGTTTGGTTATCTTCAATGTTTGTGTCTATGTAAAAATTGTTCATAATTGCCTTAAGATGAATTTTAGAATAATGATTGCAGTGATTAAATTTTTTAGTGGTCATGGTGTTAAAATTGCTGCTACTCATGTTAAAATTTAAATTCTGCTGGCATGGATTTGTTTTAATAATTATTTATTGTAATATTTATTCATTGTAATAATTGTGTGTAATAATTACTTAATATAATAATTATTTATGTAATAATTATTTGTTGTAATAAATGTTTATTGTAATAATTGTCGTTAAATATGTTAATTGTGGTTTATTGTGTTGTTTTCGGTATATTGTCGTTGATCTCGATCAATATCGGTTGTTCTGGTCAATTGTGGTAGTTCTCATCAATTGCGTTAGTCGTCGTTAATAGTCGTCAATTGTCATTAAATGTTGTTAAGTGTTGTCAAATGTTGTTAAGTGTCGTCAATTGTTGTTAAATACTGTTAAATATCGTTAAATATTGTTAAATATCGTTAAATGTTGTTAATTGTGTTAAACTGTATCAAACAAGCCATTACGGCATCAATCAAGCCATTCAGAAAAGCATTGCCGAAACAAACAGGCTCATAGGATGGCTGTGCTTCATGCCCCCCTACTACTCTTCTCTCTTCATAGCAGTGATGCTACTCTTGTTCCATGAATTTGCATGAAATTCATGAATTTCAAAGAACTTTGGTTGCATTTCAAAATTTCCAAAAGTTTTGCCTTGTAATTTCAAAAGTTATAATAATTTCCTTGCCTCAAATTTGGATTGGCAAAAAATATATAAGTTAATTGTGTGCAAAACTATTTCTAAACTTGAATTTAAATTCAAATCAATTTCTAAACTCAATTCTCACAATTGTGGGAGGTGAACTCACCACCTCTAGTGAGAGAGTTATGATATACAACTTCATCCACCAAACCAAACAACATCTTGAACCATTCTATACAACCAACCAAATAAAATCCTGTGTCATCCCATACAACCATCTAAACAGACAGACTGTACCATCCTGTTGGTGTTTTAGAACCGAACTTACGTAAAGATTGTTTGATTCGGGGGTTCCCCTAGGCTCAAAATCACGCAGAGAAGGAGACACGGGGATTTATATACATGTTTGGGCCTTCTCCTGAGAGAATAACAACCCTACTCTTGTGTGTATGTATTGAGTATGCTGGATTACAATATCAAGAGAAAGACTAGAACGATGTGCCATGTGCTCTTGATTTTCCCTCCCTTGATCCTTCTGATGATTATGCCTTTTATAGTACTCGGAGTGTGCTGCTGTTCTTCCAGTCCAAAGGGCGCCTTAATGTTGCAGATTATAGAGCCGTTACTGGAGATTATTATGGGAGTAGTAACGTTCCCACGTCGCGAGGCAGTTATCACCATGATAGGGAGTTAAATCGTGCCATTATTCCAGAGAATAACAGTGTAGTTTACTGCCCATATCCTTAAATATAGTGCGGAAGATTCACTGGTCGATTAGGCCCACATGTTTGCAAGCCACATTAACTAGAGACTGGTTGTAGAAGAGCTTACGACCAGGTGGTAGTCATAGAATAACTTATGACCAAAAACTGAACGTAGAAGAGCTTATGATCAAGACATAGTCGTAGAAGGACTTATGACTATGGGGTAATCGTAGAAGGACTTACGACCTCCAGCTTCCCCCTTATGAATATTAAGGGGTGTACTTAAGAACCATATGACGTCATTATTATCTATAATATGAATTATAAATAAATAATTAAATGAGGATTATTATATCCGCGTCATCTAGCTGCAGTCTGAAGCTCCACGACGGGAAGTCGAATGAGTACATTCAGATGTTTACCCGATCGTCGTGGCCGGGGTGGAAGAAGAGGTGGTTCTATTGGGAGATAACCAATGAGGATAGCCTCTCCTTCACTGGGAAGTCGGCCGAGAAGTTCTCTTCCTGGGATTTGACTCCCAAGGATCTCAACCAAATTTCCCCCTTTATTCAAGCCATTGCAGACTTGAAGGAAGAGGGGCTTACCGGATGTACGTGGTGAAAGATTTCATCACGCAGCATCGACCCTCTCAAGAAGAGGCTCATCCGATGTGGAGGTACTCGGGGCGCAAGACCCGACCAGGGACTACGATGAGGGTAAGTAAACTTCCAGCTTTAGCCTTCTTTTTGTTGGTTTTGATTTTGGCTTATTGGAAGTTTTATTTTTTCCTACAGACCTCTCACAAGAGGAAGTTGACGCACAGGTCAAGCTTATTTGTGAGAAGCCCCCACCATCGAATGCGGTGGTTCCTCAAATCCTGGCGGTCCTATCTCCAGAGGACAAGGTGAAGCGCCTAAAGGTAATCAAGAGTTGATTTCATCTTTAGGACTTTGTAGTCGTAGAAAAACTTACGACTAGGTACTGGTCGTAGAAAGGCTTAGGATAAGGTACTGGTTGTAGAAAAGCTTACGACCAGAGGGTTGTCATAGAAAAGCTTACGACATGGTGATGGTCGTAGAAAAACTTACTGTCGTTTTTTAATATCTCTTTTTCTAATTTTTGTAGAAAGTTGGCATGGAAAACCGTCGGGACGACGAAGAGGTCATTTTGATGGTTGTTGGCGTGGCAGTAGAGCTGTTTGATTATCCCTGGGCCAAGAGGCGTCGGCTCGTGCAAATCACCGACAAGGGGGGCGCAAGTTCGAGCTCCGCTACTTCGTCCGCGCCTTTTGCAAAATTTGCTGTGGATTTGGCTGCTGCAGCAGAGGTTGTGGAGGTCGAAGTGCTCGAGCCTCTCAAGCGCAAAGCCCCTTAGACCAAGGTACCCTTTTATTACGACAATAAGACTTTCGCAGTTTCTGCCTCTCATGGCTTTGTCAAGCGACTAGAAAAAGAGAACTGGAAGAATTTTATGTCTTTTGTGAAGGAACCTGCTGCGCCAGCAGTACTTGTGGTCGAGGGTGGTGCTGCCCTTGAGGTGGTCGAGACCGGAGAGCCAGGAGGCCCAAGAAGCAGTCGTGCTTGCTCAAGACCCACGACCAGACGTGGTCATGGCCATTTCTCAACTCGATTCTCGACCAGACGTGGTTGAGAAAAAGTCGAAGAAATCTTCTTTGAGGAAGGTTTCTTCCAAATTCAAGATCAAGTCTGGCACACGAAGGTATGTAGAAAGACAAAAGTATAAGAACAACATTTACCTTTTGCTTTTTACCATCTAAGGTGTTTCCCTTTTTTATGATCTTAGCCCGGCTCCTTTAGTCATCAAACATGTTCCTGCCAAGGAACCCACTGCCACCTCTCCAGCAATTAGAGAAATGATTGTGGCGGTGGTCGAAGGATCGTCTGCCATTCGAGCGGTGGAGGGTGCCGTTTTTGCTGAAGTGGCTACAACCACCGAGGTGGTAGTGGAGCCCGAAGCGAAAATGGCAGAGGTAGCGGCGGAGGCATCCGATCATGGGGGTGGAGCAACTGCGACAACGGAAGTGGTCATAGAGGCCGATGTGAGGACGACGCCTGATGCTGCGGAGGCATCAACCCAAGGTGGTGGGTTGTCAGGCCATCGCACCGGGAAGGAAGTCGTCGCAGATGTTCCTCCCGGTCCTCAAGGAGGAGCTGGCGTTACCGAATCCGAAGATGAAGAATATGCCAACTTCTCTTTTGAGTTCTTCGGCTCGTCTCACATCGGGGGATCTTCTGCCCCTAGACCTCGTGCTCGGGTTCCTCACCCTAACGATATTCCCAACAAAGGGGATGCCTTCGATGATGAGCGCCTCGAAAAGGTGTGGTCGGACCGAGTTCATGAGATCGACGAGCTGAAGAATCCCAGGAGGGTGTTGTCCTCATTCGCTCGAACGACTATGAATGTAACTATCGGTCGTTCGGTATTTACATATGTCTTTTCTTGCTTCTCACTGTCTTTCTTTATGCAGAAAGTCTTGGAACAAATTGTTACTGTTATTGAGTACAACAGACAACTTGTCCAGCTCTGACAGGAGAAAACGATGCTCTTCGAGCAAGTAGAGAGATGGTAAGTAACTGGTATTCGTAGTCATTTTTTGTTTCGACCACTTATACAGTACTCACGGAGGTTGTCGTAGAAGAACTTATGATTAGGTATCGGTCATAGGAAAACTTACGACCAGGTAATGTCGTAGGAAAAACTTACGACTAGGTTCTAATCGTGAGAGGACTTACAACCAGGGTGTTGTCGTAGAAAAAGTTACGACAAGGTTTCGGTCGTAGAATAATTTACGACCGCTTGTTTTATGCTGATGTCTACTCATTTCCTCTGTAGGTTTAAGAGTGACGAGAAGTCCTTAGCTGTTTTGCTCGACTTTGAGAAAGCTGAGTCAAAAAAGCGAAGTGAGAAGAATAAAGACCTCCTGAATAAGCTTCAGGAGGCAAACTCTGCAATCAAAATGTTGCAGGGACAAATAAACGGTAAGTGTTGAACTTAAAACCGCTTACGACCTTACTTTCTTTTTCTAACTCTTATTCTTTTTCAAAAAAAAGAGGTCGAAGTGGGGAAGCTTGAAACCGAGGTCAAAGAAAAGTCCTTGGATCTTAACAAGATTACTCGCATCGCCAAAGAAAAAGACCAGAAGGTTCAATCGGGGGAGGAGTGCCATATAAAGAACGCTGCCTCTCACTAGGAGGATGTCAAGAAGTTGGATTCTCGACTAATTGGTAAGCAAATCTTTACCTGTGATCAGTTTCTTTTTCCTTTTGAGGTCATTTTATCTGACTGGTCTTATTCTTTTCAGAGCAAGCAGTCGAAATAAAACGACTTCGTGAGGCTTCGACTCACGGTCAGGAGGAGATGAAGTCCTTGAAGGTCAACCTCCAAGACAACATTTCTCTTCTGAACAATGTACTCGGTGGGCTTCATGCTGAGGGAATCACTCCTCGTGAAGACACGATGATTGCCCACTCGAGTGCCATTGGTGACCAAGTCGGAACTTTGCAGGAGTTGGTAACTACTCTGAAGACGAACCAAGTCAATTCGATAAAGGAAGCGGTCAAAGAGGGAATAAGTTTTGTTTTGGCAAAAATTAAAGCTCATGATCCCAACCTTAATCTGCAACCCGTCATACACAACTTCGACTGCTCTGAAGCAGAAGCGGAGCGGTTAATGGCGGAGATGCAACCGATCGTCGAGGAAGTTATGGAGGATATGCAAATAAGACCCCCCTTGTTAGAATAGTCTGTACTTGGATCCTGTAAAGACAAGTTTTTTGATGTTGATACATATATTCCTTTCTTCTTCCTGCAAATCATCTTGTCGAGTAGTTAGTAACTCATAAGATAATGAATGAAAAAAAGAGTAAGACTAAGAATTGAAGTCAAATTAATAACTTTATCCTAGCCCCCGACTATTTGCTTGGTTTATTTAGATAAACCAAGTAAATAGTGTGAAATGAGTTTTCTTTAAAAAAAGAGAGAGGCTTAGCTAACTTGTAGTTTTTCGATCACGATTATCATGCACTAGTCGAAAGAGTAAGAACGAGTCGACACTAGGAAGTTCCTTCTAGTGGGCAAGACCACATGCAGAGAGGAAAGGCTTCGACTAGGTGATATTACTATCGTCGACCAGATTAATCAAATTAAGAAAGGTCAACTTGAGTTAGATAAACGTCTGGAGTGCCTTTTAAAAATTCGTTCAACTTTTTTCAGTGCACTCGGTAGGTTCGCTCTGGTAGCAAGAGTTAGAAACCGGACGACGCTAGGAAGTTCCTTCCAGTGGGCAGGACCACGTGCAGAGAGAAAAGTCTTCGCCTAGGTGTTGCAACTTCCTCCGACCAGTTAAAACGAAGTGAGTTTACCAAAAGTAATCAAGCAAATTTGAAAAGTGTACTCGGCTTAATTTATTTTTCAAAAAATAATGAAGAAATAAACTAAGGTACTAAGAGTCGGCCTGACATTATTTCGACCATGTTTTAAACCCAAGCTCTTTGTGTTGGCGGCAAAAAGGGAGGATCGAGTCGACACTAGGAAGTTCCTTCTAGTGGGCAGAACCATGTGCAGAGAGGAAATATTTCGACTAGGTGATGTTACCATCCTTTCGACCAGTGTAAAGATGAACTGGGTATTGGTCATAGAATGCCTTACGACCATTGTATTATCGTAGAAAAGCTTACGACTAGGAACTTGTCGTAGGCGGACCTTCGACCAGGGTATGGTTGAAAAAAAATATCAAAGCTCTACTCAAAGTACGGCAATAAAGATGGAAAGAAACTGATGCTTTATTGCAGTGTTGGTCGATTACACATAGAACTTGCGTAACTGGTTGATGTTCCAAGAATTAGAGAGAATTCTGCTGTCTTCCATTGCTAGTCGTACCGAACCTGGTCGCACAACTTCGACCACTGTGTAGGACTTTCCCATTTGGGGGAAAGTTTGTTCCGATTAGACTGGGATTGAATTTTCTTCAATACCAAGTCACCTACAGCAAGGCTACGAGGTTGGACCTTACGATCGTAGTATTTGCGCAGGGCTTGCTGGTAAACTGCTCAATGGATTAAGGCTTGATTCATCTTTTCTTCGAGCAGGTTAATGTCATCCGCTCGGAGTTGTTCTTGGGCTGAGTCGTTGAAACTCTCAACCCTTGTTGACCTGATCTTTACTTCTGGGGGAAGCATGGCTTTAGCACCGAAAATTAGGAAAAAAGGTGTTTCACTTGTAGCCCGACTAGCAGTTGTACAAACTGCCCATAGTACTGAGTGTAATTCTTGTACCCAAGCCCCCGAGCGCTTAACAAGCTGGTCGAAGACTCGAGTTTTAATTCCCTGTATTATTTGGCCATTAGTTCGTTTGACTGCCCCATTGCTTTGGGGATGGGCAATAGAGGCGTAACACAGCTTGGTACCCAACTCGTCGCAAAATTCTTGGAATTTTGCGCTTGAAAATTGTTTACCATTATCTGTGATTATTCGACTTGGGACCCCAAACCAAGTGATCACGCTTCTCGTCATGAACCATTTTGCTGCTTCTGTTGTTATTCCAGTCATAGGTTTGGCTTCGATCCATTTTGTGAACGTATCAATATCCACAAAAAGGCACTCAAAACCTCTTGAAGCCTTTGGGAATGGTCCTAGGATGTCAAGACCCCAGGTTGCAAAAGGCCAAGATAGAGGGATTGTTTGCAGTGCCTGAGCTGGTTGGTGTATTTGCCTGCTATCAAACTGGCATTGTACATATTTCTTAACCAACTCTTTGGCATCGTAGAGAGCTATTGGCCAGTAAAATCCTTGTCGAAAGGCTTTTTCGACCAACATTATGTAAGAAGCATGAGTTCCACAGATGCCCCCATGTATGTTGTGAAGGAGGTTTAGTCCTTCTTTCCGCGATCTGCATCGCATGAGTACCCCTTGAGTGCCTCGTTTGTAAAGGACTCCTTCGACCAAAGTATACATTTTGGCCTTTCGGGACAAATGATCTACCTCGAGATCATTGTCGTGTACGGAACCCATCTGAAGATACTCATAGATGGGATGCATCCAGGTACCTTCGTATTCTAGAGAGGCTGTCTCAATAGGAGGTGTCTCTGGTGTTTCAACCAGAGACGACTTCTGGAGTTGTTCTAGGAATACTCCTTTCGGTACTTGCGATCGGGAAGAAGCTATTCGAGCAAGCTGGTCTGCGAGGAAATTATACTTTCGAGGGATGAATTGTACCTCGAAACTAAGAAAATACTTTTCAAGCTTTCGAACCTCCGATAAGTACCGAGACATAGTCGGATTAGAGCATTGGTACTCTTTTCCTACTTGATTCACGACTAGTTGAGAGTCTCTACTCATGAGTAGTCGTTGAATCGTGAGCGCTTTCGCAGCTCATATGCCAGCTAGCAAACCTTCGTATTCTGCCACATTGTTAGTGGCTTGAAAGTTTAATTGAATGGTGTACTTTAAGGTCTCTCCGTTAGGATATTCTAGGACCACCCTAGCCCCCAAGCCAATTAAACTAAGTGACCCGTCAAAATACATCATCCACTGGTCGTGGGAATCGTACTGGCGATCCTGAACTGGTTCAGGATTTATCCATTTGACGACAAAGTCTACCAAGATCTGGGCTTTAATGGCCGTTTGGGACACGAAATGAAGGTCGAACTCTGCAAGTTCTACTGACCATTTAGATATGCGTCCCGCTGCTTCCCTATTATGGAGGATCACTCCTAAGAGAAACTCAGACGGCACAATTATCTTGTGCGCCTAAAAATAATGCCACAGTTTCCTCGAAGACATGAGGAGGGCATAGAGAAGCTTTTGGACTTGAGGGTAACGCTCCTTAGGCCCGTGCAAAACTTCACTTACGTAGTAAATTGATCGTTGGATGTTTTCACGCTCTCGACCGATCTTGCGCTCCTTTGCGTGGCGTGGCAGCTAGATAAATTAAGAGCGTCCCTTCTGGTTTCGGGGAAACCAAAACAGGAGCACTCGTAAGATATCTCTTGACATCCTCAAAGGTAGTGTTTGCCTCTTCCGACCACTCGAAACCCTCGTGCTTCCTTAGAAGTTTGAATAAAGGAAGTCCTTTTTTTCTCAGTCGTGCGATGAAATGACTTAAAGCTGCCATACACCCGGTGAGTTTTTGGACTTCTTTCTTCGTGGTTGGAGGGCGCACGATGGCCTTTATCTTTTCGGGGTTTGCTCCAATCCCTCGTATAGAGACCAGGAATATAAGCAATTTTTCCGAAGATACTCCAAACACACACTTCTCAGGATTGAGTTTCAGACGGTGTTTTCTGAGGTTGTCGAATGTCTCCTGCAAGTCTGAAACATGATTAAGCCGTTTGATGCTTGTTACGACTAGATCGTCAACATTGGCTACCAAATTTCGGCCTAGCTGAGGTGAAAAAGTCGATTGCATCAAGCGTTGAAAAGAAGCGCCAGCATTTTTCAGACCAAATGGCATTTTGACCTAACAAAATGTACTAAATGGAGTAATAAATGTGGTCTTTTCTCCATCTTTTATACACATATTAATCTGATAGTAGCCAGAATATACATCTAGAAAACTTAATGTTTCACAATCAGCAGTAGAGTCAATCAACTGATCGATACGAGGTAAAGGGAAGTCATCTTTTGGACAAGCTTTATTAAGATTAGTGAAGTCTACACACATTCGCCACTTGCCGTTAGACTTCCTAACCATTACAGGGTTGGCCAAGCACTCTGGGTGATCGACTTCTCTTAAAAAGCCTGCTTTAAATAGCTTGCCCAATTATGAGCTTATTGCATCCGGTCGATCAGGGGTAAATCTCCGTAATTTTTGTTTTACGGATACTTTGTCAGGCCGTAGAGCTAACCTGTGCTCGATTACTTCCCTGGGGACTCCGGGCATGTCGAATGCTTGTCGCACGAAGACATCTGCGTTTGCCGGGAGGAAAGTAATGAGGGCGTCTTCCTAATTGGGGTCGAAAATATCCCTGATGCGAACAGCCTTCGAGGGCTCCTCTAGATCCAGGCGAACCTCTCTGACTTGGTCGTTCGGCTTAGGTGCAGCTTAGTCGAAGGCTGTCCTTTTTCTTCCCGAGTTGGCATCTGACCAACCATCTCGAGGGATTGACGGTCATACGTATGTGCCATCTTCTTATCACAGTGAATTACGATTATTCCTTTGGGACCTGGCATCTAAAGACATTGATACCCATAATGAGTTGCCATTACGAATTTTGCCAAAGTTGGTCGTCCAAATATGACGTTATATGTCGTATCAAAATCGACCACATCAAAGGAAATCTTCTCCGTCCTGAAATTAATTGGTGAACCAAATATTAAAAGAAGAGAAAATTGACCAATGGGTTTGGCCAAAGACCCCGGTACGATACCAAAGACTCGGCAGTTGCGAAGGTCACGTCCTTCCTTTTTATGGAAAGGGCACCACTTAGGCTTATCATTCTTCCATTCAGGGCGCTTACCTTTACCTCGATTGGAGTATTATTTGGAACTTTGTGGTTCCTTATCGCTTACGGCCAGGACCTCCTTAGAACCATTGGCCTGAGGCCTTTGTCCATTCGCCTTGTTTTTGGATTTCTTGGCCTTTTTGTCCTTCTTCTTGCTACTTTCATCGACCTCTTGAGGATGCTTGTCATCTCGATCGATGATTTTGGTCCACTCGACTGCTTCATCAGCGGTCGCGTACCGATCAGCCATCTCGAAGAGTTCAGCGACCGTAACCGGAGGATTCAAAGCGATATCATCTGTGATTCTTCTGCTGCGGACTTCCTGCTTGAAGTCTCTGATAATAGATAAGTCAAAAACCTCAGGAATTGAATTGCAAACCTGACTGAAATGCCTGATGAATTGGCGTAATATCTCGTGGTCATTTTGTCTTATCCTGTGTAGGTCGTCCTCCTTCCAGGGGCGATGATAGGTGCCCTGGAAATTAGCTAGTAGAAGGTCGCAGAGGTGTTGCCACGAGTAGATCGACTTGAGCGGTTGGTTTAACAACCATGATCGAGCGGACCCTTCAAGCACAGTCGGAAGGTAATTCGCCATGACGCGCTCTCCTCCTGCTGCTGCTCGGACAATGGTCGTGTAGATCTGAAGAAACCCGATGGGATTTTGAGACCCATCAAACTTCTCCATGTTCCCTGGTCGAAACCGCGCCGGCCAATGAACTGCTTGGAGGTCAGGCGAGAATGCCCGACATCTGGTAATTACATCGTAACGCCTTCTTCGCAAGAAAGAGGGGTTGATGTCGCCAGGCGATCGTTCATGACGATATCTGACAATGGGTGAATCTGACTTATGATAAGTCTCGATCCTACGAGGGTAATACTCCTTGTATTTTGTCTGCTGTTGCAGACCTCTGGGTCAGAGTGGCGAATGATCGTCTCTCTTGGGAACTTTTTCATCATTAGGCGTTTGTGGAACCCTTTCTGGTTTGGGGAACGATGCAACTTGCGGCGATCTCCATGCAGTGAGTTATTCGAACAACTAGAGGCTGTTAGAGCCGTACTGCTACGACTTCCAGAATGATGTCGGTGAGGACGCTTGAGTTTGCTCATCGTACTTCATAGCCTTCGTGCGATCTCTTCGGCAAAGAGGTCGTAACCAGGCGCTCGGACGAGTTCTCGATATGGGTTCTCGAGCAGATCATTGATATGTTGGAGTTCTTGAACTTCTTCCGACTGGTATTGAATGCGCCTAGGCAAATTCTCTAAGCTGCAATTCGTTTCCTTCGGGTTGTTTCAGAATCATCCACACTTGATCCTTGAGCTTGCCTCAGTGAAGTACGATGATCTCGAAGATTTCCCGCATGCTCATCAGAGTATTGACTCTGCTCATTGCCGGAGGTGTCCTTGCCATTGCCACGAGCGGTCGTAGGGTATGATCGTCAGGCAACGTCCTCAGTCCTGCCTCTAGGAGAGTTATTGCTACCTGAGGGAAGGACGAAGACCTCCCGTTGATGACCTCCACTTGCGCTTGAGGCCTCCTCGCTTGAGGAGTAGTTGAATGGCACCGTTTGGCGACTTGGAGTAAACCCCTCCAGGAAGGGGAATTCCGGGTTATAGCCATCTCCGTGTGTAGGTGAGCCCTGCGTTGGGATGGTCGAACTCGCAAGAGAAGCGTGTTTGATCGCATCCTTGGCTGGGTTAACCGAAGAGAGAGGACCACCAGATGCTGATGAAGGTCCGAAATTATGTCTTCCAAGACTTGTCGTGTTAGGTCGGACTGCCTCAGATGGACTTGAATTTTTGGAGGGAAAACCCTCGCCGTGCTCTGAGCCTGCCTTAGGACAACCTTTGTTGTGGTCAGATGGACCCTTGCCCTTTGAGGAAGCTGGTTCCTCATCTGGACGTATCGTTATGGGGGATAAGGATCCCTCCTCAACTCCATCGATGGTATGGTCGCCTGGAGAATGATCTCCAGGGGCGACATCACCATCGGATGATGTAGTACTCAGCTCGTAGTCGAAACCGGCATTCATGTCGATATTTGCGTAATCGGCCAAGTCAAACCAGTTCTCCTCGTTCCATTCTCCTGCCATGAGAGCATGAGAGTTGAAAAAACGAAGAAAAGCTGATGACTCGAAGATCCTCACAGACGACGCCAACTGTCGGTGTTTTAGAACCGAACTTATATAAAGATTGTTTGATTCGGGGGTTCCCCTAGGCTCCAAATCACGCAGAGAAGGAGACATGTGGATTTTTATACAGGTTCGGGCCTTTTCCTGAGAGAATAACAACCCTACTCCTGTGTGTATGTATTGAGTATGTTGGATTACAATATCAAGAGAAAGACTAGAATGATGTGCCCTGTGCTCTTGATTTTCCCTCCCCTGATCCTTCTGATGATTTTGCCTTTTATAGTACTCGGAGTGTGCTATTGTTCTTCCAGTCCAAAGGGCGCTTTAATGTTGCCCGGATAAACAAGACTCCCAACAGGGTGACGATAGCGAGTAGGATCAGTAAGAGGCTCACCATTAGTGAGCCGAAGATGAACATTAAGCTCTATAGGATCTCAGCCTGTGCTGATCAATAAGAGAAGCACGATCATGAAGATCCTGGATATACTTTTCCTGATACAGATAGATGCCCTTAGGAATAGAAATAACCTCAGCCCCAAGAAAGTAGCGAAGAGAACCCAGATCAGACATGAGAAACTGCTCATTAAGACTCTCCTTAACAAAAGTAATGTACTAAGAATCATCTCCAGTAATGATCAAATCATCAACATATAAAAGGGGAAGCGTCTGATCACGATGCAAAGTGTGAATAAAAAGAGCAGAATCACAAGCACTAGCTGAGAAACCAGCTGCAGTGACAACAGAAGAAAAATGTCGGGACCCCAGGTTTCCAGACCCAGGACCCTCTGTGTATATCTGCACTAGTCCCTGGATCAGTAGCTAGTGCACACAGTTGCAACATTGATGAATCATATCCATATAACAAAATATCGATGAAGCAACAAATTAATACTATTTAGTTGCAACAGACCTTATGGTCAAAGTTTTACAGAGTTTGCCACGCAGGGCTTAAGACAAAAGAGTAAACCTGCAGCGGAATAAAACAACTCGTGGTAGCCATGCGACATGCCCACAGGCAATCGAGTGGAGAACACGACCTAGTTCGCATAGTCTTCAAAGACCTCCTCTTCAAAGAGGTCGAAGGTCCCTAGGTCTTTTTCAGCTACTGATCAACTAGAAGGCACAAAGTCGTGAGTACTTTGAATGTACTTAGCAAGTTATGGGGAAATGTATGCAACTAGTATTCATGCAAGGCTTGACAAGGATAGCTTTATGGCTATTTTGCGGAAAGCAGTATTGACAGTAAATACAGTAATTAGATTAAACAACATAATTTAAAAGATTAATACATAAGTAAATAAGTTTAATTGAAACAACTTAGTGAACACCCCGTTCACTTCCCAATCAACGACCAACAACTGAATCGCTTCCCAACCAAACCATTCCAATATTTTTATGAAAATCTACCCATCAAGTGAAATCACCAGGCATTGTCTATAACCGGGGACATGACAATTCGAATAGTTTTACACTCTGCAGAGGTTGTACAACTTTACCCACAAGACACGAATTCTCTAGTTTGTTTGGCATCCGTCGATACCACTACTCACTACCTAAGGTAAGCGATCTGAAACGCGTGACAAGGCTTTTACGATTCTGTTTTGACCTGTTTTTTATGCGCTAAGGTTTCGCCATTCAGGGCCCCTCTTGCGCCCGAATTGTCATCCAAAACAGAACCAAATCAGAACATTGCTAATTAGTTGGCCAGGTCAACCCCACCCTAGACATGTGGTTGTACGGTATGGCTCAGATCAATGGCTTATAAGGTTAAGTACTTAGTGGTTGCTCAGGCGAGACTACCCACATCCCCATGTGCTTCCGAACCCACCTTCACCACAGCCCACTCGCCCAAGCATAAATCATTTTCATTCAACCCGGCCAAATGACAATCCTTGCCATGGCACAACAAATTTTATCAACAGTGGCTTCTGCCAAGATTCCATATATCATTAAGTCAAGATTATATATTTATGAATCATGTGATTGTGGACCATCGTATAACTAAAGCATGACTAAGAATAATACGCACCTAGGTTGGTATTACAATAACGTCCAACTAATAATTTACCATCCTATGGCGTCCAAGAATTTATGTCATTCAAGGGTACATGTCAATAGCAATTATACAAGGAGGCATAATGACAATTAGGCATTTAACTACTCCCGAAAGTATTTATTATAAACCTAGCAATGCATGTTGATATAAAGCAATATAATTTTATAAAATGGGTTCAATATGATCAAAGGTCTACGACTTGCCTTCGTTGAAGGTTTGATATGCTACGGTTGACGGGTCCGATAATTCTTCAGGAGCACCAGAATCTACACGCGCGAAAAGAGCCAAATAAATACAACAATTCCAAATAAATTCCAAAAATTACCCAATTAGAACCAAAAGAAAGGTACTAATTTTATATGAATTTAGAAAGGAGAATCGACAAAATCGGAGTTCGTAAAAGGGAGAACGAACGTCCGGAAGAATTGCGATCACATGAAATGATAGAAAGTTGAGAAAAACACATTACCTCCTTGTTTCAAATTTGTTTCATGTCCTCACTGTGTATAATCTAGAAGCTGCACTTTTGACATATTCTTATTTGAACCAGTATCATTTACGGGTGCATTGTAGAATAGTGTTAGATAAGTTAATTCATTCTTATGATTGCAAACTGTCGAGCACCATATACTGAGGAGAAATCATTAACCGCTGGTCTTTTAGATTTGGAACAATATGATCAAACACAAGCAGTCTTCAGCAAGCCCAAGAATGGTGCTCGCTTGTTTGGTTGCTAACTTTGCTCGACAGGTTGCTAAAAAGACAGACTACGTTCTGCTGCTTTGTGTTTGTTTCTTTTGCCCCTCTCGAACTATATCTCTTAAGCCCAGGAGTTGCAAGCTTGAGCCTGGAGCAATAGCCTGTTGCTGCAAGTGTTTGGTTGTTTTCTTGTATTCTGTTGGTGTTGGATCTCAATACTTTCTCAGTTTCTTTTAAAGAAATTTGGGGTTGTCTGCCTCCTGGATCAAAAAAACACAAGTTGTTGCTCTACTTAGCCCATTCAATACTTTAGTATCTTTTTCCTTATATATTTATTTAGTTCAATTAAATCCTACACTCTTGGGTATTTATTCAGTGAATTTGATTTATGCAGAACTCATGATTGTGATGCGGGAAATTTGGTCGATCACATTGTTCCAGACTTGCTTTGTGATTTTCTGCAAGCATGGTTCAGGTTGCAACTGTATTGTCACGGCAGAAATCAGCAGGGTAAATTTCTGTTTTGCTCAGAAATCAACTGTTTAAATTTCAGTTTTGCTCACATTACCTTGCTGCATACTCTAGTATTGTTACCATCAGTGGATCTTAGGTTTGCATGGTAAAATTTGTAAGCTGTAACTATGCTAGGCAAAGCATCTTAGGTGCATGGGAGCGTACTGTCAAGTTCTTTATATCTGAAAGGGACTAGTGAGCAAATGGAAGTACTTATGTAGGCACATAATCCATACAGTACTACCTCTAAACATTACTACTACACAGCAACTTGCTCCACTAAAGTGACTAACCCCACATAGTAACTCAAAATAAAGCCTATCCTTCCCCTCTTTTCCAATCTACCATTGTTTCTGTAGCAAAAAGGGTAATATCGTTTCTATTACAATTTTTCTGTTGGAATATTTGTTGGATTGATCTCGGCTAACTGCATCCGAGATTTAAGGGGGCACGCCCCACTACACGCCCTGATCGGGGATGCAACCAACTCTAAGTGGTTTCGGTCCCGTCCACCAGCGCTATATAGAACAGGGGACTCGGCAGGCCTTGGTTACACACAAGTTGTTCTAGGCTACCTAAATCCCACACATATCCGATCTCTTCGGCCTCGGGTGGGCGAAGACCGAGGCCGAGGTCGGCGTAAATCACTGAATCAAGCCCATTTGTCACCGCCTTGCCTCGCCTACACCGTCGGCGCCACGACCTCCTCTACACCAACCGATCTCTGACTCAATGGCATCTTCAAGTTCGGGTTAGTGAATCATGCTTCCGCTCTAAAGATTATGTTATGTGTTCATGACTGAGCTAGGATTAATGTCATCTAATCATGTTTAGCCTTAGATTATGCCCACATTTGGTATCAGAGCCACCCTAGTCTCGTTATGAACCGCCAACCGAACTTGTTCATACTCAAATTAGATGTTTTTAGTTCGGATCTAATGTTTAGTGGCTCGGTTTAGCATTTAGAAGGAGGGGAATCAACAGTTTTTGTAAGATGCTAATGTAATCCCGAAAATCCCCAAATCAGAACCCCCAAATCGGAACCCTAAGAACCATAAAGAGCGGAGGATACTTACGTTTTTTATGTTCACCAGAGACTCTTCGGGTTCGGGCGCCACCGTAGCTCCACTCGACGGTGGTGCGCAAGAACCTCGATCGCCTTGAGCGCCGGCCGTGAGGCTGCAGATGGCGCCGCCTCAAGCCGCCATTGCCGCCGATGCTCCCGCAAGCGCCGCGCTCGCCTCCCCAGCGCTCGTTACGCCGCTCGCTCTCTCCCGTCGCGCCGCGTCGCCGCCGACTTGCCAGCGCCCTCTGCCCGTCGCCGACGCAGGCTTCCCATTCCCAGACGGTGAGCATAATTATGATGAGAAAAAAAAACTTATGAAGCTAATCT
Organism: Phyllostachys edulis; assembly: GCA_036346405.1. Classification (NCBI taxonomy): domain Eukaryota; kingdom Viridiplantae; phylum Streptophyta; class Magnoliopsida; order Poales; family Poaceae; genus Phyllostachys; species Phyllostachys edulis. The sequence continues at coordinate 7,463,981 of CM070550.1, read as the reverse complement.
TTGAAAAATGGGAAGCGGTCAACCGCTTTGTCACTAATGATAATGAAGACCTCTATCTCGGTTGGGATCGAGGCAATCACGATTCGAAAATGCTAAAGTACTTGGCCGATTGAGGAGAAATTTAGAGCTCCACTAAAGTTTATGCCGATACTTTAATCGAGGCTCTTAACCACTAAGTATGACGGTCCAGTAGCATAAAAGAGCATATCATGATGATGACCGATATGGTGGAAAGCTCAAGGGCATGGACATGGAGATATCGATGGTTTCCTAGTCCACTTTATTATGACTTCTCTTCCTTCGACTACTGCTTGCATTTAAGATAAATTACAATACTCAGAAAGATAAATGGAGCATGAGCGATTTAATCGCCATGTGTGTCCAAGATGAAGAAAGAATAAGGACCGAAAAGAAAGATCTTGTGAATCAAGTTGGCGGTCCTAACAAAAGGAAGTTCTCAGGGGACTTCAAATCCAAGAAAAAGCTGCATTACTCCCTAATTCAGATAAGCGGGGCCTAAGGTGCACAATACACCTAAGCCCCAGTGTTGCTCCGTTGGAGCACTTAAAGGATGAATGTCATACATAGCGATCGGGGCATTTTAGAAGGATTGTGTCGGTTTTCTAAAGTGGCTCGCAAAAAATGGTAATGATACAATAACATTTATTAATGAAACTCTTTATCTGATTTCTCCCTTAAGTCTTGGTGGATTGACTCGAGTGCAAGCGTGCACGTTACCAACTCTTCTGAGGATTCCATACTGCAAGAACACTAAGAAAGGGGCGAAGTCTTAGAGTCGCGAATGGAAAAGAAGCTGAAGTTGAATCAGTTGGCTCTGTTTCATTAGTTTTAGATAGCGGCTTCATACTTCGTCTTAATAATGTAGTCTATGTTCCTTCCATAAGGAGGAATTTGATTTCGGTTTCTTTATTGGACGATGATGGTTTTAAATGTAATTTTGGTAACAATAAGTGCATTATTGCATTTAATTCAAATAATGTTGGTCTTGCTTTTAGACAAGACAAGCTCTATATGCTTTCCCTTAATGAATCTCATGTATCTTTGAATGTATGTGATGCTAAGCGTAAAAATAATGATGAGACTTCTTGGCTGTGGCACTATCGTTTAGGCCACATTTCGAGGGGAAATGGGCGTCTCATTAAGGAAGAAATTCTCCACCCATTAGATTTCTCTAACTCGCACCATTGTATTGATTGCATTAAAGGAAAATATGTAAAGCAAATAAAGAAGGAGCCACTTTCATGACCGAGGACTCTTAGAATTAATTCATCTTGATATTTGTGGTCCTTTTCTGTGACATCGATGGATGATTTTGATTCCTTCATCACATTCATCGATGATTTCTCCGTTATGGTTATATCTTTCCCATTAAAGACCGATCTGAGTCACTTGACAAATTCAAGATATTTAAGGTTGAAGTTGAAAATCAGCACAACCTAAAATTAAAGTGGTAAGATCGGACCGTGGGGAGAATATTACAGAGACATGCCCTTATGGGCAAATTCACAGCCCTTTCGCTAAGTTCCTTCAGAAAATAGCATTGTTGCCCGATATTCTACACGGTGAACCTCGGCGAGAATGGGGTAGTGAGCTGACGCAACCGTACACTTATGGATATGGTGCGGAGCATGCTTAGCTATTCTACTTTGCAAAGCGGCTTGTGGATGGAAGCACTAAAGACAGACCGCACATATTCTTAATCGGGTTCCCAATAAATCGATTACCTAAGACACCTTATGAATTATGGTGGGAGGAAACTAAGTTTGAAATATTTACGAGTGTGGGGTTGTCGTCTTTGAAGCTAAGATATTTAATCCACATATTGGGAAATTAGATCCTAAGACGATAAGTTGCTATTTTATTGGGTACCTGAAAGATCCAAAGGGTATCGATTTTCTTTGTCACGATAGGATAACTAAGTTTGTAGAAACAAGACACGCTGTGTTCTTAGAGAATAGCGAGGACACGGAGCCTAGGAAAATAGATCTTGAAGAGAAGCGGGTTTATGTTCCTTCACGCTTATCCGGAGATCTTTATTCTGTGCCTCGGTGGTTGCATCTCGATACAAAATCTTGTTGTTACACCTTTGTTGAGGTCTCTGAAATTCCTAATGTCACACCTAATGATGAGCCTCAACAGTCCCCTGCAATAGCTGTTGAACCTATTAGAAGATCACAGCAGGAGAGAAGATCTGCCATCCCAAATGATTATGTTGTTTATATGAATGAGGATATTAATGATATAGGGAAGGTAGAAGATCCCACCTCTTATAAGGAGGCTATGATAAGTGAACATTCTTCTAAGTGGCTTGATGCCATGAAGGATGAACTAAAGTTCATGAGCACTAATGATGTATGGGACTTAGTAGAAATTCCTGACGGAGTCAAAACAGTAGGCTGCAAATGGGTCTACAAAACCAAGCATGACTCTAAGGGAAATATCGAAGGTTCAAAGCAAGGCTTGTAGCGAAGGCTTCTCACAAAGAGGGGATTGACTATAATGACACTTTTCTCTGTCTCAACTAAAGATTCATTGAAATTGTTATGGCACTTGTAGCTCATTATGATTTAGAGCTACATCGGATGGATGTTAAGACGGCATTCCTTAATGGCGACTTGCAAGCGTTTTCATGGCTCAACCTAAGGTTTTGTCGTGGAAGGCAAGGAGCATATGGGATGTCGACTTAATAAATCAATTTATGGCTTAAAGCAAGCGTCAAGGCAATGGTACCTCAAATTCGATAAGGTCATAAGGAATTTTTGGTTTAAGGAAAATGAAGTTGATAATCGCATATATGTTAAGTTCAAGGGAGTAAATTCACCATCTTAGTTCTTTATGTGGATGACATCTTATTGGCTAGCAATGATAAAGATATGCTTTATGAGACCAAGAGATTTCTTTCATCTAATTTTGATATGAAGGATCTTGGTGATGCCTCTTCGTTCTTGGCATTGAAATTCACCGAGATAGGTCCAAAGGAGTATTAGGTTTATCTCAGAAGGCATACATTGACAGAGTACTAAAGAGATATAATATGCATAAGTGCTCTGGCTCGCTTGCTCCTATTGTTAAGGGCGATAAGTTTGGGACATTTCAATGTCCAAGGAACCAATATGAAACTGATCAGATGAAGTCGGTTCCTTATGCTTCAGCTGTCGGAAGCATTATGTATGCTCAAGTATGTACGCGCCCTGATTTAGCTTTTGTAACCGGGATGCTTGGCAGATATTAGTCAAATCCAGGACCGGACCAATTGGAAGGTCGTTAAGAAAGTCTTCGTCATATGCAAGCTACTAAACATTTCATGCTCACATATAAAATTACGACAACCTTGAAGTTGTTGGTTATTGATTGATTTTGCGGGATGTGTTGATACTAAGAAATCCACGTCGGGTTATATCTTCACACTTGCTAAGGAGCTATCTCGTGGAAAAGCTCAAAACAAACCCTTACGGCATCTTCAACGATGTAAGTGAGTTTGTGACATGTTATGAGGCTCTTTGGGCGAAATTTGTATGGCTTAAGAATTTTATCCCAAGACTTAGAGTGGTAGACGGCATCTCTAAACCACTCACCTTATCTTTGCGATAACGAACCCATGACCTTTTATGCGAGTAACAACAAGTCAAGTGGTCTTTGCCAAACACATTGACATTAAGTACCATGTTGTGAAAGAGCGAAATCGAGGATCAAACCATTAGTATAAAGCATATTAGTACTAAGTCAATGCTTGCGGATCCGCTTACTAAAGGCTTACCACCCAATATCTTTCGTGATCATGTTGCCGGCATGGGTTTATTGGAAAGCCTCTGATTCTGGATAAAAGGACCTTAAAGCAAACCAACTCCTATCAAGTATAATGAATATCCATTTCAAGATGGGATAGTACACTATAGGTACTGTGGTTGTATGACACTTCATTGGTCATGCGACGTATTACCTTGGTGTGCTGTTTTATTGAGAATGGGCTTATGATGTTAGCCTTACGATCAAAGGGGAGAATGTTGGATTGATCTCGGCTAACTGCATCCGAGATTTAAGGGGGCACGCCCCACTACGCGCCCTAATTGGGGACGCAACCAACTCTAAGTGGTTTCGGTCCCGTCCACCAGCGCTATATAGAACAGGGGACTCGGCAGGCCTTGGTTACACACAAGTTGTTCTAGGCTACCTAAATCCCACACAGATCCGATCTCTTTCGAGCGCTCAGGTGGGCGAAGACCGGAAGCCGAAGGCCGACGTCGTCACCGTCAAGCCGCTGTCACCGCCGGCCTCGCCTACACCGTCTACGCCGGTTGACCACCTCTACACCAACCGATCTACAGCTCCAATGGCATCTTCAAGTTCGGGTTAGTGAATTATGCGTCCGCTCTAAAGATTATGTTATGTGTTTATGATTGATCTAGGATTAATGTCATCTAATTATGTTTAGCCTTAGATTATGCCCACAATATTCAGCAAAAATATGCATTTAGGTTCTGTCTGCCCAAAAATAATCAAAACATGAACATACTTTCTTATCCATTTACATCTCCCTCGTGCTGGCTTCAGCCCGTCATCGCCTACGTTGCCGCTGAGCCTTTCTTTGCATCAGCGTCATCCACTCCGTCCTACACGGGTCTCAATCCTAGCTCGCCGTATGTTGCCGCTGCCGATTTCTCCGCTGGTGAGTGTGTATGCTCCCCCTCCTAGCCCTGCTCCCCTTCTTCTCCTCACCCCCTATTCTCTCTCCCTCTACTGTCTTGCTTTGTCAGATCCCAATCATTTCCCCTGCTTCTTTCTCTCTAACCTTACCCCTAATTTGTTTCTGTTACACTTTTGTTAGTATGCATTCCAGATGATTTTTGTTTTCCCATTCTGCTCCCTTTCCTGTTGAATTCAACGGTTTGTTCTAACTTACATTGCCTGGTTGCAGGAGAGGCTTTAATTGTTTTGTCATGCTTGGCTTCATCTAGCCTGCTAAGGTAAATAGAATGTATCATTTGCCACTGAAAAAACTTATGCATGTTGATTGATACAAATGATGCTAATTGCTATGAATTCATTTTGATGCTCATGTTTAATTGCTTCATGAATGAGCTGTAAGAAGAATGCGTATGCGTTGCATTTCAGTGGATGTGGCTATTGCATCATTCGGTTTGCTTGAAGGGCAATGGTTTAGCTTTATTTGCTCCTCTATGCTTGTAGGTTGCAAGCAACCATCTTGTGCTACAAGTTGTCTCCATGCAATACTAATTTCCTTTGTTGCTGATTGGTATGACACCCTTGATGTACCTCAACAAGGCAGTGACGGGATGTGAATCCTGCAGTGCTGCCAAGGTTGAGATCATGGAGCCCTAGAAAAATATAAGTGTTTCATCATACTATCTTTTCTAGGCTATGCTTAGCCTGTTTTCGATAAGGCAATATCTCTAATAGTACTATGGTAATTTTAGGTGGTGCTAAATAAAACCAGGAATATAGAATGATAATTTTAGGTGGTGGTAAATGAAATCAGCAATATAGATAAGCGTGCGTTGTTGTGCATAACCATGAGTCCATGATGTGTGCTCTTATAGAAGCTTCTACCGCTTCGCTTCAAATACAGAGGCTACACTAGCCTTAGGAGTTAGGATTCAGATCCCTTTTAGCAAAGAAATGCTAATGTCTTATATTTGAGTATCCATGTAGCCAAACCGCTCAATTTGGGGGTAACAAAGCGGTTGTTTAATTTGAAAATATATTTTAATGTTGTTTTTCTGAAGGCCTATTGCCTGCAAATGTTGTTTAGTTATCTAATGCTAGAATTATCATACAATTTCTAATGCGACTTGAATATTCTGATATGGTCATAGATCACCTTCTTTCATAGAATACGTACGATTATCACATAGTATCTATTGTTGTTTCTTCAGTTGCTTCACCTTATCGATCTATTGATGTGCCTGTTGTTATTTAGAGATCCAACTTGGAAATGTGGGTGCTTGAGAAGTTACGAGGTAATTGTATGGCTGTGACTTAATAAGTAAAACAACACATGAATGCGGTAGTTTGTTTGGCCAGCCACCTTATCATTCCTATGATTTTTGGCTTCATAAGTTGCTCTTCATTGGTGATCACCACATCTAATGACATGTGTTTCCTATCCCCTTTTCCAGTTTACCATAACATGTTTCTATAGGCTGATGGTGTTACCATAAACAACATTTGTACATAACCATTTGCTGACTTGTTCGACGTATGTGCTCAAATATTTTATCCCATCATCTGTAATCTTATAGGCTATATCCATCAAAATTTAAAAGGTGTGCATGCTTGCTGTGTCAGAAGCCAAAGTAGATCAATTGTTCAGCTCCATACATGGAATGCCAACAAATATGCAGAAGCTAGGATATGTTCGTTGTGATAATTTGTTATCGGATAGAGTTGTGTCTGAAAGTAGCTCGATAGAGGCACGCCTTTGTTCAGTCCTGTGCTTGCAGTGTTATAAAGGGACAGCGTTTGCTGCTTGTTTTTTCTAGCTGAGGATCTGCACACTCAGTTCTGCATACAAAAACTGTTGACCTAGCATGTATGAGCTTCTCCTTCTGATTAGCTTTATCATGTATATTGTATGGAGTTCACTGCATGTGTTGATCGGTGCTTTGGCTGCTTTCTGTGCTCTGCTTACTAAATTGAATTATTATATTTTATTTAGTTAGACAATAATTTTCTAAAATTTTAGCAACTTGAATCATCTAATTTGGAATTATAATGCAAAAGTTATGAATTTTACAAATTTTAACCCTAAATCATTATTTAAATCAATTTCCCGAATTATTCTCCTAAAGGAAATTCTAAATATTGCGCATGATGACGTCAGCGATAATTTTTCTAGATTTAAATGAATTAGAATAATTTCTGACAAGTGGGGCCCAGTGTCATAGGCTCGGTCCACTATGAGACCAATTCTACCCAACCAATGGATCGGGAAATTGGTGAGCTGTACACCGCCTTGCCGACTAAGCGGCCACGTGGGCACATGTGGTGGCGTGGCGGTTGCGTGGAGATGAGGTGGCGCCACGGTGGTGGCCGGACGGAAGCGCTGGCTGGGCCCTAGGCTCGGCCGTGACGGCGGTGAATTGATCTCCGGCGAGAGCACGAGGAGGAAGAGGGAATGTGGCGAGCACGGCTCACCGTGGTAGTGCAAAGGGGACGACGGAATGATCGTGCGAGTAAAAAAATCTGGCGGCGGCGTGAGCTTATGACGGCGAGGATGCTCCCGAGGGTCTCTGGCAAGGTGGTAGTGCGCCGGGTGTCGCGGTGATCTGGCGATTCGAAGACGTGGATGACGGGGCGGGCGGGTTTGACCTCGCGGGAATTGAAGAAAACCCAAATCTTCCGCGGCGAAGAACTCTAAAATCGGGCTTCACAGAGAGGAAGGAGATGTGAGTGGTGGTGTCGACTTTAGTGAAGAAGGCTTCCCGATGCTCCCTTATATAAGGGTCGAGGATTGGAGTAGAGGATCGGGCACCGCACACGTGCATGGCGTTTTAAGGTAGTCTTGACATTACTGGCGAGATCGTGTGCGAGGAGGTGAAGAGTGGGAATTCAGCAGTGGCGGAGTTAAATAAATTAAATCTTGCACAAACGCGAGTAAAGAGAGGAGGAATCGTGGAAAGGTGAAGCTCGAGCAGGCGGATCTGCACACTCAGTTCTGCATACAAAACTGTTGACCTAGCATGTATGAGCTTCTCCTTCTGATTAGCTTTATCATGTATATTGTATGGAGTTCACTGCATGTGTTGATCGGTGCTTTGGCTGCTTTCTGTGCTCTGCTTACTATAGCATGAAATTGTGTATGCTGACTTTTAATATTATGCTGCTACTGTATCTCGCTTTTGTCACACTGTATGTTCACTTACTATCAGTTACTGTTTTCGTCGTCGATAGCAACAGGCAAGGCCAACACCGTCCTACCATATCATGCGTGCTACAAATCTGAGCAGAACTTCTTGTGTTGTACATCCAGGCGCGGCGTAGCGTGCTTGCCTATCTAGTAGAACTTGTTTCCCCAATGGATGTCGTCAGGCTAAGTACGTTGGAAGCGTATGCCATCGTGAAAAATATCGAGATATGAACAGAATATAAAGAGGAGTGTAAAAACATGCGTTGTACGTGCACGGTACGTGTTGGAACACGGTCACTGTCTGTCTGCAAGAGACTCTGAGACGAGTTTTTGGATGAACCGGCATGTTTTTATTTATAATAGTAAAAGTAGCCTTCGTTCACATAAAATTATAAAAATATCACCACAGCATGCTAGGCAGGTGTCCCGTGTCACCTACAGTGCTTACAGACCGCGGTAGGAATGAAACATTGCAGTGGGACGGGAGGCCATGCACCACGCTTAGGGAGCATTGTAGGTTTCTACCACGCTCCTAATCCGCGGAAGAAACATGCACCGGTGCAGGTATGCTTAATCACTATAGGACACAAAACTTAATCACTAAATGACAGAAAACTTAATTACTAATAACAAAAAAACGTGTGCCATGCTTCCGCAAGCAGACCAGAAACTCGGTACTTGCGACGCTCCAATAGCGTGGAAGGAACCTGCTGAAGTTTTAAACAAACCCTTCTGAAGCTTTTGTGATTTCTTTCATCCTCTCTGCTGGTGTAGCTGGGGTTGTAAGCAGCACTTGCAGCCATTCACACAAAACAGAGCTTGTTAATAACTGGTACTACTATACTTACTTTGTTTCACCATTGCAATTTAGATGACCAATAGGAAATGCTTAATGGGCTACATTGTTTAAGGGGCCTACATACCAAATCTAGGTTGTTCTTAATGGCTTTCGTTCATGAAAGAACATCTCTACAAAAGAAAGATCAGGTGCTATAAGACCTGGAACTAGATCTGTTCATAGGCGGGTGGCGTGGCCTGAGCCTGCTTTTCGGGCTCCGGCCTTGATTTTTGACCTGAAAGATCGGCCCAAAGCTTAGAAAATACTGACAATGGCGATAAAAATAACAAAAAATATTTTTGTATTCTCGAAATAAATTAAATATTACTATTTATTCAAAAAAAATTAAAGTGATAATATCTTTATAGAAAAACATATGTTTCAGACTAGACTCGAGCCTGCACATTCAAGGCTGGGCTTTGTAGCCCTGCAGGATTTGAGCAGGTCTATCTGGAACGCACGTAACAACTTTGAATCAGTAACTCCATTAACTGTCACAGTGATGAAAAGGAATCTTCAAATAAAAAAAATTACAGACATGCATGTGGATATAACTTCAGTTAGTATTTAAAATATTAATTTGTTATTGATACTTTAAAAGCAAAGATGAGACTACATGATGTGTGCATATCGTGCCGAATAAAAATGCCCTTATCCACATTAATTAATATTCCAGTGAACACGTATCTTAATTAGGTTTGTGACGTCGCAACATCTAATCTATTACTATACAGTAAAAAGTTCATATAACACCTTGAACTTTGTTTAAAAGTTCGTCCAACGTTTCGAACTATGAAATCAGACATTTGATCCTTCCGAACTTTCCAATCAAGTTCAAATAACACCATGACCCGGTTTCGCATAATGGTATTGACCGCGTGGCTTGATGAGTGTGCAGTTTTGCCACGTAAGATGACACGGTGGCTATGTTTAGGTAAATGATAGGTGGGACCCCATAGGAACTCCTCCAAATCGAAACAGAGAGGGAATGAGCTACAGGGGGCGACGGCCATGGAAGTGTGGCTGGTAGCTCGGTGGGGGAGAAACCCCTATGGGTCCCACTTCTTATTGAACCCTATGAGGCAAATCCGCACACTCATTGTGACACGTGGGCAATGTTGTGTATATGTGTATATGACCCATGTATATATAAAGCCCATAAGGCCCATGAGCTGTAGTATATGTACTGTAGGGTTTTCATCCATTGAGTCTTTGAGTTTGAGACTGTAACATGGTATCAGAGCAGTCGGCTGCCGCCTTCCGCCTTCATGCGTCTTCCTCGCCGAACGGCTCTCGCCTTCGTGCGTCCTCCTCGCTACGGTAAGGCTGGCGTCCTCCTCCATCATCCCTCCACTCCACCGCCACCGGATTCCTCCGACGCATTCTTCCCCTGTGTCGGCTTGGTCTTCTTTGGCGCGGCTTTTCTCCGGCGCCTGGAGGTCCCGCTCGCCCGCGCCGCACCTGGATTTGGTACCGCTCGCCCGCACCGCGTGTTTGGAGGTCTCGCACGCCCGCGTCGTGCTCCTGGACTCCGCTCGTTCGAGTCTTCTTTGACGTGTGGAGGTCAGCTCGCTGCGCGCCCTAGAAGTCTGAGTCTTCTTTGACGCCTGGAGGTTAGCTTACCTACGCCGTGCGCCTAGAGAATTGGTGTAATGGTGGATGGTACTTCTATTTCTTCTCATTCTCTTGGTATGGGAGGTGCTCTTCTGGCTTCAGATATCAAGCTAGATGGCCAGAATTATCATGAGTGGTCATCGGTTCGCATGCTTCTTCAGTCTATTGGTCTTCTCTCATATATTACGGTGGACACTCCGATCGAGAAGACTAATGCAAAGGAGGCTGCTGCATGGCGAAGTGCTGATTGTGTTATGGGTATTTTATGTCATAGTGCTGAAAATTCAATTAGGGTGGATTTCATTGATCTTCCAAGTTCTCGCAAGATGTGTGAGTATCTTCAGCAACATTATGAGCAAACCAGTACGGTGCGTCGATTTTCTCTTGTACAAACTCTTCGTGATCTATGTCAGTTGGAGATGTCTAATGAGGAGTACTACCGTTTTTTCACTCATATTTCACGATAGCTGACCTTCATGGTTCCTCTTTCCTATGCTGGATGTACTAGCTATGTAGGCAAGGCGGGTCATGATGCGCAACCTAGAGTTTGAGTCCATTCGAGCTCAACTACTAGGACGTGTTGTTCTTCCAACCATAGAGGAGGCCCTTGTTGCATTGATTACTGAGGAGACTCAACTTCGCTCTCTGTCCTTCGGATTGACACCACCTCAGTCTATTCCTGCGGCACCTCGTCAGGAGGTTTATCAACCTAGTCCACTTCCTGATGCTACATCCAACCAAACTTTATGCCCTCATTGCAAGAAGCCTGGTCATCCTATTCAGAGGTGCTACCAACTTCACCCAGAGCTGCAACCTGTATCTCCTCGTCGTCGTCGTGGTGTGGTTGCTGCCACCACTCCTGCATCTGTTGGGGATTCTGCTCTTGCCACTCAGTTGGGTCAGCTTCAGTCCCAGTTGCAGGCTCTTTAGACTCAAGTCCAATAGCGGTCTTCATCTGATGCCCCTCCTAGTAGGTCTGCCAGTCTTGCTGTAGCCTCTTCTTCCATGTCAGGTACTAGTCTTCCATGGGTTTTGGACCCTAGAGCTTCTTTTCATGACATCGGATAAGTCTCACCTTGCATCATGTCGACCTGTTATGGATGGTTTATGTGTACAGGCAGCTAATGGTACTTCATGTTTAGTCACTCATTAGGGCACTCTCTCTACTTCCTATTTTACTATTCCCGACGTGTCATTTGTACCTCAGCTTTATATGAATCTTATGTATGTTGGTCAGCTTGTTGATATGCACTACTTTGTTGGGTTTGATGACTCTACTTGCTATGTGTAGGATCATCGGACAGGAGTTCTCGTTGGTATTGGCCATCGTCTTAGAGATTCTCAGGATCTCTACTTTCTTGATCGTCTGAGTCTTCCATCTTCCATCTTCCTCCGCCCATGCATCTTCAGTTCTTGCGTTATCATCTGTTAGTTTTCCTCAGCGGCATCATCAGCTTGGTCATTTGTGTGGCTCTCATCTTTCTACATTAGCTCGTCAGGGTATCCTAGGTCGTGTCATTGTTGACACTAATTATGATTGTAAAGGTGGCAAGCTTGGTAAACAGCCGCAACTTCCATATCCTACCAGTACATCTTGGTCTAGTTGTCCTTTTGAGTTAGTTCATTCTGATGTTTGGGGTCCTGCTCCTTTTGCTTCCAAAGGTGGTCATATCTATTATGTAATCTTTATTGATGACTATTCTCGATATACTTGGGTTTACTTTATGAAACATCGTTCTCAACTCTTGTCCATTTATCAGTCTTTTGCTCGTATGGTTCACACCCAGTTTCCACTTCACTATACTCGTCGGTCTAGGGTTCCTCCTGATACTCAGCCTTCTACTGTTTCCTCCTCTGATGGCATGGCTAGTGTAACGTCCCGTTTCTCCTAGGTTCTTTCCCTGTTTCCAAAATAAAATTAACCATTTGGTTTTGATGAGAGTTCAAAGCTTAACCTGAGTTTTCAAAAAGAGCTTTAATTGATTAAACCAAACTTGAACTAAATCTGTTCGGTGCCTTGGCTGTTTATTTGGAGTTTTCCTCGTTCTCCCTCTTTCGGCTCTGTGTGCCCTTATATTTGGTTTCTCCTTTCCAGACCTCTTTTGTGTCTGGAACCCCTTTCTCGTTCCCCCTCTCTATTTTGACCTCCCCGCGTTCTTATCAACTCCCTGAGTTTATTTGGGGTGCTCTTGGAATCCTTTTGATTCCCTTGTGCCCTCTCGGACCTCCCCCGTGGACCTCTCACCTCTCTTTTAAACCCCTCCTGAGTTCACTTGGGCGTTCCAGAGCTCCTCTGGACCTCTCAGTGCCCTTTTGGAACCTCCCTCGAACTCCCTTCCAGCCCTATCGGACCTCCTTGAGTCCCTTCGGGTCTTCCTTTGTCCTACGAACCTCCTCAGCGTCCTTTAGGACCTCCCCTGCCTATTCAGACCTCCCCCTTGTTGAGATCTGGCCGTTAGGACCTCCTCTTTGGAGATCTTAACCGCTCAGACCTCCCCCTTGTTAAGATCTGGCCGTTAGGACCTCCTCTTTGGAGATCTTAACCGCTCAGACCTCCCCCTTGTCGAGATCTGGCCGTTAGGACCTCCTCTTTGGAGATCTTAACCGCTCAGACCTCTCCCTTGTCGAGATCTGGCCGTTAGGACCTCCTCTTTGGAGATCTTAACCGCTCAGACCTCCCCCTAGTCGAGATCTGGCCGTTAGGACCTCCTCTTTGGAGATCTTAACCGCTCAGACCTCCCCCTTGTCGAGATCTGGCCGTTAGAACCTCCTCTTTGGAGATCTTAACCGCTCAGACCTCCCCCTTGTGGAGATCTGGCCGTTAGGACCTCCTCTTTGGAGATCTTAAACGCTCAGACCTCCCCCTTGTCGAGATCTGGCCGTTAGGACCTCCTCTTTGGAGATCTTAAACGCTCAGACCTCCCCCTTGTCGAGATCTGGCCGTTAGGACCTCCTCTTTGGAGATCTTAACCGCTCAGACCTCCCCATTGTTGAGATCTGGCCGTTAGGACCTCCTCTTTGGAGATCTTAACCGCACAGACCTCCCCCTTGTCGAGATCTGGTCGTTAGGACCTCCTCTTTGGAGATCTTAACCGCTTAGACCTCCCCCTTGTCGAGATCTGGCCGTTAGGACCTCCTCTTTGGAGATCTTAACCGCTCAGACCTCCCCCTTGTTGAGATCTGGCCGTTAGGACCTCCCCTCTGGAGATCTTAACCGCTCAAACCTCCCCTTGGTTAGATCTGTCCGCTAGGACCTCCCTCTTGGAGATCTTAGCCGTCCAGGTCCCTCCTTCATTGGATCCAAAGGTCCCGACCTCCTTAGGTCCAAGACCTCCTTAGCACTTGAACCCACCGTTGGCTCCGGCGGTCAAACCGCTTAGGGCTTTGCCTTCATCACCTTAGGACCGTTCGATGCTATTCGGATGGCCCGATCCTAAGGGCACGTTCGCTTGGTCCGAACGTCCCCTTTCCCTTCTAGCCGCCCGATCTGAATCAGACGGCCTGGTCTCGTTGACCCGTTCGCTCGGTCTGAACGGCCCCCTTGTTTTGCGCCATCCGATCTTGATCTAACGGCCTCAGCTTTTCCCCGCATATCCCTGCCTCCGCGGACCTCCTTTGGTCTTTGAGACCTTGACCATTAGACCTCCCTTTTGGAGATTTAACCGTCAGGACCTCCCTGCACCCTTTGATCTGGACCGTTAAGGTCCTCCTCTTTGAGATCTTGACCGCCCAGGACCTCTTCCTGGCTGTTTTGCAAGGACCACCTCCTCGATCCTTGCTGGTCTTTTTGTAAAGACCACCCTCCTATCCAGGACCTCCCCTTGGGTGTTTTGGACCTCTTGTCCAGGACCTCCCCCTTGAGCGTTTTTGGACCTCTTGTCCAGGACCTCTCCCTTGAGCATTTTTGACCTCTTGTCCAGGACCTCCCAGTGGTCTTTTGTGGAGACGACCCTTGCGGTGGGGCCACCTCTTTGACCAGTGGTGCACCCTTTTGACTGGCCCTACGTGCCAATCTCACTCAACCTTGTTATTATTGTTCTTGCCTCAGAACTCTGTGCGCATTTAATAGGTGTCGAGTCACATTAAATGCAGTCACATCTGAGGTACCTTATTTTAATTCTTTTAGGGCAAGCCCTGCCCTAGCTGCCCCGATTGCCAACACGTCATTGAGCCTCCTCATGGTGCACTCAACCAACTTTGGCTATATATAGCCTGGGCAGGCTTTCATTTGCCACCTTTGGTTCATTTCTTGTTTCCTTGCCTCCTTCGCCTGGTTCTCTCCTGGCGTAGGACCTCCCTTGGAGCTCGTTGGGGCTGTGCTGAGCCTCTTGGTTTTCCTTTCTTGCCATATTGGTTTGAGTTCCTCTTTGGTTCTTTTGAAGTTCTTTGGCCTAGTGTGGTTTTGCTTATTTGGTTTTTGCGAATGTGTAGATCACGAGTTTGAGGAGTTCTTGGATCCAGCCCTTTCTGCTGAAGGTTCTCCACTGCTTGACCAAGGCAAGCCACAGACCTCCTGTTGATCATATTGATCCTAGCTTTACAAATGTATTTTGGTTTTATTTTATCATGCATGGCTATCTTTATAAGAAAATGTTTGGGCTGTAGTTACTTTCCCTGCTTGATTTATGCCTCCTTCACCACTTGCTCAAGTCATGTTGTCATGTTCACCTTGTAAGCCTTAAATTGGGTACTTAGTTGGTGTTCCTTGTTATATGCCAACATGGGGCTGTAGGTTTATATAGCTTTGTCCTAGAAACTGTGGCTTCCCTATATCATGCACCATCTCTAATAATCTTGACTAATGACTTATGGAACCTGTGGTTGGTGCCACTGTTAAGCAACTATGGCGGGATGCCTAAGTTGTGTTGACTGTGGTGTGAGACCACTTTGTTAAAATTGTTGTGCCAAGACTGGGTGGTCTTTTGGCATGGGTTAATACAAATTGTTTTGTTGAGGCAAGAAGGCAGGGAATGAGTAATGGGTGCTTTGCACACTTGGTTGTGGAAGTCTTGCCTTAGCACAATTAAGGACTTAACTTTGCGTTCTGTTGATCTGGGCCAATCAGTGCAACCACAAGATCACTATATGGGAGTGGTCTGGGCTGAATAATTAGCAATGGGTTGGCTTGGAGCTGTTGTGGTTGAGCGTGTGATTCGTTGGCGCAAGAGGGGGCACCCCATAACCCTGCGGACTTCTAGACCAAAGGGGGGGATTGCGAAACCTTAGCGGACAGCTCCGAGACAGTTCAAAGCTTTGTAAAGACCTTGCCACGCTCTCTAGACTGCTCACCTTCGGAAGTGAGCAAGGGTGACCGGAACCCGTCCCGCTAGAGAGATCGTGGATTGTGGGTAAAGTTGTACACCTCTGCAGAGTGTAAGATCTATTCGAATAGCCAAGTCCTTGGTTATAGACATGCTCAGTGAAAATGGTGCAAGGGGTAGTTGTTTCAAAAGTTTGTGCCACTGGACACTTCAGCGAGATGCCTTGGCTTTACCTCGAAGTGACCTTGGCCGGCTACAGAGGAGTCAAGGTTGGCTCGGGTAGTGGTCCAGGGGCTGGTTCGGACCTCTAGAGTGGGTGCTCTAGAGTGGTTTTTGGGTGAGGACCTGGTCACGGGTGTGACCAGACCTTCCCCATTTTTGTTGTGGCTGTGAGTTGGTGCTCACTCTACCTTTTCAAGCATCAAATGTATTATGTACTAGTGTTTTGACTTGCTGCTTTTCAACCTACTTATATGCTATTGCTGTCAAAACTTGGCTTTGTGCAAACTAACCATACAGCTCTCTTTTGGTAAGCCCTTGCATAGATATCAATTGCATAAATGTTCCCTGTGTCTTGCTGAGTACATTCAAAGTACTCATGGATTTAAGCCCTGTGTCAAAACAGATTATGAATATGATCAAGTGCAAGGCAGTGCATACCTCTTTGAGGAGGAATTCTTCGACGATCCAGCTGCCTAGGACGTCCTCCACCCGACAGCCTGTGGGGCTTGTTGGATGGCTTCTGCGTGCTTTTGGTGTTGGAGCTTTATAGCTCTTTGTTGCCAGTTGTAAGTCCTTGTTGATTTTGTAAGCCCTCAGTGGCAGACCTCTTGTTAACAAGCTTGACCATAAGGTCATGTCTTATATTAAGTTTAATTTGTCTGCTTCATCTTTGTTTGACCTCGTGGTTGTGATATTGGCTTGTGTCCTTGTGTGAGCTAGCTTCTGTTGTCCTAGGACTAGCTCGGATGCACAGGGGCAGGACCTCCAGGAGGTCCTACGGGACTTAGCCTGGGAGGTCCTGTCGGACCTCTCTAGTGATATACTGGAGGTGCTACCGAAGGGTGCCGGGCCAAGACCTCTAGGAGGACTTAAAGACCTCCTAGGAGGTCAGCTGCGGGCCAAGACCTCTAGGAGGACTTGAAGACCTCCTGGAAGGTCCTGGTAGACCTCCTCGGGAATGCACCGAGCAGTGCTACCACTCCTCAATGTGGTGGCACCGCAGCGCAAAAAAAAATGGTCCTCCTCGACCTCTTGTGGTATATCACAGGGTGGGTCGTCACAGCTAGTACTGATGATACTCTTTCTGATGATCCTCCACCGGCACCGTCATCCCGGTATGATGTAACGCCCCGACCCGAGGCCACCCAAGAGGTCCTTCAGGATCTTCCGGAAGTCCATCAGGACCTCCCAGGTAGTCCAGTAGGACCACCCAAGGGGACCTCCAAGACCATCCAGGAGATCCAACAGGACCACCTGGAGGTCTGGAGACCAGACCCGAGGGTCTGAAGGTGGGCGTGAGGCACGGGATGTCCCCAAGTGCCACAACCTAGCTCGAGGGAGGTCGAGAGACCAAGCCCGAGGAGGTCGTGGGGCCTGGTGAGATTCCAAGTCCTCAGTGTGAACCGAGCTAGTCCCAAGGATCAATAGCTAGCTCTTCACAGCATACAAAAGTGGTACCATACATCAACGAGAACTTTATTAATATCAACCAAGTTGTTTACAAGGGAGGCTTACAAGCCAGCAACCAAGACACAACGGAAGATATACATATAGGCCACCCGATACACCACAGGCAATCGGCTCGAGGGTGCATCCTAGTCGGCCAGGACCTCTTGGTCCACTGCGCAGCTCACCTCAAGCTTTCTTTCCCTGCTCAAAAGCATAATCAAGTAAGAATGAGCACAACAACCGTGCTCGCAAGTTACACCCGTCAAATAACAGAATGTCATGCATAAATGGATATCTCAAAGGAAGGCTTAATATGGTTGATTTGCATAAAGCCAAGTTTATTTCAAATACAAGTACTAAGTTCCAAGGCAGTTAGACAATAGCTAAAATTCATTTTTCTCAAATCGGTTTTACAGTTTGGATAACATTCATCATAAGTGGTGAAGGATACCCTCCTGTCACAAGGCTCCCCGTCCAAAACCCATTTGGATAGAGATCCAAAACAGTTTAATAAAACCTTCTGAAGATAAAACCAATATCTAACTAGGAGCAGCTTTGCCAGCATGTCCTTGACCGCGGACTCGGCTATTCGAATAGATTTTCACTCTGCAGAGGTGTACAACTTTACCCACATGACACGAATTATCTAGTTTGTTTGGCATTCGTCAATACCACCTCACACTTCCATTGGTGAGAGGTCTAGAGTACGTGACAAGGCATTTATAATGCATCATTCCACCATAGCCCCTCCTCGCTAAGGTTTCGCCCTCTTTGGACTATCCATCCGCAGGTTCAAGGCCCCCTCTTGCGCCGGGTGGGACTAACATAGGTCATAACATGATTACCCACTGCACCAACAGGAATGACCATGATGGAACTTTGCAAATTAATCAGCCAGGTTCTGCCCATACAGAACATGTGGTTGCACGATGAGGCATGGCAAAATACACTCGAAGACCGGTCCTTAACTGACCTAGACGATTACCACAAAACCCTGAGCCTCAAGCCTACCCAGCTTGAGCCCGTGCATAAACATGCACCATCCAAGCAACCAATTCGCCCGAGTCCAAACCAATTTTTTCCTTTTCCATTTCCTTTGAAAACATTTGCAAATTACCACGACAACCCAATGTCATGGATTAAAACATTTAGACAACATTGGTCTTTTGGCAGTAAAACTCCCAAAACAAGATTTTGGTTTAAGCATGACTAAGCATACATTTTTCAAGAGATCCTGGTTCACACTATTGCATCAACTAGATTTTAACTAGGGTGACAACATAGTGGAATCAATATCAATATTAGTCATACAAAGGATTTGGCATAGCTATGAATTTAAAACAGGCATTGAAATACTTAGCATGAATAAGCATGCAATAATCCTTGAAACAGAACTTAAATAATTTGAGATACTGGGTGCAATATGATCAAGAGTGCAACTTGTCTGATCCGAAAGCTTGAGGAACTAATTGGGAAAACTCAGGCTCCCCGAAGAGTCGCAATCTATACGAGACAAAGCAAAGCAAAATCAAATAACATCCAATAAGATCCAAATGAACTCCAAACAAACCCAAATAGCAAAGAACAGAACTAGAAGAACAGAAGAAGGGCTCTCAGGAGGAGGTCCTACGGGTAAGGGGAGGTCCACGGGAAAGGGTGGTCGTTGCAAACGACCAAAGTGGGTGGTCTTTTGCAAAGAGACCAGCAAAGACCGAGAGGGTGGTCTTTGCAAAAGATCAAAGCAGGTGGTCTTTGCAAAAGACCAGAAGGGAGGTCCTGAGAGGCTCAAGGGACGTCCTAAGGGGGACGTCCCGAGGAGGTCATGAGAGGTCTTTGAAAGGGAAAGGTCTAGAGAAGGACCCAAGAGGGTCGTCTTTGCAAAGGAGCCGAGAGGGTCATCTTTGCAAAAAGACCAGGGAGGTCCTGAGGAGATCCTCAGGAGGAGGTCCTGGGAAAGATACAACTACACAGTGGGGTCGTAGGAATTGAAGAAAGAACAAAGCACGAGGGAACTTACCAAAACCAAGAGTGAGGTAAAAGAGGAGGAGGAGGTCGAGAGATGGTGGCAACGGTTGAGGACGGCATGGCAGTCCGGCGAACCCCTTCGGCGGCGAAGTGGCGGCACAAATTCCAGCGGTCTTCTTGGCGACGAGGAGGCGATGGTGCGAGCTCCAGTGCCTTCTAGGTGAAACTCCATGCCAGGAGAAAACTAGGCAAGGGCCAAAAGAGTTGGATGTAGCCAAAGGTGAGGAAGGACTGCTTAGGCTATTAATAGCCGATGAAGAAAGAGGAGGAAAGTGTCATTGAGACTCAGTGACATATGGGTCAAAGGTAGTTGAAGGACAAGACAAGGTATGGCCAGCTGGCTAGAGAGAACAGGACAAGATAAGGACAGCCGGTGAAAGGAGAGGGCAAAAGGACAAGATATGCTGTGAGGTGAGGAGACAAGGAGATGTAGCAAAGGGCCACGTAAGTGACTGCATTTTATACGGCTCAAATGGCATTAAATGCACAAAGGCTTAGGTAGCGGATAAGGATGAGGGTAAGCAAGACTGTCAAGTGGAACCAGTCAACTTGAAAAATAGTCTGGTCAAAGAGGAGTGGTTACGGCCCAAGGGGAGGTCGTGACCCGCAGGGGTGGTCTTTTGCAAAAACCATAGAGGAGGTCCGCTGGACAGGGAGGTCCTACGAGATCAAAGGAGATCTTTGAGGAGGTCTGAAAGGCTAAGAGGTCCAAGGGACAAGGAGGTCCAAAGGATAAAGAGGTTCTACAGACAGGGAGGTCTTGACCCACAAGGATGGTCTTTACGAAAAGACCAAGGGGTCGGGAGGACAAGGGGGTCCTGAAGAGAAGAAGGTCAGAAAGGGCAAAGGGAAAGGCTCGGTGAAACAAAGCCGTTTGATTCAGATCGGGTGACTAAAAAAGGATGGGACGTTCGGACTAGCCAAATGTGCCACAAGATCAGGCCGTCCAATGCAAATGGGGCGGTTCCAAATGAAGGAGCGGAGCTGAGTCGCGCGGGGAGGTCTTAGACTGGAAGGAGGTCTAAGCCACGGGGAGGTCTGGACCCTCAGTTCCAAACGAAGGGAGGTCCAGGCGGAGGGATTTCAAAGGAAGAGGGATCCAACGGAGGAGATCCACAGAAGATGATCCAAAGGAGGTCTTAACGATCAGGATGGACTCAAAGGAGATCCCGACGGTCAAGAGGAGATCAAAGGAGATCTCGAAGGTAAAGACCAACACAGGGGAGGTCTCAATGGTCAAGAGGGAACCAAAAGAGATCTCGACGATCAAGACCAACACAGGGAGGGTCTCAACGGTCAAGAGGGAACCAAAGGAGATCTCGACGGTCAAGACCAACACAGGGGGAGGTCTCAATAGTCAAGATAAAACCAAAGGAGGTCTCGACGGTCAAGACCAACACAGGGAAGGTCTCAACGGTCAAGATTGAGATCAAATGAGGTCTTGGCGATCAGGATGAACCCAAGGAGGTCCTAACGACCAAAAAGAGGGGCCAAGGAGGTCCTAACGGACCCGGGGAGGTCCAAAAGGACACAGGAAGGTTCAAATGAACACAAGGGAGGACAGAAAATTAAACAGGAGAGTTCCAGAAAGGAGAAATTCAACTCAAATTGAATTTCAGAAATCAAAGACGTTTGAAACACAAACCCGAGCTAGGATGCCATGGGGTGGTCGTGACTCAAAGAGAAGGTCAAAACCGAAAGAAGGTTCAATCAGAAAAGGAGGTCTAACAGAGAAGGGGGTATGGACCAAAAGGAGGTCTAAACCATAGAGAGATTCAAACCAACAAAGAGGTCTGGACTAAAGGAAATTCAAAAAAAAGACACGAGGGGAGGTCTTGAACAAGGAGAGAGGTCTGAACCAAAGAGGTCTAGGCACAAGGGAGGTCTAGATTCAGGGGGAGATCTAGACTCGAGAGAAATCTAGACATAGAGGAAATGTCTAAACAAGAGAGGGGTCTGGGCATACAGGGAATGCCCAAACATAAGGAGGTCCAGACATAGGAGAATGTCCAAACAAACAAGAAAAGGGGGGGTCTGGTCGGAAAGGAAATCCGGACACGAGGAGCGATCCAAACTCAAGGAGGTTTGGACTCAAGGAGATGGCCAAACAAGAGGGGGGTCTGGAAAGAAAGAGCTGGGCTAAGAGGAGAGCAGATATAACAGAGAAAGGGTGAGACTACTCCAGAGCTCAAACAACTCCAAATAAACCAACTTTTGGGATTAGGTGAAGTTTGACTTAGTCATTTTAAACACTCAAATTCTGAAAATCTCAAGTTAAGCTTTAGGACTTCAACAAAACCAAATGGTTCTTTTTATTTTGAAAATTTCAAAAAGGGGCTCAGAAAATTTAGGGTGTTACATATGAGCTTCTTAATCGTACTACTATTGTTGCTCCTGACAGATATGGTTTTCTTTCTACTGCTGTTGTGACTAAGCCTCACACTTATCAGGAGGCTGTTGTTCATCCTAAGTGGCAGCTAGCTATGGCTTAGGAGTTGGCTGCTTTGGATTGTACTAGTACGTGGGATATTGTTCCTTTACCTGTTCATGCTTTTTCTATTACTTGCAAGTGGGTTTTTAAAGTTAAGACCAAATCTAACGGTTCTGTTGAGAGGTACAAGGCTTGACTAGTTGCTCGTGGTTTTCAGCAGGCACATGGTTGTGATTATGACAAGACATTTGCTCCTGTTGCTCATATGGTAACGGTTTGCACTCTTGTTGCTGTGGCTGCTGTTTGCTCTTGGACTATCTCTCAGATGGATGTGAAGAATGCTTTTCTTCATGGTGACCTGCAGGAGGAAGTTTATATGACACCACCCCAGGGGGTCGTGGCTCTTGCTGGTCATGTTTGTCGCATTCGTCGTGCTCTTTACAGCCTTAAACAGGCTTCCCATGCTTGGTTTGAGCGGTTTAGTTCAGTTGTGTTAGCTGTTGGTTTCTCCCTGAGTAATCACGATCCTGCATTGTTTACTCATACATCTCCATGTGGTCGTACTATGCTTTTACTCTATGTTGATGACATGCTGATTACTGGAGATGACATGGAGTACATTGCTTTTGTTAAGCAACGGCTCAGTGAGCAGTTTTTGATGTCGGATTTGGGTCTTCTATGTTATTTTCTGGGGATTGAGTTTACTCGCACAGATAATGGCTACTATCTATCTCAGCAACACTATATTCAGGATTTGCTTACTCGTTCTGGTCTCACTGACAGTCGGACAGCTACTACTCCTATGGAGCTTCATCTTCAGCTTCGTCCTATTGATGGCACTTTACTTGAAGATCCTTCTCGTTATCGTCATATTGTTGGGAGTATTGTCTATCTTGCAGTGACACATCCTGATATTGCTCATTCTGTTCATGTGCTCAGCCAGTTTGTTTCTGCTCCTACGTCTGTTCACTATGCTCACCTACTACTTGTGTTGCGCTATCTACGAGGGACTGTTGACCGTTGTCTCTTTTATTCTTGGTCAAATCAGCTTCAGCTTCATGCTTACTCTGACTCAACTTGGGCGGGTGATCCTGTTGATCGACGATCTGTCTCTGGATATTGCATATTTTTTGGGTCTTCGCTTATTGCTTGGAAATCCAAGAAACAGACTGCAGTTGCACGGTCTAGTGCTGAGGTTGAGCTTTGAGCGTTGGCCACTATTACTTCAGAGATTGTTTGGCTTCGTTGGCTCTTAGCTGATCTTGGTGTGTCATGCGATACTCCTGCATCTCTTCTGTGTAACAACACTAGTGTTATACAGATTGCTACTGATCCAGTCAGTGGCGGATCTAGGATTAGATCACACCTCGGGCTAAATTCTAATAGGCTAACATATTAAAACTAACGCTAATTTTTACCCACAAGAAGACATAACAAAAAATAAGCCACAAATACTTCATTGACATAAAACTTTATAAAAAAAATGCTTCAAGATAAAATATAATAAGAAAAACATAACAAAACATAAATAATATAACATCTTAGATATACAAATTGAGTACCTAAATAACAAAGATTTCATCTCTAGCCTAGCTCACCATTTGTTCGTCAATAGTTGGACAAGTACCAGAACCTACAAAGACAACATAAAAAAATAAATCAAAAAGATGTATAATTAAATACAAAGAACATGAAATTTAGATTTGTAAGAACCGAACTTACCACTAGCACGAGATAGTTGTTTCTTACGTGACCTCATTCCTTGAAAACGTTCCAAAATCTTATCATCGTTAGCGCTTGCAAATATGTCTCGCTCAATATAGCATACCATGCTATGATTCATCCATTCATCATTCATCTTATTCCGCAAATCAGTTTGACTGTTGTATTTGTATTGAAAAATAAGATGACAATATCTTGCTCCTCTTCATTTTGTATCTCTAATTCCTAAATAAGCAATACACTTATTAACAATATGCAGGCAACAAGTTAATTTTGCAAGACTATAAGTGATAAGTCTACACTCTACAAGACTACAACCAATCAACCATATTCCAGATGACCTGACCATATCCAATTCTATAAGACTACAACCAATCAACCATTGTACCATATCCAACATTGATTCATTGAACATCCACATATACAAATCACATTTAGTTAGACATAACACATTAACAGTTTAACACTAGATCTCATTAGTCATTAGTCATTACCTCTCCTCAAAGCTCAAAGCCTCAGCCTCAGCTCAATTCCTCATTTCCTCAAATCCTCAAAGCCAAAGCGCTTGGAATTGGATGGAGTAGTCGAGTGGGGGAAGCCTGGAGGAGCTGCCGCTACCGCCTGCTGCCGAGGGAGCCCTAGAGGCTGGAGCGGTGGAGGAGCTACCGCTGCCGCCACGCCACATGCCACTGCCGAGGAAGAGCGCTGCACATGGCGCCGATGGCCGAGAAGAACCGCAGGCGCTCAAGGCGTCGGTTGATGCTGCGTCACCGTCGAGGGTGCAGAGGGAGCCGGGAGGGGCGGCGGGCGGGTGAGGTTGCGAGGAGCGGTGGAGCAGGCCTGGAGCGTGGAGGCACTGCGCTGCCACCTGCCGGCTACCGCCGACTCGCCGAGAGAGCCCTAGAGCGGTGGAGGGCTGGAGGCGCTGCCGCGCTGCGTCGATAGAAAGTCAAGGGAGCCTGCACCACTGCGTCGCCGTCGAGGACCGAGGGCGCCGAGCCTGCACTGCTGCGTCGCCATCGAGGGCCGAGGGCCGAGGGCGTCGAGCCACCGAGCAAGCTGCGGAGGGGGTCAGCCTGGCCGCCAGGGGAATTGGGGAGGGATTAGGGATCTGGTCTGGAATTCTGGATAGAGTGGGGGATGCCGGGAAGGAGCCGGGGGGCGTGGGCTGGGCCGGCAGCACGCCTCGGTCTAAATGCTCCATCGATTTTTTTTAGCCTATACATAAATTTTTTCCCCTGTTACTTTCTCTGGGCCTCGGGCTATAGCCCACCTTGCCCGAGGCCCAGATCCGCCCCTAGATCCAGTGAAGCATGAGCTGACTAAGCACATTGGTGTGGATGCATCTTTCACACGTTCTCATTGTCAACAGAAGACTATTACTCTTCAGTATGTACCTTCTGAGATTCAAGTCGCTGACTTCTTTACCAATGCTCAAACCCGAGAGCAACATCACTTCCATCTCTCCAAACTCAATGTTTTAGATCCTCCTAACCCTTGAGTTTGAAGGGGGGTGTTATGTATATGTGTATATAACCCATGTATATATAAGGCCCATGAGCTGTAGTATATGTACTGTAGGGTTTTCATCCATTGAGTCTTTGAGGTTGAGACTGTAACAGAGAGGGAATGAGCTACAGGGGCGGCGGCCATGGAAGCGTTGCTGGTAGCTCGGTGGGGGAGAAACCCCTATAGGCCCCACCTGTTATTGACCTAATTTGGCTAGCGTGTCATCCTATGAGGCAAACCCGCACACTCATTGTGCCACGTAGGCAATAACATCCTGCGAAACTGGATCAGGATATTATTTGAACCGGATTGCAAAGTTTAGAAGGTCATATGTCTAGCATGTTACGTGGACTTCTTCCTACTATATATAGGATATATAGGACTGAGCTTGGAGTGCTGCACTAAGAAACCGGCCAGGATATGCATTAAGATCCAAGTCGATGATCTACGTACTCAAGGTAGAGTTCCGCAATAATAACGATTTAAAAATGTAGAATCATGTGCGTGTGAGACAATATGCAGTAGGCAAGATGCTCACACTTCACTGTTTTATGTGTATGATGTTCGAACGATGACGCAGTGACAAAGACAACTAATGACGTCCCTGGCTAATTTAACTAGATTACATATATAGCTAAACGTTAAAACGTACATATATATCGAGCTTGGGGTTTCATCACACAGACAAATGCACTAACGACGAATGAATACTAGCATTTTCATCGACGGTACTTGTGTAAGTCGATTTGTTGAGATAGTTCCATATCGATTATAAGAGCAGGCAGAGCACAATTTATAAAGATAAAAATGTACCCACCTATCATATAGTCTTATGAGGAGATAACTCAAGACCCTTGATTATTGCTTTATAGTTATGTTTGAGGGTACATCGGGCCCAACGATATGGGATTGGGACGCTGTGCAACACAGATTAAATTAGCCTCATTTATTTTAGGGAAATTTCGATAAACGCCACTGCTAAGTGGCTGTATTAGAGAAATGCCACCGTTTATTTAGAAATTTGAAAGATGTCATTGGAAAGCTTGGAACATCCTACAAGTGCCACTAGTATACGTATTCTATCAGCATTGGACCAAATTGCCCCTACATTCTCCTTCCTCATTTCTCACACTGTCTTTTTTTTTAATCAAATTTTCCCCATTAGAGCTCCACGCCGCATTCCCCATTAGAGCTCCACGCTGCATCTCCCCTCGGCCTCTTCTCCCTCATGGTGTTGCCCCCGCCGGCCTTGGTGGACACGGCCCCCTCCCCCTTCTCCTCCAGCTCGACCTCCTTGTCCTCACCCTTCTTCTTCTCGCCCTCCTCTTCCTCCTCGATCGGGAGCGGCGGCGCGGACGTCTCAACTGCGGTGGGAGCGGGCTCCTCGTAGGGGTCGCGGGCGGGGTCTGTGGAGCGGGTGACAGCAGCGCAGAGGCAGTCGAGGAAGGCACCAAGGGGTTCGGCTTCATCTCCTCCGAGGACGGCGGCGAGGACCTCTTCGTGCACCAGTCCTCCAAGTCCGACGGCTTCTGCAGCCTCAACGAGGGCGGATCCGTCGAGTTCGTCATCCGCTCCGGCGACGACGGTCGCACCAAGGCCATTGACGTCACCACCCCAGCGGCACCCCGCTCACCGGCGGCTCCCGCCCCAGCGAAGGCGACCGCAAGTGGAGGTGGCTACGGCGGCGGGAGCAACCGCGGCTACGAAGGTGGCGATGGAGGCGGCTACGGGGGCGGTGGCGGAGGCGGCCGTGGGTGGTACAAGTGTAGTGAGGAGGGCCACATGGCCAGGGACTGCAGCCAGGGCGGCGACGGCGGTGTGTTGCTCATGTGAAGAAGAAGAAGATGTCGTAAGAAGAAGGAGTGACCGTGGCTATGACGGCTGCGGCGACTACGGAGTTGGTGACGGAGGCGACTACGGGGGTGGTGGCGGAGGCGGTGTGTGTTCGAGAGACAGCCATGGATGGCGATGGTGACATGGGAATCGAAGAAGATAGGGGCAATAACGTCAATATTTGTGAAATATGTAGATTGGTGGTATTTCTATGAGAAAAAGATGTTTGCAATGATATCTTTCAAATTTAGAAATAAATGGTGACATTTCTCTGATACGACCACTTAGCAATGGCATATATCAAAATTTCCCTTTATTTTAAGGGGTCGAATTAATTAGCCTAGTTACCTTGCACACGGGCTTCTTTGACTGCGGCCATGAAGCTCGCCGCTCCTCGAAGAGCACCACCGGGCAGGACAGCTCCAACGTCATCCTTGAGCATCGACATCACGCCGTCCGCCGTGGCGCCGCCCGCCTGCGCCCGTGCGGTGGAAGCCTAAAGAAATTACATGTCAGCTAGCTCTCTCTCTCTCTCTGTGGTGCGCGCATACGTATATATGTAGGTGAATGGTCATGTTTATATATGTACGAATTAGTCTTCAAAAAAGAATAGATGTGCGAACTTACCTGGATGACCAGGCCATCAACGTAGGGGTCCGAGAATGGCATGCCGAGCTCGATGACGTCGGCGTCCAGCAGCCTCAGCGCATCCGCCTTCGTCGCCATGTCAGGGTCGCCGGCGGTGATGTATGGGATGAACGTCGTCTGCAAGTTCACGCGCGCGCAATCAATGAAACTTTAGCATCGATCCTCATGTACACAAGGGCGGCGGTAGGGGGTGCCCGTGGTGCACAGGCACCAAAAAAAGTGATTTTTTTTAGGTATGCTGAATTTCGACCCATCTTAGCCCAATTCACCCACACACGCACACGGCTCAGCATCAGCAATTCAGCATAGACCAGGGCTTCTCGCCTTCTCCTCCCGAGTCTTGACGCTGCCTGCCTCGGGCCTCCTCTCCTTGCTTCTCCTTCTGGCAACCTGGCTCCTTCGACCGCTAGCCTGCCGCCGATGACCAACAGTCTAACTCCAACACGGCAACACCAAGGTAAACATTGGGGAATGAGGATCCGACCTCCGGGATTGGATTTGGGGAGGCGGCCTGAGCTAAGCGAGGGGCCGGCAATGAGGCCGAGCCAGAGCAGAGCAGCAGCAGAGCAGGGCAGAGGGAGGCAGGCTGGGGCGCCAGTGAGGGAGCAGAGGCGGGATGGGCCAAGAAGCGGAGGCGGCACGCTCGGCAACTGAGTGGGCAGGGGCACCGCCACCGGGCAGCACACAAGCCGAGCGGGCGATTGGGAAATGAAGAGAGAGAGAGAGAGAGAGAGAGAGAGAGAGAGAGAGATTGGGAAGAAGTCAAGAAGAGGAAATCCAGGGTCGACGAATGAGAATGACGATAGGAATTAGGAAATTATGGTTTAGGAATTATATAGAATAGAAAGGGAAAGAAAGAGGAGCTCAGCCGACAGCCGGCCAATCTCCCCCAAAGCCAATTGCTCAATGCCTCAATCTAAACGTTATTATATTATCAATCTATTCTATTCTTGAATGTCTCCTGACTTCTGTGATTTGTATATGCAGGACAAGTTGAATCATAGAAATGAAAAGGAATAGAGATACCATTTATTTCTTTCGAGATGGCAAGACAGTCAAGCCTAAAACTGTTGAAGCGGAAACTAGTCAAACTCAAGGAGGGGGAACTGAAGCAAGTATAAATGAAAATGAATTGACTTTAGTTGTAGCTTCTTCGAGAAAAGGTAACATCATTTTGTACTAAATATGGCATCAAAGTTCCTAAACCGGATGATAGATATGTGCCTTATGGAAGATCATAACGTTTTTACCTAAAACAAACAAATGATGTTCATTTTAGAATGGAAGTATATCTTGGCATCATTGATAATGTTCTCTAAGAGGTTGACAATCAGTTTGACAAGGTTAATATGGAGTTTCTTGTTTGCATGTCCGCTTTAAATCATATGAATTCATTTGCTTCTTATGATAGGAACAAAGTGCTTAGCCTTGCCAACTTTTATCCCAATGATTTTTCAAGCACGGATTTAATGAGATTTTCTTTTCAACTTGATAACTTCATTGATGATATGCGAAGCGGTGAAAGATTTAAAGGCCTAAAGAATCTCGGTGAGCTTTCTACTAAGTTTGTTGAAACAAGGAAGCATGGTATTTACAAATTGGTGTACTTGCTTCTCAAATTGGTATTGCTTCTACCGGTAGCAACGGCGAGCGTTGAAAGAGTATTTTCGACGATGAATCTTGTGAAGAACAAGTTGAGAAATAGTATGGGTGATCAAGTATTGAATGATTGTTTAGTCACCTTTATAGAGCGAAATATCTTCTCGAAGGTTAATGATGATGATATAATCAAGTGTTTCTAAGGAATGAGATTGCGTCGTATGGTATTGTGATTTCCATGAGCTATTTAGGACTATTTTATTCATGTAAGATTTTATTTAAACTAGTTGTATTGTACTATTAACTAATTTCGAGCTTTTTTGTGTAAATTTGTAAAATTACTTATATATCGTACAAGAGTTTTTTTAATCTTTGAAGTGTACTACTTTATCATAAAATTTCTGTCTCCGCCCTGCACATATATCCTGCAATATCAAGCTTACGTACGTACGTACCTTGCCCTTCTCCCTGAGCTTGGATAAGGTCTGCGCCACCGACAGGCCAGAAGCGCACGGGCGCCGCCGCGGCGAGCGGCCTGACCGCCACACGCCTCCCCGCGAGACAATTTTAACCCCAGCAAGAAATTTGGGCCTTGGCCTCTCTACCTTGGCCTCTACTTTTCGCCCACGTACACATTGTACATGGGGGCGAATATACGAGATGAAATATAGCATCATCAATTAACGAGAAAATTGATGCTTTTCAGTTTTTGCGAATGAATTTGCGTCTGGTGCTTCCCCTCCGTCCAAAGGAACAAGAACGTATGCTTTTGCATTTGCATGTAACCAATCGGCTCATGGATTGCCGTGAGCCGTGAATGATCGCTCACGGTGCAGCAATGAGCTGCGGGGCTTGGGTCAAAGTCAAACAAAAATAACATTTGATCTCCGTTTGCTTTTTTTTTGTTTGCGTAATAAACATGTTTGCATGTGTTTAACTTGTTTTCGTGTTCCTAGTTGCTAGTGCGTCGCAATGCTGATTAACGATTAGTTTACAGGCGTAAGAAATGCCGTGGGCTTCTACTTTTGGCCCACGGCATTTCTTAGCTTGGAATAGAGTTTGAGATGAATTGATTCTGATATCATATTTGATTTTGAGGAATAATTGTATGTCCCTCTTGGATCCATACACCTTTTATTTATAGTGCCAAATATTACAGTTCAACTCTCACACGACTTGAGTCTGACTCGCATACGATTTGAACTCTTACCTAAATTCTAATATCTCCAACACAAACATATAAAGATATCAATGACATTTTGAACTTTAATCTAGAAGGGAACCTGCTAGTTCTTCTCTTCCATTCAACAAGAAAATAAAGGAGAGGAGGCGCTGTCGGTGTACGCCAATGTTATAAAATATCGAGATGTTGGAATAAAGCAGAGGAGCATAAATCATGCGCTGTACATGTCCCTGCGTGATGTTGGTACACAGTCACAGTCTGTCAGCAAACAACTCCGAGGCCACATGAATTGGCCATCAGCACAAGCATGAACACAACGTGAAGCATAGGTGGAATCCTCCTGATTGTAGTACTGAAGTATAATAAATTCTACAATCACAACTTTACAGGTAAACTAGCTACCATCATAGGATCATGAACCTACCAAATCAATTTCGAGAATACTTAGATTCGTAAGATCAAACAATGGTTTGAATCGACTCGATCTAAACAACCTTGTGTGGCGTAAATCCATTTAGGGCTCATAAACAAAGCCATCTGTGATTATTTTGTCGAGAAAAAGAGCAGATACAACGTAAGATCAGATACAACAACACTCAAATTAAACCCTAAATTGACTTTCCCATTGGTATACTAGTAGTATCTTCTTATCAGACAAAACGAACAGGCAGCTTCATTGCTTCGGCCCGTTCATGTTTATGATCACCAAGCTAGCTCGCCAATCCGGTTATTTTAACTGCTTTTATATATACATTATCATGGCAGTGCATCCTTCAGGCTCCTAGCATATTCTTCTAGCCTTCTCAACCCTTCTTGCGGAGAAGTTGCTTCACCTAACTGTCTCACCATTGCACTGCCAATGATGACTCCATCTGCACCCCACTCTGCAATCTGTGTCATTGACAATTGACAGGCAACATCTTAATTAGCTTGTTAAATTTTGCAATTAAAATTTGTGGTGAATGAATCTAGCTAGCTAGTTAACCATTTACCTGCCTAACATGGTCAGGAGTCGATATACCAAAGCCAACTGCCACAGCTTTGTCAGTGACCTGCAGACAATAACAGAAGCTTTGTGATTGGCAGTACTCCTGAACTCAAAATAACTACAGAGACGTAAACACCTGTATCGTAATAATACCATATAATTATATAGGACATTAGTTGTTATTATTTCCAGATAAAGAAAGTGATGACTTTTTTCTTTCGTGCAAACCTGCTTAATCTCCTGAAGAAGATCCTTGACACGCGGATTCACGTTTGGGCGGGGACCTGTAACTCCAGCAACACTTACCTGCGTTATACGATTAGGACAAGGAAATGTTAGTCCTAGTCACAACGCTAAACTTGCAACAACAACCACTTAGGGTTCTATCCATTGGCACTTACTAGATAAACAAATCCTTCTGAAGCTTTCGTGATTTCTTTCATCCTCTTTGCTGGTGTGGTAGGTGTTGTAAGTTGCACCTGCAGGCAATCGTGAAAAATATAAATTGCTAAATGGTACCCAGAAAACTCTTTTGTTGTGACCCACTGTAACTTTTCTGGGGTTGTGACACCAGGCTGAAGATTTTTGGGCCTAATCTCGAGTGAGAATCTATTTAGGCCCCAAAGGCAAGACAGCTAACAAAATCTATCCAGGTGAGAGTGAGGACCAACCAGCTCTATGCCGTGCATAATGGCCTCGTTCCTCAACAACGCTGCCTCTTCCAAAGGAAGATCAGGTACTATAAGACCTACAACATAACAAGTGTGAATCAACAACCCTGATTGGCACAACTACTACAAGAGTCTAAATGTAAAATACAAACT
Organism: Phyllostachys edulis; assembly: GCA_036346405.1. NCBI lineage: Eukaryota > Viridiplantae > Streptophyta > Magnoliopsida > Poales > Poaceae > Phyllostachys > Phyllostachys edulis. The sequence continues at coordinate 7,431,947 of CM070550.1, read as the reverse complement.
ACAAATATAATTTATGTAAAGTTAAGACATTAGTTCACAAAAGAGCATGCCACCCAGGTTCAAAAGCTAATCTATTATTGCAACAATAACCATTTCTCACCAACATACAGTAAATGTTTTTGCAGAGATCATGGGATAAAGTTTATATAGTCATGCAACTTTAAGGAAACAAATAGGAAAGAAGCAGAACTAGCAATTTCTAGCCTATCTTTATATCTTATTCAAATACACACAGACATATCAACAAAGTGGAATGCTTGCTTGGCCACATTTGTATGATGGCATTCTAACATAAACAATGGATTGCAGAAACAAGGATTTTCAGTTGAATGCAGGCAGACTGACTGCAAAAGATATACCGTCAGAATTGGCCTACTAATCAAATGAGAAATTTTACACGCAATGACAAATTAAAGCTGGAAGTGATTATAAATTGAAGCTGAGTGATTATAACCAACTCTAAATTGCTCCTCTCTTTTGAAGAGTAAAATCTATTTCTTCTTATGCCTTAAAGATGGCCCTCTGTAATTTTTTGCTGGAAATTTGGCACTGACTGAAATAATCAGTCTACCTCATGTTTCCGTTTGAAATTCCTTGTTCATTGTTCGCTATCAATACAATGGAGAAGAGGAGGTAAGCTCACATCATATTAAAGATAAACAGAAAATGCAAAACAAAGAAACCTCTTAAAGTAATAAGTATAAAACATCACAAGTTTGTGTTGTTAACTATGTAAGAAAAATTACCATGTACACCAGCTTGTTTAATAGTAGTAATGAAATTCCGCACCCCACGCTTAAGAATTGGGTTGTAGTATGTGAAAATAACTACAGGGCATGATAGCTCAGGAATAACCCCCTTGAGCATCGCCATGACAGAATCGAGCGTAGTGCCTTTCCTAAGTGCTCGTGATGCAGAAGCCTGAAACGATGTGAAGCCAAAACTCAAAGTTGTAGCACGCCAATATTGCAACTGATAAGCGCAAAGAAAACCGAACCCATACCTGAATAACCGGTCCATCAGCCAGTGGATCCGAGTAAGGTAAACCGAGCTCAATGACATCTGAACCGCAGGAATCGAGAATCTTCAACGCTTTCGATGTGGTTGCCAAGTCAGGGTCACCGGCAGTGATGAACGGGATGAACGCAGTCTGAAAATTTTTCAAGGTCAGACAGGCAGGCAAAACAGTTGTCGACGCACAGCCAATCTTGTTAACTAATTATGCAACGCGATAGATTTCCTGGTCTTGTTAATTGTCATTGACAATATCAGGAAAGGAATATACAAGACAAGATCGATCGGCCTAAGCCATGTTCTTCCACAAAATTCAGCACCAAACCTTGCCCATAGCACCAATTAACTCAGCCCCACGGCACAATCAGGAATAGAGCGCAGCGCAGTATAACTACCTCCAAATCGAATAATTAGAAGCACGAATCAATGGTTAAGAAGACTTAATAGCACCTTGCCCTGCTCCCGGAGCCTGGAGAAGGTCTCCGCGACGCTGCGCTTGCCGGTGGCCACGAGGCGGCGCTCGGCAATGGGAGCGGCGGCCACCGCCCTGGTCGATACCCCAGCCGCGCGGCGCCTCCGCAGAGAAAACGAAGCCGACGACGAGGAGGAGGAGGACGACGACGCGCCACCGGCAACGGCGGCAACCGAGGAAATGGAGGAGAGTGCCATGAGTGCCAATGCCATGCGAGTGTCGCAGTGTGTGTGACAACGTACAGTCTAGCTGCCGCGGTACCGCTTACCGGTGAGATGACGTGGACTTGGGCTCGAAACGAAACAACGTTACCAAGTTGAGCTGAGGTGGAACGGGACAGGACTCCAGGGGGCTATTAATAGTGGAGGCCTCGTTAGCTTTCGCCACGCCGCACGTGCGTAGATCGGTCACCATCCTCTTCTCTTCTGTTCTACTGGGCACCTACCCGTTTCTTCTGTGCTTTTCTCGTTTATTCCGTGCTTATCTGCAGACCCTTCTTTCACGTCACTACATAGAACACACCGCCAGGGACGGAGGGGGAGCCGGAGAGGGAAGATAGGTGCCATGACTCCCTCAGTAGAACAATTGCAAATAGGAAAAAGTCCGGTTTACTCTCTCAATTATCGAAAAGTCTGTTTCTTCGAACTACAAAACCGGTTATTTAACCCCCTGAACTTGTCAAATCCGGTTAAATAACACCCCGTAGCGGTTTGGAGCGGTGGTTTTACTGATGTGGCCGATTTTGTCTAAGTCAGCGCTTATGTGGTATCCAAATCAGCATATGTGGTATCCAAATCAGCATGTGCATGTATGAGGTGGCTATCTTCTTCTCCATCTCTCTCTTCCCCTACCCTCTGTCTATCTCTGCCACTCAAGCCGCCGGCTTCGGGACCAGTGCGCAGCTCTTCCACGGCCATCACCTCACTGTCTCACGGCCTCCATGCCTCACGGCTCTCCACGCCCGACAGGATCGCCCACTTCGGCCAGCCGTCCTCATCGTCGTCGTCGGTTTCTCGTAGTCGCCATGATCGTCGACTTGGTGTACTTCTTGTTGGGCACAGTGCCTTGATGGAGCCGACGCGTCTTTGCTCCGGGTTGGTCATCCAATGACAAATTTATGCTTCTTCCTCTCCCATGACTCGGAGTCGCAGCTGCGTCTCTTGGTCTTGATTGGCCAAGAAACCAACCATGTAATTGTATCCATGCATCAAGACAAGAAATGGCGGCCAAGATCACTCGAGGGGGGGCGTCTGACAGGTCGGGCGGGACTTAGGCGAGGGAGGCCTCGTGGGGATGTCGACGAGGCCGGACGACGCGCTCAAGAACATGTTTGCGGCGCCGGCGCCGCCATCAGAGCTCATCCTCCTCTCGACGATCTCGTCCATGGCCTCGTATATCTCACGCAGGAGGTTGGAGGAGGCCCTCTCCTTCCTCTCCGCCTCCCCATCACCCAAGAGCTTAGCCCGCCGCCACCCTCCCCACCACGCTTGTGCAGAGATAGGTGCCATGACTCCCTCAGTAGAACACGGAGTTGCAAATATACCTCTATGTGTTTAAAAAAATTGTTTGAATTGATACTATTTAGCTTCTCTTATTAAATCTAAATATACCACATAATATAATTGATCCTACCATCTCTAATTTCTAGTTGATCCTACCATCTCTAATTTCTAGTTTCACTGCACACCGCGTATTTTCTACATGTGTGTTTATCTATGAACTATTTTACATTTGAACCGTGGACTTTAGCTAGATTTTTTAAATTTGGCATCGTGCTGCTACCGTAAATGCAAAAATAGCTCTCTCGGTATCGTATTTATAAATCTGGCCCTCCTCCCGAATGCGGAATGATTGGATGTTGACACGTGTTTCTTTCCGCGCTTGAGGAGTGTGAAAACATAGTGACCAGCCGGAGCGAGCACACCGTCGTGGAAGGTAGACCACCTTTCACGGCATTGGAGCGCGGAAAGCATCAGACAGCAATGGCATTAATTAATGGCATGCATTAAACTAATGGCAATGCATTAAACTAATGGAACTGCTGATGCTTGTGCACGCATTTAATGCTTGCCATTAGTTTAATGCATGTTAATGCATTGTCATTAGTTTAATGCATGCCATTAATTAATGCCATTGCTGACGGATGCTTTATGCGCTGCACTTCCGTGGGAAATGGGCATTGCCCTTTTTGAGCTCTAGTGCCGCGGAAGGTAGTCTACCTTCCGCGACATTTTGCTCGCTCCCGCTGGTCACTATGTTTCCGCGCTTTTTAAGTGCGGAAAGAGACACATGTCAACATCCGGTCATTCCGCGTTCGGAAGGGGGCCATATTTGTAAATACGATATCGAGAGGGTTATTTTTGTATTTACGGTGGCAGCATGAGGCTAAATTAAAAAAATCGCTGGTGGTGGTGAGGAGAGAGAGAGAGAGAGAGAGAGAAAGGCGCCTTGCGTGGATATTTTTTTAATTTGGCCTCATGCTGCCACTGTAAATACAAAAATAGCTTTCTCGGTATTGTATTTACAAATCTGGCCCCCTCCCGAACGCGGAATGACCGGATATTGACATATGTCTCTTTCCGCGCTCGAGGAGCGCGGAAACATAGTGACTAGCGGGAGCGAGCATAACGCCGCGGAAGGTAGGCTACCTTCCGTGGCACTGTAGCGCGGAAAGGGCAACGCCCATTTCCCGTGGAAGTGCAGCGAGAAAAGCATCTGTCAGCAATGGCATTAATTAATGGTATGCATTAAACTAATGGCAATGCATTAACATGCATTAAACTAATGGCAAGCATTAAATGCGTGCATGGCCATTTGCCGCGGCTGAGGAGCGCAGAAGGAACCTTCCGCGGTCTGACAGTGTGGAAGGATTCAAGCCCACCACCTTCCGCGGCGAACGCTCGTTTCTGCGTCGGGTGAAATGCCACGCTGGTCACCAGGTTTCCGTGCTCCTCGAGCGCGGAAAGCGACACGTGTCAACATCCGGTCATCTCGCGCTCATGAGGGGGCCAGATTTGAAAATATGGTATTGATGGAGTTATTTTTGTATTTACGGTGGCAGTATGAGACCAAATTTTAAAAAAATTCCTCTACCTTGGCCTCTACTTTTCGCCCACGTACATATTGTAGATGGGGGCGAATATACGAGATGAAATATAGCATCATCAATTAACGAGAAATTGATGCTTTTCAGTTTTTGCGAATGAATTTGAGTCTGGTGTTTCCCCTCCGTCCAAAGGAACAAGAACGTATGCTTTTGCATTTGCATGTAACCAATCGGCTCATGGATTGCCGTGAGCCGTGAATGATCGCTCACGGTGCAGCAATGAGCTGCGGGGCTTGGGTCAAAGTCAAACAAAAATAACATTTGATCTCCGTTTGCTTTTTTTTTGTTTGCGTAATAAACATGTTTGCATGTGTTTAACCTGTTTTCGTGTGCCTAGTTGCTAGTGCGTCGCAATGCTGATTAACGATTAGTTTACAGGGAAATTGTCACCGTCAGCGAGATCGCGGTTAATCTCAAGGACCGTGTCATTTTTACAAACCTCAGCTGGTATTTGGGCCGTGAACTCTCTCTCGGCCCAAATTGGGAGAGTTTGGGCTTCTACTTTTGGCCCACGGCATTTTTTAGCCTTAGCTGGTTTGGTCCTATTTACGGCCTAGTTAGGCCCATAGCCCACTTTGCTCTTCCCCTGCTGGTCTGCTACGAGCCTACTGCCTACGACTGCGAGTAAATAGAAGGGAAGTGAGCGAGAGACCGAACACTCGTCGATCCCCGCTTCACACTTGCGGCGAAAACGAATTCCTTCCAAGCCGGCAGCAGAACTAGGCAGCAAGGAGGTTAGGAGCCACCAGCTTGGCGGTTGCCGTCGCCGGCGTCCGGGCCCCACGTCGCCGGGCATGGCCGGGCAGCCGCCGCAGGCCCCGGAGGACGACTTCTTCGACCAGTTCTTCTCCCTGAATAACTCCCCCTCCGCCGCCGCGGCCGGCGGCCGCCCGGCCGGCGACCAGCCCTTCTCCCTCGCCCTCAGCCTCGATGCCGCGGCCGCGGCCGAGGCGGCCGGGAACGGGAAGCGCCTCGGCGACAACGCCGAGGGCGGCAAGGCGGTGAGCGCCCTCTCCACTTTCCCCTCCTTTTTGACTTTTGCGTTGGCTCCCCCCACCTTGCTCCTCGTCAGTGGAGCCGAAACGCGTGTGGTGTGCTATGTGGTAAGCTTCTCGAACGTCTCTGCAGGAGCGGGAGACCGTGCAGCTCCCCGGCCTCTTCCCGCCGGTGTTCGGCGGTGGTGTGCAGCCGCCGCACCTCCGCCCCAGCCCGCCTCCCCAGGTACTCTGTTGCAGCGGAGGCTAACAAATTGTGCGTGTTTTAGTTGGGAATTCTCAAGGCTGGTGCTAATTGTGGTGCTTGTTGTGGGTTTCAGGTGTTCCACTCGCAGCAGTCCAAGCAGGGCGGGGCAGCCGTTGGGCCGCAGCCGCCGGCGCCAAGGCCGAAGGTGCGGGCGCGTCGAGGGCAGGCGACTGACCCCCACAGCATCGCCGAGAGGGTAACGAAATCCGTTCCTGCGGTTGAACTCTCGTAGCTTAGGACCTTTGGAGATATTTAGTTGGCGTGATCTGCATAAGTCATTACCATGCATCCCTGCCGTTTGCAAGGGGATCAGGGGATAGACTTTTGGTGCAGAGTTCCGCATGGTTTCGAACTAGATTTGTAACTCCTAAGCGCCGCGTTGCATATGCACAGGCAATGATTTGTCTCATGTCCTGCCTTGCACACTGTGATTGAGCAATCAGCTTCAACTTGGTACTGAAGCGGCTATGTTGTCATATTGAATACATTCTCTTGCTGGGAAAGTCGTCACAGGTTTTAAAAAAGGCTGTTGCGTTAGCTAGATGATGGCCGGCCATTCGGCAGAGGCATTTGGTGTTTCCTTTAAGGCTCACAATTGCCATGTCATTGTATTATACTAGAAGTCTGCTCCTTTTGACGATTTATATTGTTGCAATCCTGTTATGTAATTACTATCTAGCTATAGAATATTACTGCTTTAAGGTAGGCTGCTTACTTTGAACTTCAACATCATGTTCCTAGCAGTTGTAGAATTGTGTTTGTTTCTTCTTTGTTGCGCTTATGTATATGAATGCCCGCCTTACTTTAGGCTGTGTTTTCTCATTTTTCCATTATATATATATATATATATATATATATATATATATATATATATATTACAATTCTGCTAGGACTTTATTTAGCAGTATTTTGAACCATATTTGTTCTAATGCAGATAAGAAGAGAGAGAATAGCAGAAAGGATGAGGGCCATACAGGAACTGGTCCCCAATACAAACAAGGTAATAATGTTTATTATACTTGTAGAATGTTATTATAAGGGTAAAGACTTATATGGTTCACGTGCCTGCCATTGACAGAATTTCGGCAGGTGGTCTGGGGTCATGATGTTCTGACAATATTATATTATTGGCGTGCTTCTTGTTGTTTTGGCAAATAACTTTTCTGCTTTAATAGATCTTATTATTATCTATCTCACCGGGAACCATGCTATGTAAGTATAGTATGCCTTCCCTTTGAGATAAGCAAGCATGTATCCTAGGATTATATAGATATTTAGAACAATACATGATTTTATGATCACCAGATATAGAGTTTCAGTTACTTGGTAACATCAAAAGTGATAGCTAAAATAAATTATGATGTCTTCTTTTAAACCATGCAGACAGATAAGGCAGCTATGCTCGATGAGATCCTCGATTATGTAAAGTTCCTAAGGCTTCAAGTAAAGGTACAGTTCAGTGTGCTATTATCTGTGAAGCATAAACCACTGTTTGTGTTTGTACATGTTTGATGGAACCTTGATCCTGTGATGATAGGTTTTAAGCATGAGCAGGCTGGGTGGTGCTGGTGCTGTTGCGCGGTTGGTTGCTGATATTCCTCTTTCAGTTAAGGTAAACCTTCTGTAAGTTCATTTTTACTGCCGTTTAGTTAATAATTTACCATAGGCTTGTTTGTTAGCTCAAGTTCTTTCTGAGTTTTTGTTCAGTTGTATAAAAAAGAAAACATCATTGTTTTACCACAAAAAATTATGCCTTGTAAAACCCAAAAACTGGTTGCTCTTTTGCATGCTTCTATATGTCACCTACCTATTTTCATTTTATGTAATTATAATCCTTGAATTTTTTTTTCTTTTGTCTGTTGCCACTTGATGTTCCCCCTTTTTTCCATGTTGTGGAAGTTGCTAGTTGTTCTGCTGATTGGGAAAGAATCACTTGTACTTTAATCGGATGTACTGTACAAATTCAAAACATTTTTGGTCTTGGTTTTTGTTGAACTATTAGCGTTGACATTCAAATACGATATAAGTTTTCGATTTCCCTTGCAAGAATCATTCCTCTTCCAAATCCCCTAAACCTTCCTAAATTCATTATCAACCTCTATTTTTCGCTTGTTGAAGTTTCTCGCTTTCTTTCTTCTAGGCAGTGGTGTTAATTGTTGGAATACAGTGTCTGTTCAGTAATTTATTCCACTGTTGACCTTTTATTGATTTCAGAATCTGTTTGTCCATGTCAGTACAAGCCATTTGTACTTCTTGTTGTCAGTGACGATGACTGTAGCTCTATAGTTGACACACCAATGACCATTTCATCTTTACTAATGTGTTTGCTAGATGAAGACATGAAGTAATTCAGCCACACCTTCTAAATCCCCCATAACGGTCTCTGTCATCTAGTTTTAAAAAAAAAAAAATGGCATCTAGTTCTTTGATCAGCATAGTGCATTCATTATAGGCATTCGCCCTGCTTCAAGCCCAATTTTAAAGCCTCACATGCCCCCACATTAGCTCCATAGTAGTAAACTAGTAATAATATAATGTACATTATATGTATCATGAATGATGGTGCCTTGACCTGAAGAATCAGTTTGAGAGTCATTTTCGATCTCTACACTGTAATATCTTTTGGTTGTTAAACTGTATCTTGCTTTAATTTCATTAGGGGGAAGCAAGTGATAGTGGGAGCAAACAGCAGATTTGGGAAAAATGGTCAACAGATGGCACAGAAAGACAGGTAGCAAAGCTGATGGAAGAAGACATCGGGTCAGCAATGCAATTTCTCCAATCCAAAGCACTCTGCATGATGCCAATCTCGCTCGCCATGGCAATCTATGACACACAACATTCACAAGATGGCCAACTAGTGAAGCCTGAACCCAACACTCCTTCCTAGTATAGTATCAGCAACTGTAACATGTATCCCTACAACTACTAGTAGGCGTCAACCTATCAAAGTGTAAGATAAAACTGCTCGTTTTGATTCACTAACGAGGAGACAGGAAAAGACCTAAAAGATCCTCTCCACTTGAAATTGTACCAATGGTATATGATGTCGCCTACCCCTTTCCATCTTTTGTTCAAAGGTGCTTTAATTGCAAGGATATGGTAAGCAATAACCTGCTCATGCTCCTACATCTTTCATTGTCCCTATGAGTGTGAGTGATGGAGAGAGCTACTAAAGAGTATGGCATGCTCTCATATTGTTTCTTTTTTGTGTCTGTAGTGCACTAGCCATACACTTTGTGGTGGGGACTGCTTTTTTGGTAGTGGGTGTTGGACTAATCAAAAGTGATTGATGTATGCGTGTCTGCAGCCTGCACAAATGGTTGGCGAAATTTGAACACAAGATGAAATGGAAGATGATGGTGATGGTGATGTTCGCTCATCTCCATTTTTCCAAAGTGGAAGCAGAGGCTTTGGTCAATGGAGGCTGAGCGTGCGTTAATTCGCTTGCTAGTGGGTCTGCTATCTATATGCGTTACTTTTATCTCTATTGAGTCAAACTCTTGATAAGAACTGCCATATAAAGTTTAATCTCTTATATTGTTGATTAGTCCATAGATGTACTATGTATTTTCTGCTATGAGGTATCTACTACCCCAGATTTGTTTTGCCAACTTATCTGTGGAGAACAGCTGTTCTTGCACTGTTCACTGCCCGTAATAACACGGCTTCCTGAGTTTGTGGACTACTGAGAATCTACAAGCTGGAAAATTGAATCATCTGCCTGACTTGATGGTCTGTTTGCATGTTACTGTAAATAGTTCACTGACAGACTGACTTGATATGTGTCCACCTGTTATTAATAGTTCATGGGTTTTGTAATGACTATACATACCTAAGTATCTGGTCAAGTTTCTACTAAGGCAGTTTATCCTTCACCTTGAGTTTTAAAAAAGTTAGATTGTTTGGCACAATTACTTATCTGGGAACTATTTTTTTTAAAAGGGATTGCTCCCTTTTTATTTCTGCTAGGTTGAAATATTGGTTTTCAGGAAAGACTGTTGCTTTCATGTCTGCATCAGTGTTGTATATTTGCTGCCATTTGTTTGCAGCTTATTCCTGTTTGAGCTGTTTTAGAAACTGTTTCCAGTTTAGTGCTTTTGGTGGTCCAAGTTGATATATCCTTACTCCCTGATTATTGTAATCCTTTCTCCTAAGCTTATTTTGTATTTCTGCTGGTGTAGTCAATGATATCATGTGTTCATATCCTGCGCCTTGGATCAACAGGAAATTGCTTTCTTTTGCATCCTGAGAAAGGATGAAACTTTTTTTGAATTGTGTAAAATTTGACGTGACAATCAGTTATATTGACTTGGTTGTAAAATTTAGACTTAGCCCATGTTTTGAATTCTGTGAATCATTGTATATTTGTGCCTGCAGTTGGCATAAATTTGGCTCCGGTAGTTCATATTTGTTGTGATGTGCATATTATTGTTTTCTGTCAGGCAATTTGTTATATCATTCTGCTGTACCTGATGCTCTGGTGATGTTATCTTAACGTTGTTCTAGGCTTAACATAGCTTAGCTGTGGTTGTAGGTGATTTTCTTTATGAGATTTGGTTGTAATTGATGTTTTTTGCCTCTTTTTCCCCCCTCCTGGAGCAGTTGTTTCGCAACATGCAAAACATGCATTGTTTGATACTCTAAATCATTTGGGTGTCCTGCCAGAATGTTTCCACGGTGGGTGTCGCCTGGGAACTGCCAGGCAAAAAGAAGTTGTGACTGCTCATGGTAGATGTTTTTGCTTGTTTGTTTCTCTACTGCCTGGGACGAGACACTGTTGCAGCATTCATTCATTGCATTGATGAAGAACCCGTGAGTTTCTGACCTTTGTCAAGATGGTTCGGTGTAACCTAATGAGGTGTCTGAGCTTCAACGATGCATGTTCTCGGAAGAATCCCTATGAGGTTTACTGGACTGCATATTCCCCCCTAGGTTGAGCCAGCGTGAATAATCTTGTTATCTAATTAGTTCGAAGTACTTAACCCTCGTCGAGTAAATCTCCCTTCCATTAAGGATCAAATTCAGCAAATCGTATGACTACTGAAAATTGAACTCAAAACTTTCAACTAGACAATCGAGGTGCCACACCAATTGAACTAGCCAACGATACTAGCCCAATTAATCAGCAACTGTTAGGGAACCCGGGCGTTGCCGCGGCAGAGTAAAGCAATCATAAACATGCAGAATCAATATGAACAATCAAACGTAAGGAAAATAGTACATTATGCCGATAATGGCACTCAAGCATGAAAAATAGCATAACGTGTCTCAAGGAAAGAAAAAAAAATGAGCAATTGAGCATATCGTACTAATAATGTCCGGTAAAAAATAATTTAACATCCTATGGTACATTGCTCGTACATTAATAGGAAATGCAACCGAAACAAAAAAAATGAATAAGATTTAACAAAAAAAATTGTCTTAGCTATACCTTTTTTATTGAACGAAACAAAAGCTCTATTATATTTACATCAGTGAAAATGCACACCCTAATGGAATGTAACTTTTTTACCCAATCAAAAAAACATACATGCTTTATCAAATGATAGCCATCATAGGAGTTTATGCATGGACAACTTCCCCTGATTTAACACCTTTAAATTAGTGTCTGACCACCTCATAGCTTCCAGGTACATGTATGATGTATCTGTGTTCCTCTTTGCCATACCTGATTCATAAGAAACTTTCCTATGGTGAAATGACAATCACTTTCCCCAATTCATTAATTGCTCTGGACCCTCGTATATAACCAACAAGAGAGTTGCTATCAGCTTAAGTAACAATAGGAAAATATTCATAAGCAACATATTTCAGCATAAAAAGATGTTATGTACATATAGAAATATGCATTAAATAGTTCTACGAAATAATTAGAATTAAATTGGTTTTAAGGAAAGATGGCAACTTTTCCATCCATTGTTGCAATTATATCTCTATAAACAGGTTAAAAAATATATCACATCTGAGCTCTAACTATAAATGAAAAAAAAAGCCTGGATGTCTCCTTGCAGCGAAGACACAACATTCTTTAAGCGGACCAGTGTTCTAAAAACAGGTCTACTAGGCCGTATATAAGTAACAGGTGCCCTACCTGTTAGCCGGTTGTACCATATAACCGGACCGGTTATGCCATATAATCACTATTAGGTGGGGTGACCTGTCGAGTACTTGTTACCGATTTTTAGAACCTTGAAGCGGACAGAAAGTAATGGCAGCCTAGTTAGTTCAGCAAATATATGCAACTTGAAGGCAGATTACAATTTTTAAGCAGAGAGAGAAATGGCAACCCAGCTAGCTTAGGGAATATAAAACTTGGAAGGCAGTAAACAAAGTTCAAGTATGTTGCACACCACGTAAATGTAATTTTGTTGCACATTGAATGCATGAATGTAGCTAGCAAATCTGCTTGTGAAAGGAAGAAACAACTAATCTTCCAAAGCAGCTAGATTATTAAAATTTTCAAGGAGTTGTGAAAGGGACATTAACTTTTCGCAATATCATCGTTAAAGATTAAAAACTGGCATATGCTTGATTGTTTACTGTGGAAACTAACTATGCATATCACTGATCCAAGCATTCTTGAACATAGAATTCTAGTAGATGTGTGATGTGGGCCTCTTTCCTTTATATATGGTAGTAGAGATGCATACCACTACACAGTGTGTATGGATTTGGGAATCCTCGATCGTCACAAATAACTTGGAAAACCAACAGCACTAATTGGAAGAGATGTGATTCCCTGCTATAACATCCAGTGAAAGAGGTGAATTATGCATCTGGCAAAGTAGCTATACAACTAACTCAATTAAACCATGGCATATATCACACCTTCGCATACACAGGAGTAGCTCTTTATTTAGGGCAGGAACATAAAGAACATGATTAAATTGGCTATTGTTAGCTGGTGTACCTTTGTTTTCCTCTGTAGAGAAAACAATGCATTGTTGTTGGGGACTTTTGGGCCTTAGAGAATTCCATTGGAGAGCCAAATGACACTGTATATAACTCAGGAAACCTAAGAAAGCAGGAAATCAAATTGTATCAAACTAACAGAAGATGTATACAGGTGATGGCACTACAAATAATGAATAATATGTCTGTCGCACCTTGCTATAAATGCCAAGTATTTTTTTGTCAAGTGGTGCAACCTGGCAGCACATAGTTGCATCCAAATGCATCTTAAAAATCTGAAAGGTGGTGTACAAAAGGTAATCATTTTTTCGTCACAAAGGGATAAAGAAGGAACGTCCAACTTGAGCCGGTTTGATGCTCTACATAACTGCCCACATACATTTAGTTGGAACTGTAGTCTGGAGCATAACAAATCTATCGCATGTATCAACCTACCTAGGGAATAAACAACCCAATTTTAGTTGGTGTAGAAGAATACCAAGATTAACCATGAGAAGTTAGAACTACACCGATGTTGGCTTGACTAAGCTATGATCTGCAGAAGCAAGACTCCAATCTACCGCCTTCAGGAACCTATCGATATTATAGACTTAACTACCTAAATTATAGAGAAGCACAGACAATTGCTAGCAATTAAGAGATGTGATATTAGGGAGTTTCAGGAGAATCTGACATGCGGTGCATGTATGCTGTACAGCAACTGTATTTAATTTAATCTGATGAACAACAACAAATAGAATTGTTAGAAAGGAGGAAAAACTAACCTCTTTATATGGAAATGGGAAATGCAGAGGAACTTAATGGCTCCAAATGGTAGTAAAAAAGAATGGCAACAGAAAGGACACGCATGACAAAGCACCTACCAGATACAGCGGTTTCACAACTGAAGAACACCTCCTCCATAAGCATATTGAGCGCCCTGCAGGAACAAAAAAAAAGATGAAAATCAAAACCCAGGTAACCAACCTGAGAGGATGCATAGGACGACAGAACATCTGAGCTTAATACGTCTGGGAAATCGAAGGGGAATGGCAAGTAGATCACCAACCTGAATCAGCATATCTTCCAAAATTAGCAGCCAGATCTCCCAGCCGATGGATCTATAGTCCTGGGGGAAATCTGGAACATGTTACATAAAATCCAAATCAGAACAGCTAAACCGGGAGAAATCCACAACAAAGACTAAGTTACCAAAGAGTATTATCAAGGGGGAAGGATGGCGAAGGAAACGGGCGCGGTGACGCCAGTAACTGACGCCGCAGCGCCGCTGCAACAACCGCTTTCCGCAGGCCTTGCCGCTGCCTCCACCGTGCAGCGCCTGGTTGCGCCCGCCGCATCTGGCTGCGCACAATGCGGTGGCGCTGCCTAACACGCGAGGCCGCTGCTCGCACTGAGTCAGAATTGGTTCGGATTGCCACTTCATGGCCCTACCCAAACCCTAGGTGCGGCGGCGGCCCCAGTGGTAAAATCGGACCGGCGCGAGTTGGGGACGACATGAGGGGGGAGCTACGGAAGGACGCGGCGGTGCGGGAGAGCGAGGGAGGCGGTGCGGTGGCCAGCATAGCGGCGGTGCAAAGCAGGGGCTTGGGAAATCAGCAGAGGAGCGATTTTTTTTTTTTGCTTGGATGGATGGTCATCGCGGGGAGACGTACGTGGACAGCCTGGATCGGAATGACGATCGATCGGACGCTCCAGCGGGACGCGTGGCCAGAGGCGCGCTGGCCCTCCGTACTTCACCAAAAACGATATGATATGATTATCATCATGTTAAAAAACAGTCACAAATAGGATACTACTAATGAACTTTTTTATTAATTAACTTTTTTAAAATTTATTTTTATTGTTAACCTCATAAAATTTATTTCTAATTTTGACTCTTTTGGTTACGCTACCACCGTGACATGATCAAACAATATTGTCACGCCATAGAATAACTCCTCTAAATATTACTTTTTGTCACGGCACTAATAGTGACGTGACAAAAGCTTGACAAGATACGGACTGACGTAACAGTGTTATTTTGTCAAGCAACTGGTAGTATCGTGATCAGATGAGTCAGAATTAAAAATAAAGTTTACGGAGTTAACAATAAAAATAAATTTAAAAAGTTAATTAATAAAAAAATCACTGCTAATCGAAGTCCATCCTCAGCTGTCACAAGGCCGCTCTTGAGTCATTGACAGCCCGGCCGTTTACTTGCGAAACTAAAATGCTGGCCGGATAATTTCCTTCGGCTCTGAAGAGACGCGCGAAACCCACCCGGCCCAACCCAGCCAAACCCCACGGCCACCACGCAAAAGCGAGGCCCTCCTCCGCCTAGGGTTCCGGCGATGGCGCACGGCGGCTACCCCCGCCGCCCCGCCGCCGTACGCCGCCCCAAGTCGTCGGCGTCCGCGGTCGCCGCCGACCGGAAGCGGAAGCGTGCCGCCGTCGCCAAGACCGTCCCCCTTAAGAAACAGATCCGCTCCACCGAGCGCCTCCTCCGCAAGGTACTGGGGAACTGTGGTCTCCTCGTCTGCCTAAGCTTGGGGCCGTCTCGCTTGTTGTTGTTGTTCCCATGGTTAGGATTTAGTAGCCGCGGCCTGCGTAGTGGTGGTCCTAGTTTGGGAGGCGATGCAACGATTAGTTCGACAGCGTTGATGAAATTGCTCGATTAGTATTGGTTGCTACTTGCTAGGGTAGGAATTATGGCCATGGATGGTTCAATAGAGGTCTCCTTTTGTTGCACTCCACTCCGTATAGTGCCAGCGTTAAGGATTTCAGGGAATTCGATTGCTGCTCGCTTGGGTAGCTTGTGCAAGTGTGCATTGACGTCGCAAATTGCAACAATCATTTGGAACGTTGCTTGAAAAAAATAATATGTTTGATGTTAAGTTTGCAACCTTAACTAGATGATTCTGAAAAATTGTTAGAAAAGTCCTGCCTTTGTTCTTGTCAAAGGGGAAGTACAGGCTGGGTTGATGATGATTGGTTATCCTAGCTTAACGAGATACTTGTAGGCGGACAGCTCTACTTATATGGGAAACAGGTAGGATTAAGATGGCAGGTGATTGTAGAATTCACTTCTATTCAAGGAGGCATGAATGCATACTGTCTGATGTCTACACTGATATAAATTAAGGCTGGTTAGGCCTTCATTAAGGGTGTATGCAAGGAAAGTTAGTGTTTTGAATCTTGTTATTTCACTTCTGTTCAAGCAGGCATTGCTTGTGTATACACAGTGTATGATGTCTACGATACTGCCCATGTATCTGTGAGGAATTGTTCTGATAGGCTTGCAGGATTTTTTCCCATGAGAAAATAAAATGATATATTGAATCATTAGAATCATCTGTGTTGTGACCCACACTAGTTCCAATTTAAGTATAACTGCTCAAAACTTTACCAGGGTTATGAGATTTAGCATTTGTTGGGCCCTCTTCTAAATCTAACTGGTGCCATTTTGCAGAAAGCGCTAACACTTTGAGCTTTCCATGATCAACATTTTGTCATTGTGGTTTCAATTATTACAGACATATGCCTTAGCACTACTTTTTCTTTCAGCCTGTTGGTAGATGGTAATGTTGTATATTTCTTTCCTCAGGACCTTCCTAATGATATTAGGGTGGCTCAAGAGAAGAAATTGGAAGAACTAAAGAGGCAGCAGGAGCTTCAGAATCAACTGGCTATTCAACGAACAGTACAGTTGAGAGATAGAAAGATAAAATTTTTTGGTCTGCGATCACTTTATTGTTTTGTTCCTATTCATTTCTAGTGCCCTTCCTTTGCCTGTCTGTACTTACATTTTCTTGGTATTGGTGTTTAAACCTCAAAGAGAGGCGAAAGATTGAGAGGATGATAAGGCGCCTTGAGAAGCAACAACGTTCAAATGCTGATGATGCCAGCAATATGCTATCAAAATTACAAGATCTCGAATATGTTAGAGTAAGCTCACCACAGTACTTTCTTTTGCTTTCTGAATAATTCTCTTAGCATTAGATTTAGTATATTTTTTGCAAGGACTATCCCTGGTCACATTCATAAATGGTACTTGAAGTAGGTGTTCAATAATTTTCTAAGATAGAATCTGAGCAATCATGTTTGTTATCTGATCCTGCTTGAATTTTCAGCTAAAGATTATATTTATTTGTATGCAGTTTTTCCCGAAGAATGAGAAATATGTACCGCTGTTCACTGGGGGGAATAACCCAGATATCGTAGAGAAGAGGAATAAGTGGCGTAAACAGATCAAAGAGAATCTCATGGCTGCTGCAGCGAATGGAAAAGACCTAGAAGGTGCATGTTTGCATTACAAATTTTCTAGATTACCTCTGTTCTATTTGCATCCTACATGCGCTTCTTACTTTGCATTTAAAATTTGTGTGCCTTTTGGCTATATCTACAGTCTAAAGTGCTAATTTTTATTTTGCATCACCTAACAGAGACCGCCAGTGATGATGATACCTTGGATGTGAGTGATGATGACTTCTTTATGTCTGGAAGTTCAAGTGATGAAGAGGCAGATGATGAGTGGACCGACAAAAGTGCGAAGTATGATTCATGACTCTTGGATACTTGGTTTTTTCAGGTTCCCTCTGATATATCATGTGATATGCTATTATGCTATAATGTTTTCACTTATTTAGATAAAGACATAAAGGTAGTAAGTCTATGCTGAGCATACAACCGGTGACCACTTATTGTTTGTACTTTGTAGTAGTTTGGCTTAGATTCTCATGTGCAGTCAATCATTGAAGTAGGTTTGTCTAGAAACTTTATGTGAATAATCCTAAACCTGTAAGTAAATCCATGAGATACTCTTTTGCAAACTGTAAAATATCCTATCCAAGTATGCAAGATAGTACCCTTTGTTTTGTGATAGAATGGACTGACTACTGAGCATAATCTTTCCGTAAGAAATGGTACAGTGAGCTCTGTAACAATTGTGCTGTTGTTCAATTAGTTTTGAAATCTAGCATTGTCAATATACAAGTTTATCGAGTGCTGATAAAAGCGTTGACATACTCTATATTTTGTTGACTGTTGTACAGTTTAAATCATATAGTGTGGAAGCATTTCATATTATGCTGGAGAATGAATATATATCATATTACCTAATAAATTTATTCCCACCAATTTGTTAAGTCTGAATCATAGTCTTTTAATCTGTCCTTCTATAGGCTCTTATGTTATAGTGAATATGCCACTGCATAAATGTTCCATTAAAAGGGCAGGTATCCTAATGTTATTAATTTTCTGTAGAGAACCAGCTTCTAGTGCTTCAGGTAGGGCAGCATCTGGCATGTCAAGCGATGAAAAGAACCAGGTTGTTCTCTGCAGTGTGTTTCAAGTTTCTTCAATTAGCTGCCGCCTGTTGTAGGTTTTTCCCATATACTTAATCCTACCTATTATGCTTTGCAGCGGCAGAGAGATGCTCGAGTTCTTATGCCACCACCACGCTCATTAGCACCAAATAGAGCTAGATCTGTGGACAAACATGTGATATCCAGCTCTAGCAATACTTCAAACAGCACAAGTGGTGACTCATTGAAAAACAGGAGAGCACCAAATCTGCCTGGAGATCATAACAGCAATCTAAGTTCGAATTCTGATGCTCATAAACCACGTCGCAAAAGGAGACATAAGAAGAAAAGGAAGCTGGTATAACTTTTCATCTATGCTTTAAACTTTATGCATTGTTTCGTGATAACTATATTTGACAAAACAGCTGATGAATTGTTTTCAAATTTGCATCCGTCCTGTTTTCTCAAGTTTCTTAATGAGATTCAAGTGCAAGCTCTATCACCATTACCACAGTTTGTCCTGCATAAATTAGATTTCCACTCATGTTGTCGAGTCTAATGTGTACTTTGATTTAAAGTTATTCAAACTATGAAGTTAGTCAAATTTTATCTGATTTTGTGAGCGCTCTTAAGGATTCTGTCGTCAGCCTTGGGCCCTTGATACTATGGAATTGTATCTGTATGTTTATTCCATCACAATTCACAAGTGAGATCCATAAAAAACAGTGACAATAATAAAATATAAACAGCATGGGCATCTTTTTCAAGACTATAGCAAGGAAAATCTTTCCACATGATGTGTGTATAACTGTAAGTTAGTTATGCTTGACTTTATTTACACAAGTTGGTGATGATGTATCATTGGGAACAATATCGTGGTTGGTTTGCTTTGTACCATTTGTCTACCTGAGCAAAACATATATGAAGTCTCATCATGCTACTTGTTTATCTCAACAGGCATGAATATCCTGAAGCGTGAGGTAGGCAGAAACTAAGATTATTTATTGCCAAAGTGTGACTTTAAGCCTGGTTAATTTCAAAAGAAAAAACACATTATGTGTGCTGAAGCAAGTTGATGATTTTGTATGCTCTCTTGATGTAAAATGACCCATCTATTGCTCTGCATCCATTTGTTACAGTAAACACTTACCTTCCAAAACGTGCTGGCTTTACAGTTATTTTTTTTCATGATCTCCCATCAACTCATGGTACTGGAAAGCTGGAATTGTGACAGCTCCATGAATTCAGTATTTCAGTACATGCTGATTCTTTACCTGAAGGCATGCTTTTATCCTTCCTTACTAGGCTGTGAATTGGTTGTCGTTGTCTGCTCCCAGCTCTGTGATTTCATGACCTGTAAGCATGATATGGATGTTGTATTGTCTCCCCGCTGTCTGATTCGCATCTGTTATGTGGGTCTAGTGCACACTGTCTGTAGCAAAAGCATTCTCCCATCATTTGCAAGGGGACTTTTGCTTTGTGCAATCATACTCGGATTTTTTTTTTACCGAGCAATGTTTCAACGGCAGCTACATTTCCTTGTCGTCTGCCTGAATTTTAGCCAGACTTTCTCGTGCAGCCATGGCCTATGGAGGTCCCGGTTATGAGCTGTGCAGTGTGAAGTGACATTCTGGCTGCAGGAAAGCTCCAGGTGCCATCGTTATCAGTGACCGCATTTTCTGCTGTGCTCTGTGTGATGTGTCGCCATTCGTCAAATATTCTTGTGATTAGCATGCATGGCTGCCGTGCGTTTGGATGCTTCTGCGCTACTCGCGTCTCTTGATCAGTATGTGACGTCTCTTACGTTTTGAGTTTATACCCTGTGAAGAAAACAGGAACTCTGGGAATGATGCATGTTTCCTATTGGAAAAATTGAATGCTTGTTTGTACAATTTCTGGCAGGAGTCGTTAATATCACTGACGATGATCGCACGGTAAGCCGGTGATAATCTTATGCTTGGTCGGGTACAGTAGCAGTGTTCGTGACAATCGCCATCGATATCAAGTTTGTTAGGATTAATCAATGGTCACTGTTTCAGTTCACTCGGATCTGACTTTATATGTATTCTGTAGTGAATTCTAAAGGCGTCCACAGGGAAAGGATAAAAAAACAACTACCGGAAAAGAAGGAAAGTAACTCGAGTATATAGAGACATGACAAGACAAAGAAGAAAAAGATGAGAAAGAGCTTCCTGATCAGACGAATTCTGGTTTGACAATTGACTTACTACTAGTTTTTTATGACTTTTTGTCATCAGCAGACACAAAAAGGAATCTCGGGGAGAAATGACCAAACTTGAAGTCAAATTTCCCAAGCGTTTTGTTTCTTTTCCCCCAGCTCTCAGCTTTCTTCACTGATACAATAGAGAAACTCAAACTTTTTTTAGAAAAAAAGAACAAGAAATGCTAGCTTATATACACAAATCTCAGTTCTTCCAGCAACTACTAGGCTGAAATATTTCTGACTGTACATGTACAACACTGCCGATCCGCAGGGCGTAGTTCTGAATCCTGACCCTCGAACGATCGACCTCATGTATACGTACTAAGCACGTACGTAGATCTCGATGCATCCACGATTAACCCGGCACTTCTTCTCACGCGTACGTTCAACCATGGCCTGATCTGACGTCCATGCTCTCATAGATAGAAAACCATGCATCTCTCGTGAGTCGCGACCGTTTCCATCTGTCCAAACCTTGCTGCAAGCTCGACGTCGATCGATCTCCTACTCATCTCGCTTCCGACCCTCTCATTATCCTCAGCTTCTTGCAAGAACAGATGAACATACTGCAAGATAACAGAAGTTAACAACAACTGAACTCATTAGAAACCTTATTCACAAATCCACACAAAAAGATACATAGCATCTGTATGTAGATCTTGATACGTACTCCCAGGGCACGTCGCCGGCGAGCATCAGGTCGCCGTCCTTGTCCTCGTACGCGATGGCGAACTGGGCACCGTCGGCCGAGGAGAAGCAGCCGAAGAGCGCGTCCAGCGCGTCTCTGAGCTCCCTGTACCCTCCGTACATCCTCAGATCGACCTTCCTGAGGTAGGGCGCCCCGTCCATGCTCACCTTCACGTACAACCCTCCTCCCTTCTTTCCTTCCTGCTCGCCGGCCTTCGCCTTCGCCGCCGCCGCCTGGAACGTGCTCTTCCGGTACGCCCCCACCGGCGGCCACCCCACCACCTGCACCCTGCACACACATATAGCAAATTAAACATCATTAGCTCTTGTACACGAAAAGTAAAGTTTAAGCTGTCAAGGAAAGACGGGGACTACATATGCACCGCAGCTAAGATCCACGCAACTTTGTACTAGCATGCACTTACTTGGATGCCGGTGTGGCGTCCCGTTCGTCCGTTCCGGAGGCCTCGCTCTTCACCGTCGACGACGACCGCTTCTTCGCCGCCGCGCCGACGACGGCGTCGCCGCCGCCGCTACCAGGCGGGCCGAGCCGCAGCTCCGCGTCGATGATCTCCATCTCCATGGTCGATCGATGTAATCTTGGAATGTGCAGCGAGAGGAACGAGAAGCGCGTGAGTTCGAGGTTGATAGATCAACTCTGAGACGTTGGCTCGTTCGGTTGCGTGACTTGCATATATAGAGAGCGAGCGATTGGTTGGTTAGTCGTTGCGTGCTCTAGTTTAAGCTGCTCGTGCTTAGCTTGCTGGCTAGGACATGTCTCACTATGCCAGGTGGGTCCCGACGACAGGGAGGGTGGTTCGGTGATGGGGGAGTGGGCCTGTGGGCTACGGTCTGGGCCCCGGCCGACAGGTGGGGCCCCCCGGGTGATGGACCAGGTCGGGGTAGATTCCTTGCGGTGGCCGGGGACTGCTGGGCCTCGGGGGCAGCGCATGTGGGTGCGGCGGGGCCCAGCTGTCGGTGGGCCAGCCGCTGCCGCTCGCTGCCACATGCGGGGCTCACACGTGTCGCGATTCGGCCAGTCTGGTCTCGCTTGGATCCATGGGCTGGCTTGCTAGCCCATCGAATGGGCCACGTCACGTCCTCCCACGCGTGTAACATCGGATAGGTACTTGTCATAGGCTCCCCATAGCCAATAACACGTCAAGTCTGGTTAATTACCCTATCACGAGATGTCTAGTTAATCACTGCAGTGATTAACAACCCGTCTTAGGCTCCCAGATGCCTGGTTAATCAAGCTTACCCAACTGTAGAATCATGCAAAGGTTCAATGTTTGTGAGGCTTGGTGTTCGAAATGCTGTTTGTTTATATATGTAGATGTAACTAAACAACACATATATGTTACAAAGATTAAAGTTAGTGTTGATCAGTATGGTTATTTGATTCATACAAAACTTAAATGCTTATGAAGGTGTTAGAGACAACTAAGAGACAAACTATTAGAATAGTTGTCTTTAATATTGTCTCAAGATGATATAGAGGGTATTAAAGACAAACTAAGAGATAAATTATTGGAGATGCCTAGTTAATCAAGTTTACCCAACTTAAGTGTTGAAAAGCGTGGCTACGAACTAAACGATCTCTGACCATACAGTTGGGCTGTTAGCCTAGCGTGCAATACGTTATGTGATTTGAGAGAAGAGTTAGTTAACTTGTGTGTCCTGCTACTGCTTCGATCAACCGACGATTGACATGGAGGATAGATCGGCGTGATAACCGACTTCGGCATGCATGCATGCTCCTTTGCTCTTCCAAATAAACGGCAAAGCCAGCGGCACGCGCACGCGCACGCACACCGTGTTGGTGTCGTGACAACCGAACCGAACACGCTTTTCCTGTTGGGTTGGTGTCTGTCCCCTCTTGACAACGAACCAACGCACACTCGATCGGCGGCCGTGTTAGTTGTCACGCGTACATCTATATACGCGCTCGACGGCCTCATGCGTGATCGAGCGATAGTGGCCTGTGTCGTTGCACTAGAGAGATAGTCAGCGTATCTTCAGTATTTAATAATGATCATCAGGATCTAGACACGATCTTTATGATCTTTGTATTGTCGATCAACTGGATCTAAATGGCTGACTGATAAAATCTTTAAGATGATTTTAAACAGTGATCACCGTATTAACCCCTTCTAGACTTGATTGGATTTTCAAAATCTAAAAGTATGGTGATAAGTGTTTAGCATATGCTTTCCCCGAGGACAACTTCTGTTGAAGTCTTATTACTCTAATGCCTTTCAATACCCCTCAATTATCTATATATGAAGATAATGTTGCTTGTATTACACAAATGCAAACAGGTTATGTCAAAAGCAACATCTCGAGGCACATTGCTCCTAAATTTTCTATCCTCGTGAAATCAGAAAGAATAGTAAGGTAAAGATCCTGAAAACAAAGTCTTGTGAAAATTCAGTTGATTTATTCATTAAGTCTCTGTCTGCAGCAAGTTTTTAAAGATACATTCATGGTATTGGAATGAGACGGTTTAAAGAGTTACAGAGTTCAGGGGAAGTAAATCCCTAGATCATAACCCTTATCAAACCCTGAGGATTTATCCAAAATCTTGAATATTGGATCTCGAAGATTAAACATTGTACTCTTTTCTTTGGTGAGTTTTTCTGAAGTTTTCTCACGTGAAGGTTTTTAATGAGGCAGCAAATGTAATGCAACTTATGAACGTAATGTACTCTTTTCTCCGTTCCTTTTTTCCCAATGGGTTTTTGGAAGAGGTTTTGATGAGACATTGGCATATCGTTGTCTATCGCCCAAGGGGAAGTGTTACAAAACGTAATAATGGGCAAAAGACTAAACCACTTCTGGAAGGCTTTCATCACTTTGGGCTATAAATATGATAACTCCATGTACAACAGACATACAGATGAATAAATATCTTAGATCCTCCTCTATATTGTGTCTCTCTTTGGTGTCGTTTATTGTGTGATTGGTCTATGTCAATGCTACGATGACTACCGTTATCATTAGTTGTTAGGTACACTGCTTTATTAGGTGGTCTACTCGCTGTCACGCACGCGCGTACGTGCACTGTGCTATACGTTGTTGTTGGCGACCATGAGATGTATGGTCGTATCGATCGGACGACCGATAGCTCGAGATCACATGCTCCATAATTCTCGGGGCTTTGGGGTGAATAAACTAGCTAGGTCGGTGACGGCCCGTCGAGGCATGCGTACCACACGACACTGTGGAGATTGTGGCGAGTGGTCACCTTGAATCGGGAAGAATCTGAAAGAAGCTTCCAATGGACAAAACAGTCCGAAGGTTTTGTTTATGGATGTCATGGGATGTATGGTACTACAGGTACATCGGAGGGGAAATCGTATGTGCCACCCTGACTTTGCAAAATGTAAGATCTACCTACCATCTCCACGGCCGTATTGTTGTACTACACGACGTTATATATGACAACCGAAATGCTGTACACCACTCCTCAACTAGTAACAAGGTTATACATCTCCTCCAAAGTAGGTCCAGCAATGCGGCTTGGAGCCTGGGCGGCTTGACACACGTGGGCCTCGATCCCGGAAGAAAATTTTCTGAAAGAGGGTCCCACTTAGGCCTCTCCTCCACTACCGTTGGATCTGTATAATATCACTGTAGTATAGAGGTATAAAGAGGAGATCCAACGGTGGTAGAAGAGGCCCCTAGAAAAAAAATCTTCTCGATCCCAGCCGGACGGGCAAGCACCTTACACGTGCGTACGAAACTGCGCACGTCCGTCCGTCCGGCCACACCGTCACGAAGCTCACGGAGCCAGCCAGCCAGCCAGCCGCCGAGCCGGCGCGAGGTTATCAACATCGCACGCACGTCACGTCACGTCACGTACAGCTCGGCCCGTATCACGCGCACTGTGCCCTCTTTACTCCCCTGCCGGCCGGGCGCGCGGCCCCGACGCTCCCCTCACCAAACACGCCCACATGCGCATAAATGCGCAGCGCGCGGTGCCAGACTGCCAGTATGCCACCATCGCGTATGCTTGATATGCATGAGACGCACGTCCGCGCGTACGTGCCGCACGGGCGCTCACCCGTCGGACCGACCGACGTCGACGGGCTCCGTCTCCGCGCGCCACCGGCCGGGCCCCCGATTATCGCCTGCGCGGCGCTGGCGCTGCATATATACTCGCTATCCTGAAGCTCCGCAAAGTCTCATGTCGAATGCGTCCGTTTCCGAAGCTCCGCATTCGCAAAGTCAGCTCGGGCATGAGTAATTTCTCTTCAGCCTACGGCCCAGTGGGCCTAAACAAGCTAGAGTTTTATTGGATTATTGTAAAATGCTGGCATTCTGCGACAAACAAATGATGCATCAATGTACCCCTTTTTAGCACAGATTTTGTATAGCAGCAGTGGATGCATGCAGCTAGTGCAATATTAGATTTGCACAAGTCACCGGAGTGCGTAAGATAATACTTGAGACGAATTCACGAGCAGTGGCGGACTCTGAGATGGAGCAAGGGGGTGTCAACTCATCGCGGATCAGAAGTTTCACTAGATTGCAATTAAACTATAACATAGCACAAAATACATACCCACTGGCCCAACAATTGATATCATAGCGAAACAGATAAACAATTTTTTTAAAAAAAAAATTCTAGCTGGAATAAATACCCAATTAAAGGAGATTCAGTACACCAAACCATCACGAGTCATGACATGTCTCCACGCTACATTGGCACCATCACAACCTACATAGACGAAGTAACATATATAAATCATAAACTAGAATGAAAAATGACATGAATGGTAAATTCATAAATACAAAACAATGAAACATACCATTTAGTTCTAACACGAGGTAATTTGTTCCAACGTGACTTCATACTTTGAAAACGATGCAAAATGATATCGTCTTTAATCGTTGCAAACATATCTCGCTCAATATAGCATAGTATACTATCATTCATCTAATTGTCGCTCATTGTATTTCTCAACCTGGTCTTAATAAGATTCATAGCAGAAAAAGCTCGTTCAACTGTCGTTGTTGCCACAGGCAAAATCAAGACAAGTTCAATGAGACGATACACCAATAGGTAACATGTGTGTCTATTGGTTTGAACCATCTTCACAACAAGATATCCAAGTGTTGGACCGGAACGACAATTAGAGAGGGGAGGGGGGGGTGAATAGGAGCACTACTCTTTTTCGACCCCTACGGTATTCAACTTCTTCTTTACCTTAGTAGCCATGGAAACTATGAAGATCGGAAACACAAGCACAACAGAAGTTTTGCATTGAAATCGAGAAATCCTCAAAGCAAAACCTGCCTTGTCGCGCCAAGGATTGGCTGGTCTGACCACCTGAGCATGTGGTCTGACCACCAGCTGCAAGAACAGCAGCCCGTAAAGATCACAAATTGACCTAACTTTCAAATCTGTGATCCAATTTTCCTAAAATTTCAACCATAGCTTAGCAAGAAGGCCAGAAAACCTATTTCAATCGACGATCGGGACGATCAAAACCAAGATTCCACGAATTTATTGGATGGGATCAAGAAGGCACAAGAACTAAGGAAATTCGAACTCTTATCCAAAACTTGTTTGTAGGTGGATTATGGTCAAGATGACCCTAGATGGATTTTCATACGTCCTAGCAAGCTAGATCACGGCACAAGACTCAAGAAAAACCAAAAGAACCCACAAAATCCCAAAGACATCAAACAGAGAGCAAGAACAAGAAAGAACTCATCATGGGTGCAAACCTTGCTTGGATTGATTCAAGAGATTATTGGTTTACAGCCACTCCACCATAGAGGACAAAAACTCAACACTTAAGAACTTAATCAATCCATCTCTCTTAAACCCTAGTCTCCTCTATTTTCACTTTCGCAAAATCATAAATTAGGGTTTGTTCTTGGAAGGACTGACCGCCTTGGACTTAGAGAAAAATCCCAGGCCCCAGGCTTACACCCTCTCTAGAATTTTCAAACTCTATCTAGTTTTGGCTCGAAACTCCAATTCCAACGAGATCAAGTGCAAACACATCTTCTCACCTTCCTACACACGTGATTTTTGGCCGATTTACAAAATTCACAAGTTGAACTTTCGACTAATCAGACCGTCGCATGTGGCCAGTTTGACCGTCGCCCAAGGCTAGTCAGATCGCCGACACTGGCTGGTCAGATCGCCACCATGACTGGTCTAACCTCCTCAACCTAACAACAGCCTGAAACTTTTCAAAAACGAGAGTTTCTCCAAACGTCTCGACGTTGTTGCTAATTGTTCAGCACACTAAGATTAGGATCATAACCCCACGATCTCCACACCAAGATCATTATAATTAGAGAAATCTTCATCATCTCTCGCATCAACAATGATGTGCCAAGTTGGTCCCTTAGGACTACACAATCATATCCAGAGAAGTCTGCAACATAAATATTAGCAAGTTGGTCAATACGTGGTCTTTTTTGCTCAACACCGCTACCTTGATATGTGGTCTTTGTTGCTCAACGCTACTACCTTGAGTCGCTAAACTTTTCTTAGAGGCCTCTTTTGAAAAACATTTCTCCATTTAGCCGAAATCCTAGCAAGTAGCAATATACCATTCTAATTAGTTATTGAAATTTAGGAATTGCCGAATTGGGAGTGACCAGTGAGATTGAATTTACAAACATGGAGGCGGAGCGAGGGTGGTGAGCCATAGAGGCGAGCGCAGGGGTGTAGAGCAAAGCAAAGCGACAGTGCAGAGCACTAGAGCAGACTAGGGGCAGCGAGCTAGTGGAGAGCAGAGCAGAGCAGGGGTGGCGGGCGAGCGAAGGGAAGCGATGGCGGGCGGTGAGCAGAGGCGCGGGGCAGGGCAGGGGCGATCGAGCAGAGGGCAAGAACATGACGGCGAAAGCAGAGGTGCTAAGCGAGCGGGGCGAGAGGAGGCTGGGTAGAGCGAGACTACGGCCGGGCGCGTGAGGGCGAGAGGCGCGAGTTCTGGTAGGAGGAGGCGACACTCACTAAGTTAGGGGAGTTAGGGTTGGAGAGGAGGACTGGTGCTTACTTGGGCCTACTATATGGGACAAATGGGCTGGATTGGTGCTTCAGCCCACCCAGCACTAGGCCTGGGTCCGCCGTTGTTCACAAGTAGGGATGCCACTAGGTAGGGCATAGGTAACCTAAACTCATACCCAATTTTACCCATACCTATTTGAATTGATATTACTCGCACCTAAATAAAAATTGCTATACCCAGTGGGTAAAGAAGAAGGAGAGAGAGGGGTTTAACTCAAAGAGGCTTGTGAAGGAAATTTTCATAAAACTTCGGTATTTAAAATTTCAACCTCACGTTCACATCATAAAATTTTCACAAAAAATGACTAAAATTTACTGAAGGTGATTCTACGTGTAGAGGGCTACTTTGTGCAAATTGGTGGGCCCAAGCGCATAGGTAGGCCATGCATGTTTTTAGAGGAAGCTTTCGTAAAACTTCGGTATTTGGATTTTAACATTGCGTTCACACCATAAAAGTTTCACGAAATCGATTGAAATTTGTTGGAGATGATTATGCGTGTAAGGGAGCTACTTTGTAAAAAATAATGGGCAAATGCACACCAGTAGGCCCCGCATGCTTTTATAGGAAACTTTTGTAAAACTTTAGTATTTAGAATTTCAATCTCGTGTTCACACCATAAAAGTTTCGTAGAATCAACAGGAATTTGTTGGAGATTATTCTACACATGAGAGACTGCTTTGTGCAAATTGGCGGGACAAGCCCACATGTAGGGCCCACATGCTTTTATAGGAAGCTATAACTGGGTATGGGTAGCCTAAGCTCATTCCCATCTATAGGTTTGAATGGGCATAGATAAACATGGGTAAGTGGGCATTATCCTCCCAATACCCAAATCTAAATGGATATTCTATTTCTTACCCATACCCTATCCAATAGTATAGGTATGGGTTTGGACAAGAGTAATCAAGTAATGGGTACCCAGTAACAACCCTATTCACAAGCCCTGTTAGTTTGTGGGATAATCACCATGCATGCTGCTCTCATGTTGATGCAATTCTTAGAGATGTCGAGAGAGATGGGCAAATCCTTCCAGGATTTCAAGTTCCGCTTTGCACATGGGACAACTAACACTGTTGCAAATGCTTGTGCTCAACAGGCTACGTCGAGTTCACCTTAAAGGTCTATGGGATGTGATTCCAAGTTTTCTTTCTTCTTGTATCCACAATGATTGTAATTCAACATTGAATACTTAATAAAGTTTTGCCATGGCCTGTTATGCAAAAAAGGGGAAATTTGCCATTTTGCCACACCTTTGTGTTGGCTTCTACAAAATGCCATTAAGTTAAACGTAATATATTATTTGCCATATGTTATTTTGTCCTCTCGTTAATTAGCCACTTTGGACTAGAATAATCATATTTTTTGCTAAATCGCTCTGGCCCACACGCGGATGGATTGTTTTGCCCCTCCCAGTCGGGTCTGGGACCACTAAGTGGCTGGGTTGAGCCTGTCCCGGACTAGACCCAGTGCCACTTCATCCCTCTTCATCTCTCTCGCTCTCAACTGCGCTTCTCGCGACCTCCTTCCCCCTCTCTCTCGGCCACCAGTGCGGCGGGCCAAATCTAGCGGCAGCCAGCTTTCCCGAGCGAAATCCGGCGATGTCTGAGGCGAAATCCGATGACACTCGCTTTACCCTAGTCGTGTGCCATTGCCGAGGCACTGGAATAGCGGTTTTCCCCCTCATCGATCACCCTATTTGCGGATTAGAGAAGGTAGTGGAGCTCACCTAGAAGACGAAGACCAACCCAGGGAAGATGTTCTTCAAGTGTCTGAGGAATCAATCTGGATTAAGTTCTTGCCTCTTTTGTTGATTTGTTGCAATTTGCATTCATTTGGGCTGGATAGCACAAGGCTAGGGTTTTAGGGTTGGGCGATTTTGGAGAAATTAGGGATAAATTGGTATGGTTTAGGGGTGCATCATGGCTAGGGTTTTCGGATTGGGCGAATTTTAGGGAGAAATTATTACTGAGTAGGGTTGCATCGTGGCTAGGGTTTGAGAGTTGATACATTTTGGAGAAATTAGGGACAAATTTGTATTGATCGGGGTTGCACCGTGGATAAATTGGATTCATTTTGTGCTTGGTAGGTTTCCAATAGTTGCATTTTTTTCATGTGGATGGACCAGTACCAGCAGTACCTGGTGGACATGAGGCTTCTTCATGTGGACACAACCTGCCTTGATGATGCCATTCTAGATCTGCTTGAGGTTACATCTGAGCTCAAAGAAGGATACGATTCAATGAAGGGTAAGTTGGACGACGTGAAGGCCACCATTGTCTGGTTGAAGCAAGACATGACTGCCTCGAAGGCTTTTGCTGCCAACGGGGATGCAAAGCTGAGCAAGCTCACCGAGATAGCAGAGATGCAAATGGTGGTGAATGCAGTGCTTGGTGTGTTTGTTTACCTGGTAGTGCGCGTTGTGTTAGCGAAGTAGGCAGTGCCCTATGTAATGGATGGGTAATCTATGCTTATGGATGGTAATGTATAGTCATGGATGCTTATGCAATGCTTTTGTCTAGTGGTACCCTATTTGATAAATAGATTGTATTGTTTGCTTATGGATGATATTATTTGTTTATGGATGATTACATAAATGATAAATTATGCTTGTTTGATGATGTACGCATTCTTATGGTAAACAGATGCTATTCTCTGGTTGGTTCACATGATTATGGTAAATAGATATTATCCTCTGCTTGTCTGGTATGGTTGATTCACATGTATAATTTGCCGTTGTTGAATTGTGTTTGGGTGACAGAATTACTTATGGTAAGATATGGACTCAGTTGGTTCTTATGCAATGAAGAAGGACGAACAAACTAAGTATATTTGACAGTGCAAGTTCCTACTAACAGAGGAGAAGATATTATCTGCAAATTCTTACAACAAGGGATAAGACATTATGTGCAAATGCATTCTACTTGCATTGTAGTGACAAAGGATTACAATAAGTATCCAGAACCAAATTTAGCACACAGGAGTATTGATCTACAATACCCAGAAGTATTGAACTACAATAAGCAAATTGCATGGAAAATACATCCAGAACTACAATTTCACTACAACCTGAGTATTGACCCAGTCCATTCTTCATTGCAAAATCATCCAGAGCTACAATTTCTCTATTGACCCAATGCATTCTTCATTGCATAAGAATCCAGAACTTCAAGAAGGATACATAACAGAACTACCATCCAGGATACATAACTACAATATCCAGAACTGCTATAAGAACTACAACATCCAGAACTGCCATAAGAATCCATAACTGCCATAAGACTTCAAAACTACAACATCTAGAACTACCATAAGAATCCAGAACTTGACTACATCCAACTACAACTATTGACCAAATAATAGATTCATAAATGGCATCCAAAATACATAATAGATTCATAACTGCCATCCAGAATACATAACATAGCAGGTTCATAACAGGTTTTCCCAAAACATAGAATACATGACATTAATAGCAGGTTCTCCCAAAATACAAAACATGACACAGTTGTGACTCATAACATTACTTAGTTCCCAACATTACAGACTTTCTCCCAAAATAAAAAATAGGAAATGACATCTTGTCTTAGGTCTTCTGTTTCTTCTTCTTTGGGGTCATCTTTTTGATAGGTCTTGCTTGAGATGCTTCGCCTCCCAAAGCTAGTGCAAGTTGCTTGCAACAATATGATGCAATAAGCATAGAAAATAGCAGACAAGGTGATGATTGGCCTCCCATAGTGCAACAAGTGAACTATGAAAGACCAAAATAAGCACCTCAACCAAAATAAGTATTTTACCTTCGTGTAACAGGACCGAGGCTTTTATTCAGTACAGTAAGCATGGTGATCATTGACCTCCTAGGATAAATGCTTGGACCTCCCACTGTTGAAGTGCTTGCACCTCCCACTATTGTAGTGCTTGCACCTTTTGTGCTTGCTTTGCTCTTTCTTGGTTTTCTTTTCCTGTGTGAAAGGAAACATTACATGTTGATTTATCAGTTTGAAATACCAAAAAACATTGAAATGGGTTGCATATACCTTTTCTTGGTCCTACTCAGTGGACATGCTACTTGGCTATGCCCCAACTCTCCACATCTCTTGCACCTGTTTAGGCTATCCAATTGAACTGGATGCTTTCCCTTACTCCCCATCATTTTCCAAGCAACTTTTAATCCCCAATTTCCTAGGCCTTCAGCAGACCTTTTGGCTAGTGCAGGAAGCAGCTGAAAGTCAATATCAACCTTTGGCCATTGAGACTTGTTTGTCAGTACTTCAATTTTCGCTTCATAAGCAGCTCTAAACATTTATAGTGAGTAGTACTTATGTACATAATCTTCTATATTGACATTCCTCAAATATGTTAGAAATACGAATGTATGCTCACAAGGCTTACCTGTGTTCTGCCACTCAAGGCAAGTGCACTCGTGACTAGCAGTCTTCACAACATGCCTAAGGTTGCTGTTATTAGTGTCCCTAACCTGTGCACTCTAATTGGCAGATGCTTGAGCCTTCAAGTGGCCTAATCCCCTTGACTTGATCCTCAATTGTTGTAGGAGAGCTGGTAGAATCCTCCCTTGCAGCCTTTCCCCAATCATTCTCCTCTTCTCAAAAAGCACCATGACCATCTCTCTTAATTTGTCAACAGGTTCATCAAGAGGCAGGTCCTTTACATCCCTCACCCAACTATTGAAGGACTTTGCAAGGTTATGGTTAATATAGCCACACTTGATGTATGGGTTGAATGCACACCTCATCCACATTAGTTTGTGATGCCTTTGAAGGTAGTCAGCCACCTGAGGGCATGCTGGCAAAATCTTGTTCATGTGGTACTAAAAAAACATCATGCTTATATGCCCTAGCTATAGGCCGCATATGGCCAAAGCTGCCACCATTGAATTTCTTCACAAATTTTTGCAACAGGTGCCTAAAACACTCCCTTTACTCAGCTTGAGGGAAAACCTCCTTGACTGTATTTTTTAGACGCTTGCAAGCATCTGTGCACACATCCAAGTTAGGAAGATCACCTATTGCCCTCTACGGCCGCCTTATGAACCATGTTTAGTTATCCTCACTTTCTCCATCAATGAACCCAAATGTGTCGGACCCCGGGAGTAACACCCCCAAATCCTCAATGTATTTCTAAACTAGTCCCATGATCAGTAGCTAGTTCACACAGTAAACAAATATGGTAACATCCATAAATTGCACAACTTTATTAATAATCAACAGAGTTTATTACAAGAAAGGCTTACAAGCAAACAATAAACAAACACAACAGAAGATGGAGAAGAAGTAGTAGAGTCCAGCTGATCTGTCACAGGCAATCGACTAGGGTAGTGGCCTAGTCATCACAATCCACACTTGTAGTGAAGTCCTTCTCCTCTGAAATTTATTTGCATTAAGTAAGGGTGAGCACAACTTCCGTGCTCACAAGTTACATCCAATAACAGATTATAATGCATGCAAGAATATATCAAAGGAATGTTTATTGGTTGAATTTGCATAAAACAATGTTTTCTTTAAATATTTGTACTAAGTTCCAAAGCAGTTATTCTATAACTAAAATTTATTTTATAAGTTCTCAAGTTTTATAGTATGATAACCTCCAAACAAAATATGGTGATGGATACCCTCCTATCACATGGCTAACTGTCCAATTTCCCACTTAGATAAACTATCCAAAATCATTTGTCAAAATATTTTAAAATCAAAATCAAAGTCTAACTTTGAGTAGCTTTGCTCAGCATGTCCATAACTGTGGACACGGCTATTCGAATAGTTTTACACTCTGCAGAGGTTGTGTAACTTTACCCACAAGAGATAATCAACTTTAATGTTCGCTTCACACACTTCCGATGATGTGCGACTAAGTGATTATCACGAGGCCTTTACAATGCGCCCTTCCAAAGTTGTCATGCTCGCTAAGGTTTCACTTCCTTTGGACTAACCATCCGTTAGATGCCCCCTCTTGTACCGCTAAGGTTTCACTTCCATTGGGCTAACCACCCGCCAGAAGCCCTCTCTTGCGCCAAGTGGGAATACTGTCTAACCGACACCCACACATTAAAATGGCACAACTAACAATGGAACGTTGCAAATTATTTAGCATAGCCTGTCCCATTCTAGACTTGTGGTAGTACGGTGGGGCGTAGCAAAATACGCTCGAAGACCGGTCCTTAACTGACTTGGGCGATTTCCAAAATAACCCCTAGGCCTCAACCATTCCCGAATTGAGCCCGTGCATAAACCTGCACCCACCAACTATCCATTTCGCCCAAGTCCAAACCAATATTCATTTTTGCCTTTCAAACCATTTGTAAATATCTATGGCACACCAATGCCACAAACACATTTTAAAACCATTTTTGATTTTGGGCTTAAATCTCCCTAAATCAAATACTTTTGGATTTAAGCATGGCTAAGTATAATTTTTTTTAATGATCCTAGTTCATACTATCGTATTAACTAGGTTTTATCTAGGGTGACAATATATTTGATTCAATATCAACATTGGCCTTACAAAGGATTTGGGCATAACCATAAATTTAAAACAAGAATTTAAATAATTGGATATAAATAAGCATGCAGTAATAATCTAAATAATTTAAAATACTGGGATTTAAATATGATCAAAGGATGTAACTTACTTTGCTTGATTAATCTTGTTCTCAAACGGCGTCGAAATCCGGTTCTCCGAAGTCGTCTAAATCTATACGCGAAAACGAGCCAAATGCAAATAAAATTCAAATGAACTCCAAATTAAGAAATTTTGGTTTAGTTAGCTAGATCTTAAATTTATATGAACTTAGAAATTTGAATCACCAAAAATGGAGTTCGTATGAAGGAGAACGAACTCCTGGAATTTTAAACCTAAAGAAAATCTAAAATTCAGATTTTCTGGAATTATCCAATTTATTTTTCTAAAGGAAATTCTTTTTATTGCGCATGCTGACGTCAGCGGTTGAGAAATTGATTTTCGGTCGGTATTATTTCTCTAAAGAAAACTCTTTAAATCTATGACATGTGAGCCCAACGTATAAAGTCCGAATGTGCAAAGTACGAACATTCACGTCCGAAGGGATATGCAGGTTGGCGCATTGCCACACAAGCGTACACATGTATGCTGACTCGGCCTTAGGGCTTATGTGGCGCCTAGGTGGCAATGACGTAGCTGCGACGTGGCTGAGCCATGTCAGCCCGTGCCTGGCGGTGGTGCGGCATTGAGCTTGCCGACGCTCTGCGCCACGGTGAGCCACGCGAGGGTGCACAAATGCGAGAGGGGGTTAAGGCAAATTCAGGGCTTACCAATTTAGTGTCGGAGCGTGACATTGTGGCCGGCGGC
Source organism: Phyllostachys edulis (assembly GCA_036346405.1). NCBI lineage: Eukaryota > Viridiplantae > Streptophyta > Magnoliopsida > Poales > Poaceae > Phyllostachys > Phyllostachys edulis. The sequence continues at coordinate 7,396,633 of CM070550.1, read as the reverse complement.
GAGAGTTTTAGCGGCGGCGGGTTCTAGGTCTACGACGCGAAGGAGTTCCGGCGGTCCTTGGTTGAAGCTGAAGCGCGCACGAGGTAGGTGACGTCGAGGCGATCCCGATGGTGAGGTCGGGCGGCCGGGGCAGCGTCGACGACGAGCAATTTCACAGTGTAAGAAACTTTAGGCTCCAAGCTTTAACTCAAAATTCTAGAGAACTGGGGGCAATTGGGGCGAGGTGAGTGGCGGTGTTGGGATGAGCGGAGAAGGGCGGAGCCAGTGCGCACTTATATAGGGCGCGGGCGGGGCCTAAGCTTCGTGCGGCGCAAGAAGGTCCGAACGGGACGCCGGCGAGATTTTAGGAAAATCAAGGCAGAGATGGAAAGATAATGCCATTAACGGGTGCGAGATTAACGTTGGTTTTTAATGCGCGCGAAATCACGGGAGATTTGGTAGGGATTGCACCAGTTTTGGAAGCTTTCTCGTGCGGCATCAATGGTAGACGGAAAAAGAAAAGCAAGCCAGGGAAGAAAGGAAAGGTGAAGAAGGTGATGTTTGAACCAAACGAATGAGCATGGTGGGGCCCACCTAGCAGTGACGTGAGGGGCGGTTCGGACCGTTCGGAAAGGAAATTGGGCCGAGCAAGTGGGCTACGCGCGTGAAAGAGGAATGGGCTGAGGGAGTTTCGGTCCAAGGATTAAGTCCGGATTTAAAATGGTTTAGTGATTTAAATAATTCTGTTAATTCAAAATGGATTTAGGAAATGGCAAATAAAGTCAAAAAATTATGAGAAAATTCATAGAAATTCCCTGAGACATTTTGGACTTAAATAAAATATTTCTAACTTATAATTGGTAATAATTTTGCAATTAATTTATTTTGGCTTTAAAATAATCAGGAAAAAGCTTTTAAAATTCCAGAAAATCAAGGAAACTCTTTTACAATTCAGAAAGTCTAATATAATAATAACTTTATTAATTTTAATTTTGGTAACAGAACTTTGGGATGTTACAAAATGCTACTGGGTACATCCAGTTATGACCATCTAAAGCTGTACATGATGCTAAATGCCCATTCCATTTCCCATTAAGAGTAGTGGAGTCTACACTAATGTATGGTCTAGATCCTCTCACAAATCCCTCAATGCAGGGCCTAAATGCAATAAAGAATATGTGAAAGTACACATTACCTTTTACTCTCTTAGTGTCAATCTCTACAATGCTTCCTGGGGACCTCAACTCATTCTCACCCTTGAAGTTATACAGAAACTGAAAGCTATGTTCCCAACACCCATATAGTTCATCCACGGCCTTTTGTCTCCCCTTACATACTGTGTCATAACCCATGGTGACATTGTAATAATCCTGCAACTTATCTTGCATCTCCTTGACTCTCATGTTGGGATGATTCCTTAGTATAGACAGTGCCCTGTCTGCCACCCAGGACTAGGATGCCATACTAGACTACTAGTCTTGATTCTGCTACTTGAATAACACCCATGTTCATTGACTATCTTGGACACCTGCACAAACAACAAAACTAGTAAGTACAAACACAAAATGACAATGGTTCATGTATACAACAGTAAGAGTTAGCAACAAAGTTAGTACCCTGATAGCTTTCTTATCTGCAGTCCTACGAGCTACAATTCTCCAAGGGCATCCTTCAGCCCTACATTTCCCAATGAACCTTGTAGGGTCAGATTTCACCGTGCACATATCAAACTCCTCATTTATAGCATACTGTCTAATGGCTAGTCTAAAATCTTTCATGGAAGAGAACATGCTACTCATCTCCATCTTGAGATGATCCCTGTCATACTTGATGTGCTGCTCCTCAAGTATGTCATCATCCGCAGGAATAGCTGCCCCTTCAGTGCCATCCACAGGTGCACCACCAGACTCAGCCTCTACCCTGGCTATGTCAGCCTCATCCCTCAAGCCCAAAAGAGCAAACATATCATCCTCACTCATAGCAACATCCCTGTCCAATTCATCAGGTCCTTAAGCAACATTAATAGTAGACCAGTCCACCCTAGTTGGTGAGGACAAGTTATTTCTGTTGGGTCGCGGGTAGGCTACGATAGCTACAAACAAAATTTCTACCACACAAACCAGGAAGGCAAGCAAGTAGATGATCATAGATCGTTACCACCAGACGCGCAGAGCAACGGAAGAACGATTGGAGCAGCCTGGTCCAACGTAGAGCGCATCAATGTAGTGGTCGTAGTCGATCGTCCAACGTCCTCGCGAGTCGATCGTCCCCTCCAGCAACGTCTGCAGTTCCTTGTGAAGATCGCGGATCGTCCTCAAAGCGCAACGATCGCGATGGCGCCTCTCGGTACCCACACGTCCGGGGAAGGAACAACAAATGCGACGCCGGTGTGCTAGCACCAAGTCGCACGGTAGAGCTCTCAGGAAGATGGTGGCTAGGGTTTCGGTGGTGTTTTTCATGCGTCCGTCCCTCCCCACAGCCTCATGCATCTCCTTATATAGTGCTCGTGACAGATCCTATCCGAACACGCTTCTTAATCGTATTCGATTGGTTTGTTTCAACCCGTTAAGTGTGTGACCACAGAGGTTCATGCGTGTCGGTTGTGACTTCGAAAACCCTTTCCGATCACTAGTCGTAGCGGCTCCTAGCGAACACGCCGATTCCGAATACACACAAATTATATCGGACAAACCTTAATACAATATGATCTACGATCGTCCTCATCACTTACAACTGTGTCCTATCTCTATACGACCGGTTAAGTATGTGGTCACGACGATTCGTAACTCCTTACGACTGAGTTCGACCACTCTGTGATTACGTTCAACCAATCTACAACCACCATCTCCATATGACCAATTCAGAATCGTCGAACTAAGCGACCTACTCGTGTATACTCCCTTTGCCTCACGATGTCCGGTTGAACTCGGTGAGATGTTGTGTCATCCATGGATTGATTCTTTCTCGATCGAGTGTCGATAAACTTTACGTGGTCGGACACTTGACCACCATGGGCACGGCCATGCACTTTCTTTATCCGATCACAACGAGGAGCCCGAGACATCTCTCTGTTATGTTAGGAGGGCAAATCCATATCCGGCCGGTCACATTCCTCTCCATGTTTCACAAAGATACCCAAAGCTACCTTTATAACTACCAAGTTACGGAGTAGCGTTTGGCAACTCCTAAGAGTGCTATTACACATGTAGGAAACCATGCTGATCTCAGGTCTAAGGATTATACATCATCATTGCTTGAGACCAACTAACGACACATAGAATCATAACAATCTCAATAGTGTCTCAAGGTGGGTCTTATCCAACACCATGTTCTCTAACATGTGCCTATATTATTGGTTTGATATCTCTATATCTATGACTCGTGAAACATAGTCATCAACCAATATATATGCTAGTCTATTCATATGTGTCCTCATATGTTTCCGACCAGGGATCGTATAAGAATAATTATCGCAGAAATATAGTATTTCACAACCAAGTCACATACTTGATAATAAATATTAACAATATTATTCTAGGAACAAGATAACATATTATCCAATGTCATGAACATAATGAAATATAATCATCTCTATGATTGCCTCTAGGGCATATTTCCAACAATTTCTTTGATCCCCATCCTCATCAACTGCTGCTTTGGAGCTGGGGCAACGTCTGGAACAACTGCTACAGTGGAAGTCCCAGCACACTCATTCACCAAAGGGTCCACTGTAAAACTAGATTGGCTAGATAGATAGGCAGCTTTGCCCACTATCTCCACTAAGAAGCAAACCCATTTGGTTCTGTTGTGACTGTTAAATACATCCCACAATTGACAGGTGTGTTCAACCCTTCCTATCCTACCACCACACTCCAAATCATTGCACCAAATATGGACCTCCTGAGATGAACCCCATTAAGTCATCTCTCACAATTGTTCCATCAACTTACCGAACGTAAATCCACGCAAATTAATAACCCATTCAAGATCTTGTCGCCCATATCTATGTTGCCTACCGTCATCAAGCCTCGCAATGTACAATGGAACTCTAATAGCTAGTGTAAAGGCTCTTTCAGGTTCAATCCTACTTGACATTGACCAAAAAAAAATTTACAGCACATCGTTCGAGTGCACTAAGATTGGGGGAGGGGGAAAGGGCGCAAAAACAGTACATTCTTTAGCAAAAACCATAGGGAAGTTACATACCCCTTTGGGTCCATTTCGTGCGCTCCTCCAACAACTGGCTCCTCCACTGCATGCGCTCCTCCATCAAGCTCAAACCGGCTCCATTCCACAAACTTAGGGTTCACGCATTCACCGGATCTATCAAGTCCCATCTATCAAAATGAATCAACAAGAAACAAGGAAAGACGAAGAGAAAGGCCTTCAGAAGGGGGTATACCTGCTGAGCCCTTCGCTGCTACCAGATTTCGCTCGGGAAAGCTGGTCGTCGCCGAATTTGGCACACCGCACTGGTAGCTGAGAGAGAGAGAGGAGGTCGCGAGAGGGGCGGTCGAGAGTGAGAGAGACGAGAGGGATGAAGTGGCGTTGGGTCTGGTCCGGGATAGGCTCGACCCAACCACTTAGTGGTCCCAGACTCGACTGGGAGGGGCAAAATGGTCCATTCGCATGTAGGCCAGGGCGATGTAGCCGAAAATATGATTATTATAGTCCATAGTGACAAATTAACGAGAGGACAAAATAACGTGTGGCAAATAATCTATTACGTTTAACTTAATGATATTTTGTAGAAGCCAACACAAAGGTGTGTCAAAATGACAAATTTTTTTAAAAAAACCAGTTCAATGCCCGTGCTTTGCTACGAATTAAAAAAAATCATAGTCTCATCATGTCGGGTTGTCAACCGTCATTGTACTCAGCGACACGATCTAAGCTGTCAGTGCCCTGCTCATCGATTCAACAGACACCTCATTGATTCAACGGACGCCGAAAAGAGTAGCAGAGAAAAAAAAAACTCCTCCAATGAAAACGGCTAGCGGCGCAATTGCCGCGCTGATTGCCTATCATTTCGAACATAACCTCGGATTCCACAACTCAACTATAATTTCTCGTTTCTCATTTCCCCCTCCGCTGATTCTATCCAAATTCAAAAATTTGTGGAATGTTTCACCACTCTATTCTCCCATCTCCATGAATTTTCTGGGATTTTCTCGAAGAGATCTGACCAGTAAAGAGGCGAGACTGCCCGGTCGGTGAAACCATTCTCCGACGACCCCGGCAGTTTCAGAGACGAAGTCCACTGCACACATCGCCTCGTCTCGTCTCTGCCCATCTAGCACATAGGCAAGCGTAGAAGAAAGGGAATCGCACGGCGCACTGTCACTGTCGCAGAGAGACTCGCGACGCCACAAAGCGCAGAGCCGAGGAAAGCGAAGCTGCGAGAGAGGGAAGCCTCAAAACCCTCGCCTCGTGAGCGCGCGTCGCCGCCCTCGGCATGCAGAGCGCCGTGCTGGCCTGCGCCGCGCCGACCGCGGTCGCCGATGCCGCGCCTGGAGGAGGAGATGGCGGTGGAGGCGGCGGGGACGTCGTGATGGTGAAGCGCTCGAGCCTTGCGGCGTGCCTGACCTGCCCGCTCTGCGGCCGCCTCCTCCGCGACGCCGCCACCATCTCCGAGTGCCTCCACACCTGTGAGTCCTCTCCTCCCTGCTCCGCTCATTCCCCGTCCGTGTGATGTGGGGCTTCTACAGTTTTGGTTTTTAGCGCTTTGTGACTGAAAGCGTGCTCCTTTGGTCGTTCCATGCGTCAAATCTGCGCCTTTTGCGGTGATCCCCGGTGGGCTTTTAGGTGATGCGTGAGAAGGTGGCAGCTTCGATCGTTCCATGCGCTGTGATTTGTGTTAGTTTTGAGGCGATGTGTGAAAGGTGGACACTTCGTTTGTTTCGTTCGCGAAATTGGCATTTTTAGTGCCATTTGTGTGGGTTTTGAGGTGATGCACGGAAGGTATGCCCGTCTGATGAGCGATGTGTCAAATCCGTGTGATCTTCCGCTCTGTCAGCTTGTTGCGGAGAGTTTAGCTTCTGATTCCCGGGGAGCACAAGTCTGGGTTCGTTGCTCATGTTTTTTATGAGGGATTTGGGAGGTGACAGGAGTGATCGGGTGCGTGAAGCGGCAGTGGACTGTTGTGCGTGCACAGTAGTCCAAGTGAAATAACATGAATTGTGTCTTGATGATTTGGGGGGACTTCATTCTTGGAAATATGTTTTGAGTGGATTTGTTTTGATGCGTCATTAGTTAATGTGTGGTTTGATACTTTGATTATTCTGTCGTTTGGTAAACCTAAAGGTAATAAATGTGGTATTCTTTGGAGGCTTGGCATATGAAACTAATGGAATGTTTAACTCATAGGGAAGTGAGGTTGGCAAATATGTCGATCATCTAGTGCTATGTTGGCCGTTCTTTTGATTTCTAAGGTGTTTGGGAAAAAAAGGGGGAAATTCTAATGTGGCCACAACGCTAGGAAGTAGGAATGGATGATCATCATCTTCGCTGCACATTTTCAGGGAGAATGTTGCAACACATTCATAAAAGCTGGCCGGTTTTGTTTCATGTGTTCTTGTCTATATACTGTGTGCTTTATATTCTTGGGTTCATTTCTCTCATGCTCTGGAGATTGTGTTATACACAGTTACAAACAGCATCTTGAGAAGAAAGGACATTTTCTAACCATAGAAACATTGCAAGTTTGCAACGTCTATTATGCTCGCTTCATTGAAGCCATATACAGATATACCTGTACAGCTTATGTGATTATCAGTTGTCACGCTTTTCCGCTAAGTAAACCACAAACAATTATTAACTGTTTCCTGAATTTTTCTTTAAGCAGTAGAATATATGTAACTATTGATCTATCATCTTGATGACAAAACTACTAATCCTCTGCTGTCACTGGCCATAATTTATCCATGGACAAGTTTTGTTATCATTCATTTGTCATAACAGTTTCCTGCTTGATACAGTTCTGTATTCTAGCTCTTACATTTTTTAGGAAAATGTTTTGTCACTATGAGCTATAGCTTCAGAAATATATTATAGGGAGTTGCTTCAGTACTAGAACCAAAGAAAAAGTTTGTGAATCTTAAAGCAAAAGCAGTTATTAATGATTAGGGACAAATCAGTACTGATGGAGTAATGGCAATCAGTTTTGACTTCATACCATTATCCAAATTAAAAAATAAAACTCGGCCCAAAGCCCAAATAAACCTGTTTATATTCGAAACATCTTAGTCTCCTTCTATCCTGCCTAACATTTGAATCGTGATTAGGGCAAAGCGGCGAAGTATTTTGGTGGTGGCCAATGCACATCTTGCAGATTAAAAAAAGACTTTTTGTCTCTGATAGAATTATAAAAGTATTGCCTAATAGGAGAATTCTTAATATAAGTTTTTCCTTTTATGAAACCATATAGAAAGATGGTGATTGGTGGATCCATCATTCCATACGCCACTTCTGTTTAGGTTTTGATAGGGTTGGGTTCTAAACTAGAAACAACAATCTTGTGAAATCAAACTAACTACCATTAATAGTTCAGATTCGCCCCTTATCATTAATTACTGTTTTTTTTTTTGCTTTAAGAGTCAGAAACTTTTCCTTCAGTGGAGTACTGAAGCAAGTTATATTGTCTATTTATCTTCTTTTTTAAAATTTATTTGTCTTCTTGATATTCATAAATGACTATATTGTTAATTTACCTTCTTTAGATTTGTATGTGTTTCAGCCTCAGGTATGACAAGAAACTCTTAAGAAACTGTCTGTAAATCTCAATTGATTCTTTCGTTATTTTTGCTTAAATCATTGATTTTATACCTTTAACCAGTTTGCAGAAAGTGCATATCTGAGGAGTTCATCAATAAGGAGGTCTGCTGCTGCCCTACTTGCAACATTGATCTGGGCTGTGCTCCATTGGAGAAACTCAGGTTTGTCTCTGTTTCCGTGAAATATTCGTTTTTGCTTTGTATTGTTGCACCATCCTGAGGCTTTTCAGTCATTGTTCAGTTATTATTGTATTATATTTTTGTCACTGCCAATTTTTTTCCTTTTTGAAATTGTGGCCCTGATGCCAGTGTATGTAAGAAAATGCAAGTGTGCAATGGGAAAAATATGGGTAACATTTGTGAGAAAATTTCCCCCACCATCTGTCCTCTCTGGTATGTAGAAGTGAGATAGTCTTTTGCACGCTACCATGCCATCTATCATCCATGTAATAATTGTGCCGTCCCGCCTTTTGACATTCTTGTGCATGCACACCGTGTCCTGTTCCTGCATTGCTCATAGATCTTCATGCTTTTGCAATGCCACCATTGGGCTATACTGATTTCATCATTTGGGCTGCTAGACGTTTCCGTAAAGCCTTGGCTACTAAATGGCCTTAAGAAACTATCTATGATGTGTTTTTATTCAGTTAACCTGGATGACCATAATGCTATTTTTTTTGTGTGCTTTCCCTCATCATCATCTTTTTTTTGTTATAACTTCTGAAGGGGCAAGATTGGTCCAATCTTAGTTCGCACCTGAATTAATCTTCAGCCTTTGATGTCAACCGATATATAACAAGCAAAATGTTTTCCCTTTATGTCAGTTTTTCTTAAAAACAATTTAAGCTATATTTTTTAGACAGATAGGTTGAGCTATGTTATAGCTTATGGCTCATGTCAATTGATTTTCTACTGTTCTACACAGGGTTGATCATAGCCTACAGTATGTAAGGTCAAAGATATTTCCTTTTAGAAGATGGAAGGTTGAGGACCCAGAAGTCATATCACCAGTTGCATCACCTGTCAAGAGGAAAGAAAGATCTCTATCTTCACTGACAATTCATGCCCCTCGGGTGTCTATACAGAAATGTTTGACAAAGAGGAGAACAAAAGCTTCATACTTACACAGCTTTCCTTTGGTATGTAGTTTTTCTTTTAAGCACAGGTGTGCGCTAGGTGATGGTTATGGGTGCTTTTGTGTATGTGGTATACTGGTATGCTAAAGGTTGTAATTGTGTAGCATTAGCATGTGACTATTTTAGGGCTAAGAGCCTAAGACATATCAATCGAGTAGACTCTTTTGAGCCCATCTTGGTTCTGGGCACTTCTTTGTATGGGGTATGCTAAATGAATAGAACACGAGCCATGAGATCCTTTGATATTGTGTTTATGTGATACCTGAAGGGTTTATGTGCATGAAAGGTTAGTCTCATTTAGTCGTAAAGAGAGTAATTGAGTAGCATCAGCACACCACTATTTTAGGGCTAATACATATCAATTGAACCAACACTTTTGAACCAATCTTGGTGAGGCTTAGAGTGCCTATACGCGTCTTGAAATCTTAATAATTTTCCGTACATATCATGTTCCATGTTGTTAAGGTTGCGTTCTAAGTTGTAACCTAAATGTGATTTATGCATGCATCAAATACAGTTACCGTTGTTTGTTAGAGAGAAGTCCTGTCCACATTTTAACCCCCTTCAAACTCTGCACTGCAATGACACAAAATGTCTGTGCTGTTCTGTGTTTTTTGAAGTTGTATCTTCTATTTGGATTCAAAATGTTTATAATTAATTCTTCATTTTCCCACCTTACACTATTTATATGCAGCACTCTAGCTTGCGGGGTAGTAAAGATACAGCAAAGAAGGTTGGGGGATGGAGACCTTTGGGCTGTCAATTTAGAGTTGGTAAAGATAGAAAGCCTCTTAAATCTGGTTCAGAAGATGTCAATGGAACCGAAAATAAGTCTGGTGATCCAGATGATGGTGCTCCTGCCAGTCAAGCAAAGGCTAGAGAGCACTTGACAAGACATGGAAATCTAGCAAACAAGAGTGGAAGCAAGAAGGTGTTCACTCTGAAGGGGAAAAAGAAAAGGTTCAAGGCAAAACAACCTAGTAAAAAGAGGAGATTGCGAGCATTATGGTTCTATCTAGTTGCTGCTCTTGACCAGTGAGAAACAGTAGACTTTTCTTACGAGGCTTCTTTTACTTTCGAAGGAAAAGCAGAAATCATGCTCTTGTGTTTACGTTCATTTCAGGAAAGGGCAACCTCCTTTACCGCAGCTACCTACACAGTTTTTGAGGATCAAGTGAGTTTTCTGGTTATGCTTTCCTGTTCAAAACACTATTTGTTAAGTTGCGCTTGTTAAGGATATAAGGGTATTTGTGGTATTTCCTATTATTCTAGGGTTTAGACTTGCGTGCCTTTGTACCCTATATATGTTGCCCATTGAGCCTCTTCAATATACACACAATATTCATAACATAGTATCAGAGCAAAGGTTAGGGTTAGGGTTTTTACCACCGCCTCCTAGCATCGACTAAATCTGTTGTTTGCCGCCGGGAGGACCGATCTTTGCTCTGGGGGTGGCTCTGCCGTCGTCACCAACAAGGCCTCGCCTATGCGTGGCGCCGCCATCGTCGTCTAATCGCTTACTGTTTCTCCATCGATCCCGAAACTCATGGCGGCACGGAGGCTCGCTCTGCCCGACCTTTTCTTCGCATGGCCAAGCCTTGAGCTGCGCTGTCCTCGCCAGATCCCACGCCTCGGCTCGTTCTTTGGGACCTTGCGGCTGCGGTGGAGGGGCTCAAGGAGCCCAACCGGGTCAACGTCGAGGGCGTCCTCTCGAGCTTGCCGCCGCCCTACCGCGGCTGCTCTCCGACCCAGCTCTACGCCATGGCCTCCTTTGACTGCGACGCCGCTAATGCCTTCCAGCTCCGCATCCATCGGCCTCCTCAAGGACGCTGCGCTAGCCGCCTCCGAGCTTTCAGGAGCTTTGCTATACTTGGTGTTTTCAGGAGCTTTGCTGCTTGTTGGAGTGGATCCATCTGTTATGGGCGTTGGTCCTGCGGTAGCAATCCCTGCTGCAGTGAAGTCTGTTGGCCTTGAGAGAAGAGAGAGATGGTTGGAGACTTGGAACAGCTTGCCAATTGGGATGCTATCGGGATGGCTCGGCTGTGCCTGGTATCCTGGCATCTGACTACATAGTCCTGCTATTAGTTATATTTCAGTCTTTCTTTATTTGTGTCGTTTCTTCCGTTGCGTCCATCTAAGTTCGTAAAACTATATCTTTAGAGTTCATCTATTCTATGCGAGTCTACAAATTTTTTGTCAGTCATAGAAGCATAGGAATTTTTCTTTACATGATAGCAGCCGCTGCTCTTTTCTTCGAGCCGCTGCAGATCCGTTGTTCCAAGCTTTTAAGGCCATCGCGCTTCTTGTGCACTGCCTCTCTATTGTGCTTCTTGTGCATTGTGTCTCTATTGCGCTTCTTGTGTACTGTGCCGCCGCCGTCTTGGGCTTTGATCTGCGCCATCATGCTTTTATTTATTCCTATTCGGCTTGACTTGACAGCTTTCTCTATATTTGTCGGTTTCATCATCTTCGTCGTGTTGCCGCGGTCGACTTTGCTCCTGCACCTTATGCTTTATGAGTTGTCGTACAACTCCGGATGGGAGAAGATCTTTTGTTACTCGGCATATTTTCCAAAAGCAGCATGCTACGACGATATTACGAAGACTCGGATGATTTTGGATTTTCCCTATTTTAGTGTCAATCATTTCCAAATGCAATGCTATTGCATACGCCTTGTATTAGGCGCTAAGGATATAAGGGTATTTGTGGTATTTCCTATTGTTCTAGGGTTTTGACTTGTGTCCCTTTGTACCCTATATATATTGCCTATTGAGCCTCTTCAATATACACACAATATTCATAACAGCGCTAACTCATGATGCCTTTGTTAAATTGTCCTAGAGATGTTGATTTGCCTGCTTCCTTCATACAGAAGTACCTTGTGCAGAAACTTAATCTTTCAAGTGGAGCAGAGGTATGTTTTTCTTTCTCCCAGTGATAAGCAATACCAGTTGTAAGTCAAGATGCAGAATAGTTAGAATCAGGGATGAGAAAGAATACCATCAGTTTCCAGATTTCCTGACAGGGGCTGGCCAACTGGAGCTGAAATCCCCCCAAGTTACACCTAGTTAGACCCAGTTATGGCCAATTTTGAAGTTGAAATCCCCCCAAGTTACACCTGGTTAGATCCAGTTATGGCCAATTTTGAAGTTGTTCTTTGAGTACAAAAATGTTATTTCATAATTATATTTGAAAAATACAAGAAAACTCAACTTATTGTTTCCAAATGGTGCTTGCCTGAAGCCGGCCAGTTTCCAGCCGAGTTCATGTTGGAGGTCTTTTTGCCATTCTGTTTTGTGCATAACCACACGTTCCGTTTTGCATTGTACAACAGATTTGTTCATTGGTATAAGTTCATGCCACTGCCTGACATTTATAGAATATGAGAAATATTGTCCTATTTCTACATAAACTAAAACAATACTGTTCAGTATTTATCTTCTGTTCTGACCTACGGAGGTGCGTGTTTGCAGGTTGAGATGCTGTGTGGTGGCAAGATAGTGAACCCGGGAATGACCCTGCATGACCTAGCAGATTGCTGGCTCGACAAAGGACCAAAGAGCCGAGTACGGTCGACTGTGGGCTCCCCTGCCACTGGATTCGTGGCAACGTTATTTTATGGCAGGCCAGAACCTGCCCTCACCCCCACCCCCACCCCCACCTGAAAGTTGCCATGGCTGATCAGGAGCTTTGTCTCATTTCTGAACCAGTAGTGCCGCTTCACTTGACACATCTGATTCGGGGCCCTTGATTGACCCGAGCATCAATACCAATTACATGAGGCTCAAGCCACCTCTTGATATGTAGATAAATGTTAGTTTGACAAGCCATGTCGGGCTTCTGATCCTCTAGTTTAGGGCATTCTTTACTCTGTTTTTCCTGACGAAGCGACGATGTACCTAGCGATGTGATCTGTTGAGATGTTGAGTGCTGTTGAAAGCGGGCTTCTTGTTATCTCCATGGAGCTCGTGGAGCAGGCTGCAGGCCTCTGTATGTTGAATTGTTGATGTATACTGTGGAGTACTTGTTTACTGCAGGCCCCGGAATTCATTGCCGCTAATTCATCGCATTGGAAATGGCTGTAGATGGAGTAAAGTATTTGGCCAAATGAAGCATACGGTGTTCTTATCAACACTGAGTAGAAATGTGGAATTACTGACATCGATTGGTTGATAGTGTCTACAGGTTTTTTTTTACCTTTTCCTCAGTGGTGTTTCCATGCATTCAAGTTTTTTCTTTCCTAGGAAGAACAACTTCTGGCTTGTGGTTTACTCTCTCTGATTCACAAAAACAAATCATTTTGGATATCGATATGGTCTCTAAAATGCAACTTTGATAACTAATTACTATTGTAATATATTTATAAAACCCAATAAAATTATAATATTATGAAAGTATTTTCAAGATGAATCTATACATATGATTTTCATGTATCTAATCTAAATATTTAAATAGGTATCGGTGATTAAAGTTTCTAAAATTTAAAATAACGTATTTTGAAACAATTTGTTGAGTACTTCAAAACATACAGAAGCCTCTCTGTGTCTCGCTGGGGTGGGCCTCTGGAACGACTAGGGTTCTTGCTGCTTGAGCCGATTTTGAAAAATGTCTCCCGTCAGGCGAGGTCCTCATGCGGCGGAGACTCCTAGTCGCCGGGCGGGCCTCCGGAACGACTAGGGTTGCGCGTTTGAGCGTGATTTTGAAAAATGTCTTCCCGCCGAGGTGAGGCCATCGCGGTGGGAGACTCTCTAGTCGTCAGGGCGGGCCTCTGGAACGACTAGGGTTGCGCTTTTGCGCGATTTTAAAAAATGTCTCCCTGCCGGGGCGAGGCCCTTGCGACGGGAGACTTCCTAGTCGCCGAGGTGGGCCATCGGAACAACTAGGGTTGCGCATTTGAGCGTGATTTTGAAAAATGTCTCCCCGCCGAGGCGAGGCCCTCGCGGCAAGAGACTCCCTAGTCGCCGGGGTGGGCCTCCGGAACGACTAGGGTTGCGCATTTGAGCGTGATTTTGAAAAATGTCTCCCGTCGGGCGAGGCCTCGCGGCGGGAGACTCCCTAGTCGCCGGGGCGGGCCTTTGGAACGACTAAGGTTGCGCGTTTGAGCGTGATTTTGAAAAATGACTCCCCGTCGAGGCAAGACCCTCGCGGCGGGAGACTTCCTAGTCGCCGGGGCGGGCCTCCAGAACGACTAGGGTTGCGCGTTTGAGCGTGATTTTGAAAAATGTCTCCCCGCCGGGGCGAGGCCCTCGCGGCGGGAGACTCTCTAGTCGCCGAGGCGGGCCTCCGGAACGACTAGGGTTGCACGTTTGAGTGCGATTTTGAAAAATATCTCCCCACCGGGGCGACACCCTCGCGGCGGGAGACTCCCTAGTCGCCGGGGCGGGCCTCCGGAACGACTAGGGTTGCGCGTTTGAGCGCGATTTATTGCGAGGCAGGGCTTATTGACGTTGCCATCCTTGTGGGCTTCCGCTGCTCACTCCGGAGAGTGGGCTAGCGTGCGCCGGGGCTCATGGCCATGCGCGGCGTCTTTATTTATTTATATTATTATTATTTTGCGTCAAGGTGCCGAAGCCCCTTTTTGGCCGAGGCTCACTTTGTGACTGGGCCGAGGCCAATCCTCGGTCGGCTTTGTTTTTCGGCCGCAGCCTCCGTAATACCTGGGCCAAAGCCCATGCTTGACTGAAGGCCGCAACTTTGAGGTGTTGAAGCAGGCGGTCTCGGAGGCGAGTTACTCCGGGCGATGTTCTTCGTGCGTGGTGCTCTGCGGGCGAGTTGCTCTAATGCCGAAGGGGCTCCGGTGCCGGAGCGTGCGGTCGTGGAGGCGAGGACCTGAGGGTGGTCGCGCCGAAGGAGATTCCGCGGAAACCCGTGCTGGAGGTGGGCGGAGGCTCCGAGGTCGCGCTTGACGGTGACGCCAGCAGGGTCTCCGGAGGTGGCGGCATGGAGTCTTCGGAGGCGGCCCAAAGGCGGAGGCGATGCAGGCGAAGGGGGCGACCCGAGGTGGTTCTGCGAAGGGGAGGCCCGAGGAGGTGGGCGCTCCGGGTTTGGTTGCCAGCGGGGGGCCTTCGGAGACTGCCCGAAGGTGGAGGCTGAGCTGGCGAAGGGGTGACTCGAGGTGGTGCTGCGAAGGGGAGGCCCGAGGAGGTGGGCGCTCCAGGTTTGGTTGCCGGCGGGGTGCCTTCGGTGGAACCCGAAGGCAGCGGCGGAGTGGAAGTGGCGGCCGGTGGTGCCTGGGCCCCTTCAGGCCTCCGAGGTGTTGCGGCGGAGGGGGCCCGAAGGTCTCCTGCTTCCAGCGGTGCCCTGATGATGGAGGCTTCGACGGCGACGTGCCTGGTGGTTGCTTCGGCTCTGCCCCAAAGATGCCGAAGGTCTTGTGAGAGGGTCGCATACCAGATGCTCCGGTCTTGAGGCTTGGCTGAGGAAGGGGCTTGGTGGAATGACGAAGGGTCCCCGAGGGGGCTGCTGTGCTTCGAAGGTGGAAGGAGGGTACTTCGACTGGGAGCTCCTCTAACGGGGTGGAGGGCTCCGGGCAGCCGCTGCTCCGGAGGACCTCCGGATGAGGGCCAAAGGTGCGGCGAAGGTAACGCCAGCCTTCGGTTGTTGCTTCGGTTGATGCCCGAAGGTGAACCGAGGCCACTGCAAGTCTTCGGGCTGAGGGTGGGGTGGTGGCCGAAGTTGACTTGGGTAGCCTTCAGTTGATGTGGTGTAGTGTCTTTAGTTGATCCTCTCATGTGTAGCTTTTTGTTCGGTCCACACAGACGGCGCCAACTGTCGTAGCTAAAAGACTAGACAGTGGGTACGGAGGGTACCCTGTACCCTTTGTCTTGGGAGAAGGACCGGAGAGGAGAAGCCAAAGACAAGTATGTATGCATGTGTATTGCTTTGTATGTGTGAAATGAGATCATCCTCCTTACATATGCCCTTGGGGTCTTACTTATAGGGGCAAGAAGGGACAATTACCTTCTTGCCCCCATAGACGAGAGAGAGAGAGAGAGAGAGAGAGTGAGGGCATTTTAGGTACATTTTCCTGAAAACACTGTACAAACTAGGTTTACATATGTACCACATCCCCAACGGCACACCGGTACTCCCGACAATCCTAGGGTGCGGGGCACCCCTTGGAGCCATGCTACGACAAGTAGCAAGTTTTAATTTTTGAAAAAACAACTTATCACTCGGTGAGAAGATAGACCCCTAGCGGTCACCGTAGTCTCCAATCCTAGAGACAGGCATGAATTCATAATTTTATTTAGCATTGCGCAGGCATGTGCCACTGTACCTATAGCTACTCTGAGCCCTCTTGAAGCTAGGTCTCCCGTATTTCTTTTGATGCGGTGTAAAGTTCAGAGTATGGAACATTTTCCATGTTACGTGATTAAGTCTCCACCTATCTATTTTCTGTCGGTGTCCTGGGACGTTCACCCAGTCCTCCATTGATTTTCAATAGTGTTGGTTGGGCCGGTTATCCTTTCACCTAACACTTCACCTGCGCTAACATATGCGCCTTGGATCCCTCATTTTTAGACTTGTGCTACTGGTCCTGAGTTGTTCCACCACTATAACATTATATTACTTACTCGATGTGGAGAGTATAGTAACGTAACAATGTAGCATTTTCGCCCGCCGAAGATGGAAAAATGGTTAGCACTTAAATGCGACACCTTTTCCGGTGAGAGCTTTGTTGGTCTTTATGTATTATCCATATGTAAAGGGTCCCACCTTCCCTCTCTTTCCTACTTAGGGCTCTCTTTACCATCATAATATTTACTCATACAACACAGCTGCTCCTCTCAGTTGTACTACTCTTTTCTCTTATCTCTTTTATTTGATTTGATTTGAGATATAGTTTTAATGCATATATATAAGGATGATACAGAAATGTAACTTTTACATTTAAGATAACTAGGTTGATGGTAAAGAGAATAGGCTTGTCTTTGTATTTGTAGTACAGCTCGGCATCAACGAATCTTGGATCAGCTACTCCTGCCTGAGCCGGTTCGTCTTCTGCAATTATACAGCAGATGCGTATAATATAAATACTTAGTTAATTGGGTGCTACTATGCTTACATTAACTCACCGCTCCCTTATTCAGCAGATTTTAATTAAATTAAATTTTTGGATCCCCGTTAGGTTAGTGCTTCCCAATGGCTATTGTTCTACGACCTATTAGCTCTAGAAACTAAGGTCGCTGAACTCACACATGCTCGCCCCTAGCTTGGGTTGGCTCAGAACAGAAAGGCTAGGCTGCTTTTATCCGGGTCCCTGAATTTTCCTAAATTAAACTAATCCTAATCTAACGACACATGCCCGCATGCAAAACACAAAACACTACATGCACTCATCACACAAAACAACACTCAACTACACACACAACACTACACGCACACAATACATCACAACGCAACACACACGCACTGCCCTCACTACACACAACACACACCTCACTGCACACACACACACAACACAACACACACCCGCTCCTCTCTTTGCGCCTCTTCCTCTCCCCTCTTCTTTGCGGTGGATCTCCTCCTTTTCTGTCCAGATCCGGTTGCTAACCTCCTGCTGCTCCCCTCTGCCGGTCCTCCTCCAGATCCACGTCGCCTGCTTTTGGCGCCTACTGGGTGGACTTCTACGTCTACTTTGGCCGCCTCCCTCAGTTGCTTTCTGGGGCTCCTACCTTTCCTCCGGCTCCTCGGTTGCTACTGTGCTTGGCTACTCCAGATAGTTCTCCTCTACCTTTTACTCTTACTACTTTATCCTATTGTCGATTTGCCCCCAATTTGATTTGTGGTCCTTGTGACATTTCTGGTGGGTTCTAGGGGATTTCGGTGGTGGCATGTGGGCTTGGTTCCTTGGCTAGCTTTGGTGCTGGCTTGGTGATGGCATGGTGATGCATGGTGGTTTTGGTGGTGGCTTTGGTGCTAGTGTGGTGAGCTTCGGTGGTGGTCTGGTTTGGTTTTTTGGGCATGGTGGGCTTCGGTGGTGGTATGGTTCCTTGGCTTCGGCTTCAATTCTTAACCAAGATAATTTTCCCTTTCCCTTTTTCATACTTTGCCAAATTTTAGTTTTGCTTATTACTTTGCCTTGCTCTGTTATTTACCATGCACGCTTGGGGTAGCTATGTTAGGGTGGTCGTGACGGTAGTCGGGGTGGGGTATTTGCGCCGGGGAGCTCATCCCTGCTCCCGAGGGTGCACAGCGGCTCTTGCGGCTTGCCACTAGCAGTGTGGTATGCATGCCGACTGTGGCATGGTGTGCCTTTCTCTTTGGTCACCTTGCCCGGTCGGTTGTGTTCGTGTGCAGTGAGTGTTGTGTGTGATGATGCTAAGATGGATGGTATGGGAATGGCTAACAGGGGAGGGCTTACTTGATGGTTTGCTGGTCGGGGTTGGTTGGTTGGCTGATGGATTGGTCGGTTCTAGAGACCTCTGTGGTGGTGCTCGGCTTGCGGTTCTTGGTTCAATGTGGTCGGTCCACTGGTTGCCGTGGCCTTCCCTTGCCTTCCTCTACCTTCTCAGCTCCTTGCCTCTGGCTTTCCTTCCTTGACCTCCCATTTGTGGGCTGTGGGTGTTGAGGGGGTTGATGGTTTGCTTCGGCTTGTTCTCTTGCTCTGCCGTGGGATGGCAGTGGTGCTAACTCTCTTTCTCTCGAGTGAGGCTGGTCTTAGAGGAATGCAAAGTGGGCAATGGCTGGGAGCTGGGTTTTTATCTGGGGCTTTGGCTGTGTTGGGGGTCTCTCTCTCCCTCCTGTGCCTTGCCCGAATTGCCATCACCTTATCCCCTCTTCTCTCTGTGATTTCTGTTCGGTTGGGTAAAAGGCATGGACCAATGGTCCATAGGGCACTATGCTTTGGATTTTCTACGACTGAGGTAAGTCAGGAAAGTGGGCGTTGGATTTTTCTATTGTCGAATGACGAAGCCCACCTTAGTGAGAGGATGCCGACCGGCCCCAGACAGTTTGGGAACCTCGACGAGCTTCATGCTATCTAACGGCATTACTTCTTTCCTCTTACTCCATTTTATTGATCTTGGTTTGCTCTCGGTCTTTTGGCTTTTGCTTACAAAGGAATTTGTTAGAATTTTCCTTTGAACTAAACTCTGTTCTAGAGAAAAAAAAACGCTCGGACATCAATTCGCTTGAAGTAGCCCCTCTGTTGTCGTTGTCCTTCACGAGATGTGGCCTGAAGAATCTCTCCCCTAGCTGCCTTACTTCACGTGAATCAAGTATCAGCTGCGTTACCTTCAAGTCTTCATGAGACCCTGACAAGGCTATGCCTCTGCGCCTCCCCTCTGTACTTCCTGTTGATACAAGATGCCACCGAGACAAAATAAGACACAGAGAACGTTTTGTTCCGGGAGCCTTCTGCTCCTCCTTTTTCCTTTTTTCTATTTCTTTTCTTCAACTCCGTTACATGACTTCATAGCATTTTAAAGGCTGAGTTATACGACTGGTACTCGGACTAGGACATCCTTGCCGGACTCGGTTTCTAAGACCTTATATGATACAAGCTCTACTACTTCTATAATCTTTCCTAATCTAAAAACAAGATTAAATCTAACAGAATTGAATGGAGATATGATTTTGGGTTGGTTGGGGAGGACTCTACTCACTGGCAGTACACGGAAAAGATGATGCAATTGTTTTAGGCTACCAATCATGCATGAATTTCTTTTGTAATGAAATCAATGTTGTAATTTTTATTTTGCTTAGAGGTAAATAATTCTTGTAATTAACTCAAAGCTTGTATTAATGTTTTACTTTTGCTGTAGAAGCCCCACTGTAAACTCTGATAATGTAATATTTTATTTTACTGTTTATTACTGTTTAGATGAATTTAAGTTTTAGGGTTCTTTCAATACATAACCAGCTTATTGGGTTAGACCATACAGCAAGCAACGATGATGAGATATTGGCCACACTGCCAGTTCTTGCTGCGCTAAGAGATGAATGTAAATCTATAGTGGAATTCAGCAAGTTTCCACTTGCCAGCTATGACCTCAAGGAGAACTCTGAGGATAAAGGATGGGCACTTTAAGGGATAATTGATTATTTGCCACTGTAAAGAAGAGCTTTCTAGGATTTGCCACTCCTAACAATGTAATCTATAATTTGCCACTTTAAAAGTTGATTGCTTAATAATTTGACATTTTGGCCAGTTAATGATATTTCTTATGTTTTCACACTTTTTTCCAACGTGAAATGACCTTACTGCCATCTCCAATGTACATAGGCTAGAAAGCCCGGCGTCTCTGTTTGGCTTGACGCATCCTCTTCCTCTGGGATCCCCTTCTTGGTGCGAAAACGAAGTTCTGTTTATGAAGACATTCTATCAGAGTACACTTCAAAAGGAGGCTAAATTTAGTACGTAATCTAATAGGTTCCAAGATGACCAACCGAAACCAATTGTTTATAAGCCAAGTTACCAGCTATCAGGTTTCTTCCAAGTTAATTTTCAAGAATACAGTAGATGTATTTGCTAAAGCAAAGGAAAACTCAGACCGTACAAAAAGGCCGGGTCAGTACATTGAGAGAGGCAATAAGGTCATTTCATGTAGGAAAAAAAGAGAGAAAACATAAGAAATGCTATTAACTGGTCAAAATAGTAAATTATTTAGCAACTAACCTTTGGAGTGGCAAATTATAGATTGTATTATTAGGAGTGGTAAATCCTAGAAGACTCTTCTTTACAATGGCAAATAATCAATTATCCCTAGTATTAACGGGTGACTGAGGACGAGGACGACAAATTAGCAAGATTGTTGTAGGAAGAGGAATAGTGGAAGATGATGAAGCAGAGAGGCTAGCGTGGAACTTCGCAGAAAAATGACTAGATCAAGATTAGTGAAATTGAGATTGCCAACGACTACCCACTGCCAGCATACTATAAACCATGTAGTCAACAAATGGACGAGTACATATTTGATAGCGATATTGACATGTTTTCTGATGATGTGCCAGTAAGAATACTCAACAATTGGGCTCTATATAATTCAGATTCTAGACTCAGTTCTTTGGAGCTCATCCCTATGAAATCAGGTGCATAAAATGGTACGGTGATATTTGGATCTGGTTTTATGAGAGAGGATGATGATAGTTGCTGTTCAACAGCTGAGCCGGCACAGTTATCTTCTTCCTCGAGTAAATCTGACCAGGAAGACCCAGGAGTTCCAATTTATCTGAGCCCAATCAAGGAGTGGGTTATAGAATTTGGTGCTTCAAAGATCTGCATAACCATTCGAACTGACATAGCTTGGTAAATACTCTTGCAGCTCTATTTTATCCTGTATTATAATTGTCTCAAAGGGTGAAAGGGGAGCTACATTTTGAGCTTAAGTACACCTGTTTAATGACAGCTCTTTATAAACAATAGCTTCAGATGCATTAAGGATCTTATGTCTTTAAATTTGGCACTATACTTGATGCATGGAATCTTGCAATTCCATTCTATTAAACCATTTCCATTATAACCATTTCTCCAACTCCCTCCAAGTCTCCAACTCACCAATGATAACCATTTGACCATTTCCACTATTCCAGGTACAAATTACGCCAGCCAACAAAGCAATATGCTACATGGTGTGAGCCAGTGCTGAAAACAGCAAGACTGGCTGTCAGCATCATCACCCTTTTAAAAGAACAAAGTCGTGCTTCAAGGCTTTCTTTCGTTGATGTTATTAAGAAAGTAGCAGAATTTGAGAGTGGGCACCCTGCGTTTATTTCATCAAATGCAACACTTGTTGAAATATATGTTGTGGTGCATGGACAAATAATACTTCAGCAGTTTGCAGATTTTTCAGATGAGTCTATTCGACGGAGTGCCTTTGTCACGGGCCTTGTAGCTAAGATGGCAGAAAGAAGGCATACAAAGTTGGTGATGAAGAAAAAAAATCTCAAGCAATGACAGGAGAGAATCTGAACCCAAGTGCAAAAATGGGCCCAATGTTAATAAAGAAACTTATGCGTGCAACAACTACAAGGTTGATCAGTAAGATATGGGGTGATTACTATGCCACTCATTTCCCAGAGGATTCAAAGGAGGGTGATGGACTGATGGGAATGCACCGAAGGAAATTGAGGAGGAACAAGAAGAAAATGAAGATGATGATGCTGAAGAGGAGGTTAAGGCTGAAGAGGAAAAAGTTGTGAGGACCCCACTATCAACATGGTCTAGAAAATCGTCATCGAATACTTGCAAATAAATTAAATGGGAAGGTCAAACAGCTGGAAAAACAGTGTCTGGAGAAATTCTATACAAATGTGTTAAGAGTTCGAGATCTTAATATTGTTGTTGGTGGGGGCAGTCACATTAGAAGATGATTCAGGTGAAGTTATCATCTGTTTTATTGAATATATGTATGAGAAACATGATGGTACAAAAATGGTTCATGGAAGAATTTTGCAAAAAGGTTCACAGACCGTCCTTGGCAATGCTGCAAATGAATGAGAGGTTTTCTTGACCAATTATTGTTTAGAATTTGAATTAGGTGACATCAAAGACTCGTGGACTGTCAATGTCAAATCGATGCCTTGGGGCCACAAGTATAGAAAAGAGAATTTCCGAAGTTAATAGGATAGAGAGGGCCAAGGCGGAGGAGAGGAAGAAGGATTTGCCAGTGGAATATTTTTGCAAAAGCTTTATACTGTCCTGAGAAAGGTGGCCTTTTCTCCCTTCCTTATGACAAGCTGGGCATTGGAATTGGCACTTGTAGCTCTTGTGAGGAGAGAGAATCAGTTGGCGATGGATTCAAAATACTTTCAGAGACCAGCTTTGTCTTCAAGAATATTACATACAACGTTCATGACTTTCTGTATGTCAGGCCTGAATTTTTCTCCCAAGAAGAGGGTCATGAGACCACCTGCAAGCCTGGAAGAAATGTTGGCCTAAAGCCTTATGTAATATGTCATCTCTTGAGTATACATGCTCCTGTTGGTGTTATGAATATTGTGTATGTATTCATGAGGCCTAACATGCAATATATATAAGGAAGTACAAGAGGATATTACAAAAAATATGCTATACACATATAAGGAAATACAAAAAAAAGCATATAAGGAAATATAAAAGAATGCATTATTCTAACACCCCCCAAACTCATGGTGGGTCACACACACACTGAGTTTGGAGAGAAAATACAAATATTGTACCCTAATTTGTGGCTTCGTGAAGAAGTCAGCAATCTGTAACTCTGAGAGCACAAACTGTAAAACAAGTACTCCTCTGAACCTGTAAACTAGTGTATGAAGCATCCACACCAATTTGCTTAGTGAGCTCATGCTTCACTAGGTTACGGGTAATACTGATAGCACATGTACTATCAGACAGAAGAGTTGTGGGTCACATCACAGATACTCTAAAATTTGCAAGTAGCCACCTCAACCAAGTAACCTCTGCTATCACTGCTGCCATAGTTCTCAATTCAGCCTCTGCAGTCGAACGAAAAACTGCAGTCTGCTTCTTTGTCTTCTAGGCAATCAGGGAGGAGTAAAAAAACACAGTAAGCAGAAAGAGAACAATGATTAGAAGGATCACTAACCTAGGTCGCATTAGAGTACGCCTAAATCTGCAGTGAGTTGGAGCTAAGGAAAAACAAACGACGAGAGATAGTCCCATGCAAGTAGCGAAGAACACGAAGAAGATGACTGTAGTGAAGATGGGTAGGACAAGCCATGAACTAACTCAAGATATGAACAACATGAGTAATATCAGGACGAGTACTCACAAGATACATCAAACTCCCAACAAGATGGCGATATCAAGTAGGATCCTCAAGAAAATCACTATCAGTGGCACGAATTTGAAGGAATAGCTCCATAGGAGTCTCAGCCGTGCGAGTGTCAATCAGACTAAACCGATCAAGAAGATCTGAATATACTTCTGCTGGGAGAGGTAGTAGCCCTCAGACGTAGAAGAGACCTTAATCCCAAGGAAGTACGTAAGAAAACCAAGATTAGTCATCAAAAACTGTTCACTGGGATGCTTCTTCACATATGTGATGAATGAGGAATCATCACCAGTGATGAGCATATCATCAACATACGGAAGAAATAGTGTCCTACCCCGAGATGAGACATGAAAAAAAGAGCAGGATCGTGGGAACTGGCAGCGGTAATCACTGAGGTAAAACGCGCAAACCAAGCACGAGGAACCTGTTTGAGGTCATAAAGAGCACGACGAAGACGACAGACGTGCTCATCGGAAACAGAATACCCATATGGTGGCTGCATGTAGATCTCCTCATGCAAAACACCATTAAGAAATGCATTCTTAACATCCAACTAAGAGATAGACCACCAAAGAAATGTATAGCACCACAATAAGAGTGCGAACAGGGGTCATATGAGCAATAGGGGCAAAAATCTCATCTTAGTCATGACCATACTCTTCACCGAAAGCCGTGAGCCACAAGATGAGCCTTGTAGTGCTAGATAGTACCATCAGACCGGGTCTTAATCTTATACACCTACTTGCACGTGATAGGTCGAGCATGCACATGTGTTGGCACAATATCCTAAGTCTCCGTACGTCGAAGAGCATCAAGCTCCTCTGCCATAGCGAGCTGCCACTTAGAATGAGGAGTAGCCTCACGATAAGAACAAGGCTCAGTGATAGAGAGAGCATGAGCCATCGAAGCAAATTTAGGACGATCAGAAGGTCGAAGAGATGTCCGGTCACGAAGGGCATAACGGGGGGCATCATTGGGAGGATCAAATGTAGGTGTCGGCAAGATACTAGGAGAGGAGACTAGTGAATGACGAGAACACATGGAATAGTGAATACCAAAGAAACGAGACGATGGTGCTGCAGGAGGTAGCACTAGAGGCGGAGGTATAGAAGGAACCATTGTGGATAGACCAGGGAAAGGCTGTGATAGTAGAGAAAAGAATGAAGAGTCAGAAAGAGACAACCATGAAATCGTCTCAATGGTGGTAACAGGACAAGGAGCCGAAACAGGACATGGTATCAGAGCTAGGGCACTAACCTAGCTCCTTCCGCTGCCATCCCACCACCGCTGCCGCTGTCGTCCGACACCGCTGGAAGACCATCGCTGTGATGCCGCCCAAGGCCACCGCTGGGACACCGTCCGACACCGTTCAAAGGCCACCGCCACCCGGATTGGGCCGACGTGCGCCGGCGCCAACAACCGAAAAGCCGACCAAATGAGGAATTCCGTGTGTCCTTTCCATTCTTTATTCTTTGCCCTGCTCGTTGCCGCCTGCCCCGCTGCCGCCGAGATCGACAAATAGATATAGTTTCTTTTAGAAATCGCAACGGTTTTTTATAGAACAGTATCGGTTTCAACTTTTCCAAAAAAAAGGAAAGAAAAATGATGATATAACCATCGCACCGCCCAAATACCACCATCGATGCTTCGCTCCATCACCCCTAATCCCATTCTCGGGAACAAAGCTCCATGGGACGAACTACATGTTGTGGTCTTCACTCATGGAGATCACGCTCAATGGTCTCCGCCTTTGGGGACATGTCACTGGTGCACGACCTTCTTCGCCACCGCCAGTTCAGCCTTCTGCCAGGCAACCTACTTTTGCACCTCCTGCAGAAGATGAGGCCACCAAGGAGGCAGAGGCTGCTGCTGCTACTAATGGTGCTGATGAGGCTTTTTAGTATGCCATTGACGCTTTCGAGCGCTGGTGTGCTGATGAGGCTCGTGTTCGAGCTATTCTGGTGGTTAGCGTCGATGACTCCATCCAGCCAGACATTGTTGGTCTACGATCTACTCATTAGAATTAGGAGTACTTACGCGAGCGATACCAACAGAGCAGCGATACTCAGTTCTTTTCGCTTCAGCGTGAGTTGGAGATGCTTCACCAGGAGGACTCTTCCGTCGATGACTTCTATCGAGCTCTGGCTAGTCTTTGGCGCCAGCTGAATGAGCTAGCTTCTCCGCTTTGTCAAGAGTGTCATAAGGTGCAGAAGGCGGATTATGATCGTCTTCGCCTTTTGACTTTGTCTGTCATCTTTGTCCAGAGTTTGAGCTTGTCAGGGCTCAACTGCTGAGCCGCTTGCCACGACCGACAGTCACTGAGGCTCTTTCGACGTTCTGTGTTGAGGATCTTTGCCGTGGGTTAGCAGCACAGTCTGTTCGGCTATGCTTGTTGTCCCTTCTTCTTCGACTACACCAGCTTTTGCTTCAACTACAGTCCTTCCTCAGTCGTCTGTTTCCGCTCCTGTTTTCACACCAACTAGGGTTCAATGCAATTATTGCAAGAATTTTGGGTATGACTACCAAAGTTGTATGGTGCGGAAAAAGCCGAACAATGCACATGGGGGTGGACGATTAAAGGGGGGCAAGGAGGCCTTTCCTCGACGGGAGGACAGACCAGCACGTCAGGGCCTTCTCAGCGAGGTGATTCTGTCCAGCAGCTCTCTCACAGCTCAGCAGGTTCTGTCAGTCTAACTTAGACATCTCCTCCAGATATCTCTTAGGTTCTAGATTCCGGTGCCGCTTTTCACATAACACTAGACTCCACATCTCTCACTTCAGCAGGACCTCCTGTTTTTCTTAGCTCTGATACCATGTCATGAATATTGTGTATGTATTCATAAGACCCAATAGATATATATATATATATATATATATATATTTATATAGGAGCAGTTTTTTTTTTAGCGAGGTATTTTTTAAATAAGGGGTCCGAAATTTTCACCAATTTCGAAAATCGAAATTTTCAAACTTTTTTGAAATTTTGATTTGAAATTTTAAAATTCAAATTCAGCCAAAATTCAATCAAAACCGAAATTTCGGCCTCGGTTTGTGGTTCTACCGGTGGGTCCGGTAGAACCGGTAAAACCGGTTTTCGGTTTTCAGCCGATTTTGACATCCCTGATAGGGAGTATAAGGAAATATGCTATACATGTATAAGAAAATAAAAAAAGACATAAGAAAATACAAAAGAATTCCTATTCTAACAGCTGGATATGAACAAGCTCATCGAGAATCAACAAAAGCCATTGTAAGAAGGCTTTACAGACCCGACGACATTTCATCAGCAAAAGCCTGCTCGTTAGACATCAGAGAGGTTGCCTTTTTGTTTGTCTAATATTCCGTGCATCATTGTTGCTCCATACCATCATACCTTTGTGAGTCCACCAAAGCTTTTTTGTACCTTTGGTCTTTAATGTTTATGTTCTTTGTCATTTGATCCAGGTATACTACAGTGAAGATATAATGAGTGCCTGTGGTGATGATAAGAGGAAAATGTGAGCTTAGAATGAAGAATGACCTTCCAAATTCAGATCTTCCGGTG
The DNA here is from genome assembly GCA_036346405.1 of Phyllostachys edulis. Classification (NCBI taxonomy): domain Eukaryota; kingdom Viridiplantae; phylum Streptophyta; class Magnoliopsida; order Poales; family Poaceae; genus Phyllostachys; species Phyllostachys edulis. Next base: position 7,369,479 of record CM070550.1, on the reverse strand, counting down.
GTCGTTGAGCATGTCTTTTACTGTGAACATTTATATGATCCTGTTACTGGAGCTCTCAAGCAGGTCAGATATTGCCAAATTCTGCTTTTGATTCCCCCATTTACTTTGGACTTTTTTCGTTGAAAAAAATCTTCAGATTGTTGACTGAGCTTGTCTTGTCTTGCATGATCTTGAACCAGCTACCGCCCAATGTTAAACTCATGTCACTGATAAGGAAGGCACATACTTCAAAAAAGAATAAAGGAAAGCAAATCTGTGACGATGAGCAAGCTGGTTTAAATGAACAGAAAGATGCGCCGCCAAAGAACTGTCTTGAAACCCTTGACATTTTCGCTGGCTGTGGAGGTTTATCGGAAGGATTGCAGATATCTGGTGTGTGTCTCATGTACATGTTGGTTGATAGAACGCCTTGGCTTCTGATCATTCAATTCTACAGGTGTATCACATACAAAATGGGCAATTGAATACGGAGAACCTGCTGGAGAGGCATTTGGTGAAAATCATCCAGAAGCTGCAGTATTTGTGGAGAACTGCAATGTGATTTTGAAGTATGCAATCCTTTTTTATCCTTTGGGTGTACTTATTATATTACTTCTGTATCTCCAACTCATTTGTGACTATTGGCCTTGCAGGGCAATAATGGATAAGTGTGGTGATGCTAATGATTGCATCTCGAGTTCTGAGGCTTCTGAACGAGCAGCTAAACTTTCAGATGAGAATATTAAGAATCTGCCTGTGCCGGGTGAAGTAGAATTCATCAATGGTGGCCCTCCATCCCAGGTCTGTTGTTTTGCCTATATAACAGGAAATGCTTGATGCTTTGTTCAATCTTCCACACTGATTACTTGACTTTTTGTGTATCCTTTTCTTAGGGGTTTTCTGGGATGAACAGATTCAATCAAAGTCCCTGGAGCAAAGTTCAGTGTGAGATGATTTTAGCATTCCCGTCTTTTGCAGAGTATTTCCGTCCTAGATTCTTTCTTTTAGAAAACGTTAGGAACTTTGTTTCATTCAACAAAGGCCAGACCTTCAGACTAACACTGGCATCGCTCCTGGAGAAGAGATATCAGGTGCTTGACACTACCTCTTCTCAGTTTGTCCTTGTGCTATGGCATTTTCTTATATATACATGTTCTTAGGTTCGATTTGGAATTTTAGAGGCAGAGGCTTATGGTGTTGCACAGTCCAGGAAAAGGCCATTCATTTGGGCTGCTGCACCTGGAGAGACCCTTCCTGACTGGCCTGAACCAATGCACGTGTCTGCTAGCCCTGAGCTGATGGAAAATACTATGCAGCTGTCAAGAGCACCGCTGGCGGGCACCTTTCCGCTCAATAATGGTTAGAGATTGACCGTTGGGATCTACCACCGGTGGAGAATGGTGCCAGCAAACAAACAATGCAAGCATATATCACATCATCTCTACTCCAGTTTCTTCTGTCGATGTTCTTGATTGGATCAGCTGATTTACCCCTTTCTGTGATGCAGTATGGAAGCGAACCTGTCTCTTGGTGCCAGAAGAAGATCAGAGGCAATGCGGTTTCGTTGATTGACCACATATCTAAAGAGATGAATGAACTGAATCTCATAAGATGCAAGCACATTCCAAAGCGACCAGGCTGTGACTGGCATGACCTGCCAGATGAGAAGGTAGCATTCTGCCATTTTATTCACTAACAACAACCACCCTACGAATTCAGTGTCCCATAAACACACAACCGCCGAACAGTTGGTACTTTATCAACCGCTGTCTCGTTCCGACCAGTGGTGGCACTTCCAACATGCGTCTCTTCAAGGAATAACTGTCACCTCATCGACGGTTACTTAAAGATGGAGCGTGGAGGAACGAGGGGATTAGACTGCATCGGATTGAAGCACTGCAATCAGCATTAAATTCATGTTTCAAGTCTAATTCCACAAGATAGCAAGCATTACGCTCAGTATAATTAGGATTAGTCCACTGCCTTGTCAAGAGCACCCCCTATAATAGCCAGTTCATAGCAATAAAAGAGCAGTCTCATTCTCTCCCAAGAAGTCTAGGCCATTTTTCTCTATTTATTTTCGTAAGATCGGCGACTCAATCGTCGACAGCTGGCGCCGTCCGTGCGGAAGAAGGCGTTGAGTTCTTGAAGATTACTTCACTCAAACATTCCTCATCCAGTTCCTTTGCTCCATCATCGCTCATACGAACATGGCAGGGACTTGAGATGAGGAAAACTGGTTCGACCTAGCGTACTACTCCAATCTCGATAGGGACGCATGCATCCGCGTCATGGAAGAAAACGGAATGTCATCCTACTCCTCCTCTTCCGTCGGCTCGCCAGTCGTAGAGATTGACGAAATCGACCAGATGGATGAGGATACACCACCACCAACAATGGCACCCTCAGAGGAACCGCTCGTTTCGACCAGTTCGGAACATCCGAACACCTTTGCAAGCCAGGTCGATCCGACCGGCAGAGGCGGCAATGGGAGCCCAGCACTACAATCAGAGGGTTCATGTACTCTCGATATTGTCATGGGCGACCAGTATTCGCCAACGGCTCCTACGCATTCCGGGGGCCAAGCGACATCTAGTAAGGGTATCGATGAAGTTATCACCGATCGTAGGCCAAGTGGGCAAGGTGAAACTCAGCATACGATCGGCAGTCCATTGGATCAGGCTAAGTCCACCACAAAGCCCATCAGATGTAGTAATCTCCGATCGCTCCCCATCATGGAGACTCCTTGCGGAAGCACTGGAAGGCTCTCCCTTAGCTACGACGAGAGTTTCTCGGAAGATCACTGTTGGCGCCACAAAGTTAACACAATCAGATATACCAATCTGGATGCCATGCACGATCCTCTACGGGTTAACTCACCACCACCTGCTGGTGGAGATGGTACGGGCGCTCAAGCACCAATTACCAGAAGCAACAAAGCTGATGGACGTGTATTAGCTAATTCACCTGTTCCTACCCCATTGCGAGTAAGGAATCGGGCAAGGCCAACCGGAAGGTCGAGGGAAAACTTGATTCATCGGACGCCCACTGCAAGCGAAAATCTGCCACGACCTTCGGTAACGATACAAAACCTGCAACGAGTCCAAGATATCTTGAATAATCCAGACCCTGCTTTAGCAGGAACTCTAGATTATCTTCAGCTTGTAGGTCAGGTGTCGGAAATCCTCTAACAAACCATGCAGCGTACAGAAATGTACCGGGAGCAGAGGAATTCGTTAATTCACATGATGACCTCGTCCTAGCGCTCCTCTCTCAGTAGAGGATAACATGGTTGAGCATAGGATCGATCAACACCAAGACCCCCTCGTAGGTTCCGACCAGTGAATCACGAGGGAAGACGGCTCTTCACAGCAGCCACTCCTCCTTGTCAAGAGGAACGACCACTTAATTCAGACGATGTGGTCAAAAACGTTATCATAACGTCCACGACCGGGTTGGGACACCGGATCCTAGATATGCAAATCTAAGGAATCGATCCCCGACTGACTATAATCCGGCTCCTTTTCAGAGAAGGCACCACGACTCCTTTACGGGCTGCCGAGCGTTCTTGGCAGGTCTCTAAGCTGTTCATTGGCCAGGTTCCGACTAGCCAACATAGAGAAGTTCAATAGGACTAAGAACCCATTAGAATTTCTTCAAATTTATTCAACCGCCATCAAGGACACTGATGGTAATGATAACGTGATGGCAAATTATTTGCCCACGGTCCTTGAAGGGTCTACCCGGTCGTGGTTACTTAACCTACCGGTCGGATCTATCTATACTTAGGAGCAGCTCTGCGATACTCTGATTGTCAACTTTCAAGGGACGTACGATCGCCCCGGAAAGGAGGATGATCTTTATCGGATGAAGCAGAAAACAAATAAAACTCTTCGACAGTATATCAAGAGATTCGGTTAGGTTCAAAATTTCATCCTAGATATTGCAGAATCTTCTGTCATCCAGGCTTTCAAAGCAAGGCTGAGGAATCGCCGGTTCACGGAGAATATTGCAATAAATCCTCCACGAACAACCATCAAACTTTTCGACATAGCAGACAAGTACACGGCCGCTAGTGAAGCGGTCGAATGGTATGAAGCTATCGATCGGAAAGATAAAGATCCCCAGTCGGGTCTCAAGAAACAAGAACAAGAAGAACAAGAAGTCTCTCAAGAACAAGAAGAATCGCAAGCCTGACAACAAGAAAGTCCTCGCGATTCCAGAAAAGTATACCAAGAGCAAGAAAGATTTCATTGATTGGAACAAAACTAAGGCTCTTACTAGTGACTTCAAGAAAACTAAGAAGTGGCGTCCACTTCACAAGGCAGCAGGGCATGATCTGCGCACCTGCCGGGCCTAGCAAAGTAAACTGGAGTATTACTACTTAGGTAAAGGACCATTTCCGTCCATAACAGAACTCAGAGAACCAAGCTCCAAGAAGGACAGAGATGACAACAAAGAGATGGACTACCAAGAGCCACAACATACGGTGGATATGATCTTCGGAGGATCCTCCGCGTACGATTCGAGATGTCATCGGTCAATCTTGCCGAGTCTCCGATCACCGTCAAGCCATCCAAGTGGTCAGAAACTGTAATATCCTTCAACAAAGAAGACTGCCACATCCTATCAACTTGACCAGGTAGGTTTCCTATCGTAGTTGAACCTACTATTAACAATTGTAAAGTTAATTGAGTCTTAATAAATGGAGGTAGTTCTTTAAATATTTTGTTTGCGAGAGCATTGGAAGAGATGCAGATCCCCAGGTCCAAGGTAAAACCTGTGAAATATGCCTTCCACGGTATAGTTCCTAGTTCTACCGCTAAACCGATAGGACAATTGTCCCTACCGGTTACATTCGGAAGACCTGACAACTTTCGAATAGAAAAAAATTCCATTTGATATGGTGGATTTCGAAACTGTATACAATGGAATCCTCGGTCGTTCGGCTCTAGTGAAATTTCTGATAGCCACGCGCTACGGTTATCAGAGTCTAAAGATGTCAGGACTGAAAGGTGTCATTATGGTTCGAGGAGACCGAAAAATGGCTTATGCATGTGATCGGAAGTCCTTAGAACTAGTCGATGAGCTTCCGACCAGGGAAACTAATCCGTCTACCATGCAGGTCAAGCACTCGAGGCCAAAGATGGCGCCAAAGCCTTCCGACTAGACCAAGGAGGTGCCACTCGACAAAGGTGCTCCTCTGGAAAGCACCAACATTCTGTCTGGGTCAAGAAACGCTAATGTGTCTGACCAAAAGGTACTGGTTAGGGCATGACTCAACCTCAAATAGGAAGAGTCACTCATATCCTTCCTCCGAGCAAATCAGAACGTATTTTCCTAGCAGGTGTCCGACATGCCCTGAGTCCCCAGAGAGGTGATCGAGCACAGGCTAGCTCTCTAGCCTGGCAAAAAACCGGTCAAGAAGAAGCTAAGGTGTTTAGCACCTGATCGGAAGGAGGCAATCCAGTCGGAGATCGACAAGCTCCTCAAGGCTAGGTTTATTTGTGAAGTCGACCATCCAGAGTGGCTTGCCAACCCTGTAATGGTTAGAAAAAGCAATGGGAAATGACGAATGTGTATTGACTTCACAGATCTTTATAAAGCTTGTCCGAGGGATGACTTTCCCCTTCCACCCATTGATCAACTTGTAGACTCTACTTCCGGGTGTGAGTTGTTAAGTTTTTTAGATGCATACTCAGGATACCACCAAATTAATATGAGTAAAGACGATGAAGAGAAAACTTCCTTCACCACTCCATATGGCACTTACTGTTATGTTAAGATGTCATTTGGTCTCAAAAACACTGGTACGACTTTCCAAAGGTTGATGCAGAAAACCTTTAATCCTTAGATAGGTTGAAATTTAGAAGCCTATGTTGATGACTTAGTCGTAAAAAGCATCAACGATGACGACCATATTTCCGACCTACACGAGATTTTCAATAACTTAAGGAGGCATAACCTTAAGTTAAACTTCCCTACTACAAACAATGTGGCAGAATATGAGAGTTTACTGGCAGGACTCCGTGCAGCTCGTGCGCTCGGGATTCGCAGATTACTAGTGAAAGACGATTCTCAACTAGTAGATACTCAAGTACCAAGATGTCATCTTATCTGGCGGAAGTACGGAAACTCAAAAAGCACTTATTTGGTTTCCAGATCCAACACATTCCTAGAAAGGAAAACTTTCTGGCAGACCAGTTGGCACGGATGGCCTCCACCAGGTCACCTATCCCGCCCGGAGTTTTTCTCGAGCAACTCGATTCACCCTCGGTGGTCGAGCATTCCGAAGACATAGATGTTCCACTAGAGGTCATATAAATCGACCCTGAGAACATGGATGCTTCACAGGTCGTACAACACGATCACGATAGAGATTGCATGACATCGATCTATAATTATCTTCAGCATGACATTATTCCTGAAGATGATGTAAAGGCTGATCGTATAGCTCTAAAAGCCAAATCATACACTTTGATCGAAAGTACCTTGTATAAACGGGGATCTCACAGAGCGTTGATGAGATGCATATCTCAAACGGATGACTTTAAGTTGTTATCCGATATTCATGGAGGAGTCTGTGGAGCACATCATTCCTACAGAACACTGGTCGATAAAGCCTTCAGGAAAGGATACTATTGACCAACTGCCCTTCATGATGCAAAAGAGCTCGTGATGAAGTGCGTACAATGTTAATTTCATAGTCGACAAGTACATCAGTCGGCACAAACTTTGCAAACTATACCTCTTTCTTGGCCTTTTGCAACCTAGGGACTAGAAATTTTGGGACCTTTCCCAAGAGCACCTAGGGGCTTCGAATTCCTTTTCGTCATGACTGACACGTTTACAAAATGGATAGAAGCCGAGCCAATTGTTAAAATAACAACTGAAGCCGCTAAGAGATTCCTCACAAAAAACATGATCACATGATTTGGCATACCCAGTCGTATAATCACAGACAACAGTACCCAATTCTCCAGCGAAAATTTTTAGGAATTCTGTGAGGTATCAAGATACATTTCGCTTCTGTCGCTCATTCGCAGAGCAATGGAGCAGTTGAGCGGCCCAATGGTATCATAATGCATGGAATAAAATGCCAAGTGTTCGACCAGTTAATTAAATGGTTAGGAGCTTAGGTTCAAGAACTTCCTCTGTGTTATGGGTCATTCGAACCACGACCAGTCGTGCGACCGGTGAAACTCCATTTTTCTGGTTTACGGTGTTGAAGCCATGCTTCCTCCAGAACTAAAAATCGGCTCTGCTCGAACTGATTGTTTCAATGAGAACGATAAGATACAACGAAGACTGGACGACGTCGATTTCCTTGAAGAACGACGAAACCAAGCCCTCATACGATTGGCGGTTTACCAACAAGCCATGCGAAGGTACCATAGTCGTAAGGTGCAACCTCGCAGTCTAGCGGTAGGTGATCTGGTTCTACGACGAATTCAGAATCAGGCTAATCGCAATAAACTTTCTCCTAAAAGGGAAGGTCCATACACTGTGGTCGAAGTCACCAGACCTGGTTCGGTACGACTAGCTATGTCAGACGGGCGTGTTTTGTCAAACTCTTGGAATATTGACCAACTGCATAAGTTCTTTGTGTAATTGTATTTTCATTCTTTTCTTAATTTTTTTAATAAAGATGCATTTCCTTTCCTTTGCGACGAATGCTATTGTTTATATCTATCTCGTCATCTGGTTTACATACTATTGTTGTCTAATTGGTCGGAGAAGACCAAATTCTCTCTGATATTCTTTCTTAAGGATCTCTATTACTCTATGGCTGCGACATATAAGTCAAATGCCGCGAAGGTCCTAGTCATGACCATTCAGATAATAGTTCTCACGCGCGACCAACACTCTTTTCTTAAAGAAATATACGAGTAACAGGAGCATCACACAAGCAATTACATATAGTACTTAACATGCTTAAAATTTCGGAGACTACATTTCTTACCTTCAACATTCTATTCTACTCTTATTTTGGCTACTAGACGGGACATAGAAAGCCTCCTAGTCGAAGTCTCTCCTTCTCCGCACGTGGTCCTACACACTGGAAGGAACTTCCTAGCGATGGTCCATTTCTTATGATCCTCGTTGCCAGTTGGAACTTGAGCCAGAGCACGTCTCACGAAGTGTTACTCTTAGTTTATGATTTTTTAGCAACCCTTACGACCGGTTTTGGATAAGATATATAAACAAGTTCACTTATCGCTTTTTGCATACATTTTTGCATGGTTCCTTATCATCAATACAAGTCTTATACATCTTCCAACCACACAAGGTACTACATAGTATTTCGATTATGGAAACGATCTAAAACTAGTCGAAGTCGTACGCTAGTCCCGACCACATTGATTTGCTAGTGATACTTAGATCATTTTTATAACATACTCAGCATATACTTTGTACCGTGGTCGTACCTATTGCCTATTTTCTTGGTCTACTGCTTCTTTAGTAAAGTTCTTCTACTATATAAGCAGCCGGGGGCTTGGAAATATACGAGCACTTAGCGAATTTAGGAAGACAAAACAAAGACTTTATTGATGATAAAAGGTAAGTTTTATTTACAATGGTTTAAATATTACAAATTTACTTCTTGGAGCCACCAGATTGGTCGCTGCGTGTTGGAGACCCGACCTCCATTTCCTCCACAACCTTGTGTCCGAGAGGTGCCATATCCTCGAACACTTTAGTTGCTTCCTCTCCCGAGCAGTTGAACTCTTCCTCAACAGCTTGGAGATTTATGGTGGGTCGGAGACTTTCAGTTTTGCCAAAGCAAAACTAACTCCATTCTTGACAACTTCGAACAAGGTCTGCACATGGTTCTCCTGAGTTGTCTTGAGGACACTCCTGAGATCTTCGAGTTGTTGGCCAAGTTAGTTGATCTTCTCTTTGGGATTTCCTAAATTGGGCAATTGTGTTCCCGATCCCATATCGAAGAGCATCTTGTTGAAAGTTTTGACCTTCTCTTCAAGATTTTGCCCAAAAATTGCCTCCTTGCCACGCTCGAACTCAAGAGTTTTTTCAGTTCTCTTCAATACTTGAATTTTCTCTACACGAGTAAACCAAAAGATAAGTACATACGACTAGAAAAATGAAGCACACTGGTCGAGTTTACGACCGATTACCTTAGCTTTTCTTTTCAATAGTATCAATGACTTCTTTGTGCCTGGTCGTTAGATATTCGATTGACCGGTCTTTATTTTCACATTTTTCTTTAAGCTTGGCAATTATGACTTCCTTAGCCATAACTTCTTCTTTAAGTTTCTCCGAATCTATCAGACATGATAGAGGGAGAAATTAGTTAACAGAAAAGAGCTAAATGGTAAAGAAGGGGAGAAGAGGACACTAAAAGGGTGCTTACTTTCTAATTCGGAGTTCTTTTTCTCCAAGAGCTTTATTCGCTAGGTCAGTTCTCCAACCACAGCGAAATTCTCCACAAAATGCTACAAAAAATAGCAAACTCCTTTAAGTATTTTCTAAGGGAAAGGATATTAAAAGTGGTCGTGGAAGATTACCTCTATTGCCATGTCGTTATATTCGACAAAAATAGAGTCGATAATTGTCTTTGTTTGATGGTCCGAAATTCTTCCCTACGCTTCATTAAGCTCTTCATCTTTGAAGATTCGGAAGAGATAAGGAAAGACGACTCGAAGAAGAGAATTCCCAAGAGGGGTTGAACTCTTGAGATTCTCAGAACCACCACCTTCGCAAGGGGCCGAGCCACCATAGGTTCTTGAGCGATCCTTGGCCGCCACCTATTCGGGGGTGAGCTCAACCTCTTCGTCTTTAGGAGCTTTCTCCTGAGGAATGCTCTGATCGAAATTGACCGGAATACTAGAGGATCTGCATTGACAAGAAGAAAAAAGCTCAAGACTCTGAAAACACCAATGGTAAATACTTACATAAGTACTTTTATGTATACGTACCTGGTCGTTTTCTTGGTTTTTAATTTGAAGCGTGCTGAAGCGAAGTCAGTCGCACTTGCCTTCCTTTTCTTCTGTTCGACCAAATTCACCGGTCCTGAACTGGTAGGGTTGGTCAGACCCCTCACATCCTCCAATTGGAGGTCAGAAGAAATAGTCTCGACCAGTTGATCGAGAATAAGATTCCTGACCATCTAGTCGGAGGGTGTGGATTCGTCGATTTCCAAAACAGTTACTGCAGTAGCAATTGGCAGGTCCTGAGCAACCACATTGGGGTCCACGACAGCCGCCTAAATTAACAATCAAAGTTAGTTAGGTGATGAAAATTCTTCATCTAGCATATACATTTTATTCGGTTACTTACCTCTATAAGACCACCATCCCGTGTGGTCGTAGGAGTGGTCGGAGCATTAATCGGCTCACAACTTTCAATGGCATCATCAATCCTCAATCCGACCGATTGCGCATGAAAGAGGATTTACGGTGAAACCGATCAGAAAACATACAAAAGATGAAAAGTGGTTGATATTTTTACCTTAAGTCTCTCAGCCCTCTCTTCTGCGGAAACAACCGCTAAGATCCGGGGAAAATCAGCCTTCTTGCCAGGCTCTCCGGCGTAGATCATTTTGATCCGGCTTCTGATCTCATCAGGAGAAAGAGCTGTAAGGATAAACAAGAGACTTTAGGATTACAAAAGTAATCAACCAAAATAAACAAATTGGTCGGAGTCATCTAGGACTTACCCTCCTTGGAATCTTTGGTCACGTCGTCACGACCAATGTACCAGAGCATCAAATGTGCTTGGGACTTCAGGGGGCTGATCCGACGCATGGAGAAATCTCTTACCACATGCCAGGAGGTTAAACCCCTGACACTAAGGAGTTGGATGGCATCAACCCATCTCCCTATTTTTCCCTTCTTCTCCACGGAGGAGCGCCATTCTGGATTCTCGATCGCTTCTTATGAACAAAATAAAGGTTGTCTTTTTGCATAATCGTCATGTAGAACCAGCTTTTCTTCTATGACGACCACAAAGACTTCGAGTACATGTGAATGTACTCATCGGCCTTCCTATCGTGGAGGCGCAAGGTGCACTCTCCAGGCATCCCGGTCGTCTTCCCCGTCTTCGTCATTCTGTAGTAGTACTTGAAGAGATCCAGATCTGTGGGAATCCCCAAGTACGCTTCGCAGAGATAGACGAAGACGTTGAGGTTAGCGATGGCGTTGAGGGCAAGGTTCACCAGTTCGACTCTGTAATGCTCCAAAACCTTGGGGAGAAAGGAGTGAACTGGCAGCCTGAATCTGTATTTGATGTATGCGAGGAAAACATAAATTCCCCATCTTCACTGCTCGGAGAATGCTCTCCGGCCGCTGATCTCCAAGAAATCATATCCTTGTCAGGAAGCAACCCGATCTTCTCTAAGCTCTTAAGCTTCTTCTCACTCAAATCGGAGGCCAGCTAGTTGGTGATAAGATCCGACATGGTTGAGTTTTGGGTGAAGCAAGAAAGGAGGTCGTAGGAAGTTGTAGACAAGAGGAGGTCGGAGGCGATTACCATGTGCTAAAGGGGTTTTATAGCCATAATTCTTTAACTGCATCTGGGGAGTTACCCAAAGTCTAACAGACACAAACCAAAGTCCAACGGACAAGAAAACTCTTCGAGTCCCAAGGTAGTTTCTCAACTTTAAAGTGAATACAGACCATCTCGTATATCACGGGATTAAATGAGGGTCTGCCCAATATGACTTCATCGGAAGAAAGTGTTCACATGACCAATTCATTTAAAGTTCAGGGGCTAGCTGACGAGGATTAAAATATCTATGTATTATTTTAATATATAATAAAAGATCATATGTCTTCATGGTCGTAACCCTTAAGGCTAACGACCCCTGTGGTCGTAAGGATTCTAGAGGTTACATAATAAGTATCCTAGTCGGATGAGATCCTGTACCCAGTCCCTGACCAGATCACTGCTCGTAGAAGCGATGAACTGGCATTCGGATCTAACTCCGAGTATATTCCTTACCGTGTGATAAATGGAACACATGTCATATTTGTTTCATACCATGCGACATTCATGGTCCTAAGACACTAACAACAACCACCCTACGGATTGAGTGTATCACAGACACACAACCGCCGAACGGTTGGTACTTTATCAACCGTTGTCTCGCTCCGACCAGTCGTGGCACATCCAACAGACGTCTCTTCAAGGAATAATTGTCACCTCTTCAATGGTTACTTAAAGATGGAGCGCAGAGGAATGAGGGGATCAGACTACATCGGATTGAAGAACTACAATCGGCATTAGATTCATGTTTCAAGTCTGATTCCACAAGATAGCAAGCATTACACTCAGTGTAATTAGGATTAGTCCACTACTTTGTCGAGAGTACCTCCTGTAATAGCCAGTTCATAGCAATAAAAGAGCAGTCACATTCTCTCCTAAGAACTCTTGATCATTTTCCTCTATTTATTTTCGTAAGACCGGCGACTCGATCATCGACATCGTGTAATCGAGAACGAACTTCTGTAAAATAGTTAGAATAGTCTAGCTCTGTAGCATCACTAAGAAGATCAAGAACATTAGCAAATGTTTTATTTACCTCTAGGATCCAAAATAAATGCAAATGCGTATAGGAAAGTGATTTCTCTCTAATATTTAAGGTATTTACTTTTCATAGCAACAATAGCGTCGCGTAAAACTGAGTCATTTTCATACATTTTCAATTGAGTAGCAATCTGTAAAATATTATGCACAATAATAGGAGATGTTGGATAGAAGGCAGCGGACAAAGCAACAGTGGCCTCATAAAAAAAATTCTAAAAAATATAGTATCTTCTCAGTAATGAATCGATATTACTCAGTCAATAGTATCATACCGTCAGTGCTCTGATAGTGCGTTTGAATAAAAACAGAAAAAATGCTCTTATATGGTAAAAGACTCTTAAGCATCAAATAAGTAGAGTCCCATCTTACCGGCATGTCCAAACCAAACTTTCTTGGACATACACCCATCACCCTGTAAAAGTTCTTATATGTTGTTATTCTTACGTTAGAATTATTCAAGAAAGATATCGCATCACGAAAAATTGTAATATGCGGATTCAACCTCTTCAAACCACATTTGACTATAAGGTTAATAATATGACAAGCGCATCACTGATGTAGCAAGAAGGAATCGACGTATATACTCAACAGTGGAGTAAGAATATCCATAGCCTTAGAGTTCGAAGCGGCATTGTCTAAAGTAATTGAGAATATTTTGTCTGTAACACCAAAGTCTTCCACGACTTTGATTATACAGCCTGTAATATTATCACTCATGTGTGCTACATCAATTAATTTGAAACCTATAATTATTTTCTCCATTACCTAGTCGTCATTAACATAATGAGCAATTACACTAAGATAATCCTCCCTAGCCCGACCACTCCATACGTTCAAGGTCAGGGCTACCGAAAATGTGCACGTACTAAATAGTTACTTTATTTTATTACAGCGTTCATCGTAGTATTTTACTAGATCCCTAGTTTTGTCTGTCTAGAAATGGTAGAAAATTTAGGATTATGCGTAGTCCTAATGTAATTTTGGAAAGTAGTAGACTCCCCAAAGCCTAACGGTAAATCCTCAAAAGCAATTAAACGATAGAGAGATTGACGGGCTACCTCAGGATCGTAGTCCCACCCGTGATCGCATTATCGGGTTGTATCTTTAGCAACTGGCTCGTTTCATCACCAATCCTTGCTTGGTCTTACATCTTATAGCATGTCTAAGCAAGTGCTTCATTCCACCTGTAGACCTAGCAGACAATTTATTGCGACAAATTTTGCAAATAGCATATGGTACCTGATCTCCCTGTGCATCTAGCTTGGTTATCCTTTCGAAATTCTCCTACACTCCCGATGTAGACGGCCTCGACCTCTTTGCTCCGGTGGTCGCCGACGAAGATGCTGCCGTGGAGCCTGATGATGGAACTCTGCTTTGCCCTTCCGGTAACAACTCCGATTGGTTTGAGGTAGCCACAACAGCCTCCATGGATGAAACTTTCTCCGGTGAAAGTCCGTAATCACCAAGAGCAAAGCTGTCGTAACTGTCCATAACGAAAACTACAAAATCAAAACTAACACTATTATTACTTTCATCTTAGCATAAATACTAAAAATAAAAGTATGCAAAAAATAGAATTGTACGTCTTTTGCTGACTTGTTGCTGAAAATTACATTTTCCAAAATTTTGCAGCGTTTTTTTTTAATTTTGCCAAATTATCTCACAACGAATTTGAATTTGCACACCAGAATTTGAAAGAGAGATCGATGAATGGATGGGTGTTGAATGATGGGTGGGTATGTTGGCTCTTTATAGACAAAAATTCAGGTTTTTTTTGAATTGTTTTGCTATTTTTAAAGGGCCAAACGATAAAAAAAAAGGGCAAAAAACGCCCAACGGGCAGATTCTAGTTGGGCTAGGCCGTGTTAGGCACGGCCCACGAGCTCGTTGCGGTTCGGCCGCTGGCCTTGCCTCGCCTTGCCCTTTCCTCACTGCGTGCTCGCCCAAGACGCGGCATGTGCACGCCCATTTCGCCAGGTCTTTGCCTTCCATTGCCGCCCCTTCGCCAGCCGCCCCCCATGCCAGCGCTGCCCCCTCTCGGCCTCCTCTCTCCATGACGGCCTCCTCCTCCACCTCCTCTCCTTTCCTCCTCCCGGCTCCCTCCTTCCCAAGTGGCCGCCCTTCTCCTCCTTCACGGCCGCCTCCTCCTCCCTCCTCGCTCCTCCACGCTAGCCGCCATTCTCCCTCCCTCCCGGTGCTCCCATTGGCTTGGGGCCCTGGGTCGCCTGCCTCCCTCGGCCTCTCCGCAAGTGGGTTACATGGGCGTCTTGGGCTCTTCTTGCGTCTTGGCCGCCATCGTGCTGTGGGTCACCAAGCACGCAGACGGCCTTCGTGCGTGCTGTCCGGTCCATGAACAATGTGGACCATGCTGTGTCTAGGTTAGGCCAACAATGTCGTGCCTCGAGCCGGCCCGGCCCACCTGGTCACCTCTATATGTGACAGATCCCTAGCCAATGGGTAAGGTCGGCATGTGCTTCCACCCTGAGCAGGATAGGATCATCACTATCCGCAAAGGCGGATCGTCCATCCGGGCCAGCTCGGGCAGCCGCCCGAGCTCCAAACCAGTGCTGGCGTAGACCCCCTACCACACGGACTCGGCCCAGTGCCCTAGCCCACTAATACTCATGGCCCAGCGCAAGCACGAAAGGGGATGGAGGCTTCCTGCTGCTGAGCTGCTCCTAGCGCTAAGCCACTGACCCTAGTGGCCAGGCCATGATGCGAGCCATGAGTCATGAAGGCGAAGTCGCGAGGCGCGCGTGGCGGCGGCAAAGCGTAGTCCAGAGGGCGAGGCGGCGAGGGAGCATAGCACGGGTGGCGGCGGGCGAGGGCGCGCGGTGCAGGCGGCGGCGATCTCCCTCTCCACTCTGACACTCCGGCCTTCAGTTGTCCCTCTTCGCTCCGGTCTCCGGCAGTCACGCCGCGCGCGGGTGGCAGCAAGCGAGTGCTTCGGTGCTTCGGCCTCCGGCCTCCAGCTCTCCCTCTTCAATCCGGCCTTTGGCTCTCCCACTAAGCGGCTTCGGTCTCGAGCTTTCCCTCTCGCTTCGCTCCGTTGCTCAAATTGTAGTCCTCCTCCTCCGCTCTCCTCTCCTCTCCTCTCCTCTCAAGCTTCCGCTTCGGCTCGGCCACTCGGCTCGTCTTGACACTCATCCGAGTTCGACAAAGGAGTTAGTGACAGCGGGTATGAGGTGAGTACATGAGTTATGTGTTCAACTGACAAGTCAAATTCTATGATTATGTGAATTGTTGTTGAACATTGTGTGATTCATTGTGTGAATTGGTGTTGAACATTGTGTGATTCAGTGATTTAGTGATTGTGTGAATTTGTGTGAAGTCAAGATGAGCAAGCAAGGTGGCAATAAGATTGGGGGGAAAAGCTCCAGTAAGTATCTAGGTGATAACTGATAAGTCTTTACTCTTTACCATTCACATGTTGTAAACTTGTAATCAAATAGAGTATTGAAATGTGTTGTTGTTCGTTACTTGTTTTATTTGGTAGAAATGGATTTGAAGAAGTATTTTAGAAAAGTTTCAAGTACAAGTACTAGGGCAAGCTGAATACCAGCCGCATAAGCACAATCTCAAAAATTAGACCAACTCCAAGAGGTTGCACATCAACAACCACAAGAGCAAGAGATTGCACAACCACAAGAACAAGAGATTGCACAACCATGACAACCACAACAAGTGGATGAAGGTATTAAGGAATTTAACCCAGATCACATCATTGCTGATCCGGGACTTCGCATACCAATTGAGGATTTTCATCCCGACATTAGAGATCATGTAATGAGGTTTTTTTTATTGAAGGGCCCTACTCAACCTATTGGTCATAATTATCCTCACAAAACATATGGAAAGAACCTTAGGGGCTTTGGTGAATCATGGTTTAAGAAGTACGATTGGTTGGAATATAGTGTGGAGAAAGATGCGGCATATTGCTTTTATTGCTTTCTTTTAAGCAACAACCTTTACATGAATAATTTGGTCGTGGTGTCTTCACCAAAATAGGATATAACAATTAGAAAAATCAATACAAATCATATGGCTATCATGTTGGTGGGGTTAGTAGTGTTCACAATAATGTAAGGAAATCATGTGATGATTTTAAGAATCAAAGGTGTAGTGCGTCACATAAGGTGGTTACTTATAGCAAGGATGCAGAAATAAAATATGAAACTCGTGTGACCGCATCTTTGGATTGTGAAAGTTTTCTCCTAATGCAAGGTCATTCATTTCGTAGGCACAACGAATCTTCTTCGTCATTAAAAAAGGGCAATTTTCTAGAGATGGTTGATTGGTACAAAGAAAGGAAGAAGGAACTGAGGCTTGCATTTGATGAGCTATGTCCTGTAACTACCAACATGACTTGCCTAAAGATACAAAAGCAACTTACAAAATGTTGTGCGTAGGAGGTCACCAAAGTGATAAAGGGAGAGATTCGGGATAGTCTTTTCTCTATTCTTATTGATGAATCTCGTGATATATCTATCAAAGAGCAAATGGCCGTGATTGTGAGGTTAGTAATTGATTATATGTTCTATCATTTTTTTAAAAGTTTCCATTGTTCTACACAATAAATTTATCATTTGTCCTGTAGGTTTGTGAACAACAAAGGAAAGATGATGGAAATATTTTTGGGTCTCCAACATGTTACAGAGGTAACATATCAGATGCATTGAAGAGAGCATTGGTTGGGATGCTTGGTAGGCATGGTTTACTTCTTGCTAGACTACAAAGGAAGGGGTATGATGGAGCTTCAAATATGAGAGGTGAATTCAACGGCCTACAAAGAAAGATTCGTGATGAGAATCCACTTGCTTTCTATGTCCATTGCTTTGCTCACCAATTACAGTTGGTAATCGTTGCTGTCACAAGTAGTTGCTCTTCTATCCATGATTTCTTTGACTATGTGAATTTGATTGTAACCACCACAAGTGCATCTTGCAAGAGGAAGGATGTATTGCTTGATAAGCATCGCCAAATGTAAAAACCCAAATTCCAATTAGAGAGCATTTTAGTCGGGAGAGGGAATTTATTCGAAAATTTCAGTTTTGGGGTGAATCCTTGGAACCTAGGCCCCCGGCCCAGGCTTTGGCAGCTTGAGGGCCGGCCCTGGTGGGCCAGAAGGGAGGGGAGGTGCCCAGCTTGGGCCAGCCCAATCAACCCACTTCCTTCCCTCAAACCC
The DNA here is from genome assembly GCA_036346405.1 of Phyllostachys edulis. Lineage (NCBI taxonomy): Eukaryota > Viridiplantae > Streptophyta > Magnoliopsida > Poales > Poaceae > Phyllostachys > Phyllostachys edulis. Next base: position 7,351,769 of record CM070550.1, on the reverse strand, counting down.
AAGCTCTTCTCCTTTTTTCCCCTTCCCTAACCCTAGCAGCCATCAAACATTTTCCCCTCTTCCAACCTGCTGGCTGCCACTCCCCCTTGCTTCCCTCTTGCGCCTCCACCACCCCTCCCTCTCCCAAACTGAAATCCCCACTCCCCCACTCCATCCATGGCTACTGCAGCCGGTCAAGGAGGGGAGGAAGGTGACCATTTCGGCCAAGGGAAGGAGAGGAAGAGAAAGGAGGAGAGGAGGGGGGAAAGGAGGAGAAAAGTTGTGGGGGAAAACCAGCAAGTTCTTGAGGACCTTCAAGGGGTAACTAGTGGTTTCCTTGCTGGTTAGTTTGAACTAGATGCAAAGTTTTGCCTTACTTAGGGTTCTTCAATCTGCTAGTTCCAGATCTGAAATCTGTTCTTTTTGGGCCGCCTGTTTTGTTGTAGATATGTTCTGAATTTGGGGATTTAGTCTCCTATATAGTTGTAGGTTAGGTTTTAAGCTTTCCATAGGTTCTAAGTTCACTGATTTCTGATTTACGGTTTAAAAGTTATGGTCTTTTTCGTTGCTGCTGTCCAGGAATCTGTCAAAGCGTAGCAGAAATATTAACAGTTAGATTTCAATTTGTTAAAGGCCGATTCAGGGCTGTCCACCACAATGAATGTTGTAGAAATTTATCTTAGCTTTCCAGATTGGTAAAGAACACTTTTTTTGGATCTATAGAACAAAAGATATGCAAGTTTCAATTTGATTGTCCAGCTTGTTCGCTGGTTTCCGATAGTAAATTTGACCCGTGTGCCACTTTTTGTTAAATGCGAAATCTTAGTATCGTGCCAACTAGACTATTGTAGCTTATGTTCTTAGCTTTCCAGAACGACAAGAAACTCGGGTTTTGGTTAATCCCATCAAAAATTATGATTGTTTCTTTACTGCTGTCCCGAATTAATGTATGTTGGTTTGTTGTCTAGCTTAAGTAGGTCGAGCGTTTAAACTTGGGTTATGGGAAAACGTTGTAGAGCGTTGTGAGTACTATCTTGTTAAGCATGTTGTTTGATGCTTAGTATCATTATTGGTTACCAGGTGGTGGTGGTGAACCCCGGTGCTAGCTCGTTCCGCCTTTTTGTCTTCCGTCTCACGGTGGAGGCAAGTGCAGATAGTAATAGTGTGTTGCTTTGTTTCATAATTGATGAATGCCATGGTTTAATGATGAAACCTTAAGTTGATAATGTTGATGAGCATTACTTTTCATGATGTGTTGATATCATGCTTTACATTCTGCATCATGGCATTGGATCCCTGTACCTTGAGGGCACATACCTTAAATGTGTTTTGGATCCCCGTCATGTATTGGACGGGCCTAGTCCCCACACTCAAGGAGTGTGGACTTTGGATCCCTGTGCCCAGAGGGCACAGGCCTAGAGTAGGTATCAACGGATACACTACTCGGCATTTCCGGTAATTGCTAAAATGTGAAGAATGTGCATTCATGACATGTCATTGCATTTTTGCACAATATATGGATTTGTCTGTTTTGGCTTATAATGTTGTTGTTCATGGTGGGATTGTAAATTCCCTTGACCACATATGTTGCTATGTTTACTTACTACTGCACTTTGCTGAGTCGTGGACTCACTCTTGTTGTGTTGTGCTCTCTAGGTACCTCTCGAGGCAGCGGCACGCATAGGGAGGGGTAGACATGGTGCACTTCACACACACATACACACATACACACACACACACACACACACACGAATAACCTAGTTCAATTATCTAAAATTCTCAGGATCGACGTTTCCTTTAGGTTGAAATTTTGTGACCATCCTTTGTGGTGGATGATTTTGTGACCATCCTTCGTGGTGGATGATTTTGTGGCCATACTTCGTGGTGGATGATTTTGACTGCATTCATGGATGATCCTTTTAGGTTTCTTAATCTTCGACCTTAAGATCACTTAATTCCCTTTTGCGAATTAGATGGTTTGATTTCGAATATTCTTTTTTGTCATCCTTCATGATTTGGTTGAATTAGTAATGGCTTAGTGATCATCGTATAGACTCTTGATAGTGTTATCATAATTGACTCCATCTGATTGGATGTTTGAGATTGGTTTGTTGACGAATTCTGATACAATTCTTATATTCATGCTACTATATATTGATCTTCTCATGTTATTGTTTGAAAGATGGTTGAAATTATTTCGTATTGTTGGTGTATGTTAATCTTGGCTTCTGCATAGCCAGGATCTTATAGTTGGTATCAGAGCGGGCTTTAGGTCCGTGGTAATTTAATGTTAAATTGACACACTGTGCACAGTAGGTGGGATTCGGGTAATCCATTGCATCTGTGTTTTTGATAGAAAGATACATTATGTTGAATTGCTATTGACTCTATCTTGTATTATTGCTGGTGTTGTTCTTGAACTAAGCGGTTAGCTTTATTTCTTTGTTGTTCAGTTATGGCGAGAGGTAGAGGCCGTTGTCGTGGAGCGGACCATGGCCGTGGTTGTGGAGCGGACCGTGGTCGTGGTCATGGACGCGGTTTGGCTATGTCTTCTGTCCCAACTGTAGGGGTTGCTGGTGATGCGGGTGAGGAGGTTGCCTCTGCTGCTCAACCAGCTGCCGATGCTCAGGCTCAGGCTGTGTCTGCAGTTTTACTTCATGACCTTCAGAGAGAGGTTCAAGAGCTTCGTCGGCAGGTGCAGGCAGCTCCACCTGCTGCAGTTGCACCTATTGTAGGTCCGAGTGCTATTCTGGCTCCACCTGAGGCCAGGATGAGTCTTAGAGAGTGGATGTATCTTCGGCTCGACCCCTTTGATGGAACAGGCACTCCGGTCCAGGCTGTTGATTGGCTACGATACATGGAGGGATAGTTCGGTGCGTTAGAGACGACTTCAGCGCAGAAGGCGCACTTCGTGGCCTTCCAGCTAAAGGGCCAAGCAGATATTTGGTGGGAAGGGGTTCTATCAGCTAGGGTCCCAGCTCTTGGACCAGTCACTTGGGAGGATTTCTTGGGACAATTCCGAGCTAAGTTCTATCCTGATTCTTTCCTTGAGAGGATGGAGAATTCCTTGTTAACCTTTGTTCAGGGGAAGCTGTCTGTAGCAGATTATGAGGCTGAGTTCAACAATCTGGTCCGCTTCATGCCAGCTGTGGCTAGCAATGATCGTGAGAAGGCAAAGAGGTTCCGGAGGGGACTTAACTCTGAGTACCGCCATGTTTTAGGGGCGAGCAGCTTGCTTGACTTCAACTCTGAGGTCGATCAGGCCAAGAGTATGGAGTTGAAGAGAGAGCTCACTAGGGAGAGGCAGACCTCTAGTGGCTTTACACCGTCTGATGGTTCTGGCAGTGGTCAGAAGAGGAGCTTCAGTGGCGGGGGTGGGTCTTCTCGAGGACCTGCTTCCAAGAAGATTCAGGGAGGCCATCGTCCTCGATCTTGGCAGGTTTGGTCATTAGAGGCACCTATTTCTTCACAGATCAAGATGCTTCAACCACGCAAGATTGCGACTTGGCCCAGGGCAAGGCATGATTTGCTTCAAGTGCGGTGGGGGTCACCGTTCTCCTGGGTGCTCTTTCACCGGAGTTTGTTGTTACTGTGGCTGGTCCGGCCACAAGGTGTCAGTGTGCAAGCAGAATCCAACGAGTGTCTTTACATGGGAGTTAGTCCCTACGGCACCTCCTTCTAGTGCTCCACGGGGTTCAGTTCATACTCTGGTTGCTGTTCCTGCTGCTCCTACTGTTCTTGCTGTTTTTGCACCTCGGTACCCTCCAGGGTGGGTCCCCCCTGTAGTGTTCGTTCCTGCACCTCCTGCTGTATTCTACTGGACTCCTGCACCGTCTGCACCGCCTTCGTTCTCTACACCTGCGGCAGCCCCTACGCACCCTTCGCAGAGTGTCGGGGCGCCTTTTGCTCCAACACCACCGGGAGTCTACGCCATGCCTATACCTGAGACTGTGGGCCGTCCTGACGTGGTGACAGGTACCCTGTTAGTTGATTCCCATGAGGCTTTTGTTCTTTTCGATTCAAAGGCTACCTATTCTTTTGTGTCTCTTGAGTTTTCTAGAAGGGCGGGTTTAAGTTTGCAGCTTATTTCCGAATCCGTTGTAGTCAGTTCTCCGGGGGGACTTATTTCTAGCTCTTCAGCATGTCCGGGCTGTTCTATCACTATCGATGATGAGAACTTCACTGCTAATCTTATGGTGATCCCGTTGTCACCTTTTGATGTTATCCTTGGTATGGACTGGTTATTCAGTTACCGTGCCAAGATTTGTTGCTTCTGGAAGACTGTGACTTTGTAAGCCCCGTCCGATGAAGAACTGGTGTTTCAGGGCAGTGCGCTGTTGGATTTCTTGTTCGTGTTGGCTAGTCTATTTCCCAATCGTCGGGCTTCAACCATAGGGATGCTTTGGTCTCTCAGCGTGAAGACAGATTCTTCTCTTCGCATTGAGGAGATTCGTGTGGTATGCGAATATCCTGATGTCTTTCCGGTAGAACTTCCTGGGATGCCTCCAGAGCGGAAGGTGGAATTTCGGATTGATCTTATCCCAGGAACTCGGCCTATTTCAATGTCCCCATATCGTTTGGCACGACCCTTCCAGGAGGAGTTGAAGAAGCAATTGGACGATTTTTTGTCCAAAGGTATGATCCGGCATAGTGTTTCGCCATAGGAAGCGCCTGTTCTATTCACAAAGAAGAAAGATGACAGTTGGCGTATGTGTGTGGACTATCGGGCTCTTAATCAGGCGACAGTGAAGAATAAATATCCTTTGCCCCGCATCGAGGATCTCTTTGATCAGCCGAAGGGAGCTAAAGTGTTCTCCAAGATTGACCTTCAGTCGGGTTACAATCAAATTCGAGTTCGGGAGCAAGATATTGAGAAGACGGCTTTCTCTACAAGGTATGGTCATTATGAGTACAAAGTTATGTCTTTTGGACTAACAAATGCTCCTGCAGGTTTCATGGAAGCCATGAATAGTATGCTGCACTGGCATCTTGATGATGTCGTTGTGGTATTCATCGATGATATCTTGATCTATTCCAAGACGGAAGAGGATCACGATCAGCATTTGAGGTTGGTTCTTGAGACTTTGAGAGAACCAATTTTATGCCAAGCTGAAGAAATGTGAGTTCTGGATTTTTGAAGTTGGGTTTCTGGGCCATGTTATTAATCAAGATGGCATCTCAGTTGATCCTAGCAAGATCTCAACAGTGGTAGAATGGAAAAGACCAACCAATGTCAAGGAAGTGAGGAGTTTTCTGGGTTTAGCTGGTTACTACCGGCGATTTGTGGAGGGTTTCTCTATCATTGCTAAACCAATGTCTCAGTTGACGCAGAAAGGTGTCAAATTTCAGTGGTCAGATGCGTGTGAGCCCAGTTTTTGTACCTTGAAGGATAAGTTGGTGACCGCTCCTATCCTTACTCTTCTTGAACCTGGGAAGCGTTTCACCATTTATTCAGATGCGTCTCGAGTGGGGCTTGGTTGTGTGCTCATGCAGGAGGGCAAGGTGATTGCCTATGCATCGCGACAGTTGAAGAAGCATGAGGAGAATTATCCTACTCATGATTTAGAGCTTGTCGTAGTAGTTCTTGCTCTAAAGATCTGGCGCCATTACTTGTATGGCAAATCTTGTGATATATTCACTAATCACAAGAGCCTGAAGTATATCTTTACCCAGAAAGATTTGAATCTGAGGCAGCGAAAGTGGTTAGCATTGATAAAAGACTATGATCTCACTATTCAATATCACCTCGGCAAAGCAAATGTTGTAGCGGATGCTCTGAGCCGCAAGGAGACACCTCCTACCCTCAGTTGTCTTATTTCTGATTTTGAGCATATGGATATCTCTTTCTGCTTTGCGGGTACCGCCCAGACTGAGACCTATTTGCTTCTTGAGTCAGCCATTCCAAATCGAGTGCGGGAAGCACAACAACATGATCAGATGTTCCAGCAGGCGAGGAAGCATCTTGATGAGGGCGAGGAAGGTCATTTCAGCATAGATGATTCTGGTGCATTGCGATTTAAAGGCCGCCTCTGTGTGCCACAGGAGGCTCCAGTAAAGGATGAGATTCTAAGGGAAGCTCATCGTACTCCGTATACCGTACATCCTGGTGAGACCAAGATGTACAAGGATTTGAAGAAGAGTTTCTGGTGGAAAAGAATGAAGGTTGACATTGCTCAGTATATAGCATCTTGTGGAGTTTGTCTGCGGGTCAAGGCTGAGCATAAGCGGCCGGTAGGCTTGTTGCAGCCTTTGGAGGTTCCAGTTTGGCTATGGGATAACATCTCCATGGATTTTGTGGTGGGTTTACCTCGCACGCAGCGAGGGAAGGATGCTATTTGGGTCATAGTGGACCGGTTCAGCAAGTCTGCACATTTCATTCCTATTCGTACAACCAATTCAGCGGGTGATTTGACTTCTTTCTATGTGCGAGAGATAGTGCGGTTGTATGGTGTGCCTAAGACCATTGTTTCCGATCGTGATGCCAAGTTTGTCTCCAAATTTTGGAAAGGGTTGCAGAGTGCCTTGGGCACTCAGCATTGTCTTAGCACCGCGTTCCATCCCCAAACAGATGGTCAATCTGAGCGCACAATTCAGACACTGGAGGATATACTCAGATGTTGTGTTATGTCTTGGAAGGGAGGTTGAGAAGACCACCTAGCTTTGGCAGAGTTCGCCTATAACAACAGTTACCACGCTAGTATTCGAGCTGCCCCATTTGAGCTGGGATGCAGTTGGAGAGCGGGTAGTTTTAGGTCCCGATTGGGTTCAGCAAACTGTGGCCAGAGTAGCAGAGATTAGGAGAAATCTGTTAGCTACTCAAAGCCGACAGAAGAGTTATGCCGATGTGAGAAGGCGGGATTTGGAGTTTGAAGTGGGGGATCAGGTTCTTTTGAGAGTGTCTCCTACCAGAGACGTAGTACGTTTTGGTACCAAAGGGAAGCTTAGCCCGAGGTACGTTGGACCATTTCCAATCGTGGCACGGATTAGAAAATTGGCTTATCGCTTGGACCTTCCTGAGTCCATACGCGGAGTGCATAATGTGTTTCATGTATCAATGTTGAGGAAATATCTTAGAGACCCAGAGCATGTTATTCCATTTGAGCCGTTGAGCATCGAGCAGGATCTTACTTTTGAGTCAAGGCTAGTGCGAATCTTGGAAGAGTCAGAGCGGGTTCTGAGGAATAAGACTTTGAAGTATATAAAGGTTCTTTGGTCTTATCAGCCTGAAAGAGAGGCTACATGGGAGCTAGAGTCTCGCATGCACGAGCAGTATCCAGATCTGTTTGTTTTTGGTACGTGTAAATTTGTAATTTCCAATTCGGTGGAAATTCTGTTCTTGTGTTCCTTTCGACGTTTAAAATTCAGGGTCGAATTCTGTTAAGGGGGGTAGAATGTAACAATCCAAATTCCAATTAGAGAGCATTTTAGTCAAGAGAGGGAATTTATTCGAAAATTTCAGTTTTGGGGTGAATCCTTGGAACCTAGGCCCCCAGCCTAGGCTTTGGCAGCTTGAGGGTTTCAAGATCATGGGCGAGAAGGGAGGAGGCACCCGGCTTGGGCCAGCCAATCAGCCCTTCCTTCCTCAAACCCTAGCTCTTCTCTTTTTTCCTTCCTAACCCTAGCGACCACCAAACATTTTCCCTCTTCCAACCTCTTGGCCGCCACTCCCCTTGCTTCCTCTTGCGCCTCCACCACCCTCCTCTCCCAAACCGAAATCCCACTCCCCACTCCATCCATGGTGCCTTTGAAGCTCCTTCTTCTTCTTCTTTGCCAAGGAGGGGAGGAAGGTGACCATTTTGGCCAAGGGAAGGAGAGGAAGAGAAAGGAGGAGAGGAGGGGGGTAAAGGAGGAGAAGAGTTGTGGGGGAAAACCAGCAAGTTCTTGAGGACCTTCAAGGGGTAGCTAGTGGTTTCCTTGATGGTTAGTTTGAACTAGATGCAAAGTTTTGCCTTACTTAGGGTTCTTCAGTCTGCTATGTCCAAATCTGAAATCTATTCTTTTTGGGCGCCTGTTTTGTTGTAGATATGTTCCGAATTTGGGGATTTCGTATCCTAGATAGTTGTAGGTTAGGTTTTAAGCTTTCCATAGGTTCTAAGTTCACTGATTTCTGATTTACGGTTTAAAAGTTATGGTTTTTTCGTTCTTTGTTGTCCAGAATCATCAAAGCGTAGCGTAAATATTAACATTTAGATTTCAATTTGTTAAAGGCCGATTCAGGGCTGTCCACCACAATGAATGTTGTAGAACTTTATCTTAGCTTTCCATATTGGTAAAGAACACTTTTTTAGATCTATAGAACAAAAGATATGCAAGTTTCAATTTGACTGTCCAGCTTGTTCGTCGGTTTTCGATAGTAAATTTGACTCGTATGCCACTTTTTGTTAAAGGCAAAATCTTAGTATCGCACCAACTAGACTTTTGTAGCTTATGTTCTTAGCTTTCTAAAATGACAATAAACTTGGGTTTTGGTTGATCCCATCAAAAATTATGATTGTTTTTTTACTGCTGTCCCGAATAGATTTATGTTGGCTTGTTGTCTAGCTTGAGTAGGTCGGGTGTTTAAACTTGGGTTATGGGAAAACGTTGTAGAGCGCTGTGAGTATTATCTTGTTAAGCATGTTGTTTGATGGTTAGTATCATTCTTGGTTACCAGGTGGTGATGGTGAACCCCGGTGCTAGCTCATTCTACCTTTTTGTCTTCCGTCTCACTGTGGAGGCAAGTGCAGATAGTAATAGTGTGTTGCTTTGTTTCATAATTAATGGATGCCATGGTTTAATGATGAAACCTTAAGTTGATAATGTTGATGAGTATTACTTTTCATGATGTGTTGGTATCATGCTTTACATTCTGCATCATGGCATTGGATCCCTGTGCCTTGAGGGCACATACCTTAAATGTGTTTTGGATCCCCGTCATGCATTGGACGAGCCTAGTCCCCACACTCGAGGAGTGTGGGCTTTGGATCCCTGTGCCCAGAGAGCACAGACCTAGAGTAGGTATCGACGGATACACTACTCGGCATTACCGGTAATTGATAAAATGTGAAGAATGTGCATTCATAACATGTCATTCATTTTTGCACAATATATGGATTTGTCTGTTTGGCTTATAATGTTGTTGTTCATGGTGGGATTGTAAATTCCCTTGACCACATATGTTGCTATGTTTACTTACTATCACTTTGTTTGAGTCGTGGACTCACTCTTGCCGTGTTGTGCTCTCTAGGTACCTCTCGAGGCGGACGTGCATGGGAGGGTAGACATGGTGCACTTCACACACACACACACACACACACACACACACACACACACACACACACACACATATATATATATATATATATATATATATATATATATATATATATATATATATATATATATATATATATATATACCTAGTTCAATTATCTAAAATTCTCAGGATTGACGTTTCCTTTAGGTTGAAATTTTGTGACCATCCTTCGAGGTGGATGATTTTGTGGCCATCTTCGTGGTGGATGATTTTGACTGCATTTATGGATGATCCTTTTAGGTTTCTTAATCTTCGACCTTAAGATCACTTAATTCCCTTTTGTGGATTAGATGGTTTGATTTCGAATATTCTTTTTGTCATCCTTCATGATTTGGTTGAATTAGTAATGGCTTAGTGATCATCGTATAGACTCTTGATAGTGTTATCATAATTGACTCCATCTGATTGGATGTTTGAGATTGGTTTGTTGACGAATTCCGATTCAATTCTTATATTCATGCTACTAGATATTGATCTTCTCATGTTATTGTTTGAAAGATGGTTGAAATTATTTCGTATTATTGGTGTATGTTAATCTTTTAGGTAACATCTTGGCTTCTGCATAGCCAGGGTGTTACACTAAAACATTTTGGGTAAGTTGGAGATTAGGCAGGTTTTTTCCGGAAGAGGGAAGCATCTAGAAACTAGCTTGTCCAGACCTAGAGATACTAGATGGGGCTCTCATTATGCAACCTTACTCTGTATTGAGTCAATGTGGGATGCAGTGAGAGCTGTGCTAGGCCTTGTGTATGAAGATGGGCGTAATCCATCTAATGCAGCAGATTTGTTGCATATAATGGAGAGCTTTAACTTTGTGTTCATTTTGAAGATGATGTTGAAAGTGTTTCGTATTACAAATGAGTTATCTCTTATCTTGCAAAGGAAGGATCAAAACATTGTCCAGGCCATGTCTTTGCTTATTGATGTTAAAGCACGTTTGATCAACTTGAGGAACCATGGTTTGGAGTCATTATTTGGAGAAGTCAAAACATTTTGTGATGCAAATAAGATTCTGATACCAAATATGAATGAAGCGATACCAAGATGGGGCCGATCAAGGCGTGATGGGATAACAGTCACTCAAGACCATCAGTATCGTGTTGATACCTTCTTTACTGCTATTGATGCTATTACCACAGAGATGGACCATCGCTTCAATGAGGTATCTTCGGAGTTGCTTGTTTGCTTTTCTTGTCTTGACCCAAGAGACTCCTTCGCTAAGTTAGATTTGGATAAGATTGCTCGAGTAGCGGAGATCTATGATAAAGATTTCTCCATCGCTGATCGTGTGACTATAAAAGATCAACTTAAAACATTCATTGGTTATGATCTTGGAAGACTGGCCGTGAAGATGATCGAAGCTGAAAGACATTGTATTTCCATTGGTTTACCGCCTCATGGAGTTAGCATTGCTACTACTGGTGGCAACAACATCCGTTGAAAGAGTCTTTTCGGCTATGAATATTATCAAGACCGATTTGCGCAATAAGATATCGAATGATTGGCTTAATGACTTGATGGTGTGCTATGTTGAACGAGAGATATTCGAAGGACTTGATCAGGATAGAATCAAGAAACGGTTTCAAGGCATGAAATCTCGTAGGATGAAAATGACATGTTCTCCTAGACACAATTAGTGCTTTAGTGGTGTGTATTTTGGCTTCTATTTCTTCTACATCTTTCATAATTTATTATCAATTAATTGTGACACTACTAAATACTAATCATTCTCTCTTTGATAGGTTGTTTCTTTCATGTCTTATATTTTGTTCAAACTATTATGTTCGATGACTTGGTGGCAAGTTGTTGAGTAAGTTTCATTTGTAAGGTATTTTTCTATATCCTACCTCCATCTTCATATGTTCACATGCGGATTGTAGTTGTTGATTCTATTTAATGTCATATACTCATATTACTGCGATTATACTATAATTTGTTTATGGATTCTTTTGGTTTTAGATAATCCTCTTTGGTCAATGTTTGCGATTCTCACCATACCTCATATTTAGTCTTGGGTCCGCCCTTGACTGTCCGTGAATGTGCCCATCTCAGGTGAACTACCTTCACTCATATCCTTTATCTACATAGACTAACTGAATTTTTCCAACAAAAAATGCTGCCGTATAGATCCATTGGTGCCTTAACAAGTAAAATGAAGCAATTCGTTGTATCTTTTGCCTGCATCAATGCTACTAGAGCAGGTTCAGCTATTAATCAGAATCAGAGTACTATTTCTGTACAAGTTTTAGAACAATTGCATTGTCCATCGTTCAGCTGAACCTCCACGGCACACATAATACATAATGCCGGGAATCGAATCTGTTGCTATTTTTCGGAAGCTTGTGATCCAATCCCATGACATGAATGCATGCATGTATGCATGCAGGGCTTCCCCGATAGCTACCGTTTCGCTGGCAACATGCAGAGCAAGCACAGGCAGATCGGGAATGCTGTACCACCTCCCCTTGCCTATGCACTCGGGAGGAAGCTCAAAGAAGTCATCAATGCCAACGTTGAGTGGCTTAACTGCATGATAAGTCATTTTTCTGGTTGGTCCAAGTGCCTTAAATTAGCATTGGGTTGTTTATACTGCTCTCAATGGGCAGTATCTTAATGTAGTTTCTTCTCAATGCATGATTTTTTATGGTATAGTATCTTAGGCTGTTTCATTTAATTACATACATGATCTTTACTAGTATTTGAGCATTGTGACTTATTTGTGGTATGTACTAAAGCAATATATATTTGTTGACACATACAAACGTAAATACACAGGATCGATCACAATAAATTTTATACGTTGGATTTCGAGACCGAATCGGTATACAGATTAGATACTAGAGTACCCTCTTTTTTCATTAACTATGGTGTCACATCATCATTTTGCCTACATGGCAGGCTTAAGATATCAGCCAGGGTGGAGCACTAGGAGCAGCCTTATGTATTTTGTGAGCAATTAACTCTAAAGCATGTACAACAGTTTGTCTCTTAGTTGTCTCTAAAGGTTCTAACTCATCTACAGACCACCTTAGAGACATCATCCCCAATAATTTATCTATAAAATCATTTATTTTCAACACAACTTCTCTCCTTACACACTCACAATTTGTGATGGTTTGCATGCTTAGCTTGTGTTTTATAGAAGAGATGACACATTCTCTCTCTTCATATCATCTCTTCTTCAACTAGATTTTTGAGTGATATAGCAGCTAAGAGACGGATGAGATGGTTAACTATTGAAGATGGCCTAAAGTGATTCTGGGCTGGTTACATGAATGGCTTTTTGTGCTTCCGACGAACGGGAATTAACACCATAGGGATATTGATGGGTATAAGTTTAGAACAGAATCTTAGCATTGGGGGTATAATCTTTTGTAAACAGTAACTCTAATATGGTAGCAAGAGGGTTACATGATTACATGAATGGTTGCCTTTTGTGTACTTCTTACAAGTGAGGATTAGCACCATCAGAATTAATGGTGGCCTACCAGAATTGTGAAGAAAAAAACAGTGCTAGAAATCTACCTTTCGTACTCATCACATGGACCCAACTCTTATGCTCACTTGCCACTTGATCACAGTTCTCTTCCATGGCTAAACTTTCCCAAGAATCTCCTTTGTTCACCTGTTACTGTATTCATACATAAGATCCATTGCATTTAGTGGTCACAAGCTTTATTTCCCAATTTAGTCGGAAGGATGGATGATTTACACTTGCCTGCGCCTTGGAGCAACATCTTACAGAATTTCCCTTGAAAACAGCTCCAAAATCATCCAAATCACCTCAAAAAATTCAATCAAACATCAGCCATACTACAAACAAATCAAAACTCCCCTCAAAAAGGAAAACAAAAATTCTATACACAAGATTCAAGCTACTAAAATCCAAGAGCATTACATCTTCCAAGAACACCACCGCAAGAACAGATCAGAACCACACCAAGAATCCTCTGAGAACACCTTCTTCCTCTGGTTTCAATGTCTCATCTTGGGAGCGTGTAGCCGTAGGTGCTCCCCGTGAAGGAGGACACGGCACCGTCGAACGCGTCCCTCTCATCGAGGTAAACGTTCATGCGGAACGCGGCGTGCACGCCGATTACGGCGGAGGCGATGACCAGGGACACGAGCAGGTTGAGCCCCGCGCGGGTGAGCGCGACGGCGAGCACGGTGGTCGCGCCGAGGATGGCGAGCACGACGCGGTCGTCGACCTCGCGGCGAAGGCAGACGAGCGGCTCGCCATCCGCGCGGCCGAAGTAGAGCGCGAGCCAGGCCACGAAGAGCGCGAGGAAGGCGAGCATGGACAGCGGGCGGTAGACGAGGCCGAGGAAGACGAGCACGAGCGCGGCGAGTGCGTAGTTGGCGCGGAAGTACGCCAGGTTCCGCCGCGCCCGCGCCCGCGCCTCGCCGCAGCTGTCCGGGCGCGCGAACGCCGTCGAGTCGAGCACCTCCGCCACGCCCGCGGCCGCCCTGCCGCGGCGGCCCCGCGAGCACCCGCGCGCGGGAGAAGAAGGCGACCCCGGCCTCCGCCGCCGTCGCCGACGACGAGGGCGCAGCCTCCCCGCCCCCGGCCGCCACCGCCTCCGGCGGCGGGGAGGTGGCCGGGACGGTGTCGTAGCGCGACCAGGAGGCGGTGGAGGAGGACATGGCGAACCCTAGGAGGAGGAGCTGGATCGGGCGGTGGGATTGGGGGCCTGTGGTGTGTTTGCTCTTGTGTTGGGGTTGCTGCTTGGCTTCGACCTTCGATCGGGTTGTCAAGTGGATCTGGCTCAATTGGGCTAATTCGCGGGCTTCTTTAATATATTGTTGCCGCGTCGGCAGATCAAATCGCGCGAAAAAAAAATGGTATGGTTTCCCCAAGTGTCAGGATCGTGCATGTAGCATACCATTACGACATGAGCCCCGCTGCTAGTACATCCAACGTGGCAGGTGAGATTTATCTCATATGCAAGAAACATACGGTACGGTACTAATCGGAAGGAATTTATCCAACAATTTCTACTATAATCCTTTTGCCTCGAGCACGCCGAAGGATCGGCAAGGGATTTTTTAACCAGAAATCGAATTGTTTCCTTCCTGTGAAATCTCCGCGAAATTCATTCCCTTAAAAAAAAAGACTAATACTTCTGCTTTTTCTCAGACAGTTTTCTAGACGCTGGCAACCATATTGAGTCATGCCACATTATGTTGAGCGACTCCGGACAAAGAGAGACGGCCATCCTACCGAATGGACGCATGCACGCTGAATGGATCTTCTCGTCTCCACGTCTAAATTGTCGACATATATGCTCATCCATCTCGGTAGATCAGATTGGACAGCAGCGGCGGCGAAAGAAGAGAGATCATCGAGGGAACCCTTTCGCTGTTCCACGGTCGCGAAATGGGCGAGGAGGGAGGACACATCATGTGCCCGATCACCCAAACAGCATGGAGAGAGAAGGCTACGATACAAACACATCCAAACGTGCCGAAAAATGCCTTGTCATCTGGGATCATTCCGGCCTTGAAACACTGCGTGATTGATGGGGCTCGTCGTCCGAGGACTCTGGCTGATATTACTTTTCTAGACCGGACGATCGCGATCCGATGGCCGAAAACAAGGCTGAATCCACTCGGTGAATGCGGCCCTCTGCTGCCCTTGGGCCGGGCCCAAATTGGGGCCTCTTGGGCTGTCCGTGCTTATTGTTTGTTCTTTCCAGTTTTTCCATAGCACATCTCACTAGTTTTCCTCTTCCTCTCTCTCTCTCTAAAATTTTTTCGGTCTATGCCACGAATGTTTTTGGTTTGTTTTTGTTTTTTCCATTGTTTTTTTTGTCTTATTGATTTTACGCTATCGGAATCACCAATTTCTTTGAAAAATAACACTAATGACTTACTCCCTCTGTTTTTATATACATGACGTTTGACCAAACGTGCTGTCAAATTTATCTAACTTTGACTAATAATATATGAAAAACTATTTAGATTGATCATGAGTAAATAATATCATTAGATTTGTCATGATAAATATTTTCATAATATAATAATTTTGTAATTTTTTACTAACAAAATCATATGAAAAGTAATGATCAAAGTTATATAAGTTTGACTGTATGTTTGGTCAAACGTCATGTATTAAAAAACGGAGAGAGTAGCTTTTATCAAAATGACAGAACTGCCCTTACCATTTTCTTCTCCCCTTCTCCGGTTCTCCACGTAACCCATCTCTTTCTTTCTCTCTCCTTTCTATTTTGGAATTTCAACTCAATCTTTTTTCTCTCAGCGGCAACAACAACTAATGCAATGCAATTTTGTGAATCGGAAAGTGCATAAGGGGCATTTCTTCTTGGTCAAAAGGCTTTGACCTTACCAGAATGTCATTTTCCAAAGAAGTTTACAATTTCAATGGCATAAAATAACCAACGAGGAAAAAAGTAATGGCAAAAACCAAAAGTCACAAAACATCAGTAGCATATATTGAATTTTCTCACAGAAAAAGGCCTTCCTCTTCCTTAAAAAAACTCACTAGTCTGCACTAAACTTGTTCTAATATTGTTCATAGGAAGATGACCTGTGCAATGACTTAGCCAGGAAAATAGGAATCTACACTCTGATTATTGTATCCTACAACGTGCGAGTATGATTTGTTTTTTTGGCCTTATCTAGGGTTGATTTAATCTAACGATTGACATGTAATCATTCATATATCGATTATTCAATTCAGTCTTGAATTAATTTCTCTGATAGTTTCAATAAACAAAATAAAATAATGACATTATGAGCTTCAATCAAAATACTAGAAATGTTTATGGGTTTGTCAACCTGTTGATCTTATTTTTTGCGGGGATATCAACCTTTTTCTTAAGCACAGTGCTTAATTGACCAGATTAAAAAAACTGGGAAAAAATGTATGAAGAAGTAATTGACGTGTATATGTTAATTTCCTTACCAATCAAAACTCAAGAATAAAAATAAACTAAAATAACATCCTGGCCGTCTATCTTGCCGACGGCTGTGATCATCCGATCAACGACACCCTCTTGACTTTGCTAAATTTTATTGAGATGGTGCTCCACCTCTCACTCTCAAATGGAATATTATATTCCCGAATTACTTCTTGCACAGGTGAAGGTCGACCCAATGAAACTACGGCACATCACATATGCTCTTCCTGTATAAAATCACAGCAAGATCTAGCAAAAACTTTTTCCTACGCCACCATTATTTCAATCTTGCAACCTTTCTTCCCACTCAATTCACAGGGCAAGTTTGTTTGATCCAATCTCCCTGCTTCTCCAACCAATCCAATTTTGCAAAGTTTCTGCATGTGTTTGTGTGGTTCTATAAATCTTCTGGTCAAACTTTTCTTCATCTTTGATCAGTTCCATTCACCTTGTTGCTACCCATGATCTGTTCATTCCAACCTAGAACTCCTTGATTCCTCAGCTTAGCCACTCACTGTTCAATTGCACCATCAAGATTACCAGTTCAGTACCAGTACTTGAATTCTTGGTTCTACTTGCATTGTTCTTGGTGCAAATTCTTCAGTCTTCACCATGGAGGGGGTGGAGGAAGCCAACCGGGCGGCCGTGGAGAGCTGCAAGAAGCTCGTCGCACTCCTCTCGCAGTCCGGAGACCCCTTCCATCTCATGGCCGTCGTCGCGGAGACCGACGAGGCCGTCTCCCTGTTCGACAAGGTGGTCACAATCCTGAGCAACAGGGTAGGCCATGCAAGGGCAAGGGTTGACAAGAGGAGCTCAAGCTCACCTCCTGTTGATCCAAGCTGCCTCTTGGATCACCCATTGGTACCATGTCCCATTCCCAATGGTCTCCATGTCAGTCGTACTCCTGCGCCGCCGCAGGCGAGAAGCGTTGCGCCGAGCAGCCAAGAGAAGGAGGTGGTGGTGGTGGCGGCTCCTTGCGCCGCCAAGATCACAACGGCCATGTTTGATAGGAACATGTTTCTTGAGACGCCGCTCTTGGATTTGAATGGTTGCGGTGTTCCCTCCACGGTCTCTGTGCAGAGCAGCTCAAAAGTTGGTGTCGTTCCTGCAGTTAATTCCTCTACTACTACTACTCACATCCAATTCCAGAAGCAGAAGCAGCAGCAGAGCTTCCAGTTTGATCAGAAGCAAAGTGACAAGTTTCACATCGAGATGCCGAGGAGCAGCGCCAAGGAGGTGATCAGCTTCAGCTTCGACAACTCGGTCTGCACCTCGGCGGCGGCGACCTCGTTCTTCACCTCCATCAGCAGCCAGTTGATTAGCATGTCCGACGCGACCAACTCCGCGGCGCCGTCGAAGAAGGCGTGTGCTAGGAAAGGGGATGACGCCAACGGCAAATGCCATTGCCCGAAGAAAAAGTTGGTGCCAATTGCATCATTGTTTCTTGGTTGGGGATTAATTTTACAAGTTGTTGTGGTTTTGACTTGGTAATTGTTTGTGATTTTTTCAGGAAGCCGAGGGAGAAAAGGGTGGTGAGGGTGCCGGCGATCAGCGACAGGATTGCTGATATACCTGCAGATAATTACTCTTGGAGGAAGTATGGGCAGAAACCGATTAAAGGCTCTCCTCATCCAAGGTATTATGAGAAATTATCTTCACACTTTTGGTTAATTAGTAGTACTCAAGTTCTTTGTTATTCCAATTAATCCGCCATCTTATATATTCTACTCTTTAATCTTTATCAAGCCAATTTCACTTGCAACTGGTTTGGCTCCTCCAAACCAAGGTAATCAGAGTCAAGATCCTAAGTTGGATCGATTTACCTCCGGTAGGATCGAATCGTAGAGTCGGCAATTCTACGGAATTATAAAAATATATATATTTAACATTTATACTATAAGTTTGTATGATTTTTATATGGTTTATCACTTACTTATAACCGAAAAGGGGACAAAGCACTTTTTATCGCACAACAGAAAAGCATAATGGTACTGACATGATGGGTGGTTCTGAATTACAGGAGAACAACCAATGACCATGACTAGTTTACTACAATTAAATGAGAAATATTCACAACTTTTGTAAATCAATATCTAATTGCAACGTTTGCATGTTCTTTAAAAGTAGCTAGACATACTCCAGGAATAAAAATAGCTTATCATTATCAAGTTCAAGATTGCTTATGTCATAATATAGATATTTGTACTAGCATTACCACACTGATATAATATTTTGCATGCTCCTTGTTTATTTATAGTTTCATTCTCAGAAATTAATATAAAATTTTTTTGCTCTAAAACAAAATATCAGCAAAGTCTGGCCTCTAAAAAATGCAAAAAAAAAAAAAGCAAAAAAATTGCCCTAAGTCTCTAACGACTCTACCATAATTCTACTCTGTGATTCTACATGATTCTACTCTTTGGATCGCGACTCTACCAGGATTCTACTTGATTCTGATTCACAGTGCGATTTAGATCGATAGGCTGTCGTGGGTTCGTAGAATCGTAAGACTCTACGAGTAGGATCGCGATTTTAACTACCTTGCTCCAAACTTCATGTAGGAATATTCAGGCTGAAATGTTGTAATGGAATAGTCAGGCTGAGAAGTTCTGAACTTTGTAGCTTTGTTCGTCATTGTGCATTATTGAATGACAAGACTGAGGGTCTGTTTAGGACGGCTTCGACTTTGGTTTTTCGCTAGGAAAAGCCGTAAACTATCCTAAACGGACAGCCGCTTTTGGAAAAGTTGACAGCCGCATTGAACGTGGAGAAGCAGGAAGCCGGTCTGGGGCAGCTTCTCAAGGCTTCGACGGGATGGAGTTCCGACTTTGTCTCTAGAGTTGGAGATATTTACTCTCCTCATACCACGTATAAAATCTTAAACCCACCACACCTTTCTCACCCCATTCCCCACCAACCACCCGCACCCCTCCCTCTCGCTCTCGAACCCTAGCGCTACCTTTGCCTACCCACCCTGGCCGACCTCCTCCTCCCTTAGCGCCGCCGCCCCGACCAGCCTCCTCCTTCCTCGACACCGCCCCAGCTGGCCTCCTCCTCCCCCGACGTCGCCACCCCAATCTCCTCCAGCCGCCTCCTTCATTCTCCCTCTTTTTTTCTTCTTGCTTGTGTGCAAATTGTCGTTAAGATTTTAATTCTTAGTGTAACGTTTTGTATTTAATACTTGTGCAACCCTTATGGTGTTATAATGATGCAATGCAAATGAATATGCGGAAGTTTAAAGCAAGGATCACATACATGTAATGTTTTGTATTTAATACTTTGCAACTGAGACTTTAGTACATTCCATCCTTGAATTTACATTCCTACGCAAACGTTCAAAAAAAATTAAATTCACTCATAATGTTCGTTAAACGGCATCAAACAAATCATCATTTGCCTCAAAGGCATTTCGAATATTTCTCAACTCAAAAGCTCAAATCAGCCTACCTAAGAGTGAGACTGTCAAACACTAAACATCTTCAGCTCAGCTGTTCAGCTCTTAAGCTGTTTTTCAGGGGAAAAAAAACAACATCCATGCCAAACAGACCCTGAACCCGTATGCATGACTACGAGTCTGCGATTGAATTTTTTTGTTTGTGCAGGGGATACTACAGGTGCAGCAGCAAGAAGGACTGCCCTGCGAGGAAGCACGTCGAGAGGTGCCGCAGCGACCCCGCGATGCTGATCGTCACCTACGAAAACGAGCACAACCATGCGCAGCCGCTGGACCTGTCAGTACAAGCCACGACTGCTGAAGCCTGAGGCTGTCAATGTCAGGATCAATGCAAATACAATTCAGAATTTGTGCCACAACTTCTTCTGGGGATAACTTCATGAAAAATCTCTGTAACCTACACTGCTGCTCATCCTCGATGCTCAGAGCGCAACTTTGTCCCATGAACAGGCAGTGCATGGACATATCAGTTGGTCCTTGATTGTTCAGCCTGACCAAAATGAAAAGCAAGTGAAATTGTAACAGAGGCGCAGATTTCGCCGTCCTCTCTTTGCAATGTATAGTGAACACTTTATTGAAGTGCAATGCGTTTGTTTTCTTGCCCTTTTTTTCAGCTAAATTGTGATGAGTGATGACATCTCTAGCTTGTGCTCACCAAAGACTAAAACTGCCTCCATTAAATATCTGCGATTACTAAAGTTTCCTTGTCAAAGTCTGTGATGATTTATGATGCAGAAACCACGTATTCACAGCTTTTTCTTGCTTGTGACATATCATCCTTGCGTTTTCGTTTCTTGCTATCTACTGTAGATGTGCAGCATGAACAACTCAAGAATATCCTAGCAGAAAAATCAAGAATATGAACATATCAACTGTTACATTATTACAGTTAAGAAGAGTGATCGAGCTGTAGATATTCCCTGTCTTTTCCGAGTGATTAACGTGCGGTTAAGCGTATTTTATGGGACCTAATTGTGACTGCCACGACTTCAGATATCAAAGCAAGATGCTGCTTTCGTAATTAATTGGAGTAACCAACTAGATCATGATGTCCAGAAGCTCACACTTGCTCATGCTAAAACCAATTCTAGCTCAACTAGGAATGGTGACCTATCTGGTGCTGCTTAATCAGTATCAACTCTCAAATAACTAGCTGGAAACATTGACCAAAATCTAATTTAATTCCCTTGATGTTTTTGCAACTGAAACATGCAGTTAAACAACAAGCAAGCAGGCAAGCTGCTGCTAATCAGGCTCGATCAGCTCGGTTCTGACGATACCACATGAAGGGAAATCAACAAGATTATCAAGGCATTAAATGCACCCCACGAAGAGCGCCGATTATTAGTGGCGTTAACCATGTGCCCCCGTGCTGTGCATCTAAACAACACTAGTGCTGATTATTTTTCAGGAGAGACCAAGCTGGCCAACAATTATATCGACCTGGCTTAGCTTATCAGTAATGACGATTCAGTCGCTTCTTTAATCGGAACTGCTATGCGTGCGCATGGGATCCCTTGCAAACTTAATCGCCTACACCGCGAAGAAATCTAGAGTTGATCTTTTATCCTGAATAAAAATATTAATGCAAGCTAATATGACGTGCACAGTCTGTGCCCCATGCCTGTTGTTCTCTCTGATGGGAAAATTTTGTTAATCCCACTGAAAATATATACAATATCGGTTTTGTCGCTCTTCCTTTGCTCATTTCGTTTTTGTCGGTCTTCTGTGAGTGTGCATTTCATTTTTGCCATTACGTCCAAAAACATGAGTCTTTTTGTATATTTATTAACGGTTATTGACAGGAAATTATACGGAGTGGAAAAAAAATGTGCACTGACGGAAGAGTGGTAAAAACGAAATGAGCAAAGGAAGAATGGTAAAACTGATATTGCGCATATTTTAAGTGACATTAACAAAATTTCCCCCCTCTTTGATTGGCTTATATTAGTTTCTTCTATTAACTAGCACAGTTTTTCCCCTTCCTAGCAAACTATCATAATACAGCTCCTGTATTTCTTTTTGGGAATAACACTTGGAGGTTTTCAGTCTAAAAAAAGATAACAGTAGGTGAACTTTTTTTTCCCTCGCAAATAGTTCTCCTAATGGTAACAAACGTTGTAGTACTAAATGGACAGTTCACAGTTACGCCACTATTTCCAGTTGACTATCAGCCATCTCCAGTTCTCAAATAGTCTTGTCGTGAACTGCAAAAGGCAGTGGTCTATGCCCAGCCTAGCCCAGCCTAGCAATATAAGTATTTCAATGCTTAGCAGTTGAGAAGGCACGTGAATGAGGGAGTTTGACCATTGGTTTGTCCTAATGATAAAAATTGAGTAGTACTATTAAGGAACAACCGTTAGCAATGAAGTTGGAGGCATGGAGTACTATTAAACACAAGGAACAATCAGCTGCAAAAGAATGATTAAAGCCATATTCAGTGTGCAGAAACTATCAAAGTTACAACTAGAGATTGTAAACTTGGAACATCAATAAACCTCATCAAGCGGTAGTATACTTGATCCAACCTCTAGTGGGACAGGGTAATAAGCTGTGTTTACTTCGTGTCAGTTCAGGCTAGCGCGTAGCCCCTCCTAACACTTTATGCAAGTGTAACGTCAGTCCGCCATGCTGCATCTTCAGCACTCCACTGTCAGAAACTCGGAATCATAAAAGCAAGTTTATTTATTAGATTTATATCATGTGAGAGGTCGCTAATTAGGGATACCGTTCAATTGTACAGGCACTCTAGGTCTCCTTCCGCATCGTTGCGCCGCTCTTCTCCTCGCCTCCTTCGCGCTCTCGCATCGCTGCGTCGCTCCTCCCCTCGCTCGAGCGCTCTAGCTCTTTGTCCCTTGTCTTCTTGGAGCTGCAGCGAGAGGAGCAGTGTCTCCGCCGCTACGGGTTCACTGTTCCCATTGGTTGTAGAGGGAGGCAGAGGAGGCGGCAGCCCAGCGGTGGGTGGCGGCGGGGGGTGTTGGGCGGTGACGGAAGGAGGCACGTCAAGACGTCGGCGCTAGAGAATTTTAAGTTGAACGGGGTGATGGTGGTAGGGGAGACGACAGCGCGGCAAGGTTTCTGCCGACGGGGGAGGAGGGGGTGAGGGGAGGCGGAGGAGAGGTGCGGGGCTACGGCCGTAGGGGAGGAGAGGAAGTTACGGTGATAGAGGACTGAAGGAGGGCAGAGGAAGCGCCGCGGTGGATGCTACCCTCCCATATAGTTATATACTTATTGGCCACAACCTCTTCCCCCACAATCGCTCAGGAGAAACAGTCTGCAACTTTGGTCACCGCTCAAACAAAAC
This sequence comes from Phyllostachys edulis, assembly GCA_036346405.1. Classification (NCBI taxonomy): domain Eukaryota; kingdom Viridiplantae; phylum Streptophyta; class Magnoliopsida; order Poales; family Poaceae; genus Phyllostachys; species Phyllostachys edulis. Next base: position 7,328,817 of record CM070550.1, on the reverse strand, counting down.
CTCGGTTGCATAAACCACCCAGTGGTGAAAATGGCACACAAGCAGGCATACATCAACCACTTGTCAAATTATGCAAAGCAAATCCGTCAAACCAACACAAGCCAATTTAACCTTCCTTCAAACACCGGTCTGGCAGGATCATTAGTTCATTTAACAAACGAACAGTGAATACCACGGCAACAGACATGACGAACTACCGGTTCAACAAGGAGAGTGTGATACCATAAGCTGTGTATTTTTCACGCAAAAGGGTGAGAAATGGCAACAAAATGTTTAGCATTACGAAGGGTAACTTCGAATTCTCGACCAAATAACATAAGATTAATTTAAGGTTCAAAAAGGTAGCTGCTCGGTAGACATTAGAGTAGGTATATGAAGCTCAAATTCAACAGCTGCTACATAGACACGCTAAGAAAATGGACTCTTGGAAGAGAATAAAATCCCTTCTCTGAACATCTCACTTGAGAGGAATGAACCGTGAGGAGTGGGTGGCACCAATACCGGGCCTACCGTGCTTGACTGGCTTGTAAGAGATGGAGAATTCTGCGAGGTAGTGGCCAATCATCTCAGGCTTGATCTCAACCTGGTTGAAGGTCTTGCCATTGTAGACACCGATGATGCTTCCAATCATCTCAGGCACAATGATCATGTTGCGGAGGTGGGTCCTCACAGGCTCTGGCTTCTCACCGGCAGGGGCATCCTTTTTCTGTTTACAAGAATTTCACAAGAGAACAAAAGGTGAGTTACAAGTTGAATTCAATGGCAAAATGTATGAATGAACTGTGTGTATGCAAAGTCAAAAGGAAATAGTAGCAACAAGCATATGGAAGAGCTAGATAGCAACCAGTATTAAACCAAAAAGACTGATGTTTCTCCATATAGGCAAGCAGCAGTACATAAGCGTAATAATCAGATTCAGGAGTACATCAAACGTGACAATAAAAAATATGACAGTGGATTGTAGTTGGAGGCATTTGGTTCACAGTTCCTTTTCTTACGCATTGTGATAACATGTAAAAGGAATTATGTCCCATTGTTTGGTTAGATTACTCCATAATTGCAATACATGTATTAAGTATAAAATACAATTTAGAATTCCAATACGATCAAAGGAGGGATGTATCCTACAGAACTCATCCAACAACATGTACTGTTAAAACCCACAGCATTATGATTGTAACTCTCCACCAAAACACTACCTGATGCACTATGTAATAAGTAGCAGTACCAAGCTGAATATCAGTCTCAATACTTCTTAGGAGCCCCATATCAATTACCTCTAAAGCACGGACACTTCGCTTTACTGCCATATCCGTGTCGGACACCGTATCCGACACGGACATGTCGCCGACATGTGTCGACAGCGTGTCGGCTGATTTTAAAACAAATTTTAATTTATGAAATTCCCGACATGTGTCGGACACGGTGTGACCACGTGTCCGACACGGCCTAGGACACAGCCTACAAACGAAACCCTATTTCCTCCTCTCTCTCCATCTCGATCCGAAATCCTCCCGACACTTTACTCCTGTATGCCACCTCCCCCCCCCATCCCCATCGCCCTCCTCGTGCCGCCCCTCCCTCGCGCCGCGCCGCCCCACCTCGAGCACCTCCTCCCTCGCACCGTGCAACACCTCCGCCGGCTCAAGACTCCCTCACACAAGCTTGCTCCAGCCTCCCAGCCTCCTCCTCGCGCTACACCGCCCGGCTCAGGCCTCCCGCGCCTCCTCCCACACAAGGCCTCGGCTCCAAGACTCCAGAGCTGCTCACTCGCTCACCGCCCGGCTCGAGCCTCTAGCACCTCCTCCTTCGCGCCTCCTCCCTCGCCCAGTAAGGCAGTAACACAAGTGTCTAGTCTAAGTGTATTCTTCAGCATTGATGCAGTGCTCTTCCCTTCCAGTAAGTAGTATTGTAGTAACATAAATGAATGAATGAATGTAGTGATCTGATGATGCACTGATGCAACGAGGCATGATTCAATTAGATGTTTGCAATTGTAATTTGTAAATTGATGATTGGCTTATTGTAGTGATTTAATGATGCACTGATGCAACGAGGCATGATTCAATTAGATGTTTGCAATTGTAATTTGTAAATTGATGATTGGCTGATTGTAGTGATTTGATGATGCACTGATTGCTTGTTTCTATGTTTGATCTTGGCTACTTGTTAATTTTTATCGCTTATCAATTATCAATTGTTGTTACTCTATTGCTTTGATTGTTCAAGAATCAAGTATATATGTTATCTTTATAGTCTTGCAACTCTTGCTGATCATGTTACTTCTTTTCCCAGGTTAATGTGATTCTGTTTTCTGGAAATGGTATTCATATGAACAATTGAACATGTTATGAATTAACTACAAGAAGAATGACGAGGCGAGGGTCATCTTTGCTCAGTATATATTCCGAGTTTACTTTACACTTGACAATATTTCAGTTTGACAAGCATGAAGAAACATTAAAAATAGTACATATGTGTAATTAATTCTTATTATTTAAATATATATAGCTGTGTCGCCATGTCAGTATTTTTGGGAAAATGGCAAATTCCCGTGTCGGTGTCGTGTCGTGTCGACGTATTCGTGTCCGTGCATCACAGTCCATTACCATCCATTACCAAACAAATTCTTGCTGGAGATGACAAATTTTTTAGCACGCAATTAATCATTCCAGTAACTGGCCTGTCATTAACCATGAACCTGATTGCCTAATTACCTAAAGAGTCAATTGACGAAATATGTTATTTCTCAGAGACAGGGCAATAACGGTATCATATAAAATGCATGCCTACACTCACCACAAAACAGAATGCCGAATTACCTAAAGCGTAAATTGAGACAATATGTTAGTTCTCAGAGACAAGACATCGATGCAATCCTGCAAAATGCACGTGTACATAGAAGCTTTCGCTCAGATACTTGACATTGCAAGGAGAGAAGAACAGGCAAGAACACACACATGAACGGCTGTCAGAGGCGATTAAAATAGTAGCAGTACAGCAGAATGCACGAAGTCCTCAAATATCATATCTAAATATGTAAGAAAACATTGAACCAACAAGGGCATTAAGAACTAAAAAAATGTTAGAAGATTCATAAATAGCAGCTAACCATATCTTGAATATACACCTTTTATACATTTTACCTCGATAGTTCACTACAAACAAACATTTAGAACATAAAAGGCAAACTTCAGTAGCTCCAGAGAACTATATTCTAAATTGCAGTACTTCTAAAAACAGAAGAAAGATTTTCAATACCTAATCTTTCTATATCCCCCAATTAGTTGGAGTATTCCTATTAGAAAAATGCAGTGTTCCCCTAGGCGACCGGCCTCGGCCGCCTATGCGCTGGGCGCAGGGCAACCACCGCGACTCGGCCTCAATCGGGACCCTAGGCGCTCGGCTCGCCTAGGTGGTCAACGCCGGTCCAAAGCGGACCAAGCGGGCCGAGGCGGGCAAGCGCGGCGGCGGCGGCGGTCCGGTCTTTCGCAAGGTGGTCTGGCGGAGCCGGGTAGGGTCGGCGGAGCTGGCGCGCGTGAGAAAAAAGAAGTGAAGATCAAGAGGACTCACTGGTGGTGGCGCGCCGCCTCCGGGATCCCGTCGCCGCCTCCCAGATCCCCATCGCGCCGCCTCCTCCAGTTCTTGGCCGCCTCTAGGCCGGGCTCTCCGTTGCCGCGCCTCGTCTCGTCGTTTCCCATGTCAAGGGGATAGGAGATGGGAGAGAAGGAGATGAGGAGGCGGCGACGGAATGGGTGAGCACTGAGAAGGAAGAGAGAGAGAGAGGTGGAAGCAGAGGGAGGCGGCGACGGGATTGGGAGGGCGACGAGCAGACCTAGAGGCGCAACGCAAGTGATGCTGATGGGCTGGGTTGGGCCAGCCGGGCCAATTTTGCCTTTTCTTTTTCTCTGTCGTTTTGCTTCTTTCCTTCTCAAGTTCTTCTCCCAACTGCTTTTTCTCATTTCATCTGCCGACTGTGCAGCCGTTCTGTTCCAGCGCCTAGAGAACGCCTAGGCGGGCTAGGCGCTAGGCGGCTGCTCTCCGCCCGCCTTCCACCTAGCGCCTAGGTGAACATTGGAAAAATGGTATTGGCAACTCAAAAATGTTCCCGAAAAGCAATGCAACACTCATCAGGCCAGACATATAACAAAGATGCTACTGGATAGGGCTAATTTCACCCAGAAACCTTCATAAATCAAACTTAACAGAGATCAAATATGTAACTAAGCAGATAACTTGTGATCATGTGGGAGCGGGACCAAAGTAGCAAACAAGGCTCATCGAAACACTAGACTTACAAAAAACACCCGTTCAAATAAGAAAAAGTGCATTCCTACTCCAAAATAGTCCTAAAGAATATTACTACTAGAAGTAATTTGGACAATGGACAATAAGCATACCACGCCAGATGCAGAATCAAGCAATTCACAATTTTAAATATTTCTCTATGAAGTCATAACAAATATTATTCCATAATGTAATTTCGGACAATGCAAAATAAGCATGCCAAAAAATGAATGAAATTATACAGAACAATTGTTACCAGTTCAAAGTCGCGACAAAACAAGCACAGGTAGAGACAAGCATCAAAATGCACCATATCATAAATTTCCAAAATTGAAAAAAAAACATTTAAAATTTTCCAGTGAAAACAAACACAAATACTATCAATGGAGAATGTTACATCCAAAGTCCTATCAGAACTACGTATCCAACAAAAGCATTGACTGAACAGGCAGCTATGCATAATAGAAACACCAAAACATGTGATGTGTATCCTATATAACAATAGAACAAACTGAGATTCCAGCGCTCAGCAACATTGATTAATTGCTAAATGCTAACAGTATGTGCCACAAACCTACAGCGAATTAAAAAAATGACAATCCCAACCAGCAACCGCTAAAGACTAATAAATCGACATGCTCTTATAGTTCTTAAAGCCAATTTTGCAACAGCATTTATACAAGTAATTGCACTATTTTCCTTGCTAACAACTAGTAGAACTAAAAGAACTAGAGATCTACGGCATGGTAAGAGACTAAATCAGTCGTCAACCATACAGCCAAAACTATAAATTCCCAAGACTAGTGGGGTAGCAAAGGGACAAAGCAGATCTACACAAGCTTAGCATTTCAGAGTTCAACACCCAACACAGAACAAACGTCTAAAAGATAAACAAACACTCACCGCCTTGCGCAGCTTCTTGATGAGCGCCATCGGCTTCCTCTTCAGACCCCTCTGGAACCTAAACAAATCCAACACCACAACTCATCATCACACATCAGATCAGACCAACACCAAACAATACAAAACCACTACACGAAAGTTAGCAGCACTAGCGGTGTCACCTTCTGCGGGGGCGCGCGGGGAAGAGCTGGACGAGGTCGTCGGTGGACATGTCGAGGAGCGCGTCGAGGTCCACGCCGCGGTAGCTGTACTTGCGGAACGTCCTCTTCTTCGGCTGGGCACCGGCGGCCACCTCCGTATCGACATCCACGTCCGCCTGCGACGAAAACACCGCTCGTGTCAGGGGCCGAAGAGCCGGCTCGGATCAAGAGGCTAGGGTTTCGGGAGAGGCGCTCACCATGATCGGAGGTGGGGGGGGGGGAGCTGGAGCTCGGGCCGAGGGGTCGGAGGCGCTGCTCGGAGGAGGAGGAGGTTGAGGCGGCGGCGTGTAGGGTTTTGAGATTGCGCTCTTGCGAATTTATATAGTGTTGGCAGCGTATCACGTGCTGCGTGCGTGATGGTTAAGGATGGTTAATGGGCTGGAGCGTTGTAGGCCTGAGCCCAGCTTGTATAAACATTTGGGTGAGGCCTCTTGTGAGAGACTTGAACTGTAGGCCCAGATTGCAGATTGTCATTTTGCATGGCCATCTTGTTCCATCTAAAAACACATTCCTCGAATTTTTTTAATAACCTAGTAACCTTTTTTTCTTTTTACATCAATAATCATTTAATCATTTGTCGCTCAACCGTTGGACGACTAGCCCAAATCGCTCAACGGTTGAGCTACTTGTCACTCAATGGTTCACAATGCATGCCCTGCTAGCTGAGCAAGCTGTACACTAGAACCAACTGTTGAGCGACTTGGGCTTATTCGCCTAACGGTTGAGCAACAGATGATTATTCCTGTAAAATAAAAAATGATGATATTATTACTGTAATTCGAAATAAAAACTATGTTATTTTAAAAAAAAATTCCACATTCCTCTCCCTCTAAAAAAAGAACTAATTTTCCTCTAAAAAATGTGTTAGTCTGCCACGCAACCGAAGCTCGAGCGTGGTTTTCCTATATTTGAACTCGTGACCTATTGATTGTAAGTAGCCAATTGGCCAAATCCCAAAGAAGCATTAATGTGAGTTGAGTTAGAAAAAAATATCAATGTGAGTTTTAATATGTCTTAGGGCATGTACAATGGTATAGACAACTGCTGTCTATAGTATCTCTCTATATCATATATAGACATCACTAAAGACAGCTTCTACAATAGATTGTCTCTTTACATGTCTCTATATACAGCTCATCTATGTACAATATGTCTTATTTCTCGTGTTACAATCGACTACTGCATGAGAGACGGCTCAATTCTCTATACACCCTCTCTCTCCTGTACATCATCTTGTGTCCTACGTGGCAAAACTTACAAACAGTTGACATCATACTATTGTACATGCTCTAAGTATACTTGGATACCTGGCAATGATGAAGGCAGCTAACTACAAGAAAAAGGCTGAGTAGAGATACTTGTTGATGTTGGCGGGATGACGTGCACATGAACTAATCTGCAAACTTTGGTTAAAGGAATAGACCAGGGCTGCATTCGTAAAAAAAAGGAAAAGGAAAAAAATATAACACTGCAAATGTTACGAATCTCTAATCCATCGTTGCAAAGTGACATCTCACTTATATGTCACTTCAAAGTATAAACTATATCATTTTATGTCACTATTGACTAGTCAAGCCATGAAGTGGTTGTGAAAATACCATTTTGCCCTTGTCGTTTTCTTGTTCCTTCTTCTTTGTCGTACCTAGCACACACCTCACCGGCTCCACCACGCTTGCCAGCACTGGCCTCGCCCACGACCTTGCGCAGCCAGCCTCGAACCCCTCCCCCTGGTTCCTCCTGCTCCGCTTCCCATGGCGCCACCGCTGCCCCAGCTTCATTGTCGTCTCCTCGGCATCATCCTTAACATTGCCACATCCTTCTTGGTTCGTGCACTCCCGCAACCACGCCGAATAGCACGTTGTCCCGTACCGCTGTGCCTGCACGCTCACCTTTGAACCCATCGCCAGCCAACACGATGTCTATCCCGAGCGTGTCATCACTCTCTAGCACGCGCGATGTAGCCCTCGGCTCTGCTCCTCTGCGCCGCTCTTGCCCGCAAGCCGCTGCGCCGTTGCCGGATCGCCGCCAGCACGTGAGCCCGCACCGCACGAGCCAATGTTGCACGTGTCGAAACGCTCCGCCTCTGCCACCTCGTCGTTTCCATCACCCACATAGGTAGTCGTCGTTGCCTGCACGCGTTGCCGCCGTTCATGGTCTGGCGTGGAGCAGAGCGAGTTACTCCATGGGGAGGGAGGCGGCAAGCGCAAGGGAGGAGGTGGCGAGGAGGCGGTGGTGGACGGAGGAGACGGCCGGGGGGGGCGGCGAGGCGTGGGGTGGGAGGAGGCGCGGGCGTGGGGGGAGGAGGAGGCGGCCAGGAGGGAGAAGAGGAGGAGAGAGAGGAAGGGAGGAAAGAGGAAGATGATGAGAGTAATTTGGGCATTTTGGAAGAAAAAAAGATGGCAAAAATCTAACTGAGTTGACGACAGTAGCAAAAAATGGCAACGTTTGTTAAATGTAATGATATGGAAGGGAGATGTCGTTTTGTAATGACAGATCAGAGACTTACAGTGGCGGAGGCGGGATTTTCACAATGGAGATGCGAATTTAAGTAATACATAGTTCTACTGACTCGTGACTAACTGACTAGTTATTACTAATTGTTCTACTTCTACATAATACATAATCTATACAATTCTACATACTAACATATAATCTAACACTTACACCTGATCACAAATGTCATTGGTTGTACTAAAATTTATTTCCCCCAAAAAATAGGGGTACAATGATACCCCCATGCTCCTACACTAGCTCTACCACTAGGGACTTAGAAACTTTGTAGTGGCATATAAAAAATTCCAAAGAAAAAAAAGGCAGGATACATCATGTGTGCATCGATGCAAATGGGTAGAACTAAATCATTTTACTTGGTGCAAAACTTTCATTTGTTGCTGGCAATATAACCTATATATCATAGAACAGATTCCCTGTGGTTACAAAAGAAATGTTTGCTGATGATGTTATTGGTAGATCTATGGTGGTAATTGGTAACTAACAACTGTGTCAATTAACTTAAATATCAAAAGGCAAGGCAAGTCTAGACTAGCATAAATTTTGTTCATTAAACAGATCAAGAGGTACCTATCAGATATATGCTCACTTTTGTGATTATTATTGTCGTAGCTAAAAGACTAGACAGTGGGTACGGAGGGTACCCCGTACCCTTTGTCTTGGGAGAAGGACCGGAGAGGAGAAGCCAGAGACAAGTATGTATGTCCATAGGGCTTTACTTATATGGGGCAAGAAGGGACATTTACCTTCTTGCCCCCATAGGCGGGAGAGAGAGAGAGGGTATTTTAGGTATATTTGCCTAAAATGCACTATACAGACTAGATTTACATATGTACAGCATCTCTGACAGCACACTGGTATTCCCAATGATCCTAGGGTGCGGGGCACCCCTTGGTGCCCTGCTACGACAACTCCCTCGTTTGCGTGGTCCGAGGTCGTGAGGACAGATCCCGAGGTCCCGAGGGGCGAGCGGACGCAATCGTGTCGCCCTCGGCCCCTCAGAAGTCGGGATACCCCCAGAGAAGTCGGCGTGGAGCCGCCCCACCGAGGCATGGGCCTCGAGGCGGGCTGCGTGTCGGGGCCGCCCCACCGAGGCGATAGCCTCAAGGCGGCGGTGGCAAGCAATGAGCCGTCTTGGCGGTCGGCGTGGAGCCGCCCACCGAGGCATGGGCCTCGAGGCGGACGGCACGTCGGGGCGGCCCTCTTGAAGCGATAGCCTCGAGGCGGGTGGTGAGCAACGGCAGAGCCGGCGAGTTAGTCTTGAGCCGCCCCACCGAGGCATGGGCCTCGAGGCGGGCGACGTCGGGGCGCCCGCCGAGGCGATAGCCTCGAGGCAGGCGATGGCGTGGCGGAGCCCCGGGGATGAAGTCGGCGTGGAGCCGCCCCACCGAGGCATGGGCCTCGAGGCGGGCGGTGGCGTGAGAACTCTTGTGAGCAAAGTCGGTCTTGAGCCGCCCCAGAGGTGGGCGGTGCGTCGAGAACCACCCGTGAGGCGATAGCCTCTAGGCGGGCGGTGAGCAGCGGTGTGGATATCATGGAGATATGCTCACGATCTTAGGATAATGATACAATTGGCAATAGCGTTGAAGGTTTGTCGAATCACTCGTTTTCGGCGAAGTTCAAGTCTTGTCGAGACTTCAGTGGTCTCGACCGCCCTTGTTCAACAGTGGGTCCGACGGCCACTGTGGCGGTCGGTAATAAACTAGCGATCAAACAAGCAATGCTTGGTGAATTGGTGGCGATCGACCGCCTTTGGGCCTTTGGGCGTGATCGGCCATAAAGAGATTTTGGATTTTGGAGTTGGGCCAAAAATAGAGGGTGTAGGTAAGAAAGGAGATTCTACTACACTTGGTCTCATATTTTTTGGAGCTTCCAGACAAAAGTTCTATTAGTTTGAAATTTCCAGAGGAGTCTCGGTTTTCCAAGGTGGAATTTTGGCTAAGTCCCAGGGGGCGGTCGGACTGGCTTTCAGGCGGCGGTCAGACCGGCCATGGGACGGTCAAACCGGCCTTGAAGTGGCAGTCTGATCGATTGTGTTCTGGTTTGTCGTCCTTCGTGGCGGCGATGTTTGTTCGTTAGGTCAAGTTCATGGACTTCAGTGCATATATGTTGCATGATGCATGTTTTCACTAACGTGGGTCAAGTTGTGAAGAACTTATTCCCGGAAACGATTTCTTGGTCTATTACTGTGCAGGTTGCTTGGAGATCGATGACGGTCAACGGCGAGGATGATCAGGACTAAGCTTGGAGAGCTGAGGTTCAAAACGATCGAGGATGCTGGGTGAGGTCAATGGACTCAAGCATGGCGCAGAATGGACAAAGATGACCGAACAGGCAGTTCGGTGCGACGGGTTGGATCAAGCGACGCGGGGGTTGGTGCAAGTGCCATGGAGGTTTGGTTTAACCGAGCGGGAGAACTTCTTGACATGATGAGAGCCGTTGATCAACCTACACGTGGCGAAACATGGAAGTGCTTCACGAAGATGGGACTCGGTCTTTGCAAAAAGATCGAGAAGGGGTATTTTGGTAATTTCACCTAAATACCACCTTGGTGACTTTTGGCTAAACCGCGGCGCAAGAAGACGCAAGGAGAAGCGGTTTAGGTCAAGTAAAGTTGAAGACGGCGCTTTAAAATGCGTACGTGAGTTAAACCCGTTTGTGTGTGGGCTTAACGGGTGCCCAATAGGAATAGTCTTCTAGAAGCTAGCCTCCACTATAAATAGGGGAGGGTGCTGTCCAGCACCCCTTAAGCACTTCATTTGGGAAAAACCCTTGTTTTGGTTTTAGGGGCTTAGAAAGGAAGGTGGAGGTTTAGGGTTCTAGAGAGTTTTGATTAATTGTGTGCTCATGTGTTGAGCTTTGTCCTCCGAGATGGAGTGGTTGTACACCATCAACAATCACAAATCAATCTATGCATGATTCCTCAAAGATAAGTCTCTTTGTATTCTTACTCTCTATTTCATGATTTTGAGGCTTTCTTTGATCCTTGGGTTTTTCTTTGGTTTCTATCCCCAATCTAGCTTGCTGTGACATGTGGGAATACATCTAGGATCATCTTGATCATCAATCACCCACGAGCAAGTTTCTAGATCATCTTTTGATTTTGACTCGGTTTTGGAGCATCTTTCACTCAATTGGAAAAAGGTCAGAACTTTGACATGGATCTACACGATCCTTGATTGGAATAGGTTCCTAACATCCTTAAGAAGGTGTGTCTCAAGTTTGGTCAAATTTAGAGTCGTAGATCAAAAGTTAGACCATTTTGTGTTTTGGGATGCGGGTTGTTTTTCCCTATTCATCGTCAGGAGCAGTCAGACTGCACTTTCAATGCCGGTCAGACCGCCGAGTGGTCAGACCGCCAGATGCACGCCGGTCAGACCGCTCAGCTCTTCCTGGTGTGAGCCTTTGGTTGTTTTGCTTTGGGGTGTTGATCGGATTCAGCATAAGTCATCTGTTGTGCTTGTACTTTGATCTTCATAGTTTCATAGCTATTGGAGTGAAATCATGTTGAATCCAATTTAGGAGAAAAAGTGATTGTGCTCCTATTCACCCCCCTCTAGTCGCCTTTTCGGTCCTACAAGCGGCAGAGCCCGCGCGGGCAAAGACGGTGCGGAGCCGCCCCACCGAGGCATGGGCCTCGAGGCGGGCGGCACATCATGGCAGCCGCTGCTGCCTTCGTGTTCGACTACTTTAGTGTGACCGTTTGTGATGCTCCTGTTAGGGACTTGGTACCGTCCCCCCCTTTGGCCGCTCCTAGTCAAAGACCACGACCTGGGGGGGCGCAAAGGGGTTTTGTCCGCTTGCCTAAGGAGTTACTACTGGACTCATCTGAGGCTGCGAACCTAGTCTTTGGTGGCTTTGAAAGCTCCATGATAGGCGTGCAGGGGAGAGGGTCCTATTGTGATGCATGCTCACCCGGAGAGAGAGGAAAGCCTGGGTACGCATGTGTCGGACTCTGATCCACCGAACTGTCTGAAGTCGCCCGTACCCCCTACCACTAGCAGCAATCACCCCTAGCCAGGCTAGCTTCTAAGTGCCGCCTGACCTTTGCTGACCTTGTCATTGCTTGCAACTAGGGGCGCGCGTTTGAGCGTGAAATAAGATGTCTCCCCGCCAGGGCGAGGCCCTCGCGGCGAGAGACTCCCTAGTCGCCGAGGTGGGGCCTCTAGAACGACTAGGGGCGCGCGTTTGAGCGCGAAATAAGATGTCTCCCCGCCGGGACGAGGCCCTCGTGGCGGGAGACTCCCTAGCCGCTGAGGCGGGGCCTCCAGAACGACTAGGGGTGTGCGTTTGAGCACGAAATAAGATGTCGCCCCGCCGGGGCGAGGCCCTCGCGGCGGGAGACTCTCTAGTCGCCGAGGCGAGGCCTCCGGAACGACTAGGGGTGCACGTTTGAGCGCGAAATGAGATGTCTCCCCGGGCGAGGCCTCGCAATGAAGACTCCTAGTCATCGGCGCGCCTCCCTAAGCGACAGGTGTGCGCGTTTGAGCATGAAATGAGATGTCTCCCCGCCGGGGCGAGGCCCTCGTGGCGGGAGACTCCCTAGTCGCCGAGGCGGGGCCGCCGGAACGACCAAGGGTGCACGTTTGAGCGCGAAATGAGATGTCTCCCTGCCGGGGCGAGGCCCTCACGGCGGGAGACTCCATAGTCGCCGAGGAGGGGCCTCCGGAACGACTAGGGGTGCGCGTTTGAGCACGAAATGAGATGTCTCCCCGCCAGGGCGAGGCCCTCGCGGCGGGAGACTCCCTAATCGCCGAGACAAGGCCTCCGGAACGACTAGGGGTGCGCGTTTGAGCACGAAATGAGATGTCTCCCCACCGGGGCAAGGCCCTCGTGGCGGGAGACTCCCTAGTCGCCGAGGCGGGGCCTCCGGAACGACTAGGGGTGCGCGTTTGAGCACGAAATGAGATGTCTCTCTGCCCGAGGCGAGGCCCTCGTAGCGAGAGACTCTCCTTAGTCGCCGAGGCGAGGCCTCCGGAATGACTAGGGTTGCGCATTTGAGTGCGATTTGAGTTGCCATGGTAGTGGGTTTATATGCTTGAGACCGTATTTTGCGAGGTGTGCTTATATACTTCACGCTCCGAAGAGCGAGGTAGTGTGCGCTATGGCTGGGGGCCATACGCGGCGTCTTTGTTGCCACGGTGATGGGCTTATTGATGTTGCCATCCTTGTGGGCTTATACACTTCGCACTCCAAAGAGTGAGAAAGTGTGCGCCGGGGCTCGGGGCCATGCGCGGCGTCTTTGTTGCCACGGTGATGGGCTTATTGATGTTACCATCCTTGTGGGCTTATACACTTCGCACTCCGGAGAGTGAGAAAGTGTGCGCTGGGGCTCGAGGCGATGCGTGACGTCTTTGTTGCCACGGTGATGGGCTTATTGACGTTGCCATCCTTGTGGGCTTATACACCGAGGTCAGTAGCCTCACGAGGTGTCTTGTAGGCTCTTGACCATCTTGTGGCGTCTTTCTTTTGTTCTTGCTGCCTTGATTCAAATATTAGTATGTACAGGACCAGCTAGTTTTTCATGTAAATAAGATATGAAATGATGTATGCCATACTAGGTGGTTTTAAGGACAAAACCTCCTGTCTGAATGGAAGCATTTGCTTATTGATCTGGTTTTCCATGTGTACAGTTCATACTTCTATGTACATCCATGAATGGTGCCATACTTCCATTGATGGGTACGTAAAAATGATCATCGGATGTAGATATCATGGGAATATGCCCACGATCTTAGGATGATGAGACAATTGGCAATGGCGTTGAGGGTGTGCGAAAACACGCGTTTTTGGCGAGGTTTCAGCTTCTATCAGGCCTCTGGAGGTCTGACTGACCATGGGGGCGGTCATACCGGCCATGCCTCGGTTTGGTTGGTTGTTTTGGTTCTGGCGGTCTGACCGGCTACTGCTGAGCGGTCAAACCGCCACCTTAGGAACCTTGGATTTTGGAGCTGAGCCAAAAATAGAGGGTGTTGGCAAGTGAGAGGGTTCTTTTGCACTAGGTCCTATAATTTTGGAGCTTCCAGTGAAAAGTTCTATTCATTTGAAATTTCCAGAAAGTTTCGGATTTCTAGGGAGGAAATTTTGGCTAAGTCCCAAGAGGCGGTCTGACCGGTCAACAAGTGGTGGTCAGACCGGCCGTGGGGTGGTTAGACTGGCCAGAAGTGGTGGTCTGACCGGTTGTGGTCTGTTTCATCGTCCTTCGTGGCGGCAATGTGTTCTTGTTAGGTCAAGTTCATGTTCATCAGTGCTTATGTGTTGTATGATGCATGTTTTGGCTAACGTGGGTCAAGTTGTGAAGAACTTGTTCCCGGAATCGATTTCTTTATCTATTGGTGTGCAGGTTGCTTGGTGGTCAATGACGGTCAACGGCAAGAATGATCGGGACTAGGCTTGGAGAGCTGAGGTCCAGAACGATCAAGGATGCCAGGTGAGGTCAAAGGACTCGAGCGGGGCGCAGAATGGACAAAGGTAACCGAACGGGCGGTTCGGTGCGACTGGTTTGATCAAGCGGCGCGGGGGTCGGTGCAAGTGCCATGGTGGTTCAGTGGGAGCCGGATGGAAGAGACTTGCCGACATGATGAGAGCCGTTGATCAACCTACATGTGGCGAAGCAGGCGATTGCTACGCGAGGATTGGACTTGGTCTTTAGAGAAGAATCGAGAAGGGGTATTTTGGTCATTGCACCAAAATACCACCTTTGTGACCTTTGGCTAAACCGCGACGCGGGACAGTGCTTGGAGAAGCGGTTTAGGTCAAGCAAAGATGGAAACGACGCTTTGAGATGTGTGCGTGTGTTAACCCGTTTGTGTGTTAGGGTTTAATGGGTGCCCTAATGGAATATTCTCTAGATGCTAGCCTCCACTATAAATAGCCTTAAGTGCTGGTTGCACTTGGGACGCTTGGCCATTTTAGAGAGACCCTATTGTGTCTTAGGGTTTTGGAGAGAAAGGAGAGCTAGGGTTTTAGAGAGTGGATTGATCTTGATGCTCACGTGGTGAGTCTTTGTCCTCCGATGGAGTGGCGGTAAACCTACATCAATCACAGATCAATCCATGCAAGATTTCAAGAAGATGAGCCTCTTTTCGTTCTTACACTCTATTTTGTGATTTTGAGACTTTCCTTGATTCTCAGGTTTTTGCTTGGTTTTTCTTTCTGATCTTGCTTGCTGGTATATGTGGGAACCTATCTAAGATCATCTTGATCATCTATTACCCACGAGCAAGTTTTAGATCATGTTTTTGTTTTTGACTCCGTATTGAACCCTCCTTCACTAAAACGGATAAAGGTCGGAACTTTGGCACCGATCTTCATGATCGTTGATTGGAATAGGTTCTGACATCCTAAGGAATGTATGTTTCAAGTTTCGTGAAGTTTGGAGTCACGAATCAAAAGTTAGACCTTTTTGTGTTTTGGAAGCTCTGGCTGATTCCACTGTTCATCAGGCTGGAGGTCAGACCGCCCATTTGAGAGGTCAGACCGCCCCATGGAGCGGTTAGACCGCTAGGCTGAGAGGTCTGACCGCCCAACTCATTGTGAATTGAGTTTTTGGTGTTTTTGATTGTTTTGCTTCGGGGTTTCGATTGGATTCAATACAAGTCTTCCACTGTGCTTGTACCTTGATCTTCATAGCTTCGATAGCTATTGGAGTGAAAGTTTTATTGAATCCGATCTTTGCGAAAAAGATTTTGTGCTCCTATTCACCCCCCTTCTAGTCGCCTTTTTGGTCCAACAAGTGGTATCAGAGCCCGGTTAGTTCAATCTTGATCTTAACCGGTCTTTGAATAATGGCGACGGAGAAGTAATCCACCAAGCCGCATATCTTCGATGGGCTTGACTATGCCTATTGGAAGAATCGTATGTGTGTCTTCCTTCAGAGCGAAGGACAAGCTATATGGGAGGTTGTTTAAGCACCGCTCGTATTGCCTGAGGTTGCTACGTCGGCTTCGGCAGCCCTCTTGGCTTACAACAACAAAGCAAAGAACCTCCTATATGCTGGGCTTGGTAGACAGGAGTATGACAGGATCTGTCACCTTGAGACCGCGCATGAGATTTGGCACACTCTTGAGACTTACCATGAGGGCTCGTCCCAAATCAAGAAAGTGCGCCAAACGGTCTTTAAGCGAGAGTACAACAAATTCGATATGCGTCCTAGTGAGAGCATCGTTGCTGAATCAACTGAGAGCTGTTGATATTGAGTACTCTCAGTCTGAAAATACCACCCATCTCTTGGGGGCAATAAATACCAAGGAGTGGGAGATGAAGGCCGCTGCCATTGAGGAAAATGTGAATCTTGCGGATCTTACCCTTGAGCTGCTCTATAGTAAGCTCAAAACCCATGAGATCAAAAGGGTTGATTAGCCCAAGAAAGAAAATATGGCTTTGGTGGCTGATCCACTCAAGAGAGCTTCTGATGCTCCTTCTGAGTCTTCTTCTGGTTTTTCTCTTGCGTGCTTATCTGCTATTGATGAAGAAGAATTTGAGAGCATTCCCGAGGTTGAGTTAGCCCTCCTAGCTAGGAAAGTCACAAGGGCTTACAACAATGTGAGGAACAGAAAGAGAGGAAGACCTGTGACTTGCTATAAGTGCGGAGAGCTCAACCACTTCCAGGCGAACTGCCCCAAGCTGAAAGGGAAGAGCAACCGCAAGGAGGGTAAGCCAGTTTGGAAGACGCCTCAAGGAGGAAAGAAGTCGAAATATGATGCTGCCAAGCTGATGAAGGCCGCTCACCGGGTCCTTGCCGCTTTTGGAGAGCAATCCATGAGCGATGTAGACTCCGGGAGCGAGGAGGACAAGGAGGAGGAGGAACCTGCTCAGGACATGAAGAAAGGGAAGGCCAAGGAATTCACCAGCATGTGCTTCTTGGCTGACTCCGTCGACATCGACGATGATGAGGTACTCCCTTCTTATGATGTCCTTTCTGCTAGATACAACACAATTTTTGAGCAATTGATGAGTCAGGAGAAGGCATTAGAATTTACCATGTCTAGGAACAAGGATTTAGAGGCTCAGATTGAGAATTTGACATTAGAACTTGCAAATGCTAAAACTCTTGAATCTGATGAATGTTCATCTTGCTATGTTTTACATTCTGAATTTGCTAAACTGCAATCTGCTCATGATATTGCTTTGCGTCAACTTGAAAATGCTAGGACTGAGCTAATTGATGTCAAATCTACTCCTTCTGAAAAATGCTTAGAGTCTAGCAAGTTGGATGCTTCTGGTAATGTTAAATCTAGCTTTTGCTCTTTCTGCTTAGAATGTGAACATGAAGTTAAAGACATTCTAGAAGCAATTAGAGCTAAATATGCCAAGCTTAAGGACAAAATTGAGTCTACACCTTGTGCCTCTTGTGCAATCTATAAGCTTGAAGTTGCTCATCTTAAGGTGAAACATGCTAGAGTCATTAAGGCCAAGACTTGTGATTCATGTGTTAACTTTGAAAAAGAAAATGCTTACCTTAAGGACACATTAGAAAAATTCTCTAAAGGTAAGAAACAGTTAAATATGATTCTGGACACGTCTAAAACTCCTTATAAGAAGCAAGGTTTAGGATACAACTCTACCCAGGACAAATCCAAGCCTAATGTCATTTAGGTCTTGGAAAATGGCTTAGTTGAATTCAAAACCCAACCTGCAAAAACTGTTTTTAAATATGCAGGTTTTGTTCAACCTTATGTTGAGACAAAAGGTGCTTCTCCCAAGGTACCAAGTACCATTGCACCTATTACAAGAAAATTTGGACATTTGGTTGATTTACATTGGCGTGAAATTTGAAAATTGTTAGGAAGAAACTTGCTAGAATTTCATCTCATCAACCTAGGCCTTTTGTGAGACATGGTCATGCTCAAAATAAGAAATCTGGACTAAGATTTGTTTCACATGCTTATCATCATGTTCCTAGACAGGATGCTTCTCATGCTCATATGACCGTTGCTCATAACAAAACTTTGAATAAGATCAAGGCTAGCACTACGCTTTGCATTCTACTTGCAGACGTGTGTCTCGATCTTTGGGTTCCCAAGTCATGTTTAACTAACTTGATATTGAGACACATCGTTCTTTTGTGCCTTGATTTTCAGGATCGCCGCGGAAGGAGGAAGGACACGTGGTTCGTCGACTTCGGGTGTTCACGCCACATGACTGGAGACTGAAAATGGTTTACCTCCTTCACGCGGTCGACAGGTGATGACTTCATCACCTTTGGAGATGACACACAAGGGCAGATTATGGGAACAGGATCGATCAAGATGAACAACAAGTTCACCCTCAAGGATGTTGCTCTTGTGGACAAGCTAAGGTATAATTTGCTTTCTGTCTCGCAGCTTCTTGATGATGGTTATGAGACTAGATTTAAGAAGAATGCTTGTCGTGTGCTTGATTCAGCTGGTGAGCTCGTTTTTGGGAATTCTCGAATTGGTTGGATTTTTGGAGCTGATTTTTCTGAATCTCTTGCTGGTTCTCTCACTTGTTTGATTGCATCGTTTTCTGAGTTCTGGCTTTGGCACCGTCGTTTGGGGCACATTGGATTTGATTATCTGACGCGAGTTAGCAACCTTGATCTCATGAGAGGTTTGCCCAAACTCAAAGCAGTCGAGAATGCTGTATGTGCGCCCTGTAGGTATGGCAAGCAAGCTGCCGCCTTACACCCATCATTGACTATGGTTATGACTGATGGACCGGGACAATTGCTTCACATGGATAGTGTTGGTCCTCCTCGGGTTCGATCAGTTGGTGGTAATTGGTATGTTCTTGTCATAGTCGATGATTTTTCGAGATATTCTTGGGTGTTCTTTCTTGCTGCGAAGGACGAGGCTTTTGATCATTTTCATGATCTTGTTCTTCGTTTAGCGTCTGAACTTCCTGGTGCTTTGAGAGCCATTTGCAGTGACAATGGCAGGGAGTTCAAGAATGCTTTTTGCCTCTTTTTGTTCTGAGCGCGGAATCGAGCATCAGTTCTCTTCTCCACACGTCCCTCAACAAAATGGCATTGTGGGAAGGAAGAACAAAACCCTAGTCGAGATGGCTAGGACGATGCTGGATGAGTATAGCACACCGAGGAGGTTTTGGGCTGAAGCTATTGCTACAGCTTGCCATATATCAAATCGGGTCTTCTTGAGACCATTTTTGGGTAAGACTTCTTATGAGCTTCGATTTGGTAGAAAACCCTTAGTTTCTCATTTTTGAGTTTTTGGAGCCAAGTGTTTCATTCTCAAAATAGGAAACCTAGATAAATTTGAGTCTCGCACTTGTGATGGTTTATTTTTAGGTTATCCTGCACATTCGAGGGGTTTTCGGGTTTTTAATGTTGAAACTAACACTGTTCAGGAGACATGCAATGTTACTTTTGGTGAGACTAGCCATGGAGCTAGATTCGATCTTTCAGGTGATTCACAGGTGACTGAGAGCATTTTTGTGGAAGAAGATGAGGACGATGATGATATTGGTTTTCCACCTGTTGCTACTGATGCTCCCATTCCAGCTCCAGAACCAGCTACGACTACTTCACCTTAAGTTGAGGCTCCTGCTGCATCTTTTTCATCAGCAGTACCTGCGAAGGTTGAAGAAATGTTGTCTCCCCCAGGCGCTCCACTTCACATTCAGCGGCATCATCCTCCGGATCAAATGATTGGTAATCTTCATGAGCGAGTCACTCGCTCCAGGTATCGTGATCTGAGTCTCTACTCCTATTCTGTATTTGTTGCTTCTTTTGAACCCTGCGATATATCACACGCATTATCTGATTCTTACTGGGTCAATGCCATGCATGAGGAGTTAGAGAATTTTGAGAGAAACAAGGTCTGGTACCTAGTAGAACCTCCTAGTGGTCATAATGTGATAGGAACCCGTTGGGTTTTCAAGAACAAACAAGGTGAGGATGGTTCTATAGTTAGAAACAAGGCTAGGTTGGTAGCTCGGGGTTTCACTCGAGGTTGAGGGTTAGTTTTGATGAGACCTTCGCTCTGTTGCTAGACTAGAAGCCATTCAAGATCTCGCTTGCATTTGTTTGCATCTAAAGGTTTTAGATGGTATCAAATGGATGTCAAGAGTGCATTTTGAATGGTTACATAGAGGAGGAAGTATATGTTAGGCAACCCCTAGGTTTTGAGAATCCTAAACACCCGAGCATGTTTTCAAGTGTCCAAAGCCTTGTATGGTCTTAAGCAAGCCCTAGAGCACAGTATGATAGACTTAAGACCTTCTTGCTTAAGAATAACTTTGAGATGGGTAAGGTAGACAAGACCTGTTCATTCTTAGGCATGGCAATGACTTCTGCTTATTGATTTATGTGGATGATATTATCTTGGTGGTTCTTCTCATGCTCTTGTTTCTAGTTTTTCTGAGACTATGTCCAAAGAATTTGAGATGATCATGATGGGAGAGTTCAATTATTTTCTGGGGCTTCAAATCAAACAATGCAAGGAAGGGACCTTCATCCATCAGACGAAGTACACCAAGGATCTGCTCAAGCGTTTGAGGCGGGTGTTGCAAGCCGATCGCCACTCCCATGGCGACTTATTGCTTTGGGTCGAGATGAGGCGGGAAGCCGTGGATCAGCGCGAGTGCATGACATGATTGGCTCCCTCATGCTTGCGACCTCGGACCGGACATTCACTTTGCCGTCTGCGTATGTGCCAGATTCCAGGCATCTCCAAGAACTTCCCATCGTCAAGCCGTCAAGCGCATTTTCAGGTACATTAAATCTACCCTCCAATATGGCATTTGGTATTCTTGTTCTTCTCTTTGTCCATTCGGGGTCTTGATTACGATTTTGCGGTCATCGGCTAGATAGGAAGAGCACTTCAGGCACTTGTCACTTCCTAGGCACCTCTCTTGTCTCTTGGTCTTCTAGGAAGCAGTCCTCTGTTGCACAATCCACTACTGAAGTTGAATATGTAGCTGCCGCTAGTTGCTGTATCCAAATCTTGTGGATGGTGTCCACTCTTAAAGACTATGGGTTAGCGTTTAATAGTGTTCCTCTTTTCTGTGATAACACTTCTACCATCAATATTGCTAAAAAACTATGTGCAACACTCTAGGACTAAGCACATTGATATTCACTATCACTTCCTTAGAGACCATGTAGAGAAGGGTGATATTGTGCTTCATTTCGTGGAGACTGATGCCCAGCTAGCAGACATTTTCACCAAACCCTTAGACCCAACAAGGTTTGCCACCTTGAGGAGCGAGTTAGGGGTCATTTACCCTTATGGGTTGGTTTGAGGGGGAGTTGAATCTTTTCTGATCTTACATTGTTCTTCTAAACTTTCCTTGTTCATTTGAATTTTTGATCCTTTCTTGATTTTTTTGATCTTTTTAGGCTTTTATGCATCTCATTGTATCATATTGCATTTATATGAAAAATCTCAAAAAGATGCATTGTAATATATGCTCTACTGCTCATCCTTTAATTTGATGAAGATTTGCTTATTACTCTTTTGAGCCTTAGTGTTTCAATTCTTGCTCACTACTGTGTCTAGTTCTTTGACTTGCTAGATTTATCATGTTTTTACATGTGTAGCAAAGTCTTTGCTAATTGAGCTAGAACTTAAAAACAACTTAAACTGAAAACTGCAATTTGTGGATCTTTTAGCTAGTTGCACGATTAGTGATCCTTTTGTGACACTGGCCCTGTCAAAATTGATTTGTTAGCTCTTGGATCTAGAATTGAGCATTTCTAGAGCTTCTTGTTCTCTTAAAGAATCTAAAATTGCTCTTGTGAACAATAAAAATGATGATCTCTTTTTGTGCAAAAAAACTGATCTCACCAATTCTTTCTCATGAGACGGCTTGCTATTGCACTAGGCATGAACTTAGGGGGAGTTTTGGATGACCTAGACCACTCTTTTAAGCTTTTCTGCTTGGGATAGTCGCGGCAAGGCTTGAGATCTAGCACATGGTTGAGAAAACAAATTCTCAAAATTGGTTGAAGCTTAGGAAGAGATTGTGGATGGCTCCTAGTCCAGGATTTTCTTTACTAAGATAGACCTTTTATCAACTTAAACTGAAACTTCTTGTGAAAATTGGGCTTTTGAGATAACTTGCGCAAAATGATTCAATTCAAAACTTTTTGTCTCTAAAATGGTCTTTGCTAGCTTCTGGATCTCGCAATGACATTCTGACAAGGCCATTATCACCTTAGGATCCCTGTTGTTGAACTTGCTAATTTTGAAGCTTTTGCTTAAAACTGTTAAAATTCATCGCTTCATTGAGCTCTTTAGCCTAGCTTTGTTATATATGTCTTACCATGATCTTGCTAGCGCTGTGAGGATTGATGTGTTTTGAGCAATCATTGAAATCTTAGCTTGTTCATTTGGGTAATCTCCAAAGCTTCTTTTACTAAAAATTTGAAAAAATACAAAAAAAAAAATGAAGCCACTCCATTGCATTTTAGGCATGCTCTTTCCTTGTTTCTTCCTTATTTCTGCATTTGTCATATTTGGATAAGAGGAAGGCGTGATTCCTTGATGAATCCATTGTCAAAGGGGGGGGGATAGCAAAAAATGTTCAAATAGAGCTATTTGGAGGAGAAGGGAGAAAACTGAAAATTTTCTACAAATCTGGTGGTCATAGTGAGGGGGAGTTATTCATTTGCATTCTTTTGGTCTTATTGTCATTTCTGAACTTGAATTGCAAATCTTGAAGCCTCACAATGATCTAAGGTCAAATAGAACAATTGTTCTTTCATATAGACCTTAAGTGAGATTTTTGTCACTTCTCTAGAAATTGAAGCTTTTGTGCTTTGTTTTGCTGTATCTCACTTGCCTATGCTATTCTGAAGCCAGCTTGGTCATTTTCATTGCTTTCTCTTGCTCATGGACCAAGTTGTGCCTTTGCGCGCAAACGTCGAGTACTTTCATTTTGAAACCTCAAACTTATATTTTCTGAGAAATTGCCAATGTGTTCATCAAGGGAGACTGTGGATATCATGGGAATATGCCCACGATCTTAGGATGATAAGACAATTGGCAATGACGTTGAGGTGTCTTGAAACAGCGTTTTTGGCGAGTGTCGACTCATCGGGCCTCTAGCGATCGGCCAAGCCATGCCACGGTTTGGTTGGGTGTTTTGGTTGTTGGCGGTCGGCCAAGCCCGCAGTGGCGGTCGGGCCAAACTCTTCTTGGCGGTCGAGACCGGCCACCTTAGGAACTTTGGATTTTGGAGTGAGCCAAAATAGAGGTGTAGGCAAGTGAGAGGTTCTTACGCACTAGGTCCCATAATTTTTGGAGCTTCGGTGAAAAGTTCTATTCATTTAAAATTTCGAAAGTTTGGTTCTAGGGAGAAATTTTGGCTAAGTCCCAAGCGGCTTTGACCGGTCAACAAGTGGCGGTCGGGCCGTGGTGGTCGAGCCGGCGAAGTGGTGGTCTGACCGGTTGTGGTCTGTTTCGTCATCCTTCGTGGCGGCGATGTGTTCTTGTTAGGTCAAGTTCACATTCATCAGTGCTTATGTGTTGCATGATGCATGTTTTGGCTAACGTGGGTCAAGTTATGAAGAACTTGTTCCCGGAATCGATTTCTTTGTCTATTGGTGTGCAAGTTGCTTGGTGGTCAATGACGGTCAACGGCGAGGATGATCGGGACTAGGCACAGAGAGCCGAGGTCGAGCGATCGAGAATGTCGGGTGGTCGAGGACTCAAGCGGTATGAATGGACAAAGGTAACCGAACGGGCGGTTCGGTGCGACTAGTTCGATCAAGCGGCGCGGGGGTCGGTGCAAGTGCCATGGTGGTTCGGTGGGAGCTGGATGGGAGAGACTTGCCGACATGATGAGAGCCGTTGATCAACCTACACGTGGCGAAACAGGCGATTGCTACACGAGAATTGGACTTGGTCTTTGGAGAAGAATCGAGAAGGGATATTTTGGTCATTGCACCCAAATACCGCCTTTGTGACCTTTGGGTAAACTGCGACGCAGGACGGTGCTTGGAGAAGCGGTTTAGGTCAAGCAAAGATGGAAATGACGCTTTGAGATGCGTGCGTGTGTTAACCTGTTTGTGTGTTAGGGTTTAACGGGTGCCCTAATAGAATATTCTCTAAATACTAGCCTCCACTATATATAGCCTTAAGTGCTAATTGCACTTGGGACGCTTGGCCATTTTAGAGAGACCCTATTGTGTCTTAGGGTTTTGGAGAGAAAGGAGAGCTAGGGTTTTAGAGAGCGGATTGATCTTGATGCTCACGTGGCGAGTCTTTGTCCTCCGATAGAGTGGCTGTAAACCTACATCAATCATAGATCAATCCATGCAAGATTTCAAAAAGATGAGTCTCTTTTCGTTCTTGCACTCTATTTTGTGATTTTGAGACTTTCCTTGATTCTCAGGTTTTTGCTTAGTTTTTCTTCCTGATCTTGCTTGCTGGGATATGTGAGAACCTATCTAAGATCATCTTGATCATCTATTACTCACAAGCAAGCTTTAGATCATGTTTTCGTTTTTGACTCGGTATTGAACCCTCCTTCACTAAAATGGATAAAGGTCAGAACTTTGGCAACGATATTCACGATCGCTGATTGGAATAGGTTTTTGACATCCTAAGAAAGGTATGTTTCAATTTTCGTGAAGTTTGGAGTCACGAATCAAAAGTTAGACCTTTTTGTGTTTTGAAAGCTCAGGCTAATTCCACTGTTCATCAGGCTGGAGGTCAGACCACCCATTTGAGAGGTCAGACCGCCCCATGGAGCGGTCAGACCGCTAGGTGAAGAGGTCGACCGCCCAACTCATTGTGAATTGAGTTTTGGTGTTTTGGTTGTTTTGCTTGAGGTTTGATTGGATTCAATGCAAGTCTTTATTTGTGCTTGTATCTTGATCTTCATAGCTTCGATAGCTATTGGAGTGAAAGTCTTATTGAATCCGATCTTTGCGAAAAAGATTTTGTGCTCCTATTCACCCCCTCTAGTTGCCTTTTCGGTCCAACATGAGGTATAAATGGTGAACTGTCCACGTTGAGTATTGTTAACAAGTCCTGCAAGTTGTAACTGATCTTTGAGCTGCACGCTTGCATCATCTGGACAACCATCTGTCGAGGAAGCAGAAAATAGAGGGAATCGTGAAGCAATACAGGAAACATGCGGGGTCTCACCAGCTTGTGGAGGCGCCTTGAGGCGTGTGAACTCTGGAGGTGTCTGTGGGTGCTCTGGAGTGGTAGACTCGAGGGCGCCCTCATGCATGACCCGAGGCGGAGAAGGCGCGCCAGGCTGAGGGCGGGTGGTGGGGGCGGATCCGGTGAAGGGTCTCCGGGTGCTCCATAGCCTGCTAACGCCAAGGGGCTGGAGGCGGTGCCGAAGGGGCTCCGAGCGTTCCGGGTCTACCAAC
Source organism: Phyllostachys edulis (assembly GCA_036346405.1). Taxonomy (NCBI): domain Eukaryota; kingdom Viridiplantae; phylum Streptophyta; class Magnoliopsida; order Poales; family Poaceae; genus Phyllostachys; species Phyllostachys edulis. The sequence goes on along the minus strand of CM070550.1, from coordinate 7,303,605 downwards.
GCCGAAGGTGCTTGAGGTGGCGCCGAAGGGTGCCCGGGACACTTTGGAGGTTGCTCGAGGCAACGCTAAAGGGGCTCGAGGTGACGCCGAATGTGCCCGGGATGGTCCAGAGGTTGCTGATGCCGGAGGTGTTGCTTCGTCTTGGGTGGTGGACTTGAGGCGCTCCGGGGTGGTGGCTGGCTGGGGCCTTCAGAGTCGGGCCAAAGGTGGAGATGGAGCAGGCGAAGGGTCGATGGAGGAGTTTTGCCGGAGCAGGCGCGGAGGCGAGGGGGCCCGAAGGGGCCCCGAGGTGGCTGGAGGGTGCTCCGCGCACGAATGATGTGAAGGCGGCGTGCTCGGCTTGAGGTGGCCAGCCCGCCAAGGGGATCGGGGGCGGAGCTCCGGTGTTCTTGGGAGCAGCGGTAGGAGAGGGCCCAAGGGGCCCCGAGGTGGCTGGAGGGTGCTCCACGCGCGAATGATGTGAAGTGGCCTTTCACTGAGGTGGCCGTCTTGCAGAAGGGGCTCAGGAGGCGGAGCTCCGGTGTTCTTGCATGCGTGAAGGCGAGGTCCCAGGTGACCGCGATGGGTGGCAGAATGGATGGTCTCCGGGTGGGTGTGCCTTGAGGTGGCGAGGGTTCCCGAGGTAACCATGAGAGCGCGAAGGATGGTCTCCGGGCGGGCGACACGAGGTGGGCGAGGGGGTCTCGAGGTGGCCGCGCCACCGAAGAAGGGGGGCTCCGGCGAGGTGAGGTCTCGAGCCGGGCGGCGCCGCATGGGGTGGAGTCTTGAGGCGCTCCAAGACGGCCGGGCGGCCATAGCGAGCACATCTGGTGGAGTCTGAGGGTCCTCGTCCAGAAGCGAAGGGTACTGAGGACTTGACCTTTTTTGGGTGTGGGGGCAGGCTTCGGGATGTGTTTTGGGGCTTGGCGAAGGTGTTTTCTGCGAAGGGGGTGGGGGGCTTGGTAGGTGTGGAGGTGTCTTCAGCTCCTCATGTTTGTAGCTTTTTGTTCGGTCCGCACAGACGATGCCAACTATCATAGCTAAAAGACTAGACAGTGGGTACGGAGGGTACCCCATACCCTTTGTCTTGGGAGAAGGACCGGAGAGGAGAAGCCAGAGACAAGCATGTATGTATGTATGTATGTATGTATGTATGTATGTATGTATGTATTGCCTTATGTGTGTAGAATGAGGCCCCCCCTGTTACATGCCCATAGGGCTTTACTTATAGGGGGCAAGAAGGGACATTTACCTTCTTGCCCCCATAGGCGGGAGAGAGAGAGGGCATTTTAGGTACATTTGCCTAACATGCACTATACAGACTAGATTTACATATGTACAATATCCCTGATGGCACACCGATATTCCCAACGATCCTAAGGTGCGGGGCACTCCTTGGTGCCCTGCTACGACAATTATAATTCCTAAAACAATAACTAAATCATCATCAGCATATATAGTAGGCATATTTGGAACTATAAACCGTAACATGATCATCAACTCAAATATATCTATCTCATATATATATATACACTAACAAGGCAAAGCCTAGAATAAGAACACTACTAACAGAAGTAGGCATCAACATCATCACATGATAAATATCTAGGAAGCAAGGTCTAGCCATATCAAATGATATCACCGAAACTTATAGAGAATCGCTCCGACGAAGGTCGCGATAGAGTCTGATGCGAAGAAGACGATGTGCAGAGGATGATGGAGAAGGAGGAAATCGTGAGCAGTCGCGCGAACGTTTCCCATAAACCTGATTCCCTCCAACCCGTGCAGGATTACGAGGGACGCCGGCTTCGGAGATACTGTTTTCCCTACGTCGGTGCACACCAAAGAAGGGATGGAGAAGCCGAGGTTGTGCAACATAGAGGAAGCAGGCAACAAGATGATATTGATTCTGATTTTGTTCTATTTCTGATAGGTTTCTCTTTGTTCTACTCTTTTGAGAGGAGAGATCTCTTATTCATATAGAGTCAGCCACAAGAAAGAAACTAAAGCAATAACTTTGTATTAAATGTAGTTAAAGTGCATCATAAAAGCCTCATTGAATCAGTGTATTTAGTTTTCAATTTCTAATTCGTATGCATGGTTTTGAGGTGCAAAAAGAAGTTGCAGTTCCACAACCAACCAGACACGAAATCGTCAGACCATTCACGCGCACGCCGTGTGCAGGCGGGCGATGGCATGGTGAGACAAGGCGAGCGAGCGAGCGTGCGCGTGTGTTCTTCTTCTGTTTGCTTCAACTAGGTAAGACCAACTCCACCTTATATATTGGTCTCCTCCCACCTAGACTAATAATATGATACTAAAATTTCAACCTTCCACCATACTTGAGTAGGCATTTGAGATTTTTCTAGGATTTAATTAGAATATTGAATTGGCCAAGCCCAAAAACTCCAACAATCCCCTACCAGATCCCGAAAGCACCACGAATTTGCCCATAATTCCAAAGTGTTGTTGATATACCAGTTTTTCAGTGGAGACCGGTTAAGGTTGAACATCCACCTATAACCTCAAGCTACACTCTTCCACAACTACATAATGGACTAAGCCTTGAATTGACAGTTTTGTGTGGACAAGTTTCATCTAAGGCCCTTGTTGCTACTTGGCCGCCGATAGGCTACTCCTCGGGTGGAGCATATAGGTCATATTTCTGTGTCTCTTTGTGAGCTTCTTAGAAATCACCCACATCTCATGGACTACGACCAACAGTCGGGCTCTTATAGGTGTGTTCTTACATGAATATCCTGTAGGACGGTATTTTGATGTTAAGCCTTAGAACACATTAAGAGAAAGTCATCCTGCCTTACAATAATTAGAGTATTGCATCTCCAACGGAGTGAGATATTGTAACATCCCAAAATTTTGGTCTGTTTTAAAGTTTCAAAAGAAAAAAGAACCATTTGAATTTTCTTGGTAAAGTTAAAAGCTTAATTGAAATTTTCAGAGTTCAAAAACAATTTAATGTGATTAATGTCAACATCAACTATTATCAAAACTATTTTATTTGGATCTTATGAGCTTGGATATATTTTCTAGAATTTTCTAGAATTTTTCTGAGTTCATTTGCTATTTTCTAAGTCTTATTTGGATTTTCAGCTGTTTTCTAAAAAGAAAAACTAATATTAAATCTCAGAATAGTGGCTGGCCCGAAACCCAGATCCTTTCTGCGACTGCTCTGTGTGGCCTTCCTTCACATCGGCCCATCTCCTTTCGGCCTGCGTTTTCATGCTGCCCGCTCCTCTCTCTCTCATGGCATGCGTGACCCCGATCCTGCCTTGCATCGCCTTGCCTTCGCTTCGCTCTGGCGCCTTGGCTGTTGTGGGCCCCCTCGGCCACGTCATCTTCGTCTTCTCCGCGGACTCTTGAGTCGAGTCGGCTTGCCATGCGGTGCCTCGCCGTCTCGGGCGCGAACTCCTCTCCGTGGCTACTTAAGGCGCGGCTGCGTCAAGCGACGCACCACCTCGCCTCCTCCGAAACCCTAGGCCACCCCTTGTCCTGCGCCGCCATTTCGACGAATCCAGCCTTGAAGCTTTCCTCGCGCAACCCGGCGAGCTCGTTCTTCGCCACCGGTCGATCAAGCCTCACTGCGCCTCCGTCGAGTTCGCAACGCAGCGAGGCTACCTCCGTGACCTTTGCTTCGCCGGAAGCTCGCCAGCGACCCGATTCCGTCGGACCGAGATCTCGCCGCCGCCTAATCCTCGCCACCGGACGCTGCGAAGGTCTCCAAGCACCCGTGAGCACACCGTCGAGTTCCCCGTCTTGCCCTCTACACCCACGTAGCACCCGCCGCCGTTGAGCCGCCGCCCGTTCGCCGATTCCGTCGAATGGCGCCACCACCTCACCGGCGTCCACGTCGAATCACGTCGGCCCGTGTCACCCCATTGCCCACGTGTCACCCACGTGTCGCCTCGTCGACATCTGCGTGCACCATCGAGTTTGACCATGGCAGGCTCGGTGAACTCGATCCCGTGAGCCATCTCTCTTCAAGTGGGTCCCATTTGTCGAGGATTTCCTTTTCCTTTTCTTTTCTTTCGGCGGAAAACCTTGACGTCGACCATCGTCATAATTCGGGATTTCAATAGGAAAATAATTCGGTTTAATCCATAAATCCCTTTTAGGGTTATTTCATGGATTTCAATCTTCCAAAGCCCATATCTTTTGCATCCGAACTCCAATTGAGTCCATTCAAATTCCTAAATTCATCTAAATTCAAGATATATCTATCTGAGATTTTTATTTAATTTTTGGAGGTTATTTGCTCTCTGTTATTTATTTATTTATTTTATTTGCTTGTTTGCGATTAGACGTTGATACTTCGGGAAGCTTTGAGCAAGGAGGAGTCTACCAAGATCAAGATCAATCTCAAGATTTATTTCAAGGCAAGCCGTAGTCCTTTGATCATATTGAACCTATGATTTCAAAAGTATATTATTTTGTACAATTGCATGCTATTTTTATACAAATTGTTTTGGGATTAGTTATTACCTATTGTTAGTATGTCTCCTTTGATTATTTGAATGCCACGAATCCTTTGTCACCTTAGCATGGGTAATTTTAGTTAGATATATTTATATTGCCAACATGGGTAGCGTATTAATGCTTAGTTCAGCTTAGATACGATGGGTTTATCATCACATGTGTCATAATGATTAATCTTGACTTAATGATATATGGAATCGTGGTGGTGAGCCACTCTTGTTAAAATTTATGGGTACCATGACGGGGTGAGTCATGGGTCTTGGTTAAACAAAATGGTTTTTGCTCGGGCGAGTGGTTGGTGGATAGTGGGGGTGCGGGTTTAGCACGGATTGGGTTTGTGGTAGTCTACTTTGGGTAACTTGTCAAGGACTTAATCTTGTCGCCATTGAGGCGGGCCTTAACAGTACAACCACAAGTCCGGTATGGGGCGGACTGGTGACTAATTAGCAATGTTTTAATTTGATTACGCTGCGGGAAGCGTGAGTTATGGGAAACGTATTCTCACAGCGCAAGAGGGGGCCCCGCGGTTGGAAAGACATTCGGTGTTGAAACCTTAGCGGCGAGAATCGGGTTAGAAGGAGCTTTGTAAAAGCCTTGTGATGATCACTTAAGTCGCACACCAAAGGAAGTGTGGTCAGACTCTTCGAGTTGATTAATCTCTTGTGGGTCAAGCTGTACAACCTCTGCAGAGTGTAAAACTATTCGAATAGCCATGTCCGCGGTTATGGACGTGCTCGGAGATTTCACACGAGAGATAGAGTATTTTATAAAATGAGTCGGAGTGTGGATAGGAAGTTCACTTGATGAATATAATGTTTGTTTGGTGAACATGTCATTCACTTGGTGGTTGTGTCGATTAGTGAATTGGGGATTCACTTATCTTTGGTTTGGTTGGGAAGTGAATGGGAAGTTCACTAGTCGTTTTTACAGAAATTGTTTAATTATTTATTATTGTTTTTAACTATGCATTTCAATCTATTTATTGTATTTATCGTAAATGCTGCCTTCTGCAAAAGAACCATACAGCTAACCTTGTCAAGCCATGCATGAATACTATTTGTATATATTTCCCTACGGTTTGCTGAGTACATTCAAAAGTACTCATGGCTTGTGCCCTCTGTTTAAATCAGCAGTTGAAGAATATCAAAGTTGCCCAAGAGTTCTTCGGAAGGAGGACTATGAAGGTTTTATTGGATTAGGATCGTTCTCCACTCGATTACTGTGGGCATGTTGATTAGCCATTTGAAGAGTTTTGTTCATTGCAAGAGTTTTATTTGTTTCTTTAGCCTGCGTGGCAAGTTAAATAGCGTTGACCATAAGGTCCAATTATTATTATTATTTGTTACTTTGAGATCTTTTTAGTTAAATCGAATAAATGGATGGTATTTCATCCTTTGTTTTACGTGTGAGCTAGCTCTTGATCTCAGGACTAGTTCGGAAAACACAGAGGGTTCTGAGATGTATTTTCGGTCCCGACAGATATAAAGTAAGAATGTACTCTATTGTTACCCAAATAGTTTGTTCTTCCCAAGGCCTATTTCACAGGATCACCGATCACATAGCTTTTGGGCTACCACTGTGTGTAACTCACATGGGTCTTGTTCCCATCTCCTTCGATGCAATTTCAATCACATTCTGTGATAGTCCCTTTGTAAAGGGATCTGCTAGATTTTTAGTTGTTGGATATAATCCACAACTATCACTCTGGAGTTTCTTAATTTTCTAACAGATTTCAACTGCCTTTTCACATGTTTTGAGGATTTCATATTATCCTTTACACTTGTCGCCTTGTTTGGTTATCACTGTATATAAGGATAGTTGGAATTGGTTTTTCAACCACCGGTAAATCCATCAAGAGTTCTTGCAGCCATTATGCCTTAACAGTGGCTGTGTCTAATGCTGTGAGTTCCGCCTCCATGGTTGACCTTGTCAGTATGATCGGTTTGCAAGACCTTCATGAGACGGAAGCACCGCCTAGAGTGAATACATATCCACTCGTAGCATTTATCTCATTAGCATAAAAAATCCAATTGGAATAACTATATCCCTCAAGTACACCAGGATACCCAGTATAGTGAATTCCCTAACTCATTGTACCTTTCAAATAGCGCATAACCCGCTCAAGTGCGCACCAATGATCATCTCCCGGATTAGCGGTAAACAGGCTCAATTTGCTTATGGCAAAAGAGATGTCAGGACGGGTAGCACTAGCCAAGTACATGAGTGAACCAATAATCTGAGAGTACCTTAATTGATCTTTTCATAGTTTTTGATTCTTTCGAAGTATTAGACTAGGATTATATGGTGTTGGAGAGAGCTTGCTTTCTCTATAGCCAAAATGAATCAAGACCTTTTCCACAAATGAGATTGCAACAAGGTAATCTCATTCTCATCCTTGATCAACTTGATGTTTAAAATAACATCAGCCTCTCCTAGATCTTTTATGTCAAAACTTTGGGATAAAAATGACTTAACCTCGTCAATCACATCAATGTTTGTCCCAAAGATAAGTATGTCATCAACATACAAACATAGTATTACTCCTTTACCCCCACCATAGTGGTAATATACATATTTATCGACTTCATTGACTACAAACCTCGCAGATGTCAAAGTGCTATCGAACTTCTCATGCCATTGCTTAGGTGCATGTTTGAGGCCGTACAAAGATTTCAATAACTTACAGACATTGTCCTCTTGTCCGGATAGTACAAATCCATCGGAATGATCCATGTAAATTTCCTCATCCAACTTCCTATTGAGGAAAATTGTCTTTATATCCATTTGATTGACAATAAGACCATGTGAGGCAACCAAAGATAGTAATACTTAAATAGTGGTTAATCTGGAAACATGTGAGTAAGTATCAAAGAAATTATCACCTTGTTTTTTAGTATAGCCACAAGTCGAGCCTTGTATTTTTCAATTGTACCATCAGGCCTAAGCTTCTTCTTGAACACCCACTTGCATCTAAATGGCTTGCAACTAAATGGGCGATCGGTGACTTCCCAAGTTCTGTTAGAGATAATGGAATCCATTTCACTATGAATCGCATCCTTCCAGTACTCTGCATTAGGATATGCATATGCCTTTGAAATAATTTAGGGAACATCATCCACATGGTACACAGTGAATTCATCACCGAAAGATTTTGTAATCCTTTGTTTCTTGCTCCTTCGAGGAGCTACAACATTTTCATCCTTCTCATGTACGTGTTCATGTGTGTGTTCAAAATACTCAATTGGAGCGGTAGGTTCAGAAGTTAAATTATTTGCTTGGCTAAAAGAGCTATGTGAATTCTTCATATGAAATATATTTTCAAAGAAAATAGCATCTTGAGATTCTATTATCATATTGATTAGCATATTAGATATCCTAGATTGAACTACTAGAAACCTATAGCATGTACTGTGATGAGTATATCCTAGACAGATATAGTCCACTGTTTTAGGTCTAAGATTGCGATTTTTAGTTATTGGAACATTGACTTTCGTCAGGCACCCCCCAAGTACGCAAATATAAAAGTGATGGTTTTCTCTCTTTCCAACCTTCGTACGGAGTTACCTCACTATTTTTAGTGGGGACTCTATTTAGGACAAGACACATGGTCAACACAGCCTCCCCCACCATGCCTTAGACATACCCGCGGTATCAAACATGGCATTCATCAATTCAGTCAATGTGCGGTTCTTTCTTTCGGCAACCCCATTGGATTGAGGTGAATAGGGAGATGTCTTTTCATGGATAATACCATGTTCTGCACAAAACTGATTGAATCCATTAGAAAAATACTCTCCACCACAATCGGACCTAATTCTTTTAATCTTTCTGTCTAATTGATTCTCAACCACTGTTTTATAAGTCTTAAAGTAGTCTAATATCTCATCCTTTGTTTTCAACAAATACACATAGCAGTATCTAGTGGCATCATCAATTAAAGTCATGAAATATCTTTTCCCTCCTTTTGTTAATATACTATTCATCTTACACAAGTCTGAATGTATGAGTTCTAATTTTTTCGAATTTCTTTCCACCACAGCCTTGTGAGGCTTTTGAGGTTGCTTCGGTTGCACACAAATTTGGTATTTTAGAACCTTTGACTGTGGAAAAGTTTGAAATTAAGTTTAAACTTGAAAGCCGAGACATACAACCAAAATTTATATGATATAGATGTGAGTACCACACATTGGCATCACCACCATTCGTTGAGTTATAAATATGGTTCACAACATTATTACAAAAATCTGAAAGGAAAAAATGGAACAAGCCTCCGCACTCATAGCCTTTTCCAATAAAGAGTCTAAATTTTGACACGACTACTTTATTCGACTCGAATACCAACTTGAACCCATCTCGACATAGAACGGAACCGTTGACGAGATTCTTATTTATTGTAGGGGCATGCTGCACGTTCTTCAAGCGCACGATCTTTTCCGAAGTGAACTTCAGATCTACAACGCCAACACCAAGAACAGAAGCATGTGACCCATTCCACATTAGGACGGAAGAACCTCGTGCAATCTGGTAAGAAGAAAACATAGATGCATAAGCGCATACATGAATAATATCCCCAGTGTCAATCCACTAATCAGTAGATTGACATGACGAAAAGACAATAGGTAAATTACCATACCTAGATGCTTCGATCTCGCCAATAATCACATTAGCAGACTTTTTCTGCCCTGGATGATTTTTCTTGCCCATCTGTTTGCGACATTTCTTGACCCAATGACCAGTTTCGCCCATACTTATCAATTATAGTCTAGTACCGGCCGGAATGGTTTAACATCTCATATCTGAAGCATCTAAACCAACCTGCAAGTAGCCTCGATCTCGTCACGATCCTCAATACCAACCATTCCGGTCATTAGTCATTATTCTGCAGATAAAAAAATCAAAATTGAAGTGACCAATTGTTTCAATCAGTTCGAAAGGCCGAGTCCAATACTACTCCTTTGGTAAGTGAAATTATGCTAGACTTTGGTAAAATGCATGGAATTATGAACTTATGTTGTATTATTTAACTAAGTACGACCTTTATATTTATAAAGTAATTGAATGATGTGTCATTTATATTCTATGGTTATGTATTTGAAGTGAGATTTCAAGTGAAATTATGTGCACATATATATATATATATATATATATATATATATATATATAATAATAATAATAATAATAATAATAATAATAAATCCAGCAGTGCATTTATTTAAATGGACCTAAGCAAGACGTATTCGTACCAAGAGGCAAACCAGAATGGCCTCAGGCATGGAATTTATAGCTATGGTTTCGCCACAAACAAAGTAAGTAATATCCTTCATATTTACTTTGTTCTTACTGTTGTTGATCCTTTTGAAGTTGGTGGTCGAAACAACCTTACCTTTCCCTTTGTCAACATGATGCATGATATTCGCTCTAGACTATCCCTCTTGCACCATTGGTATCACATCATTTGCCCAAGTCTTCTCTTCAACATCAAGACTAGTAACCAGATCCTCGACGGAAATATTTTGCCTCTTGTGTTTCATAGATGTGGCAAAATTCCTCTAAGTTAGAGGCAATTTGGCAATAATGCCCACAACCACAAGTTTGTCAGGCAATTGACAACTAAGGTCGGCGAGTTCTCTCACAATGAATTGTAGTTCATGAGCATGCTCGACTACATAACAGTTATAAACCATTTTGTAATCATGATATTGCTCCATAACATACAATTCATGTCCAACATCTGAGGTAGTGAACTTTTGTTCGAGTGCATGTCATAGATCCACAACATTCTTCATGTACATATACACATCACAAAGCTGGTTATACAACACGCTTAGAATGCACTTGACAAATATTGTCGTAGCTGTGTCGTACTCTGTTTATTGTGTGGCTGTAGGACCGAAAGGCGACTAGAGGGGGGTGAATAGACGCTTTCTGTATTTTTCACCTTGATCGAACTCAACACTACTTTCACTCCAATAGCTATAAAAGCTATGAAGATCGTATCTGAGCCTGTTGGATAACTTGTGTTGAAACCGATCAAACCGAAAGCAAAAGACCAAAAACAACTCACGGTGCGTCTTTGGCACAACAACAAAGATGATTGAATATGAGTGTATGTAAACCAAACTCAATAAGATGCAATTAAGTCAAGATGCTTGATAGATCACAAGCACTAATCCTACAAGTAGCCAAGAAGAAAAAACGCACTAAACCTTGGTCTCATACACAAGTCGAGTCTTATTCTGAAAGAAGAGCCATTGCATCATCAATACTCGACAAGAAACAAGAGCGCTACAAGCTCGCATTAACTCGGTGCTACCAATTTCAAGCCGAGCAAAAAAAAAAAACTAAAACAACAGCCGGCACTATTGAATCAATGAAGGATCGCCACCAAATTAAAAACAAGGACTCAATGTAGCTTTGCATTTCACAAATTGAATGGAATCCGAGAAAACAAACTTCTGACTCGGATACATCAAAACCGACAAGCTCGAGATTTTGCGGGCGACCACAGCACTACGCATCCAAATTAGCCGCCGATCCAACAAGCAAACAAAACCAGCGATTCTGCGGTAGCCTCGATTTGGTTTCTCCCGAAGCACCAAAGCGATAGCGAAATAACCAAGACTCAAAACAGGAGACGCAGGCAATAGAAAAATCAAAGAAACATCAAGCCGCACTGCTCTTCTAGGCATTCACAGAAAAATAAGAAAAGCTTCGGTCGCCAAACTTCAAGGATTGATGAAGAACATGCCGCAAACACACAGGACAAGCAAGGCGGTAAAAATCTCAAATAAGCACTTCGCCACACGGTATCTATTTGATAGCGGCAAGACGACTCCCATTGCGCAAGATGTAAGCAATGAAGACAAATCGGTTTTTCTATCGACCGAAAGCGAAGGAAATAATCTAAAACGACACACGCCTAGAGCAATCAATAGATCTAAAACAAAACGACAAACAACCAAGAGGATCGACCAAAAGCAATAGAGTCGGATCGATTTTCTGTATATACTAGGCGCAAGTCTGCCGAGGATCAATTTCTCTGACATCACAAGCGATTTGGTTTTCACACGGGCCAACAAGGCGGGAGGCAAAACACAAGATCTCTGAGACCCGGCTACATCTTTGCCGCCACTCAAAGACATCACGCGCATGCACAGATCGAGAATTTCAGGCAAAACACACGCAGACCAACTCCCATTTCAGCACACACACGCACAGAGACTCAATGAATTGCTACATAACCATGTAAACTTTCAGAGAAATGATTACACTAGAACTTGAGAACTCGAGTACACACCCATGAGCTCTAACCTACTCAATACACATCTTATCCGCTCACTAATGCTTGTACACACACTAAAGCTCTACTCTCGGCTCATCTCCAAAACACATCAGAGCTCTCCACTTCTCTTGAGACACCACCTAGGGACACGCACATGGTAGAAGAACTCATCTACACCCTTCCTCGGCTCATTCCCTCTACTACCTGAGACATGTCCTCAAGCAAAGAAATCAAGAATTGCAGTCCAAGCCTCACATGTTTGCTCCACACACAAATGAGGCAAAAGTCATGGTCAACATGACCCGAGTTTGGAGGAAAACCAAATTATCCTCTCATTGCTTGAGTCAAATCTCCAATTTGCCCTCAAGCGACTTCCTGAAGCTTCCAGATCCCAGATCTTGACCGTCTGGACCTCGACTCCTCCACGAGTCTAGTCCCGTCCGCTCGTCATCGCCCGTCGCATCCATCACGGGCGATTCCTGGTTCCTCGTCTCCGACTACATAACCACTTCAAGCCCTCGATCATCTTGGCATCTTTGACCGTGCGGACCTCGACACCTCCTGTGTCTAGTCCGGTCCTCTTCGCCTCACCATGACCTAGCTCAAGTCCTGCGGTCCACACGACAAACAAACCATCACATAGCACCGCACGAAACAACATAATCGGTAAAGGCACAAGTAAAGGTACTCTACCCTCGAATACGAAACAAACTCAAACTCACTAAACCGTCAGTCAATTACTCATCACAAACATGGGGACACCTCCACATGGTCTCTCGATGTGATCGAGGTCCTCAGACCTAGTATCACGACCCAAAATACATTCATAGCCGAGAGCCACAATTGGACCATTATGCGCATCTCTTGAAATTCACACCAGTGAATTTCTCCAGTTTCATTGCCTCGGCCAAACCAGTAATTACAAAGTGCTAATTAGGTTTTTGGATTGTTAGATATATGATGTGGTTGATTCAATTATTGTTTTAGGAATTATAATAATCACGAAAGCGCGCATCTACCTAACAATACCTAGCTTGCCCAATAAAAAGTCCATCAAATTTTGTTAGAGAAGGCAGGTACACTATGAAAGTTCTTGTGGCCCTATTTGGTTGCTTTATATAAGACTTGCTTGTGTTTTGCGAATTGCAACCTCAGTCCAAGTAAAGACCTAATTAACTGAATGTCAACATCTTATAACCTTTTCCATTGTTTGGATTGATTAATCACGATGGGCACCGCAAACCTTCATTCGATTCTAAAACCATATTGGCGCACTGACACTTGCTTAATTTTTCTGAGTTTCGTGAAATCGATTCAAGGGATTTTTATTTATCTATTTGCTTGTCTCATGCATGGGATAAATGTTATGTCAACCATCGGGATTTTGACATAACATATTTCTTTGGGCAACATATATATGCAAGCTCTAGTTTTGCATTCTAAAAAGAGTTAATTCCTTGTTTGCCATTGGAAGTTGATGAGCTCTCTAAAATGCCATCGAAAAATTGTTCATCCCTTGTATGCCACTTGTTCTCAACTTTAATCCCTTCTTTGCCACTCCGGTCAGTTGACCATGGATTTGACCGTTGACTTGGGCCTAAAAAGCGATTTTGCCCTAAGTATCTTTGAGATCTTTAGAGAATTGTTTGACATAGTAATATAGTTCCAAAAATTATGAAATTTTTAGAGGAAGTGTCTAACATAGTGTAGATTATTATTTAATTTTTATAGGGTTTTATTTTCAACATGTTTTTCTCTAAAATATTTCAATTTACAATGAAAATTTAAAGATTTTTAAAGAAAAACATGTTACAAATAAAACCCTATAAAAATTACATAATAATCTACACTATGTCAAAAACTTTTCATAAAAATTTCATAATTTTGGAACTATATTACTATGTTAAACAATTCCCTAAAGATCTCAAATAGCTAAATAATGCACTTAGGGCAAAATCGCCTTTTTCGGTCCAAGTCAATCGGTCAAATCCACGGTCAACTGACCGAGGGCAAAGAAGGGATTAAAGTTGAGAACGAGTGGCATACAAGGGATGAGCAATTTTTTCGATGACATTTTAGGGAGCTCGCCAACTTCCAATTGCAAATAAGGAATTAACTCTTCTAAAAACACCTATCTCTTCCTTTCATTTGAAATGCATCCCTGACTCTTCCTCTCATTCCTTTCAAGGCGCGTCGTTTGATCTGTGGAACTTGGACACAAAAGCAACGATCCGCGCACAATATCTTTTTCGTCATTGGTTGTTCTCTGACTCTGGCGCATTCAGTCCCTTCGTCTTCGCTATCGTTGAAAGCCATGCACAAGAGATTAGCAGTTTTATTAGCTCCGATAAGGCCATCTCCAATAGTATATTTATTGTCGTCTCTTAGCTATGTCATGTCAATAAAATCCTACATGGAGGAGAGAGGGGGAGGAGAGTGAGCACAGGTCGTCTCTTCCTGAAGAGACTGTCGTGCACGCGAAACAAGACATGATACATTAATCTACTCTAGTTGACATGTAGATCCGTTTCAAAGAAAAATTATAAAATATAAATGTTGGAGAGTGTGCTAGAAGCTATCTATTGGAGATGTTGTCTCTAAAGATGATGTAGCATATATTAGATACAATATCATCTCTAACTATTGGAGATGCCTTAACACGAGCAAGCTAGCTTGCGGTAAAGTCAGCAACACTGCAATGGTGTCGGCAGCAACTTGTAGGCTGGCATGGGTAGGCAGGTAGCATAGCAACAACGATATACATGCATGACAACATGGAAGGCGACAATGCAATGGTATGGAGTGGCAACCGGTAGGGGTGTCAACGGATTGAATACGAATTGAATAGTAGTCTTCCCGTATTTGTATTTTCTAAACGAATACGGATACGAATTTGAATATTGTCGAATACGAATACGAATCGAATGATGTAATGAATACGAATCGAATACCTACTCAATTTGGTCGGATTTGGATCTCCTCATAACTTACGTAATTGCAAGATATTTATGATATTTTATCCTCGTACATAGCACATCTAATCATTCTAGTTTATCTATAACGAATATGAATACGAATCGAATACCTACTCAATTCGGTCGGATTCGGATATCCTCATAAATTACGTAATTGCAAGATATTTATGATACTTTATCCTCATACATAGCACACCTAATCATTCTAGTTTATCCATTTCACCTAAAAACATGAATTCATATTAGACTAGAAATACACATCCAACTTGACGAGGATATAATAATTCTCATTTAATCATTTATCTATAATTCATATTATAGATAATAATGACATCATATAACTCTTAAGTATACCCCTTAATAGTCATAAGGGAGAAGCTGGAGGTCGTAAGTTTTTCTACGACCACCAAGTAGTCGTAAGTCCTCCTACGACTACCCCATAGTCGTAAGTCCTTCTACGACTATCCCATGATCGTAAGTCCTGCTACGATCAGTCTGTGGTCGTAAGATCTTCTTGACCACCACCGGTCGTAAGTTCTTCTCGATCGGTCCCTTGATCGATAGGGCTCACAGACATGTGAGCCTAGTCGATCAGGGAATCTTCTGTACCGTATCCAAGGATATGAGCAATCAATTACGCTGTTATTCTCTGGAATAATAGCATGATTTAGACTCCCTATTATGGTGATAACTGCCTAGTAACGTGGGAACGTTACTACTCCCACAATAACCTCCAGTAACAGCTCCACAATCTGGAACATTAAGGTGGCCTTTAGATTGAAGATATAACGGTGCGCTTCGAGAACTGTATAAAAGGCGGAATCATCAGGGCAATCGGGGAGATTCAGAAGCAAGAGGAGAGGCCAATTAGAGGCACAATACTCTAGTCTTTGGCTCGATCTTGTAATCCAGCATACTCAGTACATACACACAGGAGTAGGGTTGTTATTTTCCCGGGAGAAGGCCCGGACCTGTATAAAAATCCCCGTGTCTCTATCTCTCTGTGATTTTGAGCCTAGAGGAACCCCCGAATCAAGCAATCTTTACGTAAATTCGGTTCTAAAACACCGACACAACTAATTAGTCATGTTGTGATAAAATATGTATATTGTTTTATCAAATTCGAATACAAATAGTGCGGATTAAATAACATTTCAAATGGCAAAAGTCCATACCATATTTGTATCCATATTTTTTATGTGAATACAAATAGGGTATAAATTGTTAATCGGATGGAAAAATCTAACCATATTCGCTACCAACTATCAGACCCGGGAGTAACACCCCAAATCCTCTATGTATTCTACATTAGTCCCTGGAACAGTAGCTAGTGCACACAATAAACAAATATGGTAACATCCATAATTCGCATAACTTTATTAATAAATATTAGAGTTTATTACAAGAAAGGCTTACAAGCCAATAATAAAGAACACAACGGAAGACGAAGAAGTAGTAGAGCCCAGCAAATCTGCCACATGAAATCGACTGGGGTAGCAGCCTAGTCGTTGAAATCCTCAACACTGGCAATGTCCTTGTCCGAATAACATCTTATTAAGTAAGGGTGAGTACAAAAATATACTCCGCAAGTTACACCTATAACAGAGTTAATGCATGCATGAATATTATCAAAGGAAAGCTTATAGGGTTATTTGTGCAAAAGCAATATTTGATATTTTAAATACAATAACTAAATTCAAAAGCACAAATTTTACAATATCTAAAATTGGGTTTTAACAAAATTAATAAAGCTAGTATAGCCACTAACCTAACACTAACTTAAACACAGGTACCAACCCGGGGCTTCAACCCATAATTTTTTCTCATGGACACCCATCCATGTCATAAACTATCTTATAAAATATTTTGAAAACAAAATCAAAGTCTAACTTTGAGTGGCTTTGCTCAGCTTGTCCATGACCATAGACACGGCTATTCGAATAGTTTTACACTCTACAGAGGTTGTACAACTTTACCCACCAGAGACAATCATCTTATAATGTCTGCTTCACACACTTCCGTTGGTGTGCGACTACGTGATTATCACAATGCCTTTACAATGCTCTATGCCAATGTCATTACGCCCGCTAAGGTTTCACTTACACTAGGCTAACCACCCACCAGAAGCACCCTCTTATGCCAAGTGGGAATACTATCTAACCGACACCCACACATCATCATGACATAACTAGCAATGGGACATTGTAATTATTTAGCTTAGTCTGTCCCGCTCCAGACTTGTGGTACTATGGTAGAGCTTTGCAAGATACGGCTCGAAGACCGGTCCTTAACTAACTTGGGCGGCTTTCAATAAAACTCTGGTCTCGATCATAGAAATGAATCGATCCTGTGCATGGACTCGCACCATCCAAACATCCGTTTAGCCCAAGTCTAAACCAATGAATTTTATTTTATTTTTTTAAAAATCATTTATAAACTTCCATCACACACCAATGCCACGGATACAATCTAAACCACTTTTTTCTGCAAATTCCTTAATCAAATATTTCAGGTCTAAGCATAGCTAAGCTTAATTTTTTTCCAAAATGTTCTAGTTCATACTATTGTACCAACTAGAATTTATCTAAGGTGACAAGGTACGAATATTCCAATGTCAAAATTGGATATACAAATGTTTAGGGATTAACTACAATTTTAAGATATACATTTAAATTATATTGAATAGAAATAAGCATGCAATAATTACTTTAAACAAAATTTAAATAATTTAAAATATTGGGATCAAACATGATTAAAGGATGTAATTTGCCTTACTCAAATGCTTGTTAGTCTAACTTGTCAAATAACTCGGGTTCTCCGGAGTCGTCGAAATATATACACGAAAACGAGCCAAATTCAAATAAGCTTAGAAATTTAGAAATTTGAATCACTTGAATCGGAGCTCGTACGAAAGAGAACGGGTTCTCGGAAGATTCAAATTCACATGAAATGATATAAATGGATAAGTCTGAAAATTTGTTGCATTATTTTTCTAAAGAAAAATCAACTTATTGCATCAGCATGACGTTAGTGAGTGAATTCGATTTTCCAACCGAATTATTTTTGTTAAGGAAATCCGGAATAAGTCATTGACAGGTGGCCCTGGTCCATAGACTAGGTCCACGGGATTGCACCTTGGTCCACGGTGGACCAGGCACACGGGGTTGCGCGGCTTGCCACGTCGATTGCCCGACGGTGGCACACGGGGACCTATGGTTGCCAGCGCTACACGCTACGACGACCAGCGGCGAGGGCGAAAATGAAGAGAGGGGGGCACAGGGAACATGGTGCTCACCTTGGCGGCGGCTAGGCGCGCAAGGACGGCCGGCAGCGAGGACGAAGGTGGTGGAGCGGACAAGGCTCATGGTGGTGTGGTAGCTCCGGTGATGAGACGGTGAGCACGAGGTAGAACATGGAGAGGAGATGCCGATGGTGAGAATGATGGTGGTGAAGCTCCTTCGATGGCGGTTCAATCGGCGGCGAAGGCGCTTGCGACCGACGAGGGGAAAACGGCGATTGCGACGAGGAGGAAGGGTTAAGATGGACGAGCTTTGTGTGGATGGATGAGGAGGAAGAGTGGCACCCGGTGCTCCCTTTTATAGGGCAAAGGGGTGGCCAGGGAGGGAGATCACGTGCGGAGGTCAAACCGGAGCAGCGATGAGATTTGCGGTGTTAAGGCGTTTCTGGAAGAGGTTAATGGCTGGAATGGGTGCGGTGTGATGCGGGGAAGTGAATGTGCGTCGAATGCACGAGAAGTGGGGAGAAAATCGCGGTGTTCAGGAGCTTTGGTCGGGCGCTCATGGCGGTCGGGGGCGGAGGAAGAAGAAAGGAAGGAGGAAGATGGGGTGACCGGTGGGCCCGCATGGCGGTGAGAGGAGAGAGGAAGGAGGTCGGGTAGGCCGGTGGGAGGAGTGGGCCGGACGCGAAAAAGGGGAAATGGGCCGAGGAAGATGGGTTTCAGCCCAAAAGGAGATTTGGGGTTTTTAATTGATTTTTGATTTTCACAAAAGCAAGAAATCAAAAGGAGCTTTACAAAATAGCAAATAGAGTTCAAAAATTATGGAAAAATCATAGAAATTCTCTAAATTATTTTGAACATAATAAAATTATTTCTAACTTAAAGTTGGCTTTTATTTTTACACATAAATTATTTTTAATTTCTAAAAATTGGAAAATCTTTTTTTAAAATCTAGGAAATTAATTAAAATTTCTCTTTGACTTTAAAATTCTAGAAAAACTAAAATTTTTTTAAAACTCAGAAAATCAATAAAATAATAACTTTATTAATTATACTTTTGGTAATAGAAGTTTGGGATGTTACACCAACCGAATTCGGATGCAGGATAAAGCAGATAATTTGGATTCGATTGACACCCCTAGTGATCGGTAGGGATCCTTGGAGCAACATACATATTGATATTCCTTCATTGTCTGAAGTCTGAACTACTAGTGTGTTCTCTTAAGTTGCGAATGCTGACACTTTTATCTTTGATATGTAATACCTGATTGGGTGTAAACTTATATGTATTTTCTCATGGGTTTATGAGATAACGAGCCATCAAGGACTAAAGCAAGATTGAGTTAACACTACTACAAAAGAGGCTATACTGGACGCCTCATCACAGATAGTTCCTAGGAACCGTCTGTGTTGTAATTATCACAGACGATTTTACAAGCGTAACTGTCTATGTTACTAGCGATGGCTAGAACCGTCTACGAGACTTCATTATCACAGACGGTTTTAAATACAACCCATCTGTGATGTCTCCGAATGTTAAGAACCGTTTGTGAATCAACACAGACGGTTTTAAATACAAACCGTCTGTGATGTCTCCGAATATCATAGATGGTTTGTATTAAAAACTATCTGTGATAAGTATGCCCAAGTCTCTGATTTTACCATGACTTAAAATGCCAATCCTCTGTCGCTCCCCTGTCGTGGCAGCCAATCTTCTGTCACGCCCCTGTCGTGGCAGCCAATCCTCTGCCGTGCCCCTCCCGTGGCACCCAATCCTCTGCCGTGGTAGGGTTTGGTAGGGCCACAGCTTACCACGGCAGGGCTTGGTAGGGGTGCGGTAGAGGATGGGGTGCCATGACAGAGGCGTGACATATGATTGGCTGCCCAAATCCTATCACTGCAGGGGATTGGGTGCCACGGCAGGGGCACAACAAAGGATTGGCTGCCACGACAGGGGCACAGTAGAGGATGGGGTGCCATGACAGGGGCGTGACATAGGATTGGCTGTCCAAATCCTACCGCGACAGAGGATTGGGCGCCACGGCAGGGGCACGACAGAGGATTGGCTGCCACGACAGGGGCCCGACAGAGGATGGGGTGCCACGACAGGGGCACGGCATAGGATTGGCTACCCAAATCCTACCGTGACAGAGGATTGTGTGCCACAGCAGAGGATTGGCTACCACGACAGGGGCGCGATAGAGGATAGGGTGCTACAATAGGGGTGCGGCATAGGATTGGCTGCCCAAATCCTACAACGGCAGAGGATTGGGTGCCACGGCAGGGGCGCGGCAGAGGATGGGGTGCCACGATAGGGGCACGACATAGGATTGGCTACCCAAATCCTACCATGGCAGAGGATTGGGTGCCACGACAGGAGCGCGATAGAGGATTGGGTGCCACGGCAGGGGCACGGTAGAGGATTGACATTTCAAGCCGTGATACGAACCGTCTGTGATATGTCATCAAAGACGGTTTTTGTATGAAACCGTCTATGATTCGCAGCGCGGGAGTTCAAAAATTTTGAACGTGTGCGCGGGAGGCAAAATGTTTTGGCGCTGTCCTTATATATTATAGTAGAGTTGAGGCGGGACACGCTAGGGCGAGGCTCCCACGTGCTACGGTGGCTGCTCAGCTCGATGGAGGTGGAGGTCATCATGAGGAGCGAGCGGGGGTGCGCTGCGAACCAGCTACGGCGGGAGCTCGTCCTGGGTTCTATTGGTTTGATGTTTCATTTCTACCCCTGTTTCATGTAGGATGGCATTGTTTAAGTAGTTATTGGGTCATGCAATTGTGTTTGTTCATTCTTTAATTTTGTTGTTCGGGGATGATCAGGTTGGTGATATTTCTCGAACGGAATATGAGCTCTCTGATACGGATATCCTATATGCTGATGGGATAACATCCTCGGACGGGTTAGCATCTACAGAGTTCTCTTTCCCACAGCTGACTTTGAATGGATGGGGTGTCGATGAGCCTGATCCACAAGACACCTTGCTAAGGTTAGTTATTCTGTCACTCAGAGGTTTTTAACTTTTTAAGCATTTGTTGTGTGACCTTATCCTATTTTTTTTTAATAAGGATGATAATTCTGTGTATGTGAGTAAGCGTTAGTGTTCCCTCCTGATGTATGGGAGTGATGCCTTTTCCATGTATTTTCAACAGTCTCTGAAAATAGAAAGCTCACATATACATTTACTATCTTGTTCAGTCTAAAGATACCTTATATTTTATCTTCTAGGTTCAAGTTCTATATTAGGAACTCTGATGGTAACAACTATGAAACATGCAAAATCCGAATATTTTTTTTGTAATAGAAAAAACTATCACAGACGGTTCTGAACAAGAACCGTCTGTGATAGCCTTTTTTCATAGACGGTTTGAAAACCGTCTGTTATCACAGACACATAAATCCAAACAACTCAAAAACTGTCTATGATGACACTTTGTGTAGTAGTGTAAGAGAGTGTATCTTACGCGAATTCACTTTTCTATGGGAGAATATAAAGTTGCAAGTTGCAACCATAGATAGTCATCGCTGGCACTGCAAGCTGCGACGCTAACGTCCAACAGTGAAAGGGATCATTCTCAGCGAACGGTGGCTTAGATCATAGTAAGTGATAAGTTTGCATTCTCCATCTAGCTAGGCAATGCCTCAAATGTATTCGATCTGATCTTCCCTCTTTCGGGTTATAATTTGTTGTACGACAACCAATCAACATGGATTAGATATATAAAGATTTAATGAAATCTGAGCGAGCTTCCTCCTCCTCCAGTTCCTCCTCCTTGTTTTGCGTGTTTGAGAACATGGCACTACTATAGAAAAGGACTTCACAGACGGCTCAAAAACGTCATCACAGATGGTTTCGTGAGCCGTCTGAGTTTATGGGTCAGTAGTGATATGAGGTCATCACAAGCGGTTTTTGAACCATCTGTGATGCAAACTATCACAGACGGTTATTAACTCAGAACCATCTGTAATAGTTGACTATCACAGGCGGTTTGTAGATCAAACCGTCTGTCACTACTACAAAACAGGCTATATTGGACGCCTCATCATAGACGGTTCCTATGGAACCGTCTATGTTGTAATTATCACAGACAGTTTTTAGTAAGAATCGTCTGTAATATCTAGCGATGGCTAGAACTGTCTGGGATACATAATTATCACAGACGGTTCTTGTTAATAATCATGTGTGAATCATCATATACGGTTTTAAATACAAACGGTCTGTGATGTCTTCGAATATCACAGATGATTTGTATTTAAAACCATCTGTGAATTATCACAGATGGTTTTTATCATGAACCGTCTGTGATTATAATCATATCACAGACGGTTTTGCAGACAAAACCATCTCTGATACTTTGGTTGGGCGGGCAAATGAAAATTTGGACTTAATGGGCGGGCTGTCGAAACTCGTTTTATATTAAAAGCCACCCTTATCCACCACTCACCTACATCTCCTCCTCTGCCATCTCTCCTCTCCCCAACCCTAACCGAGTGCCGCCCCCTCGCCCTGACCTTGCGCCCCGACCTCCCCCGAGCTTGTCACTGCGGCCTCCTCCACCTCGCCCCAGCCTCGTCGTCACCAGCCTCCCCGACCTCGTAGCACATGGACTTCCCCGACATCGTCGCCCCCGGTCTACCACGACCTCGTCACCTCCGGCCTCCTCCACTTCGTTGCCCCGGCCTCCTCCACCTTGCCCCGGTCTCGTCATCACTGGCCTCCCCCAACCTTGTCGCCCCTGGCCTCCCTCGACATCATCGCCCCTGGCCTCCACCTCAAATCGCGCACTGTCCGGTAAAACAACTATAACTTTTGCATACGAACTCAGATTGCGACGTTCTCTAGCTCGTTGGAAAGCTAACGAAAAGGTCGTATGAACCCAGTTTTAAAGGCAAAAGCAACCACTGCTTGGAGATTTTATAGAGAAGAGATCAAGAATAGAGAAGAAGGGAGGAGGTGACGCGTGCTCGGGGGAGGGGAGGAGGCGCGGCGGGCTTGGGGGAGGAGGGCCGCTGGGTTCAGAAAAATAATTAATTAACCAAGATAACATATTAACATGTAATTTTGGTAATACAATTAACAAGGATAAAATGCTCAAAAGATAAGATAAGCAACCATATGAAAACAACATATTGCTCAGTTTTGAATGTTTATGGTTGCTTTCAGATGTAGAGTTGCACAAGATGTAATCTTGGCATTCTCGATACTTGCCAATATTCTTTATCAATTAAATGTGATAACAATAAATCAGACTGTTGAGCTCGAATAATGCTTCACTGGAATGTCAAGAAATAACTTCTAAAATAGCAGTTTTATACTTTCAGTCATCGCAAGGTCATTCAACTAACAGTGTGCAAAAATGGTCTATTATCATATTAGCCAATTAGTAACCAGTTAAATGAAAACTGAACAAAATCACTAATCTCAAATACTCGACAGAATCACTAATCTCAATAAACTGACAATGAGAAGTAATCCAAATAGCCCAAGTCTGATATTGCTATCACATCAGTTTCATGATATGACAATTATCCTCATCAAGCAGTTACCAGAGCCCGACACAATACCAAGTCTGATGTTTTTCCCCATTCAAACCACATCTCATGAACCAACATCATACATAGAGAACCCACCCATATCATCCCACTATCACAGAACACCCACCATAGCCCAAATCATTCATCACCCACATCACATAGCAAGGGGAGGGAAAGGGATAGAGAGTAAAGGGGAGTAGTTACCATAGTGCGACTGGCAACTAGGGCCGAGGTCGGTGGAGAGGTAGCTGGGGTCACGTATGCCGGGGGGAGAGGACAAAGAGGGGAAGGTAGATCTGGCGGCGGGGAGGTGGATTTGGCCTGGAGGAGGTCGATTGGACTGGCGGCGACAGCGTCACCGTAGTTGTGTCATGACGGTGACACTACACAAGACGCTCTTATTGTAAGAGTGTCTTGTGTAGTGAACAGTGGTGTCACAACCGGTGGCGACGGGAAGCAGGGCGTCGTCGGCGATGGGGTCAGGGAGAAGGCGCGACTTGGGGGCGGCCGTCGGGGAGGAGGCTTCGGGCGGCAGCGTCGAGGTCGGAGGCACTCCGGTGGGGAGGAGAACGGGCGAGAGTAAGGGCGCTGGGGAGTGACGAGTTAGGGCGCAAACCCTAGCGGGCTCCTACTAATAAAGGGATATCATAGACGATTCTATTATGGAACCATTAGTGATACTTATCACAGACGATTCTATAATAAAACCATTTGTGACATGGTTCCAATAAATAACTATTTTTTTTACTAGCATGGGGCGTGACATTTTCGGTGTTCTCCATACGTGCACTTAACTAATTAAAACGAGTCGTGGGTACATAACCACATGAGGTACCTACTTAGCAACAAATAAGTAAATTCTAAGGTAATAAATAGTAAAATTGAAGACAAAGGGATATGCTTTACCAAAGACCATCGACAATTCAGAAGTGGCAGGACGATAAAAATACAGTTTTTACATCACAAACGATAAAAAAGGATCAGCGATCCTATCTTAGCCTTCAAGTCTTCGTAAGCCTTCTCCTCGGCTTCAGTGGTGACGGGATCAGTGACAGTTTGATCAAATACCTCCACCTACTGTCTTACATGCTCCAATCGCGCTTGTAGCCGTTCGGACTTCATAACCAAGTACATGATAGCCCAGAAGCCATCAACCCTGGCGTCCTCTGTCTCGGTGAGGTCGACCCGCTCTCCTGCCATCCGGATGTCATCCTCGACTCTCTGGATTGCATCCTCGGTGGGGTCGAAGTAGTTCCAGAGGATGATCTCTATGATGAGGTTTACTCGCCGGATGCCAGAGACCCTCGCATTGGTCCATCAGAGAAGGAGCTCCAGTCGACCAATGATGGCCGCTATGGTCTCTAGTAGATCAGAGGGCCTAGAATGGATGGCATTGCGAACGGAAGGCTTGTCTGCAGCTTAGGCCAAGTTGCTACCAAAGAGGTGCAAGTAGACAACCACAATGTAGGCCAATACGACCGGTACGAGAGGAGACGTTGGCACTGGAGAGGAAGAAGAGGGGGAAGCCATTTCGACCAGAGCATGCAGTTTGAAGGAGGAGGTTTGTGAGAAATCTCTTTCGGAAGTAGGTGTCTATTTATAAATGTGGGAGCCGTAGCGACTGGCGCGGGAGACAAAGAGATACAATGGGAGCCGTAACGACCGGCGCGGGAAATGAAGAGATGACGTGGTGTGTTTAAACGAGCAATTGGATGACGTGGTATCTGTTTTTATTATCACAGACGGATTTAAGAACAAGCCGTCTATGATATTATTAAATATCACAGACGATTATTGTTCAGAACCGTCTGTGATACTTCACAGACGATTTTCAATATAAACCGTCTGTGATATTACCTCTTCACTGAGCGGTTTTAGCACGGCTTAGTAACACGATTTGTCTCTAAACCAAAACCGTCTACGATTGAATGTATCTGAGCGGTTTTAGTTAATAAATGCGTGATGCGGCGATCGATATTAGTTTTTAGTAGCTTGAAGTTCTAGTGGTAGGTAGCCGTTCGAGCCGCGGCCGTTTGATCGATTGACTCTTACAGTGGTGAGTTATAGGTGTGGTACGTTGATCGTCTAAATCACTCGGGAAAAAAAAGTCGAATTAACCGAGTCAACCTCAGGCTCACAGTGGAAGAAGAATGCACGCTCATGTGAAGCTAGTATTCGGTCGTCATCGTGTGTATCGAAAAATGTGTTCAGTTGTTCGACGATCAGTCTGCTTTGTATGGCCCCGAGAGCAAGCTGAATTAGGGCATCTTGTCTCCACTGTAGGAATCCGATTATTTTTTACTCTACAGATCCGGTTCCAGTTATAAATAAGACTCGCATTCTATATAAAAAAAAAACTACGGCTTTCTCACCACCCCCCCTCCATCCGTCCCCTTGTCCCTCTCGCCTTCTCGCCGCCCCTTCCCCGCCAACGTCGTTGCCGCTGCTTGCCTTTGCAACTGCCTCTACCCCCGCCACTAGCTCCTGCTACCGCCTCCTTCCCTCATTTTTTATGCCAGACGGAGGAGGAGGTGAGGACTTCAACAGCTAGCGGCGGATGCACCTGGAGGGAGGGATGGCGTAGACGGCCACCAACGTTGAGTAGTGGCGTGTGAAGGATTACGGGTAGGCTACAATAGTACAAAATAAAAAAAATCTAGGAACCTCCGCTAGTAATAGACCACGAGATTACCACTAGACGCGCCGACCCGTAGCGGAAGTAGAGTCAATGTAGCGAGTTGATGCAATCGTCGTCGTACTCACCGCACGTCATCTCCTCTGCTCCTAAGATCATCACGAGTTGCGGATCGTTCTAGTGCTGATGTTTCGCAACAACACCTCCAAGATATCCACACATACGGGGCAGTGACACTATGCGCTGGAGTGCTAGCGCCGGCGACGTGATATTGGATGAGGAAGGCACAGCTGTTAGGGTTTGAGAATTCCTCAAAAGAGGATCATCCCACCCCATGTCACCGCCTCTCTTTATATAGGCATCCATGATGGGTCTCGAACTTGAGGCCCATTAGGAACTCGTGGCCTACAAGAATTTAGATCATCATCCAAATCAAATCCTAGCCCTTTAAGTGTGCAACCCTATACTTTCATGCGTAATCGGTTGTGACTCGGAAACGAGTTTTCGACTACGATTCGTTAGTGGTGCCTAGTAGGACATAACGATTCCCGAACACACATATAATATATATTGGACGAACCTTAATGCAATATGATCTACGACTAGGTCCTTATCACTTACAACCAGCTCGTATCTAGTCACGACTAGTCCATAATCAGTTACAACCAGTTCGTAACTCCTTACGACTAGTTAATACTTAATTTTGACTAGTTCGTAACTCCTTACAACCAGTTAATACTTAATTACGACTAGTTCGTAACTCCTTACAACCAGTTAGTGATTATGTTCGAAAAGTCTACGATCAGCTCGTATCTCCATACGACCAGTTCGTGACTATGTTCGACCAGTCTACGACCAGTTCGTATCTCCATACGACCAGTTCGTGACTATGTTCGATCAGTCTGCGACCAGCTCGTATCTCCATACGAACCGAACGACATGCTTGTGTATTCTTTCTTTGTCTCACGACATCTGGTTGAACTCCAAGTGAGATAATTTGTCATTCATGAACTGTTCAATACTTTCTCGATCAAGTGTCGAATAACTTCATGCGGTCGACACTTTCACCACTAGTGGCATGGCCATGCACTTTCTTTATCTGACCACAACGAGGGGCCCAGATATATTTCTCCTGTTATGATAGGAGGGGCAAATCCCATATCTGATCAGTCACATTTCTCTACATGTTTCATAGCATACCCGATAGCTACCTTTATAATTACACAGTTACAAGTAGCGTTTGGCAACCCCTAAGAGTGTTATTATACATGTAGGAAACCATGCTAATATCAGGTCTAAGGATTATACATCATCATTGCTTGAGACCAACTGATAACACAAGAAATCATAATATTCTCAACAGTGTCTCAAGGTGGGTCAAACCAACACCATGTTCGATAACATGTGTCCATATTATTGGTTTGATATCTCTATATCTATGACCCGTGAAACATTGTCATTAACCAATACATATGCTAGTATATCCATATGTGCTCTCATATGTTTCCGACGAGGGAACGTTTAAGAATAATCATCGCAGAAATATAGAGTTTCACAATCAAGTCACATACTTGATAATAAATATTAACGATATTATTCTTGGAGTAAGATAACATATTATCCAATATTATGAACATAACGAAATATAATCATCTCTATGACTGCCTCTAGGACATATTTCCACCAGCCTCCCACTTGCAGTAGAGTCAATCATTTAAGTATCTAATACTGATAGGTTTTGTGTGGCCTCATGCTTTGGTTGTGTGAGAGGCTTTGTCAACGGATCAGCAACATTGAAATCCGTGTGAACTTTGCATATTTTCACATCTCCTCTATCCACCAATTCGCAAATAAGATGATAACGCCTTAGTATATGCTTGGACTTCTGATGGAATCTAGGCTCCTTCGCCTGCGCAATAGCTCCATTATTGTCACAATAGAGATCCATTGGGTTTGAGGCTCTCGGAACCATACTCAACTCAACAATGAAGTTCTTTATCCAAACACCTTCCTTCGCAGACTTGAAGGCGCAATGTACTCGACCTCAAATCAGAGAATCGAGAACCGCTCTTGCTTGGAACTTTTCTAGCTCACTGCTCCTCCATTCAAACTGAATACAAAACCAGATTGCGAACGATAATCATCTTTGTTGGTTTGGAAGTTTGCATCGGTGTAACCATTTACAACGAGCTCTTCATCACCGCCATAAACTAGGAACACATCCTTAGTCCTTCTCAAGTACTTTATAATGTTTTTTCACAGCTGTCCAGTGACCTTCACGAGGATCAGCTTGGTATTTACTTGTAACACTTAGAGCACATGATACATCTGGACGAGTACATATCATGGCACACATGGTAGATCCAATAGCTGAAGCATATGAAATACCATTCATACGGTCTCGCTCATCAGTTGTCGAAGGACACTGACTCTTGCTAAGACTTATACCATGTGATATAGGCAAGAACCCTTTCTTGGCATCCTGCATGTTGAACCGAATAAACACCTTGTCAATATTGGTACTTTGGCTTAATCCAATTAGCCTTCTTGATCTATCTCTATATATCTTTATCCCTAAGATATATGCTGCCTCTTCTAGGTCATTCATAGAAAAACTATTTTTTAATGATACCTTAACGGATTCTAGCATAGGAATGTCATTCCAATCAATAATATATCATCCACATATAAGATTAGAATTACAAGTGTGCTCCCACTAACCTTCATGTAAACACAAGGTTCTTCTTTGTTCTTGACGAAACCAAACCTTTTGATCTCCTCATCAAAACATAAATTCCAACTCCGAGATGCTTGCTTCAACCCATAAATGGATTTCTGAAATTTGCACACTTTACTAGCATTCTTTAGATTGACAAAACCATTAGGCTGTGTTTTGTACACATCCTCACTTAGGTTTCTATTAAGGAAAGCTATTTTGACATCCATTTGCTATATCTCATAGTCGAAATATGCAGCAATAGCTATAATGATCCGTACAAATTTAAGCATCGCTACTGGTGAGAAAGTCTCACTACTACAAAACCAGATATAGAAGACGCCTCATCACAGACGGTTCTTTTGGAATCGTTTGTGATATGTAACTATCACAGACGGTTTTTAAATAGAACCGTCCGTGATAATCTCAGTCATCACAGACAGTTATTGTTAAGAACCGCCTGTGAAGTATCACAGACGGTTCTATTTACAAAACGTCTGTGATGTCTCCGCATATCATAGACGGTTCAAAGAGTAAGGAAAAGTTTAAGCCATGGTAAAATCAGAGTCACAGACGGTTTTTAATACAAACCATCTGTGATGAGATACTTATCATAGATGGTTCGTATCAAAAACTGTCTGTGATTCGCAGCGCGGGAGTTCAAAAAATTTTGAACGCTTGCGCGAGAGGCAACATTTTTTGGGGCTGTGCTTATATATTTTCAGCTGGGACACGCTGGGGTGAGGCTAACTAGGAGTTCAAGCATATTTTCGTCGAGCCGCGTCATCTGCTCCATTTCTGGCTGCCGTCATCATTTTCCTTTGTCTCTCCCCGTCTGGTGAGTTATCCGCTAGATACTAATACTCGCCTCATGTTGCCTAGTTCTGCCTCAAGCTCACAGTTACTGTGAACCATGCTACTGGAAGGCCACCAGCACCGACAAGCCCATCACCCTCTCCTCCGACAAGAGATGATCGGCGTCAAGAAGGTGCTTGTGTTCTACAAGGCGCCACCAAGGGCACCAAGTCCAATCAATCATGCACGATCTTGCCTCATGGCGCCCTCACCTTCACCGTTGCCAACACCTACATCCCCATGAGGTTCAAGGCTGACTAATTTCTTCTTGTTGTTGTTGCATGTTTACTATCACGTACTCACCGCATCTGCATATATACAAACTTCTTCTCTCTCTTTTTCAATTGCGTGCGAGCGTGTAGCTGGACAAGTAATGAGGAAGCTGCTTAGTCCTCATGCAGGTTTGAGCGGCAGCAAGCAATCCAAATTTTTTTGCAATACAAAAAACTATCACAGGCGGTTATGAACAAGAACCGCTCAAAATAGACTATCCGACGGTTACGGACAAGAACCGCTCAGTGATAATTATTAATTATCACGCAGAGCGGTTCTTGTCGTAACCGCTCGTGATAGTCTATTTCCACAAACGGTTTGAAAACCGTCTGTGATGACCGTCTATTATCACAGACACATAAATACAGACGGTTCACAAAACCGTCTGTGATGATAGTTTAGAACCGTCTATGATGACGTTTTGTGTAGTAGTGTCTCGTCGTAGTCAACTTCTTGAACTTGTCGAAACTCTTTTGCGACTAGTCGAGCTTTATGAATATGAACATTTCTATCCATGTCAATCTTTTTCTTATAGATCCATTTGCAATTAATGGTTTTAACACCATCAAGTGGATTGACTAGGTTCCAAACCTGATTGTATCTCATGGAGTCTATCTCGGATTTCATGGCTCCAAGCCATTTATCAGAGTCTGGGTCCATCATCGCTTCCTCATAAGTCTTAGGCTCCTCATTATTCAATAATAATAAGTCATGCCCATACCTTATAGGTGATTGATGTGGCCTTTTAGGGGCTAATGCCTCATCTACAGGTTCAACAATATTTTGTTCATCCTGTAGAGGTTCAGTAGGAGTTAAAACACTTTCAGACGTTTCCCGAATTTCTTCGAGTTGCACTTTTCTCCTACTGACTTCTTTTGAAAGAAACTCTTTCTTCAAAAAGACACCATTTCGGGCAACAAAAATATTGTCTTCTTCTCGGTTGCAGAAATAATATCCTTTGGTTTCCTTAGGATATCCTATAAAGAAGCATTTATCTGACTTGGGTGTGAGTTTATCAGACGTCAAACGTTTAACATAGACATCACATCCACAAATCTTTAGAAAAGACAAAATAGGACTCTTCCCAGTCCATATCTCATATGATGTCTTATTTACTGATTTAGATGTTACCCTATTAAAAGTGAAAACGACAATTTCTAGAGTGTAACCCCAAAAAGACAATGGTAGATCCGATTGGCTCATCATCGACCGAACCATGTCTAACAAGGTCCGATTACGTCGACACCCCATTCTATTGTGGAATGCCCGGTGGTGTAAGCTGTGGAACAATTCCACATTCCTTAAAATAATCACCATATTCGTGGCTCAAAAATTCACGTCCATGATCAGATCATAAAGATTTGATTGTCTTGCCAAGTTGATTTTGTACCTTACTTTGGAACTCCTTGAACTTTTCAAGGGATTCCGACTTGTGCCTCATTAAATAGATATATCCATATCTACCAAAGTCATCAGTGAAAGTAATGAAGTACTAAAAACCACCTATAGCTGTCGTGCTCATTGGTCTACACACATCAGTATGTATGAGTGTCAGCAAGTCAGATACCTTCTCAGTTCGACCAATGAAAGGTGCCTTGGTCATCTTTTCAAGTAGACAAGATTCGCACGTTTCAAATGATTCCAAATCAAATGAGTTTAGAATTCCATCATCATGGTGCTTCTTCGTACGTTTCTCGCTTATGTGACCCAAACGACAGTGCCAAATAAAAGTAAAATTCCTATCATTAGGTTGAAGCCTCTTCATATTAATATTATAGACGGGTGCATCATCAAGATTTAAAATAAACAACCCATTCAAAACAGGAGTATAGCCATAAAACATTTCATTCAAAAATATAGAACAACCATTGTCCTTAATAATAAATTTATAACCCTCTGCCAACAAACATGAGGCAGAGATAATGTTTCTACTCATGGCTGGAACATAACAACAATTATTTAATTCCATAATAAATCCTAATGGCAAAAGTAATGGCGAATTCCCGAGGGCTAATGCAACAACCCTTACTTTATTCCCGACACAAAGATCCATTTCACCTCTTGCAACTCTCCTACTCCTTATTAGACTTTGCATCAAATTACAAATATGAGTAACCGATCCGGTATCAAATACCCAAGAGTTAACAGAAGAATCAGCAAAAAAAAAACATCTATAACATTAATGCCTGAAGTGAAAGTTTTAGTCCCCTCATTCTTTTTCGGATCAGCTAAGTATTTCTTGCAGTTCCTTTTCCAATGGCTCGTCTCTTTGCAGTAAAAGCATTCATTCTCTTGAATTGGGCCGGACTTAGTCTTGGGCTTAGACTTGTTAGTTTGGATCTCATCCGAAACTTTAGCCTTGCCTTTTTCTTTGACCCAAGTCTTAGCCTTCTTCTTGAAGCTTGTAGTCTTTTGCAGCATATCATCACATGATTGTTGCTTTTCTTAATGCTGCCCGCTGCAGTCTTGAGCATCATATGCAGTTCGGTGAGATTCTTGTCTAAGCCATTCATATGGAAGTTCAGAATGAACTACCCATAACTTGTAGGAAGCGAAGCAAGAATCAAATCGGTAGCCAACTCTTGGCTAAGAGAAAAACCAAGTTTTTCTAAGCTCTGTGTGTAACCAACCATCTTGATCACATATGGGCTCACTGGACTACCCTCACCTAGCTTACTCCCAAACAATTTCTTTGAGATCTCATATCTCTCAGTTCTTGCTTGTGTCTCAAACACGCCTTTGAGTGCCACAATCATATCGTAGGCCTCTATGTTCTCAAATTGCTTCTGAAGGTCCGAGTTCATGGCAGCAAGCATGAGACAGCTAACATCAAGGGACTCATCACATGTCTTTTTATAGGCGTTTTTAAGAGTAGCAGTAGCATTTTCAGCAGGCACACCTGAAATTGGTTCCTCTAGAACAATTTCCTTTTTATCCTGTCTAAGAACAATTCTTAGGTTGTGGGACCAGTCCACAAAATTTGTTCCATTCAACTTTTCCTTTTCAAGTATCGAACGTAAAGCAAAACTGGATGTAGGTACAACAGATGGTACCATGATCTACAACATAAAATATGCAAAACTAAGACATATGTTCAAGAAAAGTAACTTCTATTAAATAGTTTAATAAAGATACTCTCACTAAATACTATATCCCTCTTATGACATTTAGTGATTCAAGACCCACAATCAGTTAATCTACTAGTGAGCTTTGGCATCACTACTAGAAGATTAGTGAATTTGGTAAACAACTCTTTGCTAATCATATCTCTATATAACTCTTGCTGTTGGGCAGCATCTCTATGCTCTGGCACCCAACCCTATGCTCCAAGGTCCATAGCCGTTATGATGACCTTGTCAAGTTAAACCAATGCAATGCGTGTAAGTGTCTGACACAAACCCATCTAGTCAAGGAAATTAATGGCACTCTGCTTTAGCAAAACCTACAATTACAATACAAGACTTTTGATGGTGCAGCTAATTGGGAGGACATCAATTTAACTTAATATTATATGAGGGAATTTTACTTCTACCATGTTAAAGGCATTTAAAGCAACTAAATAACATGCAAAGAAATAAATGAACAAGAATATAAAGGCATTCACAGACAATCACATTGCATCGTGATATAGTATGACCCTTCCACATGGTGATCTCCATCGTCGTGCTTCCTGTTCGCCATGTCTCTAAGTGGCCAATTCCTCCAAGTACTCCCACTAAGCCATTACTCCTAATAGCACTAGTAATAAATTACAAGGAGTGAAGAAGCATCACAAGTCGACACCCAGTCATCATACAAATATAGACTGACCTTGAAACAAATAAGCATGACACGCAGGTCATGAACATTGCACACATGCATGCATCTCATACATCATGGGTCATACTATTCACAAAATCCTGAAAAACAAGTTAGGCATAGAATCACATTCTATTTTAACGGATGACGTGAACTAATAATACCAAATACCAAGGTCCTTTTGGCGCTTACGCTCATTTGGCGAGTGATCTTGAGTCATAGGGCGCGGCCCCTATTATGTAAGTATTTTTGGACTACGTAGATCCAATCTACTGTTCCGTCCATGTAAATCGCATTGGATTAATCACATTAACCCTTTTCGATCGCAAGTCTAATTCAATCAACCAAATTGATCTTCGCGTACTCTATGGATTTATGATCACTGTCCGCCCTGATGGCAGAAACCGACCGATAGAGGCAAGTCATGATACGACCATAAAAACACGATCACGGAATAACGATCATGAACCCATCTTGAGACCACCGCGCATGGACAATCATATCGACCATCGCCAAAAACAAGCTATCAGAACGACCAACAGAAAACAGAAATAGATCACATCTATGACTCCCACATATCATAATATGCATCTAATCCGAATCTAAAACTAGACGGGATGGCTCTGATACCATTGAAGGATTACGGGTAGGCTACGATAGCACAAAACAAAAAATTCTACCGTGCAACTAACGAACCTCCGCTAGTAATAGACCATGAGATTACCACTAGACGAGCCAACTCGTGGCAGAAGTAGAGTCGATGTAGCGAGTTAATGCAGTCATAGTCGTACTCGTCGCACGTCTTCTCCTCTTGCTCCTAAGATCTTCATGAGTTGTGGATCGTCCTAGTGCTGATGCTTCACAACAACACCTCCAAGATATCCACATATACGGGGCAGGGACACCACGCACTGGAGTGCTAGCGTCGGCTACATGGTATTGGATGAGGAAGGTGTGGCTATTAAGGTTTTAGGAATTCTTCAAAAGAGGATCATCCCATCCCATACCATCGCCCCTCTTTATATAGGCGTACATGATGGGTCTCGAACTTGAGGCCCATTAGGAACTCGTGGCCTACAAGAATTCGGATCGCCATCCAAATCAAATCCTAGCCCTTTAAATGTCTGACCTTATAGGTTCATGCGTAATCGGTTGTGACTCGGAAACTCTTTTCCGACCATGATTCATTAGCGGTATCTAGCAGGACATAATGATTCCCCAACACACATAGAATATATCGGACGAACCTTAATGCAATATGATCTATGACACTACTACAGAAAAAGCCTTCACAGACGGTTCAAAACGCCATCACGCGATAGCCGTGAGCCGTCGAGTTTATGGGTCAAGAATGACATAGGTCATCACGCGGTTTGCCAACCGCTTGTAATATATAATATCACGCATTTGGTTATTAACTCAAAACCTTTCGGATAGTCGACAATCACAGACGGTTTGTAGATGAAACTATCTGTGATAGTCAAAAATCACAGACGGTTTGTAGATGAAACCGTCTGTGATAGTGGACTATCATAGACGGTTTCATCTACAAACCGTCTGTGATATTCTTTTGCATTGCTAAATCTATTTCTGTTTATTGGCTAGCCTCAGGAAATGCTAGTCATGCCCTCTGAAACAAGCACATCCAATTCGCATTCATTTCAGAAGCACATCAAATTTGCATTCATTTCAAAAACAAGCACATCCAATTCACAAATCAATTAACTAAAATTAACCATTAATATACATTAATTTACACACATGTACCATTAAGTTCAATCTATCACAATCAAGTTCAATCTACACTGTGGAAACTCCCATCTGGATTTATGACCTGACTATTCAGGAATGACGCAAGGTGTGACAGACTTTTATGAGCTCGCTCTGTTCCAACGCAGTTTCAGCGATGGTCGCAACCTGTCGATAGGAAGATTAAATTCGTGCTTATATACATTGTTAAGTATATATGAAATAACTGTTGCAAGATTGACAAACCTGAGGATCATTGGTGATCGTGGAACCGATGAGTAGTTCTATGTTGTGGCAAACATAGTATCCACAGACGTTGCGGCCCGGCGGCTGCTGGTGGCGCTACAAAAATAGGATTGGTTAGTTCGAGAGGCATTACTACGAAGTGTTATATAGGATTAATGTGTACTAGCTAGCAAGTACCGGGAAAGTTAGATCGTGTTGCAGCCACCTTCCCCTGCAATTCCATCCTCTAGCATATAACACGTCGAACACCCTACGTGACTCCAAGAAGTTAGCCTTAGCCATTGCAAAGGAAGGAAAGACTACAATAGAGTTTCTATGGAGGAAATGTGTTTACCTGTTGATTAAATTTCGGATAACTATGAAGTTGTGAGTGAAACTCTTTAGGGAATCTAGGTATATTACCCATTTTCGTTTTGGTGTAATTACAACTAGAATCCAGTGGAAGCTACACAGGTATGTCAGCATGGTCATTAAACCTAAGTTCGTGTTGCTTATAAAGTACAAATCAACAAGTATAGCCAGTAGTGCAACACTTACTCCTGGTTGTAGGGAAAAAGTATGTATTCCTTGTTGCGACGAGCCAGGAAAAACTCTATAACGTAATTCTCGACGAATATTGCATTCACCTTGATGGTTTTCTCGGAGACCACATGTGGGTCGAGGAAACCTACCGTGAATTCCTTCTTTCGGCTTCAAACATCATGTATCTATATACAAAAGCAAGGAGTTATATATAACATTTATCGGTATTACACGAACATTGACCGTGATTGTACACACTTATAGTGTCCAGCATCGTATGAGTGAGACGTCGAGCTCGTTGAGGTTGAAGAGACAGAACAAGTCCTCGAAGGTCACCGTGAAGACACAGTCTTGATGCACGTGGTTAAAATGATCCTCCTTGAACTTGACAGTGACACCCGAGCGTCGTTGTTCAACCAGCTTGTTGGCCTGTTCCATGTACCATGTATGCAATGTCGTGCAAGCCAGTCCTAGGGTAGGGCTGTCTAACCTCTCGACCAACGGCTCGCCTAGCACGAATTTCCGGGCCAATGGCAAGAAGGGGATATCAGAACATGAGTCAACCGTCTTCGATTTGCTCTTGCTGCCTCGCTTTGTATAGGTCGACTTCACAAGAGTCGACTGAGTACGAGGTGTAGATGGATGTGATGCACCGACCCATGCCACGTCGGTGCAGGAAGCTTTGGTGTAGTCAGCTCCCGTGGACTTGATACCGTTGTAGGACATTCCCGTGAAGTTGACATCGGAGCAGGTAGCTCCAGGCAGATGTCCCCCTTGGGCCATTGGATGAATGTTCCAACGGCTTGCTCTAGAGTCATGACCTCGTCGTTTGGGGGAATATGCAGTGGGACGGCCTCGAAATTGGCACAAACACCGTCCACATTCACTTTTGCGAAACCCAGCGCTAGATTTTCACCGTGCACCAAAGCCCCGACACCGGATAGATACACCTAGCCCCAAGCAGCATCTAGGGCAACAGAGGCATATCTCACTTGGAGCTTGAACTTCATAGCCGCCTACATAACGATACAAAAATAGCTACTCCAACAGGCCTATCAATGGATCGAGCATTTCAGAGATAATAATTATTACCTGCATGTCATCGACAGGAAATATGTCGTCGCCTATTGGGGTAGGGTTAGACGCGCAGCTACTCGGAAGTTTGGGGGGGCTGGCTAGCACAGTAATGACAGGGGCTTGCAACTAATTTGAGATTTGCAATTCCCTAATCCTTTCCTCAAACCGTTGCGACACAACTCTGACGCGATCCTCGACCTCATCTCTGATGGATTCAGTGATCTCATCTTTGAGGGATTCACGAATCTCCGCTCGTAGCTTTGCATCGCGGTCGACTTTGGCTCTCTTCCTACTCCGGTACGATCCGGAGTCCGCTTGGAACCATTCTGCCCATGTAACATAAACACCAGCGCCTCTCGTGCGACCCGGATGCTCATTGTTTCCTAGGGTCATGAGAGTATATATCTCCCTCGTCACTGGAATGAGCCTTGGGAAGATTGTGCACTCGCACTCGCAATAGCTCGACATGTCATTTCACTTCCTATGAAGTTATAGAGTAATTACAAACTAGGTAGTTCGATATCTTACCAGGCGCTGGGACACTTCCTAGTCTGCGGGGTTTGGAAAGGAGACTTCCCCCGTAGGTAGGGTACGTAACCTCCCAACTAACCACTGTCGGGTGCGCACATTAGTGATATCGGGAAATGGCGGAGAGACATTCGAACGGCTTGCCTGCTGGTCCTGATCCCTCCATATCGGGATTTTACCCGCATACCCAGCCGTGCCGAAGTCGTGGGGTGCTTGTTTTTGCCCGAGGGCCGTGTGCGCCGTGACTTTCACTCCTAAATTCATCTGTCGTCTTCTTCGCCATAAACTCGGCCCAGGACTCTTCCAAGAATGGATACTTGTGGAAGGGCGTCAGATCCTTCTCCACGTAGTTCTTGACAAGCGTGTTCTTGAAGTTCTTCCACGCTTTACACGCATGTAGCAACGCGTGTCGTCGCACGGAGTCTAGGTGTTGTTCCGGGATCTCGAACGATTTGAGAATATCCGTCAGCAGCGCAGCTTTCAGTTCTTTCGGCAACTCCTTCCACGAATCATAGGTGACGTTGACCCGTTGCCGTGCAACTATTCCTACCATTCTCCGGAATGCGGACGCTGCTCGACGAGGATTGATAGGGGTCCTAGACTGATCGACCTCCGTGATGGTATATCGGCCCGCGGGTCTTTTCGACATTCCTCTTCTTCTACCGCGGTTGGATATTCCAGGGAATGGTGCATCATCAGACACATGAGGCGGCGATGACGAAGAATGAGCAGAAGACATCTTCACAAGAAATAGAAGTTCTGACACGCATAAACATATTATCATAAGATTCGATCTCTATGTATATGGGTATACACACCAATTAATAATAATTGGGATAATTGACATAGACATGTAAATCCTCCAAGTCATTTAAAAGGAATAATATGCTCAACACAAACATCATGTGAACAAATGAAATCAGCATAAAGCTAAGATTTAACATTTTGATATTGCTATCAAATGTAGAGTAAGCATTCCAATTAGAGCTCAAGTTCAAACCCGATTATCAAAACAATTTTAGTACAAGACTATTATGACATCACAGAGCATTCATCTCAAGCCCACCACACCACATTGCAATATATTCCAGTAGCAGTATCGATCAAAACAAATACCATATGAATAACTGACTAGAACAAATACAAATTCCTAAAACAGCATGACAGATTATTGATAGAAAGAGTGATGGAAAGGGGCATCGGGGTCGGCAACTCGGCATTGGTTACCTTTGGGCGCTGAGGAGAAGGACGAGCAGGAGCAAGATCGAGCAAGCGGCGGCGTCAAAGGGGAGGCGACTCCTGGGGGGGAGGAGGCGGTGGGCTCGGGAGGAGGCGCGGCGTGCTCGGGGGAGGAGGCGCGGGCGAGCCTGGGAGGAGGCGCGGCCGGGGAGGAGGAGGCGGCGAGGACTGCGGTCCGACGGACTCGGGAGGAGTCGTGCTGCTCTCGAGGAGGCGGCGCTGAGCGGCTCCTGGGAAGGAGGGGCCGAGGAGTTGAGAAACTTAATCGCTTTCAGCAGTGCGGGCAAACCCTAGAGTCCTAATATAAATAGGGATGGACATCACAGACGGTTCTAAAGTAGAACCGTCTGTGATATGTGATGTATCACAGACGGTTCTGACCAACAACTGTATGTGATATGTGATGTATCACAGATGGTTTTGACCAACAACCGTCTGTAATATATTGTATCACAGACGGTTTTTACCAAGGAAACGTCTATGATATAGAATCACAAACGTTTTGATCTACAAACCGTCTATGATATTATTTTGTATTGGTTAATCTAGTTCTGTTTATTGGCTAGCCTTAGGAAATGCTAGCCATGCCCTCTGAAACGAGCAGAAAACACAACAAGTACATGTATATACATCCAATTCACATTCATTTCAGAAACAATCACATCCATTTCACAGTACAAATCAATTAACTAAAATTAACCATTCATCAGAACGTACATATACACACATTGTTCAATTAATCTTTAAAAATTAGCCCTTCATGATGATCGACGCGTATGTAGCTAGTTTCGTCACGTTCTTCTTCCTCGACCCTTATGCCATTTTCGAAAGGAGGCAACTCGTCAAATTGATTGTATTCTTCCTCATCCACTACATTCTCAACTCCGACAATCTTCCTTTTTCCACGAAGAACTACATGGCGCTCAGATTTGCTTCTGCCTCGGTTACATAGAAGACTTGAACAACTTGGTTAGCCAAGACAAA
The DNA here is from genome assembly GCA_036346405.1 of Phyllostachys edulis. Taxonomy (NCBI): domain Eukaryota; kingdom Viridiplantae; phylum Streptophyta; class Magnoliopsida; order Poales; family Poaceae; genus Phyllostachys; species Phyllostachys edulis. The sequence goes on along the minus strand of CM070550.1, from coordinate 7,263,467 downwards.
TGGTTCGTCTTTGTATCCCACACGCTTGAGGTCCACGTAGTGACGCTGCACTTGTCGACCTTCACCGTGGGAGATGGACCCAACGGCACCAAATAGGGGATCTTGAAAAGCACGAGTCGAGCTCCCATATCTCCTCTATTTGCCCATAGTAGGCGCTCCTCACCCATCGGTCTTGAATGCATCTATGCGACACCGCTTTGATCGTTAGTGCTCTTTATATCCCGAGCTGCGTATAGAATGTGTACCCATTTATATCAGATCCTCACCATGTCACAATCAGTAAATGTTGGCCCTTTTGACAACCATGTCAAGATATCGCTGACGAGCTCCTAGCGAAGTCGCTCCTTCAACCATTGGTTGAATCGCATTGTGTTGTCTCGTGAACCACATCCGGACGCCGGATTCATTCTTTCAAGCACGTCCTTGTCCGGTCGATATACGGGACACTTCGCTTATGTGTTGTAAGACCGTGAAATGGGCTTGAGCATACACATCCATATCTCGAGTGATTGCTTTCCTTCCGATGGTCCCGATACCCTCGAGCCTCCCCTCATGGCGAGATCGAGGCACACCTATCGGTTCGACCTGAGCCATGTAATTGACACAAAACTCAATGACCTCTTCGGTTGCATAACCTTCAACGATGCTGCCCTCCGGCCGAGATCGATTCCGTACATAGGACTTGAGAATTCCTATGAACCTCTCGAACGGGTACATGTTACGTAGGAACACGGGCCCGCACATCTTTATCTCCCTCACAATGTGAACAATGAGATGGACCATGATATCGAACAACAACGGAGGGAAATACATCTCAAGATCACATAGAGTCGTCACCACCTCGTCCTGCGGGGCATCTAGTCCTTCGGGATCGATGACCTTCTGAGCAATTGTGTTAAAGAAATAACACAACCTCATGATTGTCTCTCGGACCTTGATCGACAAAATACTTCTAATTGTAATAGGGAGCATTTGTGTCATCAACACATGACAATCATGAGACTTCATGCCAATTAACTTTAAATCTTCCATCGAAACAAGTTTCTTCATGTTGGCGGAGTAGCCGGATGGAACTTTCACACCATGTAAGCACCAGCACAGTTCAGTTCTCTCGGCCTTGGACAGAGTGTAACAAGCAGGAAAGGTACGTCGCTTTATCGGTCTTTGTTGGTGCTAACTCAGTCCGATGTCCATATCAACCAAGTCAAGTCGCATGCGTTGACACCATCTTTTGTTTTGTCACAAATGTTCAAGAAGAGACCAATCAAGTCATCACGCACATTCTTCTCTCGTGCATGACGCCGATGCAATGGCGAACTTCTAGGTGCTCCCAATAAGGTAAGTCCCAAAATATTGATCTCTTCCTCCACATGTTCTTCTTACGGGTCCTCGATTTACATCCCTTTCCGAGCACAACATCTAAATCCTTAACCATAGCATAGACCTCTTTTACGCTTAAATGCCTTGAGCCGAATCGCCCACCTTCTCTCCGTCAATTGTTTCTCCATCTGCGGTATGGGTGAGCCCTCCAAGGAAGCTACGATGACGCATGTACACGGTTTTACGTGAGTGATTCAGCTACACACTCTCGGTATCATCTAAGTAGTGAGTCTGTGCTTTGGCCCTTTTTGTACTCGCTCGACAGATTAGTAAGGGCAGATAATCATTTATGGTGCGAGAACAACAAGGAACGTAAAGTGAAGTTCTCTCGCTTATACGCATCCCATAATTGCATTCTTCAATCCACGGTATTTTTAAATCTTCTATCAATGGTGATAGGTACACATCAATATCATTCCCAGGTTGCTTCGGCCCTTGGATAAGTATCAACAGCAAAATATACTTCCGCTTTATACACAACCAAGGAGGAAGGTTGTAGATACAGAGCGTCACGGGTCAAGTGCTATGTCGGCTGCTCATGTTACCGAAAGGATTCATTCCATCTGTACTCAATCCAAACCTTATATTCCTCGGTTCTGCACCGAAGTCTGCAAACCTCCTATCGATGTTTCTCCACTGGGTGGAATGAGCAGGGTGTCTTAGTTTTCCGTCATTCTTATGCTCTTCTGAGTGTCAATGCAGCAGTTTTGCATTCTTTGGGTTCGCAAAAAACCGCTTCAAACGGGGAATTACAGGAAGATACCATGCCACTTTAGCAGGAGGTCCTTTTTGTTGGAAATATGCCCTAGAGGAAATCATAGAGATGATTATATTTCATTATGTTCATGACATTGGATAATATGTTATCTTGTTCCTAGAATAATATTGTTAATATTGATTATCAAGTATGTGACTTGATTGTGAAACTCTATATTTCTGCGATGATTATTCTTAAACGTTCCTTGGTCAGAAACATATGAGGGCACATATGAATAGACTAGCATGTGTATTGGTTGATGACTATGCTTCACGAGTCATGGATATGGAGATATCAAACCAATAATATGGACACATGTTAGAAAACATGATGTTGGATTAGACCCACCTTGAGACACTATTGAGATTGTTATGATTCTATGTGTCGTTAGTTGGTCTCAAGCAATGATGATGTATAATCCTTAGACCTGAGATCAGCATGGTTTCCTACATGTGTAATAGCACTCTTAGGGGTTGCCAAACGCTACTCCGTGAATCGGGTAGTTATAAAGGTAGCTTTGGGTATGTTATAAAACGTCAGAGGAATGTGACCGGTCTGGATATGGATTTGCCCTCCTAACATAACAGAGAGATGTCTCGGCCCTCGTTGATCGGATAAAGAAAGTGCATGGCCATGCCACTAGTAGTCGAAGTGTTCGACCACGTAAAGTTATCGACACTCGATCGAGAAAGTATTGAACAATCCATGGATGACACCAAATCTCACCTGGAGTTCAACTAGACATCGTGAGGCAAAGGGAGTATACACGAGTAGGTCTCTTAGTTCAAACATTCTGATGATCGGTCATAGATCGTCGAATGTAATCACAGAGTGGTCGTAATCACAGTCGTGGAGTTACTGGTCGTCGTGACCACATACGAACTGGTCGTATAGAGATAGCACCTGGTCGTGAGTGATGAGGACCTAATCGTAGATCATATTGCATTAAGGTTCGTCCGATATAATTTGTGTGTATTCGGAAATCGATATGTTCTGCTAGGAGCCACTACGACTCGTGATCGGAAGGGTTTCCGAGTCACAACCGACACGCATGAACCTCTGGTCACACACTTAACGGTTGAACAAACCAAGACGAATACGATTCGTCAAACGTGTTCGGATAGAATCCGTCACAAGCACTATATAAGGAGATGCATGAGGCTGTTGGGAGGTACGCGAGAAAACACCACCAAAACCCTAGCTGCCATCTTCCTAAGAGCTTTGCTGTGCGACTTGGTGCTAGCACACCAGCGATATGGTTGTTCCTGCCCTGGACGTGTGGATACCGTAGAGGCGCTACTACGATTGTTGCGCTTGAGGACGATCCGCGATCTTCACGAGGAACTGCAGAGGTTGCTGGAGGAGACGATCGACTCGCGAGGACGCTGGATGATCGACTACGATCACCGCATCGACTTGCTAGACGTTTGACGATCGACTACGACCACTACATCGACGACCTCTATGTTGGACCAAGCTGCTCCAACCGTTCTTCCGCTGCTCTGCGCATCTGGTGGTAACGATCTATGATCATCTACTTGCTTGGCTTCCTGGTTTGCGTGGTAGAAAATTTTGTTTGTAGCTATCGTAGCCTACCCCGCGACCCAACACTTTCTTCACCTCGATTCCCTCGTCGTCATCTAAGTGATTCTTACGCTTGTATCGAGATGCGTTGCGCACCGGACATACATGCATGTTTGTATACTCATTACGGTAGAGGATACAGTCGTTCGGACATGCATGTATTCTTTCTACTTCTATTCCCAATGGACAAAGAACCTTCTTGGCTTTGTAGGTGGTTTTGGGCAACTCGTTTCCCTCTAGAAGCATGTCTGCTAAGAGATCTAACAGCCATGTGAAACTCTTGTCGGACCAACCGTTGCTTGCCTTCAATTTCAGCAGTTCAAGCACGGATGACAACCTTGTGTATTCTGGCTTGCAGCCTAGGAACAAAGGTTTCTCCAAGTCCTCCATCAAGCCCTGGAATTGAACATACTCCCTCTCATCACAGTTACCTTCTGCATCGCGAAGTATCTGATCTAGATTGTCATCGTGCAGCCTATCCGAATCGGAACCACAATCGACATCATCCGGTGGCATATTGATATCGTTGACTTCCTATATAATATGCTCTTCACTGTAACTGGTCCAATGTGTATAACCCTTTGTGAAACCCCTTCGAATCAAGTGTGCTTCGATCTACGCTCGGTTCTTAAACATCTCCAGATTCTCGTAGTCAATGCATGGACAGTACATATATTCCGCCCCCTTATTCAACATATCCTCCTCGGCAGCTCTTGTAAAAGCACACACGCCATTAATGTACTCTTCACTCACACGATTCTCAGCGTACATCCAGATTCGATCCATCACACGGTTCGTATTGAAAACCCTGGAAATAAATAAAAGGGTGACTTTGAAAGCGTATTTTCTGAGGCTTAATTACGCTTTCCAACAAAGAAAGCGTATTTTTCTCTGAACTAAAGGTGGCTTTTTTCATTTTTTTTATTTTTTCGGATTTTATTAACTTACATGTAGGCCCTACTTGTCAGTGACTCATTTTTATTTCATGATTTTATTTATAAAATCTATGGCGTCCCACATGTCATAGACTCGTTAGTTTATTAACTAAATGATTAAAAACAGTAGAATTTGAAGCTCAAATTGGGCTTAGGGTGACATCGCATTGCTAATAGTTGTGGCTCGGGGCCATAAGGTCGCCTGAGGCGAACCGATGGTGATGTCCCGTGGCGGCGCCATAGACTTCACTAGCGATTTCGGCGTAAACGCTTGAAACTACTCAAATTAAAGGATGCTTATACTCCAGTAGCTCACCTCGATCACAGGGAAGTTGTCAATGAAGTCGGGGAAGGTCCAAGGTGGCTGGTCGTTGATCGGTGAACAGAGGCGACGACAGCAAGCTCCTCGGCGACAATAGCTGAAATGGACCACACGAGCGGGCTCAGTGAGGTGAGGCGATACTCAAATCGGGCACGGAGTGGCGATGGACTCACCGGCTTGGAGATCTCCGTAGTTACCGCTAAGTCCGAGATGGAGATCAAGAAGACTCTGTTGGGGAGCTATATATGTACATCGCACCGCCTCGTGATGAGTTAATTATCTGTGAAGAGGTCATATCACGGATGGTTCATATTTAAAACCGTCTATGAAGAGGTCATATCACAGACGGTTCATATTTAAAATAAATGCAGTGAAGAGGTCATATCACGACGGTTCATATTAAAACCGTCGTGAAGTATCACACACGGTTACGATAAACCGCCTCGTGATATTGGGTAATATCACGAGCGGTTTTGTCGTAACCGCCTGTGATACTTCACGACGGTTTTAAAACATGAACCGTCGTGATATGACCTCTTCACATACGATTTTAGCGCCAGAGAATAACACGCATTTATGGGTAAACAAAACCGCTCGAGATTGTGTTTAATATAGACGGTTTCGATGAACCGTCTGTGATCAGGCGTCCAGTATTAGCATTTCTGTAGTAGTGTGACCAGGTCCTTATCACTTACGACCTGCTCGTATCTAGTCACGACCAGTCCATAATTAGTTACGACTAGTTCATAGTCTGTTTTACCGCTTAATACTTAATTACGACCAAACAGTATCTCCATACGACCAGATTCAGGACTATGTTCGACCGATCTCGACCACTCGTATCTCCATACGACCAATTCAGATCCGGGTCGAATCGAACGACTCTGGTTGTGTATTCTCCTTTGCCTCACGACATCCGGTTGAACTCTAGGTAAGATAATTTGTCATCCATGGACTGCTCAAGATTTCTCAATCAAGTGTCGAATAACTTCATGCGGTCGACACTTCGACCACTAGTGGCATGGCCATGCACTTTCTTTATCCGACCACAACGAGGGGTCCAGAGATATATCTCCTGTTATGATAGGAGGGATAAATCCCATATCCGACCAGTCACATTCCTCTGCATGTTTTGTAGCATACCCGAAAACTACCTTTATAACTACCCAGTTACGAGTAGTGTTTGGTAATCCCTAAGAGTGCTATTATACATGTAGGAAACCATGCTAATCTCGGGTCTAAGAATTATACATCATCATTGTTTGAGACCAACTGATGACACAAGAAATCATAACAATCTCAACAGTGTCTCAAGGTGGGTCAAACCAATACTATGTTCGATAACATGTGTCCATATTATTGGTTTGATATCTCTATATTTATGACCCATGAAATATAGTCATCAACCAATACATATGCTAGTCTATCCATATGTGTTCTCATATGTTTCCGACTAGGGAACGTTTAAGAATAATCATCGTAGAAATATAGAGTTTTACAATCAAGTCAAATACTTGATAATAAATATTAACGATATTATTCTTGGAACAAGATAATATATTATCCAATACTATGAACATAACGAAATATAATCATCTCCATGATTGTTTCTAGGGCTTATTTTCAACAGCGTGCAGCGACGATGGTGGGGCGAGGCAAAGGCATGAGGAATCTGGAGGGAATGATGGTGTCGAGGGCGCGATGGGCAGTGTTGGCGGAAGCAAGCAGCGGCGAGGATGACGGCGGCGGCGAATCATGAGCGGCGATGGTGACCTCGATTTGACAGCGATTGAGTCGAGCAACGGTGGCATGATGTGCAAAGATGGCAACGGGGCTGATAGGTGGGCACTCACAATTTGTTTATTCACTTGGTATCGACTCGTAAGTTGGGTTCGGTTCCAGAAAAAATTCCTTAGCATTGATGGTCCGGTGTATTGAATTGACTCAATCTCTTCTCTCTGCTTCTTTGAACTGGCTAAAACAACACATTGCGGATGGCTTATCAACAATTGTACCTTCAGTTCTGTGACCGCGAACGCTGACTTGTATCCATACATACGAGAGGCAATGACAAAAGTATAGGGGAACTCTTTGGCCCAACTAGCTCACCGCGTGGGGCTAGTCCAGGTAGGATGCACGCGTGCAATCCTCATACGGCTGGCCCATTAACTATAGTCGATGGGACAGAAATGTCTGCTCCTGTGCGGAACTCGATTTGATGGTAATTGCTACAATACGTGACAGTAATTCGTGTATAAGTTTTATTGCCAGTTTTTCGAGATACGATTACAAGAAGTGTATATGCTTGACAGTAAAATATAACGGTTAACATAGTAATTGTGTAAAAAAATCTTACTGATGAATCACATATATTTGTATTTTTTTATCGAGACATGTTCCCACTATCTCCTCTTGATGCACGATGTCCCATCCGACAGTAACTTGCAACATATATTACAGTAATTACATCGAACATATTTCTAGCATTATCATCATGTCACAACGGACTTTTGTGTGTATATCGGGCAAGGACCACGATCTCCCCCGCTCGAGACGTGACATGTCACGTCTGACAGTAATAAATGTACCACGTGCGATTTTTTGTGTGTGATAATAAGCCCACTGCCAATTATCACAAAACCCATAATACGATTTTACTGCGTTTGACATCTACTTTTACCTATACGTATACGAACATTTACTTTTTCAAACCAGACTACAACAGAACGTCCTGCACCCAATCCCTTTGGAGGTCTTGCAACGTTCATGCTCTTTCTCTAGCATGTAAAAGTCATGTTTCCCCTCTAGACTACAGCAGAACTCATTGATCGTCTTCCTACTCCTGTTCTTTCTGACCCTAAAACCAGCATATCGCACGTACCGACAGTAGAATTGATAAGCAACTCCCAGATTATCGAACCTCATGCAGACCTGGGGGTACCATATGGTCGGGAATGTCCTCGTCCTGACAACAACAATCTCAGTTAGCATAGTAATATCTAATGGAAAAGCTAGTAAACGATAGGTGCATAGAGCAGTAAAATAACAGGGACAAAAAACGATTTGGGGTACCTTTTTACCGCTGGTACTAGTGTTTCTGGGACTAATTTTACCTGCAAGTACCATCCGATTTGCAAGTTTTACTACCGATTCCGGGAGTGAACATTTTTTTACTGCCGATGTGGGCGACGCGCGATCATTTTTACTGTCGATTTTTACTGCAAATTACGTGATATGGAAGTTTTATTGCTGGTTTCAAGGATACCGAATCATTTACTGCCACTCCCAACGCGCTTGCTCTTGTTTTACCGCTGATCCAGTGTGGGAAGCGCGGGGGCTGGAGCGTTGCGCGTAGTGCGGAGGAGCGTAGGCTAGCGCGCCACACGCAGCGCGGCTTAGGCTACAGCCCACGCGTAAAATAAACTATTCAACGCGTAGACCCTAAATAGCGCTACCCTATACATGCATGCATACGTGGATGCGCGCGGTGATTATTGGCACGTTCTTAGTTGATTTAGGCCAGTTACTATAGCCTGACGACCATGCGTACGTAGGAACCTAAACGGACCCTGTACACTTAATCCAGCAAGTTCGTCGACCTAGCGATCGACCTAAAGAACAAGATTGGGGGCCAAGCTGGCAGGAAAAACGCACTGCAATTGACTCATCGATGCACCCGATTCGAACGTGTGTTTCTCTTTCTCATGGTCTCCGTTTATGTGCTCTCTGTTTTTCTCTCTTTCCTCCGATCCGTCCACCGGCAGATGTCCTTGGCCTTCCCAGTCGGGAAAAACACTACCACCGAGCGAGCAAGGACTAAATGCGAGTGGAACTCACTACTCTTTTCGCGTGAGAGAAGGCGAACTCACGGACGGTCGCAGTCGTTGGATCAAATGCAGGAACAGAGCACGTACGTTCATTCGCTCGATTTCCACATTGTAAGCCAACGCTAGCGTGCATAACATCCCAGCGTAAAACATATGGGTCATATCTCTTACTCTCCCGACTTGTTGAGCGATGGACTAGTGGTGTACAACGGTACAAGACTACAGGGTCTCGCGTACGAATACATCATCAATCGATCACCCCCCTGCCAGTTGTTATTCCCTTAGCTTGCAGCGAGTTCAAAGTTCTAACTTCACTGGAACGCGTCTTCAGGTACGTATCTGCGCAAACGTTCGTACTACAGTAGCTAGCAGCATTTACAGTGTTAGATATATACAAGTTGGGTACTGATGGATAGGGGTGGAAACGATCGGCGGCTCGAGCTAGGCTTGTTCAAGCTCGAATGAATAGTAGACTCGGTTCGGTTCAGAATCAAACTTGAGCTGGCGCCAAACAACTGGCGAGCTAGAAGCTTGCTCGAGGTGGCTCGCGAGGCTCGACGAAGGTGGCTCGGCTCAGCAGAAACAAAGCCAAAGGATGAAAGGGTGATATGTGGTGAAATGCAGCCGAACAGACCACATATCACAAGGGAGATCCAGAGATCCTTCTGGGAGAGGTTGATTGCGGGATTCAAGAGAAGATAAACAGGGCTTTCGTTAACGTCCATCAGCTGGATAATATAAAAACCTAAGTTACACAAAGAGACGAATAAATAATATATTTAGCAGATCTCAAAAGAATATCCCTGACAATAAGCAATTCTTCAACTATTGTAAAGTCAAAATCATGTTCTCCATTTCATTTGGCCACCGTAAACTTGACTAAAGCTCAACGTAGAGTTTGAGAACAGCTGTGCATAATCACAACAGAAGTAATATTTGTTGTTACTGGCCATGACATAAGCCATACACCATTTTGACATACAACATGATTAGAGCAAATATTTTACATCTATTGTTAACAGGATTCAGTTTCAAAGGTAGTGAAGGTTCACATATTTAGCATTGTAGATTGCAGCAGTTGTAGCCTTGATTTATATGCCTGATTCAGAACAAGTCGGTAGAGGATTTGAACAAAAGATCCAAACAAACTTATCTATGTACACAAATATCTCAAAGCAAATTCTTATAAGAAGCATAGCGGGAGTTACATTCTTTGGTTTATGGATAGCAATCAGTACCTACCATCTGCGCCACCACCCATTACAACACTCGAAAAGAGAATCCCCAACCTTCCCTAAGCACTAAGCGACTTTCTTCCCTCATTTTGCAAGGGAACACATAAAGTACAATGTCACACACTAAAACTACTGATGAACACTACTAATCAGATAAACAACAAAATTGCCCCCTTCTACCTCCCCTGTCGACATTACACCAAACACCCATTTTTTCCATAACAAGAGCAAACACCATGAGAAAGCAAGCGCGCTCGCTTGGCTAGCGCGGCGTCGTTCCGTGCGGCCCACCCAGGATCGAGTCCCTGACTCGGCACTGGGTGCTCACCCGGGTGTGTGTGTGTGTGTGTGCGTTGGGGTGCGTGCGTGCGTTGGGGTGGGGGGTGTGGGTGTGTGGGGTTCATTTGAGGACCGAACTGGGGCTCAGCTGGCAAAAATGAGGAGAACTATAGGCTCTCAGCCTGTCACAGTTTGAGCACTAACTCCTGTGGTACCTCGCGAGATTGGTGCTTTCTTCTTAAACACGGACCGGATGGGGAAAACCCGGCATTCAAAAAAAAAGAGCAAACACCATGCAGTATGCACATTGTCAAAGTCTCAAAGATTAGGCACTTGAACAAAAGAACAAAAGGGCTATGCGGTGGATGGGGCGGTGATGTAGAGGACAGGGGAATCATGGGGTGAGCGGCGTGGTGGATGGGGTGAGCGACGCGGTGGATAGGGCGGCGACGCAGAGGACGGGGGGAGCATGGGGCGGGGTGGAGCACTGGGCCAGGGTGGAGGATGAGGGAAGCATGGGGCCAGGGGAGGGCAGGGCGCGGCGACGCAGTGGACGGGGCGGCAACGCGGAGGACAAGGGGAAGCACGGGGCTAGGGGGAGGACGAGGGGAGCATGGGGCCAGGGGAGAGGACGGGGGGAGCACACGGCCAGGGCCTAGGGGAGGACGGGTGTGGTGGCGCGGTGGACGGGGCGGGAGAGGAAGGGGATCAGGATGGGGAAATGGGGATCGGGAGTTAGGGTTAGGTTAGTGGCCTGGCTGGGTTGGGCCTGGGGTGCGACGTCGAGCAGGCACGAATCAAATAAGGCTCGCGAGCGGCTCGATTTTTTTGCTACCTGGACATGGGGCTCGACTCAGCTCGAAAATTCATGAGCCCAAGCTGAGCCCGTTCATTTTCCTAGCCCTACTGATGGATCATCACTCAAGACAGAAAATACTTATAAGAAGTTAAAACCTAGCTTATACTAAGCATGTTTGGACCGGGTGGCACAGGGATTTAGGGTCTATTTGGTTTATACACTAACGTTGACAAAGTTTGCTACAATTTTTTTTTTCCCAAACCTGCCTAAGGTCAGGTCATCAAAATCCGCGCCACACATGGGCTAACAAAAGTGAATATTGCTATACTTTTTTTTAGTCTTTGACGCTTGAGACCCAGATAACAAAAAAGAAATCTTGCTACAAGTGTGAATATAAACTAAACGGACGCATAACTTGATCAAACTTGTCTAACTCAATGTGTGGCAAAATATGATAATATTTGGCTACGAACCAAACAGATCATTCCGATAGCTGTTCGATGGATTGATGCGTCCTAAAGTAGCACCCTAGTGACAGTGAACGAAAGCACGCTAGGTTAATTGTTCCATCTCTGCCTATACGGACTTCAGGGTGATCTAGTGGAATCGTGAGCAGTTTCCTTCAAGGCAACCGTGTGTTGTGTATTTTGGCACGAGGCAAAGGCAAGTAACTGCAGTGCGCGCGTGTGACTCTCTCAAGCTTGCTCAGCTGGTGCGTGCGTCTGGTGAACATGCGTGGATCGAGTCCGGTCCAGACCAGAACATGATTGATCGATCCGATGTCTGTGTAAGCTTAGCATCAAGGTTTGGTTGCCTCGTTGTAAAACACAAGAGCTTACAGCGACGCAGCTTGCGAGCTGCTCCTCTCCGGCCCTCGACGACGTCGTTGTCACGGTCACCACCGAATTAACGAGAGACCTGCGTGTGTTTCCAGTTCGTTCGTTGCGACCCCTTAGCCTGTTTACCCAATCTCCTACATCGACCAAAATTGCATCAAGCTGCTGTTTGCCTTGCCGCTAAATGTTCTTCTGCAGCGACTGGTGACGAGTGAAACGAGGGCGAGGAGAAGCAGCAGAAATACCCCACGCCACATATGCGACGCCGATGATGAGATGCATCGAAGACTACAAGCCTATATAAGTCAAGAAAGTAGTAGTGTTACTTTTGCTCCCAGCCACTCGCCTTCGCCTGCGATCGATGTTCCATGCCGTTCTAGCACAAAACCGACTGCGAAAACACAAGCTTTACACCGCTCGCAACTCGCAAATCAACCCCCTTGAATTGGGATGAACTCGTTACGAATGAGCGCTCGGTTCACCTGTACCATCGCCAGCAATGTGCTGGAGCGGTTGTTTTGGCCTTGATTGCTAGCTAGCTCCTCAAGAACACTCCAATTCCAGGCAAAGATGTACATGTTCATATCGACACAGAGAAGCAGTAGTTGTGTGAGCAGATTCTGCTCTGTGACTGTTGGATTTGAGATGCTAAAATGAATTGAGTAAGGATAAAGATGGGGATGCTCCGGTGAGTGGCGGAGCTAGAAATTAGATGATGGAGGTGCACACTTCACACTCACAATTTTATTGTTTGTATAATGATTTTTTTTTAGATAATAGAAGAAATAAAACATAGGTTTTAAATTTGTCAAAAGCACAGTTTAAATAGTTCAAATAAGGTATTGCATGAATAGAAAATAACAAAATATGCAACTATGCAAATAAAATTATAGTACTACTTTACACGTTTTCATACCTTGAAAATGTTTCATTACATCATCTTCACTGACTTTCAAAAAAATTTATCTCTCGATAAATGTGACTAAACAATCATTCAAAAATTGATCGTTCATACTATTTCTCAACTCGTTCTTCGAAAGACTCACATAAGTATGAAGTGATGCAAATATAAACTTAAGCTCACTTGCTTTATGAACATATAGCTAGTAAACATACACATTAATCTCAAAGAAATATAAATCGAGAACCCGCACTTTCTGTCTTCCGCAGTTCTGCACTTTTGCTTAGCTCGACTGGCGTGTCTGGCGACTGCTCCCGCCTCCTGGGCTTCACACTTTCATAGCATTGTGCAGCCCTACAAGTTCAAGGACACGTTATGACATTAGCTAGGCTAATTATGAAAATCAGCAATTCACAGCTCAAAGCCTCAAAAGCAACTCACAGCTCAAAGCTGTACAAGTTCAAGTCAGATGGCAGACCATATGGTCCATGTCTACCAAGACAACAACCACTACTCGTCTTAGTCGTCTACAGTCTACTCAGTACTACTGCTCCCATACTCCAAGTCTCCAACTCACAGAAAGCTACTCACAACTCAAAGCCTCAAATGAATTATTATTATTATTATTTAACCTTTTTTAAATTTTATTTTAAAGTTAACCTCCTGCGAACTTTATTTACAATTCTGACCTCTTTGGTCACGCCACCACCTATGGTATGACCAAACAACATCATCACGCCAAATTTCGTGATCTGGCAATCTCTTGTCACGCCACCACCCGTGGCGTGATAGTGTTGTTTGGTCATGCCACAACCAGTGACGTGACAAAAAGTACTATTTTGGAAACTTATCCTGGCGCGTGACAGTATTGTTTTGTCACGTCAAAGGTGGTGGCGTGACCAAAGAGGTCAGAATTGAAAATAAAGTACGCGGGAGATTAACTTTAAAATAAAATTTAAAAAAGGTTAAATAATAAAAAAAGTTCACCTCAAAGCAACTCACCTGCAGACCTACTTCACCAATCACCAGCACCAAGCACGGGCCCGGCCCCATCCCGACGCAGCGTCCCCCGTCCCCGGCGTCCTGGCTTTGGGGTCTCGACTCCCGAGTCCGGAGTCGCACCGCCGATCGGCGGTTGCTGCTTCACTGCCGCCAGCCGCCTCCCTCCGTCGCGTCGCCGCCACTGCTGCCTCCGCGCCGCCTTCCTTCTTCGTCCTCGCGGCTCGCGTTGGGGAATTGGGGAGGATTGAGGATAGATTAGGGTTGGGGATGACTGGAGGAGAGGATTGGTCCAATTGGCGATTGGAGACTTGGAGTGGTGTATTCGGCTGGCTGTGGGCCTTCGGTGGTGGCCTGGTGGGCTGGGGCGCTTATTCACTGAGAAAGTACCAGAAAGGCAGAAACATAGTCCACTTATTCACTGAAATCTGAGCTTTGAAGAGTGACTGACTGACTAAGTGGAGAACTGATAAACTGATCCCTACTGTTTCTTCCGATTTTTGGGGGTGCTGGTGTATACCCGGCACATCTGCTGGCTCCGCCCTCCAGTAGAACCTAGAGAAGCATGGAACGGTCAACTTTAGGTTAACTAGTGCTCTCTGCGCTAGCAGCCAACTCCCCATCATGTACTGAAAGAATCAGCCTTTCATGGTTACATGTGTAAGTGATTTGTGCAAAGTTGATGAAATCACTCCATGGCGATAGTTAAGCTTCCATTCCATGCATGGCGTGTGCGGCGCAGCTGAGCTAGATGATGATACACCTGTACAGCCCTACCAAGAACACTGAACACCGCATATCCATCCTCTTGTTGTGTACAGCAAATGCCACTGTGTCGCTGTTCGTCATTCTTGTTCCTGATCTGATGCCCAAAAACTCTCAGGATGCATATGTTTGATGTTTCAGCTATCCATGGGATGAGTTCTTGAGTTTCTATATGACCTCCCATTCCAGGGCGCTCTCAGCCTCAGGATGAACCGAGACCATGCATGCGGCTGCTTGATGCGGAGTTTGGTAAAAACGAGTGTCACGTCGGGTTTGAGATTCTCTGAACTTCTTGATGGTCTTTGACACGTAGGAACGTTCGATCGTTTGCATTTTCAGACTTTACGAGTGTGAAGATTTAGGCATTCCATGTGTCGGAATGTGGATTTCACCAGCTCATTCTGTTGGGCAAGAAGAGTACTACACCCTGCCCACTTTGACCTCTTCCTGGACGAATCGTTTGGTCAAAACAGTTGCAAAAACTTGCAAAACCTCGGTTCAATTCGTAACCGCAACACAGACTCGATGCAGATTACATCGTGCGTTGAGAAATCATCCGAATTGATGAGCAAAATTGGCCTCATAGGTAGAACAAGCTAACTTGCATCATGTGGTCTACTTTCCCCAATGACAGCAACGAGCCTTAATCGCACTTGTGCAAATTAATCCGAATTCCAGCGTGATACTACAAATGCAGGAGCCGGGGCACCGTCCTCGTGATCGGGCCGGACGGAGGACGGCGATTCTCCGGCGAGATGGCCGGCCACCGCGCCGTTACACGGGACGAACCTGGGTTGAACTCACACACCACCAAGAAGTGTTACAAGGTGTGTCACTTGCGTCGCGCTCAATCCCTCCTTAACCTATCGAAACGACGACGGATCGACGCGCTTCCAGGCCCGATGGCTTCCTCTGCTAGCCTGCTACACTTCCATGCCGGCGAACCAGACTGTTCGCCGGTGCACCCCGTGCCGCCGGCCAGAAATCTCCTCCAAACTCACACAAAAGCACCATCCGGAGCAGTCCGGATTTGACGATCGATATCTCCCAGCACACTCAACCAAATCGAACAAACTCACGCTCGTTCGAACGCTATGCTCCATACCTACATGTAGGAATAAATTGCACTCTAATTGGTCGAGATTTGCGAGAGATATGTGATCGCAAATCGGGAGGAGAAGCACACTTTGGAGGCCGGTCCACGAGCTCGGCCTCAGCGGCCAACTGGGACGCAGCAATCCGCGGCACCGGATGAGGCGCGTTTCGGACTGTTGGATGGCCCGGGATCGGACGGGGCGGGTTTAATGTGGGGCGCGTGGGGTGGCGATCCGCGGCGAGGCCCCCTAGACCAATCAGCGCGCGTGGTTCGGCTCTCCCCGACTTCGCTTCGTCTCCCACTATTTAAGGACCGCTTCCTCCGTCCCGACCTGCTCATCCACCACCGCACACAGCTCCCACATCTCTCCCCGCTCAGGCACACGCGCGAGCGATTCTTCTCTCCTCTCTCCGCGGTTCAGCGCAGTGGTGCATTGATGACGACCGACGTGGCTGCGACTGAGGTCCCGGCGCCGGCGACGGAGGCGGGCACCGACCCCGCCGCAGAGGCTGTCCCCGCCAAGCCGGCCAAGGAGGGCAAGGCCAAGAAGCCCGCCGCACCGCGGAAGCCGCGCACCAACCCCGCCCACCCGCCGTACGCTGAGGTAACTCGAACCCTTCTTCCTTGCTGCGATTTCATTTCGTGCCGTCGTGTTTGGGGTCTGGATCTGAGTGGTCGTTGCGTGCGCAGATGATCTCGGAGGCGATCACGACGCTCAAGGAGAGGGCGGGATCGAGCCAGTACGCGATCGGCAAGTTCATCGAGGACAAGCACAAGGCGCACCTGCCGCCCAACTTCCGCAAGCAGCTGCTCGTGCAGCTCAGGAAGCTCGTCGCCTCCGGCAAGCTCACTAAGGTCAAGAATTCCTACAAGGTGCCGCCGACGCGCGCCCCAGCTGCGGCCAAGCCCAAAGCAAAGTCGGCAGCCGCGAAGCCCAAGGCCAAACCGAAGGCCGCCAAGCCAAAGCCCAAGGCGGCTGCCAAGCCGAAGGCCAAGTCCAAGGCCACCGCGAAGCCCAAGGCGGCAGCCAAGCCCGCCGCCAAGCCGAAGGCAGCTGCGAAGCCCAAGGCGCCCGCCAAGCCTGCT
Source organism: Phyllostachys edulis (assembly GCA_036346405.1). Classification (NCBI taxonomy): domain Eukaryota; kingdom Viridiplantae; phylum Streptophyta; class Magnoliopsida; order Poales; family Poaceae; genus Phyllostachys; species Phyllostachys edulis. The sequence goes on along the minus strand of CM070550.1, from coordinate 7,246,666 downwards.
GCCAAGCCCAAGGCGGTAGCCAAGCCGAAGGCCAAGCCGGCCGCGAAGCCGAAGGCGAAGGCGGTAGCCAAGCCGAAGGCCGCGGCCGTGACCAAGACGAAGGCGACCTCGGGACGGTCTCGCCCGGCGAAGGCAGCGAAGACTTCGGCCAAGGCCACGCCCGGGAAGAAGGCGCCTGCGGCGGCCAAGAAGCCCGCCGCGGCGGCGAAGAAGGCCCCAGCCAAGAAGGCCGCGCCGGCGAAGAAGGCGGCCGCTCCGGCGAGGAAGGTACCGGCCCGGAAGGCCAAGAAGTAGAGCTCGGTCTCGAGGCAGAATCTAGGGTTTCCTGATCGTTTTGTTTTAGCCGTTTCTGTTCTTAGTTGAGAGGGGGGTGTCGGGGGTACTAGCGTGTAAATTTGATATCGAGGTTGGGGTACACTGGTAATTTCGTACCCAAGGGTGAAAAAGACGAGCGACGATGGCGACGAGAGAGTTTGTTAGAGCCTGTATTTCTGTAGTAGATTTGTGTGTGTTGGGGGTGGGCGGTTATTGTCCATGTGATTTGTCAAAATTACTGGTACCTTCGCCAATTACTGTATGTTAGTGTGTTAAGTTACGTGCTTGTGACTTAAGAATCCTAGATCTGAAATTGAATCGATTGACTTGGCGTGTTATTTGTTCTCAAGCTGATCGTGCATAGTCTACAGCCATTTCAATTTTTCAAGTTGCTTCCATCCAACGTCCGGTAACTAACAATGCGTGACTTTATGAGCTGTAAAATTCCTTCAAAATGGGTGTACTGGTCAAATTCGAAATTTCCACTGATTTTGCATATGAAATCTGTTGTGTTGATGGGCTCTGTAGTATAATCTAGAGTGATTTCAAAGAGTGTCTGGGTTACACTATTCCGGTTAGATACATGGGCTTGGAAAGTTGAAAAAGAGGAACTGACACTTGTGGGCTGCATGTTCCAACGGCTTCACAGGGCGCCACGGCGCCACCTGTGGTTCTTGCAGGGAACGGATGAGGCAGTCGTCGTCGGTCGACACGTGGCTCGTAACGGCGCACGTGGATGCCAATTCGGTCGGAGGCGGAGGCGGGAGATTGAGCTTGGAATGAGACGCCGTCTCGGTTTTTGAATTGGACCTGAAACCTAGGGGCTGCGGCGCAAGATTCGCAGTAACTGCCAGGTGACCTGGCAGACGTTTCGGGTGGGGCCCCCGCTTTTGCTTTCAAATATTTTACCTTTTACCCTCTACTACTTTTTTTTCCCTTCGAAACATTACGCCGCTTTGGGCGCTGCTGGGCCCTGTCCCCCGTCTTTCTGCGTTTTAACTTTCTCCGTCCTTCCTTTCCTGCACTGTTTCTCTCTCTCTCTCTCTGCGCGCAGCGCGGAGCCTGAATGCTGTAGCAGAGTGAGCGAGGCCCTGTTCTGTCAAACAGCTGCGTACGTGCATAGCGGCTGTTGTTCGTATTTGTTCGCCGCATTCACTGCTGCGAGATAATCGGTTAATTTCGCGGTGCAGGGCATGGATGTGGGCAGCGTAACTATTCTGATCGCCTGACGCCGGTCTGTGTTAGTCTGTCTCCCTACCTCTGCATATACGGGACGAATGCGCTATGCCTGTTGCATGTGATGTATAGCCTCTGATATACGGGGGAAAGTAGCTAATTAGATGTAAGCGTGGAGATTTACAGAACCAGGACGAATTCTGCCATGCATGGAATGAAATAAGAGGGGCGAGCTAGCCACAAATCACGGATGCTGTGAATGGAGGCTAAAACAAAACAGGTTAGAGCCTGATGGACTCCATGTCTCCATTGTAGCCTGGAGCCCTGGATGCCTCATTGGGTCATGTTGGGAAGACCTCTATGTTCGACCCAACTTAAGACTAGCTACGTACCCAAAAAAACCCAATGTAATCAGACTGTCCACGCATATTAGCATATGCATATGGTGAATGCTATGGAGCACATGCCATCCTGTTGAATACCAGTGCATACTTCCGTAAGTGTTCTGGAGCATTATAATTAAGCATGTGCAGGAGTAAGATGCTACTAGTTTCTAGGAATGCTCCGGGACAAATAGTTTAGTACGCCTTCATGGCAGAAATTAGAATTATCTAGAGATGTTTCGTTTGGCTGCTGGCATAATTAGAGACTCTGGAACAGCCGTACCGGCCGGCAGGGTGCGCCGTGATCCTCACCGGCAACTGCAGCGCCTCCCACCGTCCCACGAAGTCTCCTGCCGGCCGCGCGAGGTTACTTGTGTTACGCGCGTCCATCCGACGCGGTGGCGCGGTGCCTGTCACGGGGCCGGTGCCGTGCCGATTGAAATTAGGAGGAATCGTAAGTCTTCTGCCGGGGCGCGGGCAGCCCAGACAGGAGGGGTTTTGTGTTCTTTTTTGAGTGAACCGGCGGGTTGTGTAGCGAGTACCCGTTTGCTCGCTGTCGCTGGGCTGACCGTGACATATGGGCATTTGGTTGGCGCCGATCGAACCGGTTCCGAAAAGAGTTGATTTGCCTTTTCTCCATCAATTCCCAGCCCATGAAACACCCGCCCGTCCGTCACCTCGGCCTGACCTCCACCGCAAGCACAGGCCCGTTAGGCTAGAACTCACTACTGTTTACTCAGAGAAGTACTTCAGAAGACTCGTAGGGAGTAGTGTACTGTGGCTGACGTGCCGAGATCAACACTCAGTGGTCATCAGACAGGGCATTGCTTAGGGGCTAATACCAGCACTAGTATAAACGTACTACTTTGCCATCGGATTCTCCCATTCTTGATACTACTTTACGTCCGAAGGATTCGAAAAGCATCTTGGTATATATCCTTAATGCTTCTCACACTCCCCTGTCCACTACTACAGAAAATATCATTACAGACGATTCAAAAACGTTATTACAGACGGTTTCGTGAGCCGTCTGAGTTTATGGGCCAATAATAATATGAGGTTATCACAGACGATTTTCGAACCGTCTATGATGCAGGCTATCACAGACGATTATTAACTCAAAACCGTTTGTGATAGTTGACTATCACAGACAGTTTGCGATAAAACCATCTTTGATGATCTATTCTCTATAAAATCTTCAAGCAGTTGCTGCTTGTGCCTTTAAATCCGGCTATACATACATACATACATACATACATACATACATACATACATACATATACACACACACACACATACATACACACACACACACACACACACACACACACACACACCTACATACATACATACATAAATACACACACATATATGTACATATATATGTATATTCCTATACACACACACACATATAGGAAAATGGTATGGTACTCCTGGGAGTATGTACTTCCACCTCTCATATACCACTTAAATCGCATGATGATACCTCTTCATCTATTTGAGCAAACTCCAATAATAATTATAAGATACCCCAAAGTGAGTTCTATGAAAAATTTCATTAAATTCCACTTTTTATAGCAAAATTTGTGTATATACTTCTTTCATATATAAAAAGGGTATATAGTAAAAAACAAAGGGCTCCTATGGAAAATTTTCAATCAAGTCACATTGGAGTATCTTATAATTGGTATTTAAGTATACTAAAAATGATAAAGAAATATAATATGTGTGTTTAAATGATATATTGAATGTGGGAGTACATACTCCCAAGAGTACGAAACATGCGTCCTACACACACACATACATACATATGTGTGTGTATACACACACACACACACCCATACACACACACACACACGTATATATATATATACACACACACACACACTTATATACGTATACGTATATACGTATATATACACGTATATATACATATGAAGCAGGTTTTAATGGCACAAGCAGCCACTGCTTGAAGATTTTATAGAGAAGAGATCAGGAATGGAATGGTAGGAGCCTGGGACGCAAAAGAGGAGAACTTGACCGACATGAACATGGTTACACAAACAAAGGTGAAATGAATGGCGAGAGACAAGTGAAGAGGTGTTGTAGTAGTTTTTGACTCATTTGGTCTTGTTTTGGAATGGAATAACAAATTTTGCCTTCTGTGATATTCTTTTGTATTACAAAATTAATTATGAATAAAGCATATTTTCAGCACCAATTAAATGACATAATTGACATGTAAGCATGTGAATCCTTCAAGTCATTTAAAAGGAATAATACACTCAACACACACAATATGTGCACAATAAAAATCAGCACAAAGCTAAGATTTAGAAGATTGATTATTGCTCCCAGAAGGCTAGTTGCACAAGATTAAAACTTGGCCATCACAGCACTCATGCCAAATGTAATCACAAATTGAATATGATACTTTATAGATTAGGCCTTGAGCTCAAAATAAAACTTGCTAAGCTATTCTGACTAGTTCAAGCAAATCATCCAAAATTAACTTTGTTGTACATAGGAACAAAATCTATCAAGATACTATCAACTGTGATGTAGATGAGTGATTGTAAATAATCACAGAAAAACAGATGGGAAGACTGAAACTTCTACATGACAACAAGTATTAGTTGACTCAAAAAGCATAAAGGATAGCAAGTATATCAGAATGTATAAATTGCATGTCGAAACAATAAATAGTAGCAGATAATCTAATAGCTCAAGGCACAATCTATATACAATATCACATCCAATTGCATTTGTTCACAGAGCAATTCACCGACCCCACAAAAAATCACTTTGCAATATCTCCCAATGCTAGGTACATACAAATCACACAGATTGATTATATCCAATAGCACAACACATAAGCAAGGTGATATGAAAAAAAATGGGATGGCTGGGGGTGGCCGGCTTACCTTGGTGGTGCTTGGGAGGCGCTCGGGGGAGAAGGTGCCGGGCTCAAGGAGAAGCTAGGTAACGCGTGCTCGGGGGAGGCGAGGAGGTGGGCTTGGGGAGGAGGCAGGCTTGGGGAGAAGGCACGCCGGGCTCGGAGGAGGAGGGGCGCCGGGTCTAGGGAGGCGGCAGGCTCAGGGGAGGAGGCGCGCCGAGCTCGAGGAGGAGGCGGTGTCGAGGACGGCGGTGACGGGCTTGGGGGAGGAGAAACTTAATCGTTTGAGTGGGAGGCGCGTGCAAACCCTAGAGTCCGAATATAAATAGGGATGACATCACAGACGGTTCTAAAGTAGAACTGTTTGTGCTAAATACAGATCACAAACAGTTCTAAAGTAGAACCGTTTGTGATAAATATACATCACCGATGATTCTTATTAATAATCGTTTGTGATAATTACATATCACATATTGTTATATTTTATAATCGTTTGTGATACATACAACACACAGTTATAAAAGACAGTAAGATAAATACGTTATTGTATGACTTGTTTTTCACCATAGGCATAAAATATAGTAAGATAAATGTGTTATTAAATAAACATGCATGTTCAACATAGACAATAACTTAACTTCAAACTGGATTTTTTTAATCATTTTTTGTATTTACATATGGCCAAACAGTGTGGCCAGTTGCTTCTTATAAAAGATTTTAAAAAAGTAGAAATAATAAAAGATCAAGTTTTTCTAGTAGCCCAAGTAGCCTGCTATCTCTGTTATCAAAACTTCGTAGGCGACGTCGTCGCATCGGAGTGTTTAGGATCAACATAGGTAGCATGAAACACTTCTAACCGTTGACACGATCGTTCGATAGTCGCCTAAAGACGCCCTGACTCAAGAACCAAGTAGAAATGCGCCCATAGGCTCTCTTCTCTTGCTTGAGGGGTCTCGGCTTGGTTGACTCGGTCGTCCGCCGCCTCGATGTCACATTCCAAGCGACGATAATCCTCCTGGAGACATTCAACGTCGTTGTGGAGGACTACATTGATGGCGAGGTTAGCTCACCAGAAGATGCAGACCACCCGGAAGACACGGTGGAGGAGGTAGCCATTTCGTTTGTCCTTGAGATCGAGTAGAGCGATGTGTGAGGAGTACTGTGGCAGATGATCATTCTTTTATAAAATAAGGAGTAACGTCGGCGCACGAGACGAAGAGATGCATCACGCGGGAGACGAAGCATCATTGAACATATCACAGACACTTCCAACCACAAACCGTCTGTGATACAAAATTATTACAGACGGTTCTTGTTAAGAACCGTCTGTTAATTATCACAGACGGTTCTTAACAAGAATTGTTTGTGATACTTCATAGATGGTTTTCAACATGAACCGACTGAGATATTACCGCTTCACGGATGGTTTTTAGCACGGCCAATAGTACAGATGGTCGCTAAATGAAAAACGTCTGTGAATGTATTTAATACTAACGGTTTTGGTCACCCGTCTGTGATGAGGTGTCCAGTATTTGTCTTTTTGTAGTTGTGGCCACCACCACCCATTTTTCTTCTCGGGCCGCCAAAGGAGCGACCTCCATCTTGCTCAAAAACAAGTCGAGTCGCATGCCTTAACAGGAAACCGAAGCAGGCCCAAATGGCCTTTGGGCCTAGCAATTCAACTCGGCCATCCTAGCACTGTTCACCCAAGTCACAACCCACTACTATTCACTTTCGACCCAATATAGTGCAACACAATACTTTTCACCCAAAACCTATTACACACACACACACACACATATATGTATGTATGTATGTGTGTGTGTGTGTGTATCCATTTCGAGCCCATGAATCCGATTCTCAACTCTGTTTCACCGAATTATGCACCAAATAAATTCCTATCATCCCACACCACATTTCTTTATGTTTCTTTCTGAATTTATTTTACTTGCATGTTGTTCCCAGCTCATCCCTTGTCGAGCTGTGTAGTTATTTGGTTTATTTTATTTTATTCTACGTTAGGTCACGACTTCGATGACCAAGCTTCAAAAAACGTCGGACAAGACGAGTTAATTGAAGACTTTGTGTAAGAAGGCAAGTTGTATTCCTTTGAACATGTTAAGCCTATATTTCATGTAATCATAATATTACTTTCATAATTATATTTTAGCTAATTATTTCAATGAAGAAATAATACCTTGGAATGCCATGTTGAACAGATAAAGCCCTTACCCCACATATCAACCCTCCTATTCTTGTAAACACTGATAAGGAAGGTTGGCTTTACGCCATTATGTTTTTTGTGGAAAGTTGAGGGTTGAGACCAAAAGGATGGATAACCCAATATACTTGATAAAAGTGAGACATCGGTGAGACCTGGAGGTGGACGACCATAAGTTGGTAAGATAGTCCATCGCCTCACTAGATGTCAAGTAAGGATAAGAATCTTGTGCCGAGTAACAAACACATATCTCGCTCAACCATAGGTGTGGTTTATCCAACTTGGCTTAGTACACTGCTCTCCCAATTGAATTTCTACAGGATGTCCGCTACTCTTGTGTGATAGAGCAGCCACAGAATAGGGGTGAGTCAGGAGTGGGCCAGTTAGGGAACTCACTGGACTACACAACGATATGGACCAGTTAGCATCAGATTGTGCACTCCACCATTGGCCGGTGGTTTCGTGATGGCTATATTGACCTTAAACCTATCGGGTAGAGACTAAAAAAGGTTGAGCAGTAGAAAAGACTTTGTTATCTCGACTCAGTCGCACGCTATCTGGTTATGTGTATATAGCTTGATAGTATGAGCCTGAGATATCTTGTGGATAAATTTAGGCAACTCTACAGAGTATAATCAATAGTATTCGAATACACCGTGTTTCCAGTTAATGAAGCTGTGTTCATAGGTGATTCCAATACATGAGGCATAAGTAGACATTTTGAGATGTTAAGATGGTAAATACAATTGTTGAGTAAACCCCTGATGTTATATCTATTATTGTTTTACTGTTTTAAAGATAAACTACTTTAAACTCAAAATGCATCCTCATATACCTGATGTGGCAAACCCTAAATAATCCATTGAACTCCTAGCATGTAATTAATTAGCTTTTCCATGTGGCTTGTTGAGTACGGTTGTGTACTCATTCTTGCAACATCAACTACAGAGGAAACCTGGGAAAACCCTGAGGTTCTTATTGAAGAAGATTTTGGTGGACCTCCAGATGGCTGCGATTACTGGTATTAGGTCTCGGCCGTGCTCAAGCGTGCATGTGGTTTTAAAGTTCTTTTGTCATGTAATATATCCACTTTGGGCTTGGATGCCCGTGTTAGTGTTAAAACCGGATGGTTAGCCTTAACCTTGTGTAATAAAAGTTTGGCGTTTGTTGTAATTGAAAGCTTGCTTGAGATACTACTTACTTCATAACTGCACATCTTGAGCGGTTGTGAAAGATTTAACGGTCCCAAAAATGAGGGCGTTACAAAATGTTCGGTCGGCGTGAAAGGCCACGACGTTGACTGCCTGACATGCATGAATTCATGATCGGTACATGCGAGCTGCTGGAGTCGTAATGTATGCCATTTTTTCTAGAGAGGACAATGCATGCATGGTTACATATGCAGAAGATGCAAACTAAGCAGTGGGCGCCAAATTTTCAACCCTAGCGGTGTAGATTAGGGAAACCCAGTAGCTTATCAGTTGGACTCGAACTACTTGATCGATTAGTAAATGAAACGACCAGTATTTTTAACTACATTCTAAATAACGGCTACATGGCTAATCATCGCTACATGGCTAGGTAGATAAAAAATCAAATTCATTAATTAATCAATAAATAGAAACTACACATTTTCTTTCTAAATCATGCAAACACAATCTTTCAAAATACCGAATTTTCACACACATACACGAAGTCAAATGTCATAATTCACCAACAAAGCACATTGTATTAATGTCCATTATATTACAATAACATTAGAAAGTCCATACAATAATACATATGTGAATTTAGTAACTTCAAAATCGCATCAACAAAGTATATTAGTATATCATAATACTGAAAACCCTACATATGAAAAGGTAACATCAAACCAAGCAAAGGCAAGCAAAGTGTACATGTAGTGTTGCCGTCAGACCGGTGTACAATGTAGTATCTGTTCACTTGGCTCACCAAGATATATGGACCGACTTGAGACGACCGACACCTCTCACTGATCCTTGGGATCATCATTCGACTACTCGTAGGCAAACCAACCTCAAACCATCATTTGGCAACCAAAACCAACACCATGCACTTTGGACAAGCCAACCAATTGCAATGAGCTACACGATGCCACAAGGTTAGGCAAGAAAACCATTTGAGGTATATTCCTCATTTGACAACCAACCATATGCCATATCCACCAGCCACACATGGGGCACACTTGAAAAGCCCACAACATTAGCCTCCCCAAACAAGTACAAGCCAGTGATCACCAGAGAACCATAGACCTCAATTCCCATCTGGCCATTGGCAGATCGATAGCAAACTATTGTCAAACCAAGGACCAATGATGAATCGATAGCAACCTGGGGTAATAGAGGAGACAAGGGGAGGGATGGTAGTACAAAGGAATAGTAGAAGAAGGCACTTGTGAAAGCTACCACCACGATTATGTAGACTCGATACATTTTAAAATTAGACTCGACCAAGTCTCGGTATACGTATCAAAATGCAGAGCAGGAACCTCTGGAAGTCACAACTAAGTCTGGACTCAATCTCGGAATCTCAGGCAAGTCTTCCTTTAATCACGTCGATAGATGTAACACCCCAAAATGGGCTTTTAGTTCAGATAGGTAAAAATGTGGGTTTTTTTTTTTTTTTTTCCTTCTTTTAGTGTGCCCAGTTGATATTTGAATTTTCAGGAAATTATTTGTAACCTCGTCATAATTCAAACCAGAGTTTAAAAGAAAAGAAAAAAAAAAAAAAAAAAAAGAAGAACCCAAAAGTCTGGTCCGGGATGAAAACCGTCTGGCCCAGCCTGATACCTCTCTTTCTTTTCTCTTTCTTTTTTCCTTTCCTTTCCTTTTCCTTTCTTTTCTTCTCTTTCTTCCTTCATTTCTTTCTTTCTCCCCACATTTCCTCCCCGGCCTAGCCCATCCTGCCCCGGCCTAGCTCCACCCCTTCCCACCTCCTCTGTATCCCCTACACCAGAGCCGGCCCTAGTCCCCACCACCCATCCTCACCTGCCTCGTCCTCCACTGCCTGTAGACGGTTGGTCACCTACCCGTCGCTCCGCAGCGCTGCTCCCACGCCGCCTCGACGCTAGTTCACCTGCCGTCATGCGTCCCACCCGGCCACCAACTCCTCCTCCCTCTCTCACCTATATAAGGCCGGCACTGAGCCGTCCTCGACCCCCTCCTGCCATTTCTTCCCACTATTGGTGATATGCCCTAGAGACAATTATAGAGATGATTGTATTGCGTCTATGTTTATGAGTTATTGAATAAATATTATTATGTTCCTTAAATGAATTATCAGTTATAAAGATTAACAAGTATGTGAATTGTTGGTGAAGCTCTTTAACTTATATGATGTTATTCTAAATGTATCCTTGATCGGATGTCATTAGTCAGAACACTAGTGACTCGTCGACCAACGCATGTATTGATTGATGGCCATGTTTCACCGGTCATAGATATAGGGATATCGAATCAATAATGTGAACACATGTTAGAGAACATGGTGTTGGATTGACCCATCTTGAGACACTATTGAGATTGTTATGATTTTATGTGTCATCGGTTGGTCTCAAGCAATGATTATGTATAATCCTTAGACCTGAGATCAGCGTGGTTTCCTACATGTGTAATAGTACACTTAGGGGTTGCCAAACGCTACTCCGTAACTGGATAGTTATAAAGGTGGCTTTTGGGTATGCTATGAAACATGCGGAGGGATGTGATCGGTCGGATATAAGATTTGTCACTCCTAACATAATACGAGAGATATCTCTAGGCCCTTCGATGTGGTCGGATAAAGAAAGTGCATGGCCATGCCACTAGTGGTCAAAGAGTCAACCACATGAAGTTATCCGTCACTTGATTGAGTAAGTATTGAACAGTCTATAGATAACAAAATATCTCACCTAGAGTTCAACCAGATATCATGAGGCAAATGGAGAATACACAAGCAGGTCATTCAGTTCGACCAGATACAGATTGGTCGTATGGATATGTGAGCTGGTCATAGACTAGTTGAACATAATCACTATCTGATTGTAAGGAGTTACAAACTGGTCATGACTAAATATGAACTGGTCGTATAGAGATACGAGCTGGTCGTAAGTGATAAGAACTTGGTCGTAGATCATATTGCATTAAGGTTCGTCCATTATAATTTATGTATAAGGTTCGTCCGATATAATTTATGTATATTCAAGAATCGTTATGTCCTGCTAGGAACCGCTAACGACTCATGGTCGGAAAAGGGTTTCCGAGTCACAACCGATTATGCATGAACCTACAGGGTCACGCACTTAATGGGTTGGAACAAATGAGTTCGGATAGGATCCGTCATGAGCTCTATATAAGGTGATGCATGAGGTTGTTGGGATAGACGACGTGAGTCGCATCACCGAAACCCTAGCCGCCATCTTCTCGAGGGCCCTACCGTGCGAGTTGGTGCTAGCACACCGGCGTATGATGTTCCATCTCTGAACATGTAGATACCGTAGAGGCACTGTTGTGCTGAACGAGAAAAATCCACGATCTTCACAAGGAACGCGATTGGTTACTAGAAGAGAGGATCGACATCGAGAACGCTGGACGATTGACTACGACCACTACATCGATGCGCTCAACGTTGGATTAGACTTCTCTAACTCTTCTTCCACTTCACTATGCGTCTAGTGATAACGATCTATGATCTCTTGCTTGCATGACTTTCTAGTTTACGTGGTAGAATTTTTAAATACCAGCTAGTGTAGCCTACCCGTATCCCTTCACCCTTTTCCTTGCTCCACCGAGCGCAAAACCAAGCGAGTCGCAAGCCTCTGTTTTGGGTCACCGCACCGCCAACACCTCCCCACGTCGTTAAAATGCCGATGAGCCCTCCACTATCCGATGAGCCCCCCTTGGCGTTTCCTCCCAACCAATTGGAGGATCCCTCATAAGGAGCGTGTTGCATCCGCCGTCTTCTTCAGTTCCGACTGAAACCGCCTCCACGACCGCCATTTCCACTTCGGTGAGTCCCAGCTCAATTCCCCCTACTAAAGAATCCCTCCACCTCACAGATTAGTCAGTTAGTGGAAATTGCAATCAACAAATGTAGGGTTAATTAAGTCAATTCATAAGTCAGGCAAGTAGAGGTCTAGCTAGAAGTTAACGATTAGGTTAGTTAATAGATAATTAGAAATAGCTAGAATTTAACTAACTGACTCAGATGAATGCTCTGTGGCAGTATAAGTTATATGTAAGATAGTGGTAACCATAGGCTAATCGAAGTGCATAGTGGGCTCCACCTGTAAGAGCGTAAGTGATCATTAGTGCTTTCAAAAGTGTTTAACTGATCATAGGGCCCCACCAAGTCAGTTGGCCGACTAGTTATGTTAATCAGTTAGGGAGGTTAGTTGACCGCTGAGTGATTCGACTAGCAGTAGCTTGTTAAGTGGGTAATCAGCAACTGAATTAATATAGTTAAATCAAGTAATTAGTAATCACTTGGGGTTTCTAGTTCAAGACTAATCCAAAGTAGTGCTGCTGTCCTAAGGCATGATAATATCAATAAGTCATCGTACTAATTAGGTCAAGTAATGTGTAGATGCCGAACATTAGTAATACTAACAATAAGTAGTAATAGTGATAAAGTGCCAGCAACATGTGTGACCCACTAATGATGTAGGAATAAGATAATAAATCATAGAAACATGCACATACAAGTATTCCCTTTCAAATCCTTGATTAGGTAAAGTAATTACTTTAATTGAGGGTTGTCTAGGTTTTGCGGTCTTGTCAAAGGCACCAAGGACCCAGGCAGTTACTGGTAATCATAACAACATAAGCTCACATGTACTTAGGACATATAATAATTAAGGGAATAAAAGTATATATATATAGGCATGTATGTCAATTGACATATGAACCATGCTATTAGTGGATTAAGGAACCGAGGGTGACCTCGACATTTAGAATAACTTGCCAAGTAAAATGTAGTATTGATAAACCCTAAGGGAGGTTAGCGGTACCTATAACCTAGCTTCATTCTAAAGATAGTGATCAAGGCAGTAGGGTTGATCGCTAAGCAAGGGCTAGTAGGCAAGAGCCCATAGACCTTGTATGGTAGTTATCTACCTAACTAAAGGTAGTCGTTAGCAGATGGTAGAGCTAAGGATCAGCCTAGCGTGATAGGTTACTTTAGGGTATGCCAAGCCACATGGGTAATAAAGCTAACCAAATATTACCTCCAAAAATGAACCCAAACTCGTAGACACCCTTGATCAAGTTATAAGGCTGATGTCTAGCCCACGCTTGGAAGTTCCAACTAAGGCTCAGGGAACTTCCTCGATAAATATTAAATAATAAAAGAAATCATTAAGTGAACTAGATTCCATGTGTCGGTGAGACTTATGTCTACCCAGAGCGAACCCTGTACCTATGCATAGGTGATAGGTCTCATCTGACTTTTATGGAACTCCCTCAATAAATAGGAAGTAATAATAAAAGAAATCATTAGATCAGTTAAGCGTTGCGTGTAAGTAGCAATGGTATGTCCCCCAAGTGGATGATAGTAGTTCCACCATCAATCAACATTATATAGAATCTAGCTCTCATCCACTGCTATCCGTTCCTAGTAGTCGGATAATTCGTGACCTGAAGATGGATCAAGGAGTCCTATCTAACCGAGTGATCTCTCCTATCTAGGTAGCCGATGTAGAATATTCCTATGAATATTCTCTCCTTCCCATTAGAGTCCTAACTCCTTGCACCAACGGACTTTCCGAGAGCCCAACCCCTCTCGTCCTCACTCCGGATCAAATGGTTACCTAACCCTAAGTTTGACTGTCAACCCAAAACCCCACCACTAGACCAAATGAATAGAGTTTAGATCTATCTACTTTGGTCTGAAGTATTTCCTTCATTCCAAATATCCCTGGATGTACTTCATTGTATCTGAAGTATTTCCTTCATCGACTTCCTTTGGATATACTTCATCTGAAATATTTCCTTCATCAACTCCACTAAGTAGGTTTAGTTTCATTATGAATATTTCATTCTTCCAAGATACTATTAGCTATGTTTGCTTTCATTTGGTTTGAATGTCTTTGAATTTATTGGATTTCATTTGATTATATTCAGGTGTTCTTGTGTTCGACTGTAATACACGTAATTAGAAGTTTGAAGCCCGGAAGGGGCAACAGTCTGAGCAGGAGCAAGAACAAGACAAGGTTATCAAAACATTGGGCAAGATGATTATCATAACATTGAGCAAGGCTCAACACTTTGATCATTTTTCTCCTAAATTTTAAATGCAATTTTTATTATTTTCAACTATGGAATTGCATCGCTAGGTGTTATACATATATGTTGCTTTAGCTTGTAGTCAACACCCTAATTGATAATTGCGTATGTCATAGGGGCAACCCACCGGCCCCCACGACCAGGCGAACAGTGCAAACACCCCCACACCTCTCCTTTGAAGGGGGCCCGAAGATCGCTGGAGGGGCCCGAAGGGGGCCGAAGCCACCGGAGGGGCCTGAAGGGGCCCGAAGCCGCCGCAGACGTCGCAGAAGGGTCGTTAGGCACGCCTTCGGGGAGGCTCTGAAGGGGGTGCAGAGGCTGCCGAAGGGTAGCCGAAGCACTACAACTCCGTGAGTGGCCAAGGCCTTTTGGACCGAGGGCATCCCGCACTCTTCGAAGGACCACAGTACCACTTGCTGGACCGGGCGTGCCAGTCGGGTGGACCAGGACCTGGAGGGTCCACCATGAGCCGAAGGCTACGCATAGGGGTAGAAAAAGTCCCTGTAGCCCTTATCGGTATAGGGCCCTATTGGGGGTAGATCTGTAATCTCATGTACCCTATTGAAAGGCTATAAATAGCCACCTCCCCTATGTTGAAAGGGGACCCCAATTTTTGGGACAAGTAATACATTCTCTTGACAACCAATCCCTTCACCGAGGATACCCCGGTCCCTTGCATAAGTCGCTGGGGGTCCCCTCTTTTTCTATTGTCTGGTCGTTTTGCTACGACAGTTGGGGCCATCCGTGAGGATCAGCAGAGAAGCTACGAAGTCCAACTCCGAAGCGCTAGCATGACCCCTTAGAAGAGGGCCAAGCCCAAGGTCTCAACAGCCGAGGCAGCCACGGCCCCTAGCACCCCGAGGGCCAATCGAAGCAAAACCTCCACAGCTAGCGGTGCCTCCTGCCCAGGCTGCCCAGGAGGAGACGAATAACTCCACACACAGAGATATCGTGGGAGCGACACCCAGCCCATTGAGGCATCCCTCCCCGGGAGCCACCTTGTGGGCCTACCGCCTGTGGCAGTGGGCGTGAGCCAAGAGTCATACGAAGCCCTCTAGCAATAACTAGTGGACCTTTGCTGGGAGATGTCGGGTCTCCGACACCTGGCGGAGATAGCCCTCGTGGCCCCGCTACCACCCGCTACTCTAGGGAGAACCTAACTCCTCGTTGAGCGTTGGGTTGGAGATGGCCCGCTGGCCATAAGGCTTCAAGATGCTGGAGGTCACGCCCTTCGAGGGGTGCACGGACCCTTTAGAGTTCCTCCGGGTGTATGAGACCACTATCGAGGCGGCCGGAGGAGATGACACTATGAAGGCAAAAAGCGTCACTATCACTCTCAAGGGCGTGGCGCTAACATGGTTCTTCACCATCCTTCCTCGCTCCATATATGTGTGGGAACAATTGTGGGACCTCGTTTGAAACAATTTCCAGGGAAATTACAGTGAAGGGCCGGGGCACTGTTACATGATGGCAGCCCGGCGAATCCCTCCGCAGCTTGTTGAAAAAATATGCAGAGGTAAAATGTCAAGTGAAGGGTATCACCGAAACCACCATTATAAACGCAGCCACATGTGGGCTCCGGAAGGGCCCCCTATCAGAAAGACTGGCCCGCAAGCCTGTCCGCACGGTGACAGAGCTCTTCGACAAGATGGAAAAGTACGCCCGGGCGGAGGAAGATAGCACTCGGAGAGGCGCGGTTCCCGCTGCCCCAACATCGACCTTGGGTGCGCCACCCGCGAAAGAAGTACCCGCGGCCATCATGGCTGGTGCACCCGCGCAAGGCGCGGGCCAACGACTATCGACAAAAGGGCCGGAACGTCTATCACATAGACGGTGACCCACTCTCGAGGGAGGGCGTGGCGGCGAGGAGGCCGCCGTGGCCGAGGGCTTGGCGCAACAACGGTCGATAGCGACAAGCTGCGCCAAGGCCATGCCCTCACCATTTTGTGACCTCCATGGCGAAGGATCACACACGACCAGCGAGTGCCACACAATTGCGTCCATACGAGACTACATGAACCACGGCCGATAGCTGGCCCAGCATGATGACAGAGGAGGGGCGGGGAACCAACTGCCTGCCTCGCCACCGAGACCCCGCATAGAAGGAGGCCATGGGGAGCACCAGCAAAGGATCATAAATATGATCGCTATAGGATCCTCGCTCGGCATAGCGTCAAAAAGACAACGCCGCGCATACACCGACAAATTCACCACCTCGCAACATACCCAGTATCTAGTTGTTGAGACCCTAAATGTGTAACTCCGAGGCCCTCTGTATATTCTGAGCTAGTCCCAGATCAGTAGCTAGCTCACATAGTTGCAACATTGATGTAATCATATCCATACAACAAAATATCGATGAAGTAGACAAAATAATATTACTTAGTAGCGAAGGGACCTTATGGTCAAGTCTTACAAAGTTTGCCACAGGGCTTAACAACAAGAGGTAACTTGTCCAGCGGAACCAAAATATCTCGTGGTGGCCATCCGACATGCCCATAGGTAATCGAGTGGTGGACGCGACCTAATTCGCATAGTCTTCGAAGTAGTCTTCCGGGTAGAACTCGGCGTTCTCTGGTTCTTCTTCAGGGACTGATCAACAAATGGCGCAAAGCTGTGAGTACTTAAAGTACTCAGCAAGTCGTAGGGAAATGTATGCAAATAATATTCATGCAAGGTTTGACAAGGATAGCTTTATGGCTATTTTGCAGAAAGCAATATTGACAGTAAATACAATATGTAGATTGTAAAGCACAATTTAAAAGATTAATACATAAGTAATCAAGTTTCTTTAAAACAACTATTGAACACCCCGTTCACTTCCCAACTATCGACCAAAACCAACTACTCAAATCCATCCAAACCATTCTAATATTTTTGAGAAAGTCTGCCCCTCGTGTGAAATCACCAGCTATTGTCCATAACCGAGGACACGGCTATTCGAATAGTTTTACACTCTAGCAGAGGTTGTACAGCTCGACTCACAAGAAATAATCAGTTTATACTGTCTGTTTGACACACTTTCGAAGGTGTGCGACTAAACGATTATCATAAGGCTTTTATAAAGCTCTATTTTGACTTGGTTCTGCTCACTAAGGATTCGTCGTCCTGGCCCCCTCTTGTGCCACTTATCAATCCAAATAGAACCAACTCAAAGCATCACTAATTAGTTGGCCGGTCCACCCCTGAAGGCATCTAGGCCCCTAAGAATGGTTTTGGTAATTAATGATAATATGTGAATATGAGATTAACGTGTTTAATGAGTATTTACAAGGTTAAGTCCCATTGGTGAGTTTGATGACTTGAAGATGCATGCTAAAGGACAACATGAAGATCTACATGGCTCAAAGACAAGGTACAAGTAGTCTAGGATCCTTTTGTGTTTTACCGGTCTTAGGAGAAATGGTTGGAAGACCGGATTATAGGTTAAATGCCGTACTATTAAGAGGGATCGTGACTAGTAGCTTGATAGCATGTTCTTGTGCTATTTGGATCAATTTAGGATCATGCATGCACTTAGAATTCAATTTGGAAAGTCATCTGTGCAATTGACAGCACAAACGGTAGTACCGGAGTTTACAGGGCGGAACTACCGCTTAGCGGTATGACCGCGTATCCTTCAGCGGTACTACCGTGTGCCGTTCGGACTGTCCAAAAGTGACCTGATCTTGTGGTTTAAATGAGTGGTCCGAATGACCCAATGAATCTGAGCCATCCACGTATGCAGTTCGATTGGACCATGGTTCTCTGGACGCTCAGTGGTACGATTGGCTCGTGGTGTGGTACTACCGCAGTCCGGTAGTTCTGAATTTAATTTGGCGGTATCTAATTTCCAGAGAGACACTATTTTTGGTTCAGTGTCTCACCCTTGGAATGGTAGTACCGGTGCTTACTTGGCGGAACTACCGCTTAGCGATATGACCGCACTTCCTTTGGAGGTATTACCGTGGGACGTTCGGACCGTCCGAAAGTTCAAGATCGTGTGGTTTAAACATACGGTCCGAACGGCCCATTGCATCCGAGCCATCCACGTGGCTAGCTTGGTTGGGTGAGCTGGTTCAAGTCAGTGAAGCGGTAGTACCGGAGATTTCGTGGCGGAACTACCGCTCCTTGATTATTCTGTTTTCTAAATGGCGGTACGTGAAATCCAGAGAAGCACCTTTTCGACTAAGATTGAAAACCCTGCGAACGGTAGTACTACTCCAATGTGCGGTACAACCGGCCTTAGCGGTATGACCGCATGATAGTTGGCGGTAGTACCGCGCTGCGTTTGAAATGGCTATGTCAGAGGAAGTTAATGCTCCTGTTGTAGCCGTTACAGAGCGGTTGATGGAATGCAGTAGTACCACACCTTGGTTGGCGGTAGTACCGTATTTCGCTGAAAAGTTGGGATTTCTCTCATAACGGTTGGATTTGGTTGTGGGGGTTATAAATACCCTTCCACTTGCTCAAGGATAGCGTGCTACACTTCATTTAACATCCTTAGAGCCTTGTGCATCCTCTCAACACCTAGAACACACTTGTGCATTCATTATGAGGTGGTTGAGGTCATTCAAGTGCATTCATTCATTCTAGTTGATCCATTTGCACTTGAGTGGCGTCAAGCGAAGGTTATTGGTTTATTACTCTTGGAGTTTTGCCAAACTCCTAGACGGCTTGGCGGTGATCGCACGGTGATCTCTTCAAGAAGATTGTGAAGAGGCCCGGTGCCAAGATTGTGAGTGGTTTGGTGTTCACCATCTCCGGAGTGGAGGAAGAATAACTAATAGTGATCGAGGGAAGGCTTAATTCGTGGAGCCAGCTCGATTTGTTCAAGCTTCCTCAACGTGGACTAGTGAAGACCGGCAAGTCTTCGATACCACGGGAAAAACTTCATTGTCTCATTTGTGGTTATTTCTTGTCTTTATTATTTCCGCATTTATATTTCTAGCTTATATCTTGTGTTGAATTGTTTAGCTAGAATTGTATCTAGTATAGACTTAGTTGATAATTGGCTTAAATTGTTAATTAGTCAAAAAGTTTAAAAACCTCCTATTCACCCCCCGCTAGTCAGTTATCCTTGATCCTACAACCCCATAAATAGACTTGTGATTGTACGGTATGTCCCAGATCAATGGTGCACAAAGTTAAGTCCTTAGTGACTACTCAGACGAGGCAACCACATCCCAAAATCTCCTCTTTACTGCACGATCACTCGCCCGAGTATAAATAATTTTTGGTTCAAGCTAACCAAATGGCAACTCTTGCCATGGCACAACAAATTTTAACAGTAGTGGCCACATCACAATTTCATATTTTATTAAGGCAAGTTTAATCATTCTTTGAGTATGTGATCATGAATTCCATCGCATCGCTAAAGCATGGCTAAGCATAAACGATACCCAAGTTGGTACTAACACATGTCCAACTAAAATTAACCCAACCTATATGGTGTCCAAGGGTACATGTTATTCACAATTTATTAAGGAGGCATAATGGCAATTAGGTAATTAACTATTCCCGAAATTATTTTTATACAACTAGCCATGCATGTTTATATCAAACAATATAATTTTATAAATTTACGACATGATCAAAGGCCTACGACTTGTCTTCGTTGAAGAGTTGAGATGCTTCGGTTGTCGGGTCCAAGAATTCTTCCGAAACGCTGGAATCTATACGTGCAAACAAAGCCAAATAAATAAAATAATTTCAAATAAAATCCAAAAATTACCAAATAAGCACCAATAGAAATATAATGAATTTAGAAATTTGAATCACTCGAATCGGAGTTCGGATGAAGAAGATATGGCCTTTGGAAGTTGGAAATCACATGAAATACTGAAAATCGGGATTTATGAATTTATTGGAATTATTTTTCTAAAGGAAAAGACAATTATGACGTCAGCTGATGTTAGCAGTGGATTTTTGGCCGAAAAGAAAATAAGAAAGGAAATTAAAAAGATTATGATAGGTGGGACCCACTCATCATAGGGATGGTGTATAGTGGACTTAGTCTACAAGGTTTTGGGATATGGGTTTAGGGTTAGAGTGCCACGTGGAGCTCTTGATGGGCCGCCACATGGGCGAAAGAGGAGGTGGCGTTGATCGGCGCCACGCAATGACCACGTCGGTGGCCAGCGGCGTGGCTCGGGGACCAAGCGTCGCCGGCGAACGGCGGGGACATGGCCGGCGGTGATGACACCGGCGGTGAGAGGGGGACGCGGCAAGTCTAGGGCTCACGATTTTGGTGACGCGGCACCAAGGGAAGACTAGCGGCGAGCGGGGAAGGCGGCGGTGACGACAGGTGAAGGCGGCGATGACGTTCTAGAGGGGCTGCGGCAAAGAGAAGGTGTGCACGGGGTGGAGCTCGATGAGGCGGTCCCGAAGACGGAGACGGAGGCGCGAAAGAGGTCTAGGTGGCGGCAGAGGACTCGTCGGGCGGTAGTGGGATTTCTTGAATAGCGGCAAACGAGGGCGAAATAGAGAGGGGGAGTAGGGGGAAACGGAAGAGGGCTTGAGGGGCTTCTGGTGCTTGCCTTATTAGGGCACAAGGAGGGCCGATGGTGGAGATCGAGCACGGAGCAGCGGCGGGTTTCGCGGTGAAGCTTGCGTGCTCTGGCGATTTCGTGCGGAAAAGAAGGGAGGTGAAGGATGGAACGGGGTCGGCGAGATTCCGGGGATTCAATGCACACGAAATCGAGAGAGAAAGGGGAGGAAAAGGGGGGATTTGACGGAGCTTGAGTTAACGGCCATGGTAGTCCGGAGAAAGATGGGGTGCACGTGAAGAACCAACGGGGAAAGAAGAAGAAACAATCTTGCACGGAGGTCGATAGTGGGCCCGTCGTAGAGAGAGAGAGGCGGGAGGCGGGGAGATGGTGGCGGCGAGGAAGGGGGCCGGGTTGGGCCGCAAGGAAAAAGATTGGCCGAGGAGAGGAATTTGGCCCAAAGCGAGGTAGGGGTTTAAAAAGGATTTTTGAATTACAGAAATTCTAGAAAACTACAAATGCTTTTAGAAAATAGTTAATACATCCCAAAAATTCTAAGAAAATACACAGAAATTCCTAGAAGCATTTGGAACTTAATAAAAATACTTTTAACTTAAATTTAACTTTTAATTTTGCAAATAAATTATTTTTAACTTTGACAAAAAGGAAAACCCTTTTAAAATCCAGAAAAAAACAAGAAATGGCTTAAAATAATCTTTTTGACTTTAAATCCAAATAAAATCCAGAAACTTAGATAAACCAACTTTTTAAATTAATTGAAGTTTGATTAATTCATATTAAACTATTTTTTATTTCTAAATTTCAAGTTAAGCTTTAGCAATTCAATAAAACCAAATGGTTAATTTTAAAATTTGAAAATTTTCAAAAATCCCAGAAAATTGAGATGTTACACTAGTCCACCTCGCTACGCTGAAATACTAATCTCCTTCAGCACCGAGGATGCCCGGGGCATGTATTTCCCACACCAAGACCCCCTCGTCATCTCCGCCAGCATCGCAGATTTTGAGGTCAGATGCATCCTCGTCAACGGAGGAAGTTCTGCGGACCTCCTATTCGTGGATACCTTTGACAAAATGATGATCCCCCAGGATCGCCTGTCACCCTCAGGCATACCCCTGATAGGCTTTGGGGGAAGCCTATAACGGCCCTAGGCCAGATTGACCTAGCCGTCACGTTCAGCAACGACTTCACATCCCGAACCGAGGTCGTCAAGTTCGACGTCGTCCGGATGCACTACCAATACAACGCTATCCTCATCTGAGCCACACTAAACACCTTCGGCGCCATAGCACACCACAATTACATGTGCATGAGGATCCCCGCACCAGCGGGCATAGTCACGGTGCGGGAGGACTAGGATCTCGTGAGGCACACAGAGTTAGAAGCACTCTCACCAGCCCGGCACGTCCACACCATCGAGGTAGACAAGCGGGACCAAGCAAGCCCACCATCGGCGAAGTGGGCACCGAAACCCAAACCAGAGGGATAGCTCCAAAGAGTCCCCCTGCAGGAAGCCTCCCTAGAGAGGACGGTGGCCCTCGGCGCAGAGCTTTCAACGGAAGCTTGTGAAGCCATCCTCAAAGTGCTCCGCAGCAATGTGGATGTCTTCACATAGGGACCAGAGGACATCCCCGAGGTAGCTCGGGGACCATCGAACACCGCTTGGTGATCCGAAGCGATGCACCCCCAAAGAAACAAAAATTGCAATGCATGTCCGCGAGCGACATAAAGCAGCAAAGAAAGAGATTGCCAAGCTCCTCAAGCGAGCGTCATCCGTGAGATCAAACACTCCAAATGGTTGGCCAACCCCGTCTTAGTAAAAAAGAACCGGCAAATGACGCATGTGCGTCGACTTCACTGGCCTTAACAAAGCGCCCCCAAAGGACGATTTCCCCTTGCCCCGCATCAACCAGCTGGTGGATGCCACCTCAGGCTGTGAGTTATTGAGCTTCCTAGACTCCTACTTCGAGTATCATTAGATATTAATGGCCAAGGAGGATGAGCCAAAAACCATCTTTATCACCCCCATCAACACCTACTGCTTCACTCGCATGCCCTTCGGACTAAAAAATGTGGGTGCCACTTTCACCCGGCTCATCACGAAGGTGTTGGCAGGCCAGCTTGGCCGCAACATAGAAGCATACGTCGATGACATAGTGGTAAAAAGCAGGTTGGCGGGCTCCCACACAGAGGACTTGCGAGAAACCTTCGCCAACCTTCGGGTGGATGGGATGAAGCTCAACACCAAAAAGTGCGCTTTTGGGGTAAAGGCGGGCAAGCTCCTGGGGTTGCTCTTATCTGAGAGAGCCATCAAAGCCAACCCCGAAGAAGATCAAGTCCATCCATGAGATGGAGCCCCCCTCCCCCCCCACAGCGCCCGGGAGGTACAAAGGATGATGGGGCGTCTCGTAGCCCTTAGTCACTTCTTGTCCCGCTCCACGGAGCGGGCCTTGCCCTTCTTCAGAACCCTTCAAGGAACAGAGCCGTTTCGATGGATGGACGACTATCAGAAGGCATTCCAAGACCTCAAGCAATATCTTGCCCAACTGCCAAGCCTGAGTAGCCCGAAGCAAGAGGCAGACCTCCTGTTGTACCTCACCGCCTCCTCATCGGCGGTGAGCGCAGTCTTCGTCCAAGAGAGCAACGGCCAATGCCCAGTATACTATGTCTCTTAGGCCCTCCAGGGGGCAAGATCCGATACACGAAACTCGAAAAGCTAGCGTATGCCCTACTCATAGCCTCGCGCAAGCTCTAGCACTACTTCTTGGTGCACGCCATCACGGTCCCAACGTCTTACCCACTAGCATTGATGCTAAGGAACAAAGACGCCTCGGGCTGAATCGGCAAGTGGGTAGCTAAGCTGGCACCCTTCGACATCACCTTCGTGGCACAAACCACCATCAAATCACAGGACCTGATAGACTTCGTGGCCGAGTGGACCCCACATATCGAAGAACAGCCATTGGGCAAAGTCGAGGCCTCGTGGATAATGTACACCAACGGATCTTGGTGCACCGCTAGAGCCAGCGCGGTGGCCATTTTGGTCACCCTAGATGGACGGAGCGTGTCTCACGTCGCCCGCCTGGACTTCCCGATGACAAACAACATCTCATAATACGAAGTTCTATTATTGGGCCTTCGCAAAGCAAAAGCACTGGGGGCAAAGCGTGTCATCATCAAGAGCAACTCCCGCCTAGTGGCAGGCCACTTCGACAAGTCATTTTTGGCGAGGGACCCCGAAATGGCTAGGTACCTAGCCACGGTGCAAGTAGCTACCAGGCACTTCCTTGACATCATCGTCCAAGCAATCCCTAGGGGAAACAACGGGGCAGTAGACAAATTGGCAAAAATGGCCAGTTCCAGCGAAGGCCCCCCACTCGAAGTCTTCTACGAGACGCTCAAGGAGCCCTCGGCCCCGCTCGAGGCACCAGGGGCTGCACCCGAAGCACAAGGTGCTGCGCCCCGAGCACAAGGGGTTGCGCCCGAAGCACAAGGGGCCGCATGCCTAGTGCTCCCTATTAATGGAGCAGATTGGTGAGACATCATCATCAAGTACCTCGTAGGCGAAGAACCCAAAGATGCGGCCGAAGCGAAGCGCCTTCGTCATCGGGCTAGAAATTACTACATGATCGACGGGGAGTTCTACAAGGGGGGTGTCAGCGCCCCCTTCCTACGCTGTGTATCCCAATAGGAGGGCTAATCCCTTCTGAAGGACATCTACGAGGGCCTCTGCGGTGTGCACCAAGTGCCACGGGGCCTCATGGGGAGGACCTTTTGCCAAGGCTTTTACTAGCCCATAGCGTTCCGGGACGCCCAAGACCTCGTCCAGCATATCCTGGGGTGCTAGTGGGCTAATCGAAACACAAGAGCACCCGCACTCCCACTGCAACACCTGCCCCCCGTTTGGCCCTTCGTGCGATGAGGTTGGAGCCTGGCTGGTATGTTGCACTAGAAAAGTACTTCTAAACAAAAGTGAAAACCCATAAACATATTTAGACTTGGGTGGCTAGAAAGAGTGGTTGGTGCTGGGAGCATGACAGAGTGGGTATGTGGATGTACTGTCTGAGTCAATAAAGTGTCGAGTTCTTGTAACCGCCTTCTCGTGTAAAAATAGTGCAACCACAAGTTTATAATGGGTACAACTTGGCTAACTAATTTGTTCGTCTCCTCGCAATTGCACCAGTGGTGGGTTTGTGGTGTGGATTAAGAGTAAAGGAGCCACCGAACTACACAACGCAAGTGGGAGACCTCCCGGGGGCGTGGCCCAAGGAGGAGATACCTAGCGGGTGGGGTTGCGTTGAGGTAGGGTATTGTAAAGGCCTTATGACAATCATCTTAGTCGCACACTTATGGAAGTATATCAAGACGGATATTATAAGTTGATTGTCTCTTGTGGGTAAAGTGTACAAACTTTACAGAGTATGAAAAACTATTGAATTAGTTTTCAGTTTTATAAAACAATTGGTGGGAGGGAATAAAAAGATGGGTTGGAGCCTAGAGATTTGAGATGGCCTGATTGGGAACCAGTGATAAGTACGGGATGTGACCCAAGAAAGAACGTGAACATTGGGTGGATAGAGCCACTCAATGATATAGGAGGTTGGAGCCTCCACTAGTATTTTACAACAAAACTCAACTTTGTTAAAACCTGTGTTATTTATAAATGTTAGGTCTCAGGGTTTGCTACTACTTAATCTATTTCAACAAGTGGCTTTATGCAAATAAAAGAACCACAAGCCATTCCTTTGATCAGCCTTGCATATTATATAACTGCATTATGTGTGTTGGCTCATGAGTATGGTTGTGTACTCATGCTCGCTCAATATTATTATTCAGTAAGTATGAAAGAAGAAGGCTATATGGACACTTATGAGCATTCGTCAAGACCGGAGATTAAGAAGGCCAAGAGCTAGGTTGCGAGCCCTAATCGATTGCTTGTGGGTATATCATGAGGGTTCTACGTATTGTATTTCAATTTTGCTTCCGCTACTAATTCTTTAAAGGGTTTTGGCCTGTTCAGCCATTCTACAAGTCAAAAGTCGTAAGGTATATTTATGCTTGATTATTATTATGCAATAGTTGTACATTTTTGTGATATGTGTTTGATATCCAATGATGTAACTGTGGGCACTAGCTACTGATTTAGGGACTAGTGTCGTGAACACAGAAGATTCCCAAATTGCAAATTTGGGGTCCGACAATAGATGATTCTAATTCTACTAAGAAAGCTGTTTTACAAACTATTACTCTAATACTTGCATCCAAACAATATTTTCTAAATTAAATCCGATGGTGATGAATGATTAATCAAACAATGATGAATAAACTTGTGAACTAATATGGTGGGTAGGGGAGCTCAGGGAAAGTAATGATAAAGTATGGAAAGTCAGGGCTCCCTCTACGTATGGTTAATATATAAGGACTAAACCACTCTCACTCGTGTTAGTGTGCCGTACCAAAACCGTATCAACCATAGTCTCGTCTAAGGCAGGCCGAGCCCATTATCCCATCAAGTTGTTATACCTCCACATGGGTACATAGTACTAGGATGGGTGATGATCATATAGCGAATCGCCCCTATACCCAATCACTACTAGAAATCTTCATTTTCCCTACAGTTTAAAACATTCCCTAGTAGTGAAATTGCAATCCAAAGGAAAGTATCTATCCCTAGGGTGAGGTAAAAAAACCTAGGGAACGAAATCATTCCCTACTATTTACGTAAATTACTAAGGAAAGACTATGGAGAGAGAAATGGACTATGCGCTGTCAACGCCATGGTGGCAACTTTCCCTACTTAGATGGACAAAACCGTAGGGAATTTATTTTTCGTTTTTGCCTCCAGTTTTTTTAGCTCCCCACCATTTTTTTAGTGCTGCACGCTATTTTCTTAGGCGCGACGCTAGTTGTTTTTGGTTGTGCCCAAACAAGATCCCGTCAAGAACCCTAGTAGGCTACCGCCCAAACATCCTCGGAAGTCCAAACCGTGCCTCCCTCGCACCTGCCCTTCTTCCTCCCCCGCCGCCAAGCTACCCTGCCCTCCAACCCCCTCTCCCTCTCCATCGCGTCGTGGCTCCCTCTCTCTCTCACTCCGGTGCCCCCTCCCTTTCCCTCTTTCACCACCCCTACTGCTCCCCAGGCTGTCCTCGAGACCCCTCCCCGCACCCCACCGATGGCGCCATCACCCCTCTGCGGATCGTATGCCGCGGAGGCACCGACATGTCCATCTGCCGTGAAGCCGTCAAGGACTACCTAAAGGCCAACCCCGCCTCCACCACTTCCCCGGTCCCCAAGCGCTCCAAGCCCCCCAAATCCACCCAAACCATCGTTGACAACTACTCTGGCCTCCGCATCAAGAACACAGCAGTCTCATTGTTGGACATCACCAACGCTTCTTGACATCCGATTTGTGCGCATCTCCGCTATCAAGTGCATATCTTTACCGCAGATCATTCCCTTTTTTTCTTTCTCGGTACAGGATATTGGACTCATCGATTTTTTTTTGGCGGGGGGCTCATGGTGGCCAGGAACTTGGTGGGGAGCGACAGCTTCTTGGGATGCTGGGTGATGGTGGGGGTGGTGCTGGACAAGGGTGTGACGTGGGTGAGCGTGCAGGGGAAGGACTACAACATCTGAAAGATGGGCGCGCTAGATGACTCCGAGGTGTCGGTGTTCCTATTCGGGCACGCGCAAGCCTACTACTCCGGCGTGGCCGTCGGCAAGCTATTCAATGACAATGTCCGCATGGACAATGGGGTACTACGCTTGGACTGACATTTTGATTCTTGATCATTTGAGTGATTTGTGCTCTGAGTTGCTTGGATGTTGTTGATGTCGCGTAAGGGAGAGGGTTCTCCTTGAGTGTTGCCTCAGTGGGGCAGATGATGAAGATGGGTGTCCCGGTGGAATTCGGGGTCTGCAAAGGGAAGAGGAAGGATGGGATGGCTTGCACCATGACCATAAACAAGTATGTATTTCCTCCACAATGATGAGAAATTGAGAACATGTTTGAAAAATTGAACTTGCAGGCTTGTAGCTACATTGCCATTTTGCTAGTAATTTCGTGGAGATTTAGAGACTATAGATATGCATAAAGTGCATAAAACCCATGGAAATTTGTGTGGTCTCCACATCTCCTCGAAGATATTAATAGGATGTGCAAAATACACTAACACTGGTATGCACGATCAGACCCTTGCCTCGGGGATTTAGAGACTATATTCTGGCTATTTCAAATAACATAATTGCCGCATGATAGTTTTTCTTTTAGGCCTGAATATTCAACAATGGAAGCAAATTGTAATTGACCACCTATTTCAGATAGCATCATTGTTCTGTGACAAGTGTTAATTTTAGCCCTGAAGTTTTCAACAACGGAAACAAATTGTAATTGAACACCCTTTTCTTATCCTTGATTTGCCTTTATGTGTTATGTTCAGTTGGAGAACTAATTTTATAGCATTTCTTGTGCGTTATGTGTAAACCACAAGAATGGATGCACATGTGTGGTTTTCATAGATGCAGTTCTAGCACTAACTATGTCTTGTCCTTTTTTCAAGCGTAAAGGATCATACTACAAATTCCATTCATCGGTAAGGATATGATAACTGTCATTTTTGCAGCTGAGATGGATGGACATGCAATATGATCCATTATGCTTGTTTCCTATTATTGAAAACATCACGTAAGTACTCTCTTGGTAGAGGGAGCTTAAGGGTGGGTAAGGTGTAAGTAGTAGTGAACCCCAAAATGAATAGACAGTAGCCTTTCCTTTTATTCATTAACAGTTTCAAATCCTATCTGCTTTTGTTGCTCCTATTTTGTATAATTCCTAGCCAATAGAATAATAGTGGAATATATTTGAGCTAATCTATGCCCTTTTACCCGTGGCACAATTTATCCATGATATAGGCACTCCTTGTTTGAATTTTACCTGGTGGCGTAATGTTAACATAATTTCCTGTATAACGGTTTTGGTAATACTTCTACCACTCGAACTTGCTTTCATTTTGTTTTTATCAAATATTGATGCACTATGGACACTAGTTTTCACAAAAGTGGGTGTGCAATATTGCTGTGAGCTTAATGATGCAGTGGATGTTTTCCAAGGAAGCCGGTCCTCCTCAGATCTACACTTGGCAGGCACAATGTTTGCATTCTCGCTTATGGCCAAACTGGGACAGGAAAAACCTATACAATGGTTAGTTGGTGGCTTCTCTAATATATTTGAGCTAAATTCATGACTAGATATGTATTTCATTTTACCTTTCCTTGAAAACGGCTTGTAGGAAGGAACTAATGGTAATTAAGCTTGGTATTGTGCCTCGAGCGATTCAAGAACTGTTTTCTCATGTTTCTCAACATAGTTCATCCACATATTATTGTGCCTTGAGCGATTCAAGAACTATTTTCTCATGTTTCTCAAGATAGTTCATCCACATATTCTTTGTCCATAAGCACGCTTGAGGTCTACAACTCTACATAGGGAGTCTCTTCCTTAGTGTGTCACCATAGCCCTCTTTATGGTTCTATAAAATTCTGCCATGAACTATCTTTTTCATCAAATTGCTGTATAGTCCATGATTATGTGTCTGATCCATGAATCTTTAGGCTATACATACATGCATTCATATGTTTCTTGGTCAATTATCATGTGCAACACTATATGTCGGTCCTATTTACTAAATTTTATGCATTATGTAGCTGAAAACCGTGCAACTTTAACAATAGTTGCAGAAATTGCTACACTTGAAAAATCATGTCACATAACCATATTTCTTTTCTGAAATTTTTTACTGAACTTTGAATTATTTTTGTTGCATAGCCTCATACTAGCGGGTCAACTATTGGAGTAGAGAACCCGGATAATACATTGAATAGGATTGCTCGAGGAATGTTTGGAGGCTATGTTAATGCATCCATTAGTGCTGATGGGAACTACTCTTCTCCGCTGGATGATGATCTTGCACTATTTTAATGTCAGCCATGGTCCAATTACATGTGGAAGCATACTTTTGTTGCAAGTGGTGCATGTTGCCTTCTTTTATGGAATGACTAACATGTAAGGGTTGCATTTTGATGTCTGTGAAACTTTGCTGGTCATTTGTACTTCAGTATGCATGTGTGTTATGCACTTGTGGTGCAAGCGTGGGTGTTGTTTTTTGGACTTTCTGATAGTGATGTTTACACTTGGATATGTTGGTGGAAATGTGCCTCAAATACAAGATATTGTTATGTTTATCTCCTGTGTAAACTTTGTTTTGAGTGATAATGTGAATTTAGTGTCTTTTGATTGTAACCAGGCATATAAATAAGTATTTGAATAATGTATGCATATTTAGAAAAAAAAAACAATAATTTCAGTATCCCTAGTGTTCATGCCAAACTATAGAGGATGAATTTTGAATTAGAAATAGGAAAATAATGTTTACATAAAAATGTTCCCTAGAGTATATAAGAAATAACGTAGGAAATTTGTTGGATTCTTTCCCTAGGTTGGCGAAAAGGTAACGTAGGGAAATAATCTTTCCATGTCATATGGCAATGCCATGTGGACGAGATTTCCCTACTGTTTAAAATCTTAGGGAACGATTCTTTCCTTAGGTTTTCCTAAAAAAAACCATAGGGAACGTTTTCTTTCCCCACATTCTTTTCCCTAGTAGCCGTTCCCTACGAATGCCACTAGGGAAACCAATTCCCTACAATTTTTTGCATGTTCCTAGTATATTACTCACTAGGAAAAATAGGGATTTCTAGTAGTGAATGATCTTGAATTCGGCTTAGCCAGGCCCTATTATATTTGCGTAGGTGGATGACGAGTTTGGAAGCTCAACATAACGGCTAGTAAAGTGCTAGCCATGTGGAAGTGTAATAAATGGAAATGGGGAACAAGCTCTGTATCTGAACTAGCCTCGCATCTATGGAATTGCAAAATAATCGATTGGCCATCAAGGTTCCAGGTTGCTGTGAGTAAAGTGGTACAACATGCATAGTGTTTTAAAATGCGATTCACACCTATCTCCTGGATTGGAGGCTACGGGGACTTATCGATGATTCTTTCTCATGATGTGGGTGAATAGTACCTTTGAAAATATTTTGGAAAACTCCTTTACAACAAAAATCCTAAAACTTGGGATGATTATGATAGATGACATAGTATAGAAACTAGATGATGGATGTTTATGCATGTCATTCTTGTAATAATGACTTGTTGAGTACGAAAACACTCATTCTTGTTATTAATGATGTATAGAAACTAAATTATGGATGTTTGTGCATGTCAATCTTGTAATAGCGACTTGCTAAGTACGGAAGTACCCATCTTGTTATTAATCTCCCTTGTTTAGAAGTGACAAATTGGACACGCTAAAATGATGCTAAGGGACAACTACAAAGGGGACCATTACCATGAAGGCCATTAGACCCCGTCCCACTTCAACCACTACTGTCAATAATGCAAAAAATCCTAGCCCTAAGGCCCTTAGGTGCGGGTTAAAAGATAGTCCTAACTATTTCTCTCTTACAATATCTGATGTGGGTTATAATTTGACAACATAAGATTTTATCAAGTCATAATCCATAGGCTCATACTTTCATCTAAGGTAATGAAAGTAGGGGAGATTAGGTCACTAACATCGCAAAAAAAAATGAAATTAGAGAGATAACATCGCAATGCAACTTGACTGCTAAATAACATCCAAAAGGCTAAAAAATATGGAAAACATCACTCTAAGGGAATATTCCATCATAGATTTTACAAAAAGATACAATTGCCCTCTTCTCGCCAAATTTTGGCGTATACTCTTGAAGTCTTTCTTTCTCCGGCTGTGTTGCGCCTCCTTCGGACGTGTTGCTGTCAGAAGCTACATCGCCGCTTGGAGACTGGCGGCGGCGGCGCCGAGGCGAAGCCACGTCATGGCCGCTGCCGTGAGCACACCGATGGGTGCATTTTGGAGACCGGCGGTAGCACGGACCGACAGTGGCGGCGTGCTTGGAGACCGGCGGTGGCAGCGACACGACTCGGGGGAAGCAGCATGGCTTGGAGACTGATGGCGACGGCGTGCTTGGAGATCGACGGTGGTAGTGGCGAGGCTCAACCAGAGAAGCGGGAGGAGGATGCAAGAGAGTGAGAAAGGGCAAAAAACGATATTTTACCCCACAAGTGTTATTTTCCTAATTTTTGGCTATTCGCGGTGTTTCTAGACAGTCACCTATGAATGCGATGTCATTTCTCTAAATCCCAACAATTTTGTGGATATCATGGGGATATGCTCAGTTGTGCACGAACCGTGGTTGTCCACAAGATGATGATACAATCATCCTTTTGGCACCATAGCTAGATGATCTTGGGCATGGATTGGCTAGTCGAAACACTCATTTTGGATTGTAGTGGCAAGAGTATCTCGTTGACCAGCCCTAATGGTGTCACTATGAAGTTTAAAGCCTCCTCGAGAAGCTCAATGGAGCCCTAACTTATAGTGCTCAAGTTCATACCTCGAAGATGTCCCCTGTGGTCAAGGACTTTGCCGACGTGTTCAATGAGCTCCTGGCCTCCATGGGAGACCTTGAATTTGTTATCAACCTTGTTCTAGGAACCATCTCCAAAAGAACTTACAAAGTTGCATGTTGATGATCAAGTGGAGTTGAAAATAGAGGACTTGTAGAGCAAGAGGGGTTTCATTAGACTAGCTCTCACTTGGGGAGCCCGTATTTTTGTGCCCAAAAAGGATGGCACTCAAAGAATGTGTGTAGATTACAAGCTCTTAATGATGTCACCATCAAGAACAAGTATCCTTGCCTAGAATCGATGATTTGTTTGATCAACTCAAGGAGTCATTGTGTTTTCAAAGATAGATTTGAGGTCGATACCACCAACTCAAGATTCGAAAAGAAAACATCCCAAGACAGCTTTTTTTCAACTAGATATGGGTGGCGAGTTCATCGTCATGTCTTTTTCGCTAATGCCCCTACTTATTTCATAAATTTGATGAATAGAGTGTTCATAGAGTACCTAACAAGTTTGTCATTGTTTTCATTGACGACATTCTTGTGTATTCCAAGAGCGAAGAGGAGCATGCAAGGCATCTCTTTTCGGTTTTGGAGAAGCTAAGAGCTCATCAACTCTTTGCTAAGTTTAGCAAATGTGAGTTTTGGCTAAAAGAAGTGGTCTTTTTAGGGCATGTTTTGTCTGAAAAGGGAGTCTCTGTCAATCCCAATAAGGTTTAAGATGTGCTCAATTGGGAACCTCCTAGATCAGTGCCTCAAGTTCGAAGTTTTCTTGATATGGCAGGGAACTACAGAAGGTTTATTGAAGGCTTTTCCCGAATTGCAAGACCTCTAACTCAGCTATTAAAGAAAGAAAAGAAGTTTCTTGGATCTCTGACAGAACAAAGCTTCCAAGAGCTCAAGAAAAGTTAACCTCTGCTCCAAGATTGGTGTTGCTCGATGTCGAAAAAGACTTTGAAGTCTATTGTGATGCATCAAGCAAGGACTTGGCTGTGTTCTAATGCAAGAAAGAAGAGTGGTAGCCTACGCCTCAAGACAATTAAAGCCTCATGAAGCAAACTACCCTACTCATGACCTTGAGTTGGTCATGGTAGTACATGCTTTGAAGATTTGGCGCCATTACCTCATTGGTAATTGGTGTGAAATATACACCCACCATAAGAGCCTAAAGTACATTTTTACTCAAGGCAGCCTTGAATTTGAGGCGAGAAGGTGGCTAGAGCTAATTAAAGACTACAATGTGGAATTCATTACCACCTGTGCAAGGCCAATGTGGTGGCAGATGCTTTGAGCGTAAAAGTTCAAAGAACACCTTGATGATCAAAGAGAGCCAACCTACTTTGCATGAAGAATTCGAGAAGCTTAGACTTGAGTTAGTTGAGGAAGGATTTTAGCAACTCTTGAAGTGCAACCTACCTTGCAAAAGCGCCTCAAGGCAAAAGTTGAAGATGCCGGCATTCAAGAAATCAAGGCCAACATGAGAAAAAGGAAAGTCGGTTTTCTCAAGATGAAGAGGAGATGATCTGGTTTGTTAAGAGGCTCTGTGCCCAATAACGCAGGGCTCAAGGAAGTGATACTTAAAGAAGCCCATGAGGCATTGTATTCTATTCATCCAGAGCTACAAAATGTATCAAGACATCAAGGAGTTGTATTGGTGGCCAAGAATGAAGAAAGAAATAGCAGATTTTGTGGCCAAATGTGACACTTGCCAAAAGTTAAGGCAAGGCATCAAAGACTGGAGGACTTCTAGTGCCTTTACCCATACCCGAATGGAAATGGGAAGAGGTCTGGATGGACTTTATAACCGGTCTACCTGCACTCCAAGCCGGTTTTGATTCTATTTGGGTCATTGTGGATAGGTTAACCAAAATGACTCATTTTATTCTCAGAAAGATTACCTATTCGGAGACAAGTCATGAAATTTACATGGCAAAGGTTGTGTGTCTTCATGGTGTCCCAAAGAAGATAGTTTCGAGAAGAGGATCTCAGTTCACCTCCAAGTTTTGGCAAAAGCTACATGAAGCTCTGAGCACGACCTCAATTTTAGCACAAAGATACCACCCACAAACCGATGGCCAAACCGAAGAGTGAATCAAGTCCTTGAGGATATGTTGAGAGCTTGCATACTGAGAAGCAAACTAGCCGATAAAATGTTACCCTATGCTGAATTTTCCTACAATAACAAACTACTAAGTAAGCCTTCAAATGTCCCCTTTTGAAGCTATTTATGGAAGGAAGTGTAGAACACCCTTATACTGGACAGAAACTGGTGAAGGCCAAGTTCTTGGCCCAGACCTCTTGAAAGAAGCTGAAGATCAAGTAAAGTCAATAAGGGAGAAGTTGAAGACTGCACAGACTCTACAAAAGAGCTATGCAGACATTAGGCGTCGAGACTTAGCCTTTACTCCAGGAAATCAAGTCTACCTCAAGGTTTCACCTCTCAAAGGTATGCAGTGGTTTAGAATTAGTGGAAAGCTTGCTTCAAGATTTATTGAACATTTTCCAATTCTTGCCCGAAGGGTGAAGTAGTTAGACCTCCTCCTCGCCTTGCCGGGAGTTCATAATGTATTCCATGTGTCACAATTGAAGAAGTGCTCAAGGATCAAATGCCTTTAGAAGCCGTGGACCTCCAAGAAGACCTCACTTACAAAGAGCAACCCATCAAGATCTTGGACGGTCGAAAAGTCACAAGGAGCAAGACCACCAAGTCTGTGCAAAGTGCAATGGAGCAACCACTCAAAGCAACATGGGAGCGTGAAGAGGACCTCAAGAAGGAGTTCCCCCACCTATTCTTGAGCTAGGCCTGAATCTCGGGGTCGAGATTCCCTTAAGGGGTGAAGGTTTGTAACGTCCCGTTTCTCCTAGATTCTTGCCCAGTTCTCAAAACAAAAATAACCATATGGTTTTGTTGAGAGTTCAAGCTTAACTTGAGTTTTCAAAAGAGCTTCAATTGACTAAAATCAAACTTTAACTAAAAGTCAGCTTTTGTCCTTTTGAGCTGTGTTGAAGTCCTTCCCTTGTCTTTGTTTGCCTTGTGCTTGGCTTCGCCCGGTGCTTTTCTTTCCTCTCTGGTCCTCCTTGCCTCCTGGACCCCTCTAGTGTTTCTGTTGGGATCTGCTTTTGTCCTCTCGCACCTCCCCCTTGTTGAGATCTGACTGCTAGACCTCCTCTCGAGATCTTAACCGCCAGACCTCCCCTTGTTGAGATCTCGCCGTTAGGACCTCCTCTCTCGAGATCTTAACCGCTCGCACCTCCCCTTTGGAGATCTAACCGTTAGGACCTCCTTTTGGAGATCTTAGACGTCTAAGGCCTTCCTTGCAGATCTTTTGGTCAGACCTCCTTTGGTCTTGATCGACTAGCCCAGACCTCCCTTTGATTTCCTCCATTGATCTCCTTTTGGTTTCGGACCTCCCCTTGCCCTCGCAAGTGATCCCGAGCCAATCCGCGCCTTTCTTGCTCGTGGGCCGTTCGATCCTTTTGGATGGCCCAATCGAGATGAAAGGTTCGGCCCGTCCGAACGTTTCGGTGTGTGGGCACCGATCCATATCGAACAGCTCAACCGAGGTATAACGCTTGATGGTCCGAACGTTTTTCCTTCGACCGCCTGATTCCAATCGGACGGCCCCGCTTTCTTCAAGCAAGATTTTCTTTTGTTCCCGTGACCTCTTCTGGGGTTTTTTGCAAGGACCACCTCCTCGATCCTTGTTGGTCTTTTTTAAAGACCACTCTCCTAGTCCAGAGTATCCCTTTTGATCAGGACCTCCTCATTGTGTGTCTTTTGGACCTCTTGTCCACAGGACCTCCTCGTTGTGTGTCTTTTGGACCCCTTGTCCATAGGACCTCCTAGTTGTGTGTCTTTTGGACCTCTTGTCCACGAGACTTCCCCGTGGTTGTGTCTTTTGGATCTCCTATCCATAGGACCTCCTTGTGTTGTGTCTTTTGGACCTCTTGCCCGTAGATCCCTGGGCCCCCTCTTCTGTGTTTAGGCCTTTGTGGTCAAGACCTCCCCCTTGAGTGTTTTGGACCTCCTGTCCAGGAACTCCCAAAGGTCTCTAGCGGAGATGCCCTTGCAAGTGGGGCCACCTCTTTGACCTGTTGGGCACCCTTTTGATCTGCCCCACTTGTTAGCCTCACTCAACCTTGTTATCATTGCTCCCGCCTCAGAACTCTATGCACATTTAATTGGTGTCTGATCACATTAAATGCAAATACATCCGAGGAACCTTATTTTAATTCTTTTAGGACAAGCCTGCCCTAGCTACTCCCGATCGCCCACTCATGGAACCCGTTCTTGGTGCACTCCACCAACTCGGCTATTTATAGCTCTGGGCAAGCCTTCTTTGCCACCTTTTGCTCATTCCAAGCTTCCCGGTCTCTTCTTTGGTTTCCTCTGGCAAGGTCTCCCCAGAGCTCACCGAGGCTCTTGAGCCTCTTGGTTTTCCCTGTTCTGCTCTGTTGGTTTGAGTTCCTTTTGAGTCTTTTGAAGTTCTTTGGCCTAGTGTGGTTTTGCTTATTTGGTTTTTAATGAACGAGATCACGAGTTCGAGAGTTCTTGCCACTTCTCACTATGGTTCTCCACTACTTGACCAAGGCAAGCCACAGACCTTCTTTTGATCATGTTGAACCTAGCTTTGCAAATATAATTTGGTTTTACTTTATCTTGCATGACTATTTTTATAAGAAGTGTTTGGGCTGTAGTTACTTTCCTACTTGCTTTTATGCCTCCTTTATATCTTGTTCTAGTCATGTTGTCATGCTCGCCTTGAAAACCTTAGATTGGGTATTTAGTTGGTATTCCTTGTTATTTGCCAACATGGGGCCGTAGGTTAATCTATAGCTTCGCTCTAGAAACCGTGGTGTCGGCGTATCATGCTTCATCAATTAATAATCTTGACTAATGACCTATGGAATCGTGGTCTGGTGCCATTGATATCCTATAGCGAGGATGCCTAAGTTGTGTTGATTGTGGTGCGAGATCACCCTAATAACGATTGTGCCAAGACTGGGTGGTCTTTTGGCAGGGTTAAATACAAAATATTTTTTGCTGAGGCAAGAAGGCAGGGAGTGAGTAGTGGGTGCTTTGCACATTGGGGTCGTGGAAGTCTTGCCTTAGCACAATTAAGGACTCAACTTTGTGTTCTGTTGATCTAGGCCAACCAAAGGCAACCACAAGATCATTTTATGGGAATGGTCTGGTGAATAATTAGCAATGAGATGGCTTGGGGCTGTTGTGGAGGAGTGTGTTGATTCAGTTATGCAAGAGGGCACCCATAACCCAATGGACTTCTAGACCAAAGGGGAATGCGAACCTTAAGGGCAGCTCCGAGCCACTCAAAGCTTTGTAAAGGCCTTGCTGCTTCTAGACTGCCACCATCGAAGTGAGCAAGGGTCTTTCCGAACCCGCCCCGCTAGAGAGGTCGTGGATTGTGGGTAAAGTTGTACACCTCTGCAGAGTATAAAATCTATTCGAATAGCCAAGTCCTTGATTATGGACATGCCTGGTGAAAATGGTGCAAGGGGTAGTGTTCCCAAAAGTTTGTGCCACTGGACACTTCAGTGAGATGCCCGGGCTTTGCCTCTAAGAGACCTTGGTCGGCTCCAGAGGGGTCGGTTGGCTCGGGTAGTAGTCCGAGGTCGGTTCGGACCTCTGGAGTGGGTGCTCTAGGGTGGTTTTGGGTGAGGACACGGTCTTGGGTGCGACTGCACCTCCCCTTTTGGTTGTGGTTGTGAGTTGGTGCTCACTCCTCTTTGCAAAAATCAAATGTATTATATACTATTGTTTTAACTTGTCGCTTTAATCTATCGATGTTATTGATTGTCAAAACTTGGCTTTTGCTAATCTAACCATACGACTCTCAATTGGTAAGCCTTTGCATGAATATTATTTGCATAAATGTTCCTGTGTCTTCTTGAGTACATTCCAAGTACTCATGGCTTTAAGCCCCGTGGTCAAAGCATGATTTTGAAGATGATCAAGTGCGTAGCGGTCTGCGACTTCTTTGAGGAGGAGTTCTTCGACGATCCTCGCCGCTTAGGGCGCCCTCCACTGACAAACTGTGGGCTTGCTTAGGATGGCCTTTACGTGCTTTTTGGTGTTTCGCTTTGGAGCTCTTTCGCTGTTGCTATCGTAAGTCTTTGTCGGTTTTTGTAAGCCCTTAGTGGCAGACCTCTTGTACAAGCTTGACCATAAGGTCCCGTTTAATATTAAGCTTAATTTGTCTGCTTCATCTTTTGTTTGACCTTGTGGTTGTGATATTATCTTGTGTTCCTATGTGAGCTAGCTTCATTGTCCAGGACTAGCTCGAGCACCTAAGGTGACCTCCGTGAGGCCCTACGGGACTTGGCTTGGAGATCCCGCTTGACCTCCCCGATGATATACCGGAGGTGCTTCCGTTGGTTATGCAGCCAAGACCTCCAGGAGGTCTTGATGACCTCCCGGGAGGTCCCGTAGACCTCCTGATGGGATGCGAGCGGTGCTACCGCCTCCTCTATCGTGTAGCACCGCGACTCAAAAAAATGGTCCTCCCGGACCTTTGCCAGATATCATCTGGAAGAGGTCGTGTGGATCAAAAGTTAGACCAATTTGTGATTTTGAGTTCTAGCCGATTTTATCTTTGCTCATTGGCCCGAGGTCGAGTGCCATATACCTAGAGGTCGATCCGCCCATGGAGAGGTCAGACCACCAACTACAAGGAGGTCTAATCGCCCAACTGATTTGGGTTTGAGTTTTTGTGATTTTGGTCTATTTGCTTCGGGGTTTTGATTGGATTCAATACAAGTCTTCCACTGTGCTTGTATATTGATCTTCATAGCTTTCATAGCCATTGGAGTGAAATTAGTATTGAATTCAATCAAGGAGAAAAAGAGATCGTGCACCTATTTACCCCCCCTCTAGTCGCCTTTTCGGCCCAACAGATTTGGATGTCATTAACACTACTACAGAAAAGGTCATCACAGACGGTTCATAATCGTCATCACAGACGGTTTTCTGAACCGTCTGACTTTATGTGTCTATGATGACACGAGGTCAACCGTCTGTGAAAAAGCTATCACAGATAGTTCTGAACAAGAACTATTATAGACGGTTCTTGTTTAGAACCGTCTGTGATAGTTTTTTCTATTGCAAAAATAATAATAAAAAATCAGCACACGTTGTTTCCATTCAACATAGAACAGTGTTTCCAACACACGTTGTGGAGCACGAGGCCATCTAGCATGCCCAAACACATTTGTATAGTCCGTTTGATTTCTCTCGATTAGCTTTTGCTTATACCGAGGATGCACAAAGCTTCCCTCAGTAGCTAGGAACTTGTATGTTCAAGGAACTTTGTAATGTGAAAATCTGACTGCAAAACTATAGAACAAAGGCTCCATTTCAAATACATACAAACATAGGATTGGGCAAACACCTAGTCCCTAAGCAAACACCCTGAGCACCAAGTGCCAATGTCAAGAAAGATAGCCACGACCATCTACAATTCCACCAAAGAAGAATAACCGAATGCCGCTTATCCGAAACTAAATCCACTACTCGACAAAGAACAGTAGCAATCCTTCTGTTTTTCTTTCAAATAACAGCTGTTTGAGATGAAAGTCCATAAAGAAAATTAACAAAAATGGTTTCACAAACAACCAACAAATTGTATATGTTTTGGGGATGTACATGTATCTTCTAGCAGTCTATCTTCTGCGGCAGACCTCCTCCGCATCCCTTCTCCTCATCATCGTCGGCTATGTCTGTGTCTCCTCCCCGAACCGCGACGGAGAATCGAGGGTGATCACCGGAGCTTGGCGTGGGGAGGGGAGAGGGAGAGACCGATGGAAGATAAGGCTGGAGGTGGCTATAATATATAAAGACAATGCCAAAATATTTTGCCTCCCGCGCGCGCGTTCAAATTTTTTTGGACTCCCACGTTGTGAATCATAGATGGTTTCATACAAAAATCGTCTATGACGACATATCACAGACGGTTCGTATCACGAATCTTCTATGATAAGTATATCATCACAGATGGTTTGTATTAAAAACCGTCTGTGACTTAAATTTTCCTAGCCATGGTCACAGTGTGACCTAATTTTCCTAATGAAATTACGTGTCGTCACAGTAAACTCCTCCGAACATGTCCTTGGCGTTACATTTAACTCAATCCCCAGTTTCATATGGCTCATTTGTAACCGGAGTGATCGACTCCTTTCTCGGAAATGTTAGTTCTCTGAAACGTCATTCTTGAAGCTTGATCAGTATGCTTCGTGAGAGTCCACAAACCTGATTGCCTTAAAGAAGCTAACGCTACAATTAGATTGCGTGGTAAGATACGATGATGGAAGCATTAGCTTTCATTTCATATAAAGGGTTGCCTTTTGTGCTAATCAAAGCGGATAAGCCATCATCAAGGATTAATTGTCACTCTTCTCCTGTGATATTCTATAAAGCAGCATCGATTCCTTGTGGCTGGCTCGACCTGCATTTAGGAAAGAAAAAAAAAACTAAACAAAGTATGAACAAGTATACATCGTGTAGTCACCATCAGTAAATTCTGGATCCAGATCCTCTGTCGTAAGTCATTAAGACACAATGATACGTGTCTAAAAAGGCAGAGGCCGCATCATTCATTGTAGCGGAATCACAGTACTTTCAGGGATACAATGATATGTGTCTGGAAAGACAGAGACTTCAACATTCATAGCAGCGAAATCACTGTGCGAAAGCACAGTAGAGAATATTATATCAGAAGTACACTTTTTACTATTCTGATTGTACTGTAGCGATCAATCACATCTGTCCACGTTGGATCTAATGGCTGAATTAGGGGAGTTAAAGTATGCGCCTCTCTGGGGATCCCAATCCCTAAGCTCTCTTCACGGTACAATGACACCTTCATTAATTAGTTACTGTCCTATCTCTCATGCCATCTTCTTCTTCCTCGGATTGGTGTGCTTAATTTCGAATATTGTTTGATGGGTACATAGACGAACATATTGTTTGTCCTACTTAATTATGACTTAGAATGACAGTACAGTACTAGGTTGTTTTGTCTCTGAAAAAAAGAAGGGAATGGTATATATACGAGCTTGTTAGCCTTCTTACGATGAAACGAATGGTAACATTTCCAAATCACCACTACGTTCACGACACGTTACACGTTTGTACTACTAGTACTCAGTCGGTAGTTGGTGTATATGTAGTTGAGTACTACTCTACCGAACACATCGTGGGCCCAACTGGACAGGAGTATTTAAATGCTTAATCACGCTCGAAACCGACTAATGCAGAAGCTGAGCATGCTGAGGCTTACGGTTGACCTACCTACTTGTCAGGTAGAAGCACCCTATGTTAGTTGCACGTATTTTTTGGGTACACGTGGAACGCATTTACGCACACATATCACACGTCTGTTCATATACACTCACACACACATGGGTGTGTTTTAAACACACGTCTAATCTAGAGAGCGAGAGTTAGAATCCCACGAAAGTATCTACGTGTGCATATATTATTTCTAAAAAAGAAAATACTCGGAAGGTGAGGCGCCTGAGTTTTGAAGCTAGGCCGGCCGCTCGCTCACCTGACGAGCAAACCAACCAAGCAAGCGCTCGATCCTCTGTTAGCTGCATGTATTAGGGGTACTCTTGGAGCGTCTGATCAAAGGTGATGCTAAGATCGGTCTGCTACAGTTCCGGTCTACAAAAAAATGACGCTGCGCGATCCGGTACAGTACCCTATGAAATCTAGGCATTTCACATTTAAACACATGGCTAGCAACAAAAATACAAATCACTATAGCAGTGTGCATTTAGTACGCCGCTGTAGAGGATCTGAATCCATACAAGGGGTCTCTCTGTGTGACCGGTCGCCCTTCTCACCATCTTCCCTAACTCTTGAGGTTTCGGATCTTCTCTGTCAATCATTGGAGGACGCTTGTATTATAGGTTAATAGTGGCTTATTACTGGAGCCTAGAGGGAGTATCATTGATCTCACTTTTTGGTAGCCGTGGTTGTCCTTGTTGTGATTTCTATAGAACGGAAGGGTTATGGTAGATACGAGACGATAATATAAACCGTTCCACGAGTTAAAACATTTGACGACCCATACAGCATTGAGCTCGCGGAGTCGGAGCTAGCCTTCATCATGAAGCCTACTCTATCGTAGTGAAATACAAACAATAAACCATCGAATAGTACGGATTAATAGTTTTAGCGGTTGAATTTGCAACTACTTATATAATAAGTATAACAACGAGCGATCTTAGCCGTTTGATTCTTAGGAGCAAGGGCAAATTTGAGCAAACTTGTACCATACGTCTATGCCACCTATTTACATGGCCTGATTCTGCAAGCAGGGCACCACCACTTACACGTGGGCCCAAACAGCCGAACCCCCACAGCACACCACTCGCAGCGAGAGTGAATCAGTGAAACACCCGACTCCTCCGTCCCCTCGTGCACGGGGAAGCCACACGGCAGAAAACACATTTGATTTCACACTCTCTCTCTCGCTCGGGCGCACGGCGACGGAGGTGGGTGGGTGGTTGGGTGGAGGCGACCTACGGTGGCGGCGCGGCCAAGGAAGCCGAACCCTAGAGGCCGGGAGGGGAGGCAGTATAGCGGAGCGGGCTGAGCTCGCCCCGTCCCGTTCCTCCTATAGCCATGGCGGCGAACGGCGAGGGTGGCGGTGACCCGGCGGCGGCGCGGCGGCGGTGGGATCTCACGAATAAAGGGGCCGAGAGCATGTAATGACAGTAGTTGTTGCAGCATTTGATTGTTTCTGTTTCTTTGGGGGTTTATATGAGTGTGTGTTTCTACAGCAATGTTGGTGCTAGAGTTCGTATTTTAGCTTAATGCTAGATCTATGGGAGCTGTCCATGATTTATGCGGGGTTTTCTTTGGTGATTTTTGTGTAGTTGTTTTCTTGGTCTAGATGGGCGAGCTAGGGTTTCGATATTGGAGGAGATGGCTTCGTCTTTGAAATGTCTCCTGTTGTGTAGTTATTATGGAGAAACAAAAGGTCATATTGCAGTGCATACCTCTCAGCTGCTGTTGCTTGTATGAATATTAATAAGATGGGCTAAGAGATGAATTTCCCCAAAGCAATGCGCTTTTGAGGAGGCTAAATGACGGGGTTTTTTTTAATAATTTATGCGAATGGGAAGATTTTTTAGGGGCATCTAGGGATAGCATGCCTTATTACGCATTATTCTAGGATGGTATGAGAAATTTCTGAGATTGATGTGCTTTGGACTTTCAATGGGTAATTTTAGATGTTTCATGTCACATCTCGTAGGAAATTTTTATTGCGGCTGTGTGGTTTTCTAATTTTCTGCCAGTTCATGAGAAGATTCTGAGATATTGTCTTAGTGGCCTTGCTGTTAGGATTGTCCAAGTTGACTTTTTTTGCCCTTCTTAGATATTGTATGGTCTGTTGATATGCAGTTGGGATCTGGTGGTCTTTGTCAGAAATTCTTGTACACTGTTAGTGTTAGGAAGTTCGTGCATTGTCGAGGAAAATCAGATGCATCTCTTGATTCTTAGCAGCTGTATTGGCCATAGAAGCAAATATGTTGTCACAAAGTAATTTCTTTTTTATTCAACATGATGGTGTAAATTGATACATTTTTCATTTTTCTAGGGCAATTTAATATAAATTTTGTATAGTAAGAGCTAAGAGAAATACCACCAAGTTCACTTACGTAATTAAATACTAAAAAAATGGCCAAATTAGACAAGCGCCCTTGTGTTTATACTTTATTCTTGAGTTGAGTATACGTGTAGGTAATGTTTGTGAGGATTGGCTTTTATATTGTTTAGATTAGAAGCATGTCTTTTGCCTGAATGCGCTAAGTGCACTTGACTCTTTAGTTATTGCTTTAGCATTGTTGAAGTATTTCTATGTGTAGTGTAGTTGCTTGCATGTTATTTTTGGTGAATACTTTAAGAGATTGTACCTTTTGTTTATAAATGGTAGTTGAAGTCCTCCATGTTTATTATACATTGTACTCTATAGATATACTTCTATTCTCTCTCATTTGAATCCCTAGAGAGCTCCAGCTGCAGAGTTGTACTTGTATTTATACTATTTTATTCCCACAGTCCAATGGTGAAAGAGGCTGTGGAAATGTCCACAGATGCAGAATCAGATGGTGTTGTTATATGCCCACCAAATGGCAACACTGATGATCGCGAGGAAGTTATTAGTAGCAGCCATCATGATGGTTGTCCAGAAGGCCAAGTAACTTGTGTTAAAGACTCAGATATGGATGGTGACACCCAGGAAGACA
Organism: Phyllostachys edulis; assembly: GCA_036346405.1. Taxonomy (NCBI): domain Eukaryota; kingdom Viridiplantae; phylum Streptophyta; class Magnoliopsida; order Poales; family Poaceae; genus Phyllostachys; species Phyllostachys edulis. Next base: position 7,202,126 of record CM070550.1, on the reverse strand, counting down.
AGCGTATAAACCAAGATTCACTGAAGTTGATCGATCAAGAGAACCCTGCTCCACCCAAGTCACCAACAAAATCTAGTATTTCTGGGTCGGAGAGATCAAAACGTACTGTTCCTCAACCATTCGCTCTTTCAACTCAAAGAAGGTCTTCTGGAGGAGGAAATGGTGGTGTGGCTCATCCATCCAGCAATGGAGAAAAATCTGATGATAAAAGCAACTCCTCTCCAGCAATCTTGATAAAGAAGGTATTGGTGATGCTATCTATATTCTATACACCCCTTGGCATTGATGGATAAGTCTTGTGTTGGCTTGTGCTGTCCTCCAAGGACAGCATCTTTAGAACAACATCTTGGACCCTTTAGGGCGAGATCTTGATCGCTTTAGGACAAGATCTTGATCTTTAGGACAAGATCTTTAGGACAAAGATCTTGATCGCTTTAGGACAAAGATCTTGATCGCTTTAGGGCGGCATCTTAGACTAGCATCTTAGCATATGCTGGGCTGGTGCCTATAAATTTGTATCCCCAACCCCTCAGGTTGGCATAGCATTGTGTGAGAAATAAACAAAGAAAATTGCCCCATCTCCAAGTGTTATCCTCTCGATGAGAGTAAGGATCTTGCTATCACCAAGAGCAAGAGTCCAGCGACTAACAAGTGGTATCAGAGCCGTAGTATCCTCGCAACTTTGAGCATCTCTGCTCAATCCCTTCTCGACCTCGCTTCGGCCCAGCGGCAACCAACCGATGCAGGCAGCTCCTCTCCACGCAGCAGTTCCCCGGAGGCGCGCCATGTCCGCAGGCGATCTCGGCCTTCGGCGCCTCGAGCACACCTGGCGGCAAGAAGAAGTTTAACTCGGCTGGCGAGGAACGCGAGCGAAGCGGCGGCACAAAGGCCGCGGCGCGAAAAAGCGTCAAGGTCGGCAAGAGCCGAGCCGGCGGCTTCAGCGGCGAGGCGAAGCAGCGGCGGCGGCAGATGCAGCGCGTGCGGCAGCAGCGGAGGTCGAGGTTCTACGCGGCAGCAACAGCAGCTCCATCTCGGTGATGACAGCGCCGACGCGGACCTTGAGCCACTGGAGAGGAGGCAACATGAGCGGAAGCGCGAGAATAAGCAATCACAAGACGCCTATGAGCGCCAGCGGCAATTTCGATCGGCGGACGCACGGCAGCCGCGCCTGGAGGAGACGCAGCACGGCGGCATACTGGTCGATGGAGAGCGCGGCCTTCACAGCGACGCGGCTCTCTCTCCCGTTGATGCATCGTGGTCACCACGAGTACCAGTCGTCGTCGAGGACGTTGTCCCCGTGGCGGGTGGCCTACCTCACCAAGACCAACTACGCCGAGCGGGTCGCGGTGATGAGGTAAAGCTCAGCGCGGCATATGTGGGATGCGGTCCGGACGAAGACGTCGACCACGACCAGATCGACGGCGCCGATGCTCTCATCGCCGCAGATCCGCCCGAGATGCGCTTCGCGCTTAACAAGCAGATCGCTAAAGAGGCTTGGGACGCCATCGCCGCAAAGACGCGCGGCGGCCGCGCGCCCGCAAGTCTACATTGCGAGCACTACGCAGGAGTGGGAGAACCCGCCTTCAAGCGGTGAGGATGTTGATGACTTTGCTCTCCGCCTCAACACTCGCTGCGAAGTTAGTGCGATTGGCGATGACACCTACGGCGAGAGAGCGTGGAGAAGCTCTTCCGCCGCGTCCTGAGAAGTACAAGCGGATGGCTCGCTCGTCGAGTCTCTGCTAGACCTCTCCACGATGACGATCGAGGAGGCGTTGGAGTCGCCTCAAGGTCGTTGATGGCGATGAGCCACGGCGTCTCGGGACCCGTCACCATTGGCGGAAGCTCCTCCTCGCTCGGGAGCAGTGGGTCGCCGGCCAAGGTGACAGAAGAAGGGAGCCTTCTTCCACGACAAAGTGACATAAGCGTGGCAAGCAAAAGCGAAGACGAGACAACTCTTGCCAATCTGCGGCAAGCTCGGTCATTGGGCCAAGGATTGTCGGCGACCACGAGGTGATGATGAGTGGGCGCCAGTATACATTGGCAAGCAAAAGCCGCATGAGACGACTCTTGCCACAATGCGGCAAGCTTGGTCATTGGGCCAAGGATTGTCGGCACCACGACGCGGCTAGGCCCACGTCGCAAGAAGCGGAGGAGGAGCGGTAGCTCGTTTCATTGCTCATCGCGAGCATCGAACTACCTCCACCGCACCGGCCGTGGCGCCCTTCCTCCACCTTGACGAGCCAAAAGCACATGCCTCCTCCGGCGACGATTAAAGAACGACAAGACCGACGGGTGGTGCCTCGACACGCGCCACCCACCACATGACCGGCGGCGGAGTACTTCTCGAGCTCGACTCAAACGCTCGAGGCTCCGTCAAGTTTGGGGGCGCCTCCGTGTGAAAATCGAGCGTCGGCTCACATCTTCACCGCCAGTGTCTGGCGAAAGCACAGCTCCACCGGCGTCTACTACATCCCCGACCTGCGAACTCCATCATCGGCTTGGGATAATTTGGATGAGAACGGCTCGCGTGTCGAGATCGAGCACGGTGTCTTGGATTTGGGATCTTCGCCGCCGCCTTCTTGCCAAGGTAACGAGGCGCAAATAGACTCTACATCCTTCATGCGCAGTGGCACAACCCTCTGTCTCGGCCGCTCGTCGGGACGACGAGGCGTGGCGATAACGAGCGCTTTAGGCACCTTTCACTTCGAGGCCTCGGCGGCTCGGTGCCCGCGGAGATGGTGCGAGGCTGCCGTCCCTTGACCATGTGGAAGCGATTCTGCGGCGTCTGCGTGTTGACGGCAGAGGCGACTCCTTTCCCAAAGAAGTAGTTTAGAGCCAAGGAGAGGCTCGAGCTTCGTGCACGGGACTTGTGTGGCGGTGACACCGCCACACCGGAGGACGACGCTACTTCCTCGCTGCTCGTCGGCGACCTCTCCGCTACATGTGGGTGATGGTCCTCGGCGGCAAGGGAGAGGCATGGACGCCATCAAGCGCACGCAGTCGTTGCGAGGCGAGTCTGCGCCGTAAGAGTGCAGCGTCTTGACCTGATAACGGCGGCGAATTCACGGCGGTGAATCGCGTCGCCTTTGGCTTGATGAGGGCATTAGCGCCACTCTACCGTCTGACCGCAGCAGAATCGGCGTCGTCAGCAGCGCAACGAGCGGTTGTGGGGATGGCTCGCCTCTCCTCAGCGAGGGATGCCTACTGCCTTCTTCAGAGAAGGCGGTGGTAAACTGCCTCTACATCCTCAACCGCCGCGCCTACCAAGGCACTCGGCAGCGGGGCGCTGCACGAGGTTTGGCATGGGCGCAAGCCGGCGGTTTCACTTGCGGGTCTTGGCTCCCTGCGTTCGCCAGGAGCTTGGCCACTTCGGCAAGCTCGACGACAGGGAGCACTCGAGTGTTCATCGGCTCTGCGAGGCTCGAAGGCCTACCGCATCCTCGACCACGACACACACAGCGCGTCCGATCTCGCGTGATGTTGTGTTCGACGCGAAGAGGTGGACATGGGACAAGCGGTGGGCGGCGATTCGACTTGATTCCTGGGACTTCGTTGTCGACTCGCCCATTTCGAGAGAGTCGGGAGCTAGCGGCTTGTCTTCACCGAGCTTCGACATCTCGCCGCCGCGGCTCCCATGAGTGCTCCACCACCTTCGCACCAGCCACGCCCGCTCTTCACCACCGGCCACTCCCCGGCCACCACT